>JAUMJK010001476.1:0-575482 GCA_033558105.1 Coccyzus lansbergi | reverse complement strand
CTCAGGAGCATTCTAAAGGCCCCCAGACCCTTCTAATGCCCCACAGGGCCTTTCTAAAGGTCGCCAGACCCCTCCAGAGCCCCTGAAGACCCTTCTAAAGGCCCCCAGACCCTTATAGAGCCCCTCAGGACCCTTCTAAAGTCCCCCAGACCCTGCTAGTTCCCCTCAGGGCTTTTATAAGGGCACCCAGAATCTTCTAATGCCCCTCAGGACCCTTATAAAGGCACCCAGACCCTTCTAGACCCTCTCAGGGCAGTTTTAAATGCCTCCAGACCCTTCTAGACCCGCTCAGGACCATTCTAAAGGCCCCCAGACCCTTCTAATGCCCCTCAGGGGCTTTCTAAAGTAAACCAGACACTTCTAGAACCTCTCAAGGCCTTTCTATAAGAACCCAGACCATTGTAATGCCACTGAGAGCCTTTCTAAAGGCCGCAAGACCCTTATAATCCCCCTGAGGGCCTTTAAAAGGCCCCCAGACCCTTCTGGACCCCCTCAGGACACTTCTAATAGCCCCCAGACCCTTCTAGACCCCCTCAGGGCCTTTCTAAAGGCTTCCACACCCTTCTAATGATCATCAAGACCCATGTAAAGGCCCCCAGACCCTTCTAGATTGCCTCAGGACCAATCTAAAAGCCCCCAGACCCTTCTAATACATTTCAGGACCCTTATGAAGGCCACAAGACCCTTCTAATGCCCCTCAGGACCTTTCTAAAGGCCCTCAGACCCTTCTAATGCCCCTCAGGGCATTTATAAAGGTTCCCAGACCCTTCTAGAGCCCGTCAGGACACTTCTAAATCCCGCAGACGATTCTAATGCCCGTCAGGGCCTTTACAAAGGTCCCCAGACCCTTCTACTGCCCCTCAGGAGCATTCTAAATGCCCCCAGACCCTTCTAATGCCCCACAGGGCCTTTCTAAAGGTCCCCAGACCCTTCTAGAGCCCCTCAAGACCCTTCTAAAGGCCCCCAGACCCTTATAGAGCCCCTCAGGACCCTTCTAAAGGCCCCCAGACCCTGCTAATTCCCCTCAGGGCTTTTATAAGGGCACCCAGACCCTTTTAATGCCCCTCAGGACCCTTATAAAGGCACCCAGACCATTCTAGAGCCTCTCAGGACAGTTTTAAATGCGTCCAAACCCTTCTAGACCCCCTCAGGACCATTCTAAAGGCCCCCAGACCCTTCTAATGCCCCTCAGGGCCTTTCTAAAGGCCCTCATACCATTCTAATGCCCCTCAGGTCATTTCTAAAGGCACCCAGACCCTTCTAATGCCACTCAGGGCCTTTCTAAAGGCCGCGAGACCCTTATAATCCCCCTGAGGGCCTTTAAAAAGGCCCCCAGACCATTCTGGACCCCCTCAGGAAGCTTCTAATAGCCCCCAGACCCTTCTAGAGCCCCTCAGGGCCTTTCTAAAGGCCTCCACACCCTTCTAATGACCCTCAACACCCATGTAAAGGCCCCACGACCCTTCTAGATTGCCTCAGGACCCATCTAAAAGCACCCAGACCCTTCTAATGCCATTTAGGGCCTTTCTAAAGGCCTCCACACCCTTCTAATGACCCTCAAGACCCATGTAAAGGCCCCCAGACTATTCTAGATTGCCTCAGGACCCATCTAAAAGCCCCCAGACCCTTTCAATGCCTTTCAGGACCCTTATGAAGGCCACAAGACCCTTCTAATGCCCCTCAGGACCTTTCTAAAGGCCCTCAGACCCTTCTAATGCCCCTCAGGGCATTTATAAAGGTTCCCAGACCCTTCTAGAGCCCGTCAGGACCCTTATAAAGGCCCCCAGACCATTCTAGAGCCCCTCATGACACTTCTAAATGCCCGCAGACCATTCTAATGCCCGTCAGGGCCTTTCTAAAGGTCCCCAGACCCTTTTACTGCCCCTCAGGAGCATTCTAAAGGCCCCCAGACCCTTCTAATGCCCCACAGGGCCTTTCTAAAGGTCCCCAGACCCTTCTAGAGCCCCTGAAGACCCTTCTAAAGGCCCCCAGACCCTTATAGAGCCCCTCAGGACCCTTCTGAAGTCCCCCAGACCCTGCTAGTTCCCCTCAGGGCTTTTATAAGGGCACCCAGAATATTCTAATGCCCCTCAGGACCATTATAAAGGCACCCAGACCCTTCTAATGCCCCTCAGGGGCTTTCTAAAGTAAACCAGACACTTCTAGAACCTCTCAAGGCCTTTCTATAAGAACCCAGACCATTGTAATGCCACTGAGAGCCTTTCTAAAGGCCGCAAGACCCTTATAATCCCCCTGAGGGCCTTTAAAAGGCCCCCAGACCCTTCTGGACCCCCTCAGGACACTTCTAATAGCCCCCAGACCCTTCTAGACCCCCTCAGGGCCTTTCTAAAGGCTTCCACACCCTTCTAATGAACCTCAAGACCCATGTAAAGGCCCCCAGACCCTTCTAGATTGCCTCAGGACCAATCTAAAAGCCCCCAGACCCTTCTAATACATTTCAGGACCCTTATGAAGGCCACAAGACCCTTCTAATGCCCCTCAGGACCTTTCTAAAGGCCCTCAGACCCTTCTAATGCCCCTCAGGGCATTTATAAAGGTTCCCAGACCCTTCTAGAGCCCGTCAGGACACTTCTAAATCCCGCAGACGATTCTAATGCCCGTCAGGGCCTTTACTAAGGTCCCCAGACCCTTCTACTGCCCCTCAGGAGCATTCTAAATGCCCCCAGACCCTTCTAATGCCCCACAGGGCCTTTCTAAAGGTCTCCAGACCCTTCTAGAGCCCCTCAAGACCCTTCTAAAGGCCCCCAGACCCTTATAGAGCCCCTCAGGACCCTTCTAAAGGCCCCCAGACCCTGCTAATTCCCCTCAGGACTTTTATAAGGGCACCCAGACCCTTTTAATGCCCCTCAGGACCCTTATAAAGGCACCCAGACCATTCTAGAGCCTCTCAGGACAGTTTTAAATGCGTCCAAACCCTTCTAGACCCCCTCAGGACCATTCTAAAGGCCCCCAGACCCTTCTAATGCCCCTCAGGGCCTTTCTAAAGGCCCTCATACCATTCTAATGCCCCTCAGGTCATTTCTAAAGGCACCCAGACCCTTCTAATGCCTTTCAGGGCCTTTCTAAAGGCCTCCACACCCTTCTAATGACACTCAAGACCCATGTAAAGGCCCCCAGACCCTTCTAGATTGCCTCAGGACCCATCTAAAAGCACCCAGACCCTTCTAATGCCTTTCAGGGCCTTTCTAAAGGCCTCCACACCCTTCTAATGACACTCAAGACCCATGTAAAGGCCCCCAGACTATTCTAGATTGCCTCAGGACCCATCTAAAAGCCCCCAGACCCTTTCAATGCCTTTCAGGACCCTTATGAAGGCCACAAGACCCTTCTAATGCCCCTCAGGACCTTTCTAAAGGCCCTCAGACCCTTCTAATGCCCCTCAGGGCATATATAAAGGTTCCCAGACCCTTCTAGAGCCCGTCAGGACACTTATAAAGGCCCCCAGACCCTTCTGGACCCCCTCAGGAAGCTTCTAGTGCCCCCAGACCCTTCTAGAGCCCCTCAGGGCCTTTCTAAAGGCCTCCACACCCTTCTAATGACCCTCAAGACCCATGTAAAGGCCCCCAGACCCTTCTAGATTGCCTCAGGACCCATCTAAAAGCCCCCAGACCCTTCTAATGCCTTTCAGGGCCTTTCTAAAGGCCTCCACACCCTTCTAATGACCCTCAAGACCCATGTAAAGGCCCCCAGACCCTTCTAATGCCTTTCAGGACCCTTGTGAAGGCCACAAGACCCTTCTAATGCCCCTCAGGACCTTTCTAAATGCCCTCAGACTCTTCTAATGCCCCTCAGGGCATTTATAAAGGTTCCCAGACCCTTCTAGAGCCCGTCAGGACCCTTATAAAGGACCCCAGACCATTCTAGAGCCCCTCAAGACACTTCTAAAGGCCCGCAGACCATTCTAATGCCCGTCAGGGCCTTTCTAAAGGTCCCCAGACCCTTCTACTGCCCCTCAGGAGCATTCTAAAGGCCCCCAGACCCTTCTAATGCCCCACAGGGCCTTTCTAAAGGTCCCCAGACACTTCTAGAGCCCCTGAAGACCCTTCTAAAGGCCCCCAGACCCTTATAGAGCCCCTCAGGACCCTTCTAAAGTCCCCCAGACCCTGCTAGTTCCCCTCAGGGCTTTTATAAGGGCACCCAGCATCTTCTAATGCCCCTCAGGACCCTTATAAAGGCACCCAGACCCTTCTAGAGCCTCTCAGGGCAGTTTTAAATGCCTCCAGACCCTTCTAGACCCCCTCAGGACCATTCTAAAGGCACCCAGACCCTTCTAATGCCCCTAAGGGCCTTTCTAAAGGTCCCCAGACGCTTCTAGAACCTCTCAGGGCCTTTCTATATCAACCCAGACCCCTGTAATGCCACTCAGGGCCATTATAAGGCCGTGAGACCCTTATAATCCCCCTGAGGGCCTTTAAAAAGGCCCCCAGACCCTTCTGGACCCCCTCTGGACACTTCTAATAGCCCCCAAACCCTTCTAGAGCACCTCAGGGTCTTTCTAAGGCATCCACACCCTTCTAATGACCCTCAAGACCCATGTAAAGGCCCCTAGACCCTTCTAGATTGCCTCAGGTCCCATCTAAAAGCCCCCAGACCCTTCTAATGCCTTTCAGGACCATTATTAAGGCCACAAGACCCTTCTAATGCCCCTCAGGACCTTTCTAAAGGCCCCTAGACCCTTCTAATGCCACTCAGGGCATTTATAAAGGTTCCCAGACCATTCTAGATCACGTCAGGACCCTTATAAAGGCCCCCAGACCATTCTAGAGCCCCTCAGGACACTTCTAAATCCCGCAGACCATTCTAATGACCGTCAGGGCCTTTACAAAGGTCCCCAGACCCTTATACTGCCCCTCAGGAGCATTCTAAAGGCCCCCAGACCCTTCTAATGCCCCACAGGGCCTTTCTAAAGGTCCCCAGACCCTTCTACTGCCCCTCAGAAGCATTCTAAAGGCCCCCAGACCCTTCTAATGCTCCAAAGGACCCTTATAAAGGCACCCAGACCCTTCTAGAGCCTCTCAGGACAGTTTTAAATGCCTAAAGACCCTTCTAGAACACCCCAGGACCATTCTAAAGGCCCCCAGACCCTTCTAAAGCCCCTCAGGGCCTTTCTAAAATACCCCAGACACTTCTAGAACCTCTCAGGGCCTTTCTATATGACCCCAGGCCCTTGTAATGCCACTCAGGGCCTTTCTAAAGGCAGCGAGACCCTTATAATCCCCCTGAGGGCCTTTAAAAAGGCCCCCAGACCCTTCTGGACCCCCTCAGGATGCTTCTAATAGCCCCCAGACCCTTCTAGAGCCCCTCAGGGCCTTTCTAAAGGCCTCCACACCCTTCTAATGACCCTCAAGACCCATGTAAAGGCCCCCAGACCCTTCTAGATTGCCTCAGGACCCATCTAAAAGCCCCCAGACCCTTCTAATGCCTTTCAGGACCCTTATGAAGGCCACAAGACCCTTCTAATGCCCCTCAGGACCTTTCTAAAGGCCCTCAGACCCTTCTAATGCCCCTCAGGGCATTTATAAAGGTTCCCAGACCCTTCTAGAGGCTGTGAGGACCCTTATAAAGGCCCCCAGACCATTCTAGAGCCCCTCATGACACTTCTAAAGGCCCGCAGACCATTCTAATGCCCGTCAGGGCCTTTCTAAAGGTCCCCAGACCCTTCTACTGCCCCTCAGGAGCATTCTAAAGGCCCCCAGACCCTTCTAATGCCCCACAGGGCCTTTCTAAAGGTCCCCAGACCCTTCTAGAGCCACTGACGACCATTCTAAAGGTCCCCAGACCCTTATAGAGCCCCTCAGGACCCTTCTAAAGTCCCCCAGACCCTGCTAGTTCCCCTCAGGGCTTTTATAAGGGCACCCAGAATCTTCTAATGCCACTCAGGACCATTATAAAGGCACCCAGACCCTTCTAAAGCCTCTCAGGACAGTTTTAAATGCGTCCAGACCCTTCTAGACCCCCTCAGGACCATTCTAAAGGCCCCCAGACCATTCTAATGCCCCTCAGGGGCTTTCTAAAGTAAACCAGACACTTCTAGAACCTCTCAAGGCCTTTCTATAAGAACCCAGACCCTTGTAATGCCACTCAGAGCCTTTCTAAAGGCCGCAAGACCCTTATAATCCCCCTGAGTGCCTTTAAAAGGCCCCCAGACCCTTCTGGACCCCCTCAGGACACTTCTAATAGCACCCAGACCCTTCTAGAGCCCCTCAGGGCCTTTCTAAAGGCTTCCACACCCTTCTAATGACCATCAAGACCCATGTAAAGGCCCCCAGACCCTTCTAGATTGCCTCAGGACCCATCTAAAAGACCCCAGACCCTTCTAATACCTTTCAGGACCCTTATGAAGGCCACAAGACCCTTCTAGTGCCCCTCAGGACCTTTCTAAAGGCCCTCAGACCCTTCTAATGCCCCTCAGGGCATTTATAAAGGTTCCCAGACCCTTCTAGAGCCCGTCAGGACCCTTATAAAGGCCCCCAGACCATTCTAGAGCCCCTCAGGACACTTCTAAAGGCCCGCAGACCATTCTAATGCCCGTCAGGGCCTTTACAAAGGTCCCCAGACCCTTCTACTGCCCCTCAGGAGCATTCTAAATGCCCCCAGACCCTTCTAATGCCCCACAGGGCCTTTCTAAAGGTCCCCAGACCCTTCTAGAGCCCCTGAAGACCCTTCTAAAGGCCCCCAGACCCTTATAGAGCCCCTCAGGACACTTCTAAAGGCCCCCAGACCCTGCTAATTCCCCTCAGGGCTTTTATAAGGGCACCCAGACCCTTTTAATGCCCCTCAGGACCATTATAAAGGCACCCAGACCATTCTAGAGCCTCTCAGGACAGTTTTAAATGCGTCCAAACCCTTCTAGACCCCCTCAGGACCATTCTAAAGGCCCCCAGACCCTTCTAATGCCCCTCAGGGCCTTTCTAAAGGCCCTCATACCCTTTTAATGCCCCTCAGGTCATTTCTAAAGGCACCCAGACCCTTCTAATGCCACTCAGGGCCTTTCTAAAGGCCGCGAGACCCTTATAATCCCCCTGAGGGCCTTTAAAAAGGCCCCCAGACCATTCTGGACCCCCTCAGGAAGCTTCTAATAGCCCCCAGACCCTTCTAGAGCCCCTCAGGGCCTTTCTAAAGGCCTCCACACCCTTCTAATGACCCTCAACACCCATGTAAAGGCCCCACGACCCTTCTAGATTGCCTCAGGACCCATCTAAAAGCACCCAGACCCTTCTAATGCCATTTAGGGCCTTTCTAAAGGCCTCCACACCCTTCTAATGACCCTCAAGACCCATGTAAAGGCCCCCAGACTATTCTAGATTGCCTCAGGACCCATCTAAAAGCCCCCAGACCCTTTCAATGCCTTTCAGGACCCTTATGAAGGCCACAAGACCCTTCTAATGCCCCTCAGGACCTTTCTAAAGGCCCTCAGACCCTTCTAATGCCCCTCAGGGCATTTATAAAGGTTCCCAGACCCTTCTAGAGCCCGTCAGGACCCTTATAAAGGCCCCCAGACCATTCTAGAGCCCCTCATGACACTTCTAAATGCCCGCAGACCATTCTAATGCCCGTCAGGGCCTTTCTAAAGGTCCCCAGACCCTTTTACTGCCCCTCAGGAGCATTCTAAAGGCCCCCAGACCCTTCTAATGCCCCACAGGGCCTTTCTAAAGGTCCCCAGACCCTTCTAGAGCCCCTGAAGACCCTTCTAAAGGCCCCCAGACCCTTATAGAGCCCCTCAGGACCCTTCTGAAGTCCCCCAGACCCTGCTAGTTCCCCTCAGGGCTTTTATAAGGGCACCCAGAATATTCTAATGCCCCTCAGGACCATTATAAAGGCACCCAGACCCTTCTAATGCCCCTCAGGGGCTTTCTAAAGTAAACCAGACACTTCTAGAACCTCTCAAGGCCTTTCTATAAGAACCCAGACCATTGTAATGCCACTGAGAGCCTTTCTAAAGGCCGCAAGACCCTTATAATCCCCCTGAGGGCCTTTAAAAGGCCCCCAGACCCTTCTGGACCCCCTCAGGACACTTCTAATAGCCCCCAGACCCTTCTAGACCCCCTCAGGGCCTTTCTAAAGGCTTCCACACCCTTCTAATGAACCTCAAGACCCATGTAAAGGCCCCCAGACCCTTCTAGATTGCCTCAGGACCAATCTAAAAGCCCCCAGACCCTTCTAATACATTTCAGGACCCTTATGAAGGCCACAAGACCCTTCTAATGCCCCTCAGGACCTTTCTAAAGGCCCTCAGACCCTTCTAATGCCCCTCAGGGCATTTATAAAGGTTCCCAGACCCTTCTAGAGCCCGTCAGGACACTTCTAAATCCCGCAGACGATTCTAATGCCCGTCAGGGCCTTTACTAAGGTCCCCAGACCCTTCTACTGCCCCTCAGGAGCATTCTAAATGCCCCCAGACCCTTCTAATGCCCCACAGGGCCTTTCTAAAGGTCTCCAGACCCTTCTAGAGCCCCTCAAGACCCTTCTAAAGGCCCCCAGACCCTTATAGAGCCCCTCAGGACCCTTCTAAAGGCCCCCAGACCCTGCTAATTCCCCTCAGGACTTTTATAAGGGCACCCAGACCCTTTTAATGCCCCTCAGGACCCTTATAAAGGCACCCAGACCATTCTAGAGCCTCTCAGGACAGTTTTAAATGCGTCCAAACCCTTCTAGACCCCCTCAGGACCATTCTAAAGGCCCCCAGACCCTTCTAATGCCCCTCAGGGCCTTTCTAAAGGCCCTCATACCATTCTAATGCCCCTCAGGTCATTTCTAAAGGCACCCAGACCCTTCTAATGCCTTTCAGGGCCTTTCTAAAGGCCTCCACACCCTTCTAATGACACTCAAGACCCATGTAAAGGCCCCCAGACCCTTCTAGATTGCCTCAGGACCCATCTAAAAGCACCCAGACCCTTCTAATGCCTTTCAGGGCCTTTCTAAAGGCCTCCACACCCTTCTAATGACACTCAAGACCCATGTAAAGGCCCCCAGACTATTCTAGATTGCCTCAGGACCCATCTAAAAGCCCCCAGACCCTTTCAATGCCTTTCAGGACCCTTATGAAGGCCACAAGACCCTTCTAATGCCCCTCAGGACCTTTCTAAAGGCCCTCAGACCCTTCTAATGCCCCTCAGGGCATATATAAAGGTTCCCAGACCCTTCTAGAGCCCGTCAGGACACTTATAAAGGCCCCCAGACCCTTCTGGACCCCCTCAGGAAGCTTCTAGTGCCCCCAGACCCTTCTAGAGCCCCTCAGGGCCTTTCTAAAGGCCTCCACACCCTTCTAATGACCCTCAAGACCCATGTAAAGGCCCCCAGACCCTTCTAGATTGCCTCAGGACCCATCTAAAAGCCCCCAGACCCTTCTAATGCCTTTCAGGGCCTTTCTAAAGGCCTCCACACCCTTCTAATGACCCTCAAGACCCATGTAAAGGCCCCCAGACCCTTCTAATGCCTTTCAGGACCCTTGTGAAGGCCACAAGACCCTTCTAATGCCCCTCAGGACCTTTCTAAATGCCCTCAGACTCTTCTAATGCCCCTCAGGGCATTTATAAAGGTTCCCAGACCCTTCTAGAGCCCGTCAGGACCCTTATAAAGGACCCCAGACCATTCTAGAGCCCCTCAAGACACTTCTAAAGGCCCGCAGACCATTCTAATGCCCGTCAGGGCCTTTCTAAAGGTCCCCAGACCCTTCTACTGCCCCTCAGGAGCATTCTAAAGGCCCCCAGACCCTTCTAATGCCCCACAGGGCCTTTCTAAAGGTCCCCAGACACTTCTAGAGCCCCTGAAGACCCTTCTAAAGGCCCCCAGACCCTTATAGAGCCCCTCAGGACCCTTCTAAAGTCCCCCAGACCCTGCTAGTTCCCCTCAGGGCTTTTATAAGGGCACCCAGCATCTTCTAATGCCCCTCAGGACCCTTATAAAGGCACCCAGACCCTTCTAGAGCCTCTCAGGGCAGTTTTAAATGCCTCCAGACCCTTCTAGACCCCCTCAGGACCATTCTAAAGGCACCCAGACCCTTCTAATGCCCCTAAGGGCCTTTCTAAAGGTCCCCAGACGCTTCTAGAACCTCTCAGGGCCTTTCTATATCAACCCAGACCCCTGTAATGCCACTCAGGGCCATTATAAGGCCGTGAGACCCTTATAATCCCCCTGAGGGCCTTTAAAAAGGCCCCCAGACCCTTCTGGACCCCCTCTGGACACTTCTAATAGCCCCCAAACCCTTCTAGAGCACCTCAGGGTCTTTCTAAGGCATCCACACCCTTCTAATGACCCTCAAGACCCATGTAAAGGCCCCTAGACCCTTCTAGATTGCCTCAGGTCCCATCTAAAAGCCCCCAGACCCTTCTAATGCCTTTCAGGACCATTATTAAGGCCACAAGACCCTTCTAATGCCCCTCAGGACCTTTCTAAAGGCCCCTAGACCCTTCTAATGCCACTCAGGGCATTTATAAAGGTTCCCAGACCATTCTAGATCACGTCAGGACCCTTATAAAGGCCCCCAGACCATTCTAGAGCCCCTCAGGACACTTCTAAATCCCGCAGACCATTCTAATGACCGTCAGGGCCTTTACAAAGGTCCCCAGACCCTTATACTGCCCCTCAGGAGCATTCTAAAGGCCCCCAGACCCTTCTAATGCCCCACAGGGCCTTTCTAAAGGTCCCCAGACCCTTCTACTGCCCCTCAGAAGCATTCTAAAGGCCCCCAGACCCTTCTAATGCTCCAAAGGACCCTTATAAAGGCACCCAGACCCTTCTAGAGCCTCTCAGGACAGTTTTAAATGCCTAAAGACCCTTCTAGAACACCCCAGGACCATTCTAAAGGCCCCCAGACCCTTCTAAAGCCCCTCAGGGCCTTTCTAAAATACCCCAGACACTTCTAGAACCTCTCAGGGCCTTTCTATATGACCCCAGGCCCTTGTAATGCCACTCAGGGCCTTTCTAAAGGCAGCGAGACCCTTATAATCCCCCTGAGGGCCTTTAAAAAGGCCCCCAGACCCTTCTGGACCCCCTCAGGATGCTTCTAATAGCCCCCAGACCCTTCTAGAGCCCCTCAGGGCCTTTCTAAAGGCCTCCACACCCTTCTAATGACCCTCAAGACCCATGTAAAGGCCCCCAGACCCTTCTAGATTGCCTCAGGACCCATCTAAAAGCCCCCAGACCCTTCTAATGCCTTTCAGGACCCTTATGAAGGCCACAAGACCCTTCTAATGCCCCTCAGGACCTTTCTAAAGGCCCTCAGACCCTTCTAATGCCCCTCAGGGCATTTATAAAGGTTCCCAGACCCTTCTAGAGGCTGTGAGGACCCTTATAAAGGCCCCCAGACCATTCTAGAGCCCCTCATGACACTTCTAAAGGCCCGCAGACCATTCTAATGCCCGTCAGGGCCTTTCTAAAGGTCCCCAGACCCTTCTACTGCCCCTCAGGAGCATTCTAAAGGCCCCCAGACCCTTCTAATGCCCCACAGGGCCTTTCTAAAGGTCCCCAGACCCTTCTAGAGCCACTGACGACCATTCTAAAGGTCCCCAGACCCTTATAGAGCCCCTCAGGACCCTTCTAAAGTCCCCCAGACCCTGCTAGTTCCCCTCAGGGCTTTTATAAGGGCACCCAGAATCTTCTAATGCCACTCAGGACCATTATAAAGGCACCCAGACCCTTCTAAAGCCTCTCAGGACAGTTTTAAATGCGTCCAGACCCTTCTAGACCCCCTCAGGACCATTCTAAAGGCCCCCAGACCATTCTAATGCCCCTCAGGGGCTTTCTAAAGTAAACCAGACACTTCTAGAACCTCTCAAGGCCTTTCTATAAGAACCCAGACCCTTGTAATGCCACTCAGAGCCTTTCTAAAGGCCGCAAGACCCTTATAATCCCCCTGAGTGCCTTTAAAAGGCCCCCAGACCCTTCTGGACCCCCTCAGGACACTTCTAATAGCACCCAGACCCTTCTAGAGCCCCTCAGGGCCTTTCTAAAGGCTTCCACACCCTTCTAATGACCATCAAGACCCATGTAAAGGCCCCCAGACCCTTCTAGATTGCCTCAGGACCCATCTAAAAGACCCCAGACCCTTCTAATACCTTTCAGGACCCTTATGAAGGCCACAAGACCCTTCTAGTGCCCCTCAGGACCTTTCTAAAGGCCCTCAGACCCTTCTAATGCCCCTCAGGGCATTTATAAAGGTTCCCAGACCCTTCTAGAGCCCGTCAGGACCCTTATAAAGGCCCCCAGACCATTCTAGAGCCCCTCAGGACACTTCTAAAGGCCCGCAGACCATTCTAATGCCCGTCAGGGCCTTTACAAAGGTCCCCAGACCCTTCTACTGCCCCTCAGGAGCATTCTAAATGCCCCCAGACCCTTCTAATGCCCCACAGGGCCTTTCTAAAGGTCCCCAGACCCTTCTAGAGCCCCTGAAGACCCTTCTAAAGGCCCCCAGACCCTTATAGAGCCCCTCAGGACACTTCTAAAGGCCCCCAGACCCTGCTAATTCCCCTCAGGGCTTTTATAAGGGCACCCAGACCCTTTTAATGCCCCTCAGGACCATTATAAAGGCACCCAGACCATTCTAGAGCCTCTCAGGACAGTTTTAAATGCGTCCAAACCCTTCTAGACCCCCTCAGGACCATTCTAAAGGCCCCCAGACCCTTCTAATGCCCCTCAGGGCCTTTCTAAAGGCCCTCATACCCTTTTAATGCCCCTCAGGTCATTTCTAAAGGCACCCAGACCCTTCTAATGCCACTCAGGGCCTTTCTAAAGGCCGCGAGACCCTTATAATCCCCCTGAGGGCCTTTAAAAAGGCCCCCAGACCCTTCTGGACCCCCTCAGGAAGCTTCTAATAGCCCCCAGACCCTTCTAGAGCCCCTCCGGGCCTTTCTAAAGGCCTCCACACCCTTCTAATGACCCTCAAGACCCATGTAAAGGCCCCCAGACCCTTCTAGATTGCCTCAGGACCCATCTAAAAGCCCCCAGACCATTCCAATGCCTTTCAGGACCCTTATGAAGGCCACAAGACCCTTCTAATGTTTTCAGGGCCTTTCTAAAGGCCTCCACACCCTTCTAATGACACTCAAGACCCATGTAAAGGCCCCCAGACCCTTCTAATGCCTTTCAGGACCCTTATGAAGGCCACAAGACCCTTCTAATGCCCCTCAGGACCTTTCTAAAAGCCCTCAGACCCTTCTAATGCCCCTCAGGGCATTTATAAAGGTTCCCAGAACCTTTTAGAGCCAGTCAGGACCCTTATAAAGGACCCCAGACCATTCTAGAGCCCCTCAGGACAATTCTAAAGGCCCGCAGACCATTCTAATGCCCGTCAGGGCCTTTCTAAAGGTCCCCAGACCCTTCTACTGCCCCTCAGGAGCATTCTAAAGGCCCCCAGACCCTTCTAATGCCCCACAGGGCCTTTCTAAAGGTCCCCAGACCCTTCTAGAGCCCCTGAAGACCCTTCTAAAGGCCCCCAGACCATTATAGAGCCCCTCAGGACCCTTCTAAAGTCCCCCAGACCCTGCTAATTCCCCTCAGGGCTTTTATAAGGGCACCCAGACCCTTCTAATGCCCCTCAGGACCCTTATAAAGGAACCCAGACCCTTCTAGAGCCTCTCAGGACAGTTTTAAATGCCTCCAGACCATTCTAGACCCCCTCAGGACCATTCTAAAGGCCCCCAGACCCTTGTAATGCCACTCACGGCCTTTCTAAAGGTCCCCAGACCCTTCTAATGCCCCTCAGGGCCTTTCTAAAGGTCCCCAGACCATTCTAGAGCCCCTGAAGGCCCTTCTAAAGGCCCCCAGACCCTTCTAATGCCACTCAGGGCCTTTCTAAAGGTCGCGAGACCCTTATAATCCCCCTGAAGGCCTTTAAAAAGGCCCCCAGACCCTTCTGGACCCCCTCAGGACGCTTCTAATAGCCCCCACACCATTCTGATTCCCCTCAGGGCCTTTCTAAAGGCCTCCACACCCTTCTAATGACCCTCAAGACCCATGTAAAGGCCCCTAGACCCTTCTAGATTGCCTCAGGACCCATCTAAAAGCCCCCAGACCCTTCTAATGCCTTTCAGGGCCTTTCTAAAGGCCTCCACACCCTTCTAATGACCCTCAAGACCCATGTAAATGCCCCTAGACCCTTCTAGATTGCCTCAGGACCCATCTAAAAGCCCCCAGACCCTTCTAATGCCTTTCAGGACCCTTATGAAGGCCACAAGACCCTTCTAATGCCCCTCAGGACCTTTCTAAAGGCCCTCAGACCCTTCTAATGCCCTTCAGGGCTTTTATAAAGGTTCCCAGACCTTTCTAGAGCCCGTCAGGACCCTTATAAAGGCCCCCAGACCATTCTAGAGCCCCTCAGGACACTTCTAAAGGCCCGCAGACCATTCTAATGCCCGTCAGGGCCTTTATAAATGTCCCCAGACCATTCAAATGCCCCTCAGGAGCATTCTAAAGGTCCCCAGACCCTTCTAATGCCCCACAGGGCCTTTCTAAAAGTCCCCAGACCCTTCTAGAGCCCCTGAAGACCCTTCTAAAGGCCCCCAGACCCTTATAGAGCCCCTCAGGACCCTTCTAAAGTCCCCCAGACCCTGCTAATTCCCCTCAGGTCTTTTCTAAGGGCACCCAGACCCTTCTAATGCCCCTCTGGACCCTTATAAAGGCCCCCAGACGCTTCTAGAGCTTCTCAGGACAGTTTTAAATGCCTCCAGACCCTTCTAGACCCCCTCAGGACCATTCTAAAGGCTCCCAGACCCTTCTAATGCCCCTCAGGACCCTTCTAAAGCCCCCCAGACCCTTCTAATGCCCCACAGGGCCTTTTTAAAGGTCCCCAGACCCTTCTAGAGCCCCTGAAGACCCTTCTAAAGGCCCCCAGACCCTTCTAATGCCACTCAGGGCCTTTCTAAAGGCCGCGAGACCATTATAATCCCCCTGAGGGCCTTTAAAAAGGCCCCCAGACTCTTCTGGACCCCCTCAGGACGCTTCTAATAGCACCCACACCCTTCTAGAACCCCTCAGGGCCTTTGTAAAGGCCTCCACACCCTTCTAATTGCCCTCAAGACCCATGTAAAGGCCTCCAGACCCTTCTAGATTGCCTCAGGACCCATCTAAAAGCCCCCAGAGCCTTCTAATGCCTTTCAGGACCCTTATGAAGGCCACAAGACCCTTCTAATGCCCCTCAGGAGCTTTCTAAAGGCCCTGAGACCCTTCTAATGCCCCTCAGGGCATTTATAAAGGTTCCCAGACCCTTCTAGAGCATGTTAGGACCCTTATAAAGGCGCCCAGACCATTCTAGAGCCCCTCAGGACACTTCTAAAGGCCCGCAGACCATTCTAATGCCCGTCAGGGCCTTTATAAAGGTACCCAGACCCTTCTACTGCCCCTCAGGAGCATTCTAAATGACCCCAGACCCTTCTAATGCCCCACAGGGCCTTTCTAAAGGTCCCCAGACCCATCTAGAGCCCCTGAAGACCCTTCTAAAGGCCCCCAGACCCTTATAGAGGCCCTCAGGACCCTTCTAAAGTCCCCCAGACCCTGCTAATTCCCCTCAGGGCTTTTATAAGGGCACACAGACCCTTCTAATGCCCCTGAGGACCCTTACAAAGGCACCCAGACCATTCTAGAGCCTCTCAGGACAGTTTTAAATGCCTCCAGACCCTTCTAGACCCCCTCAGGACCCTTCTAAATGCCCCCAGACCCTTCTAATGCCCCACAGGGCCTTTCTAAAAGTCCCCAGACCCTTCTAATGCCCCTCAGGGCCTTTCTAAATTACCCCAGACACTTCTAGAACCTCTCAGAGCCTTTCAATACGACCCCATACCCTTGTAATGCCACTCAGTTCCTTTTTAAAGGCCGCGAGACCCTTATAATCCCCCTGAGGGCCTTTAAAAAGGCCCCCAGACCCTTCTGTACCTCCTCAGGACGCTTCTAATAGCCCCCAGACCCTTCTAGAGCCCCTCAGGGCCTTTCTAAAGGCCTCCACACCCTTCTAATGACCCTCAAGACCCATGTAAAGGCCCCCAGACCCTTCTAGATTGCCTCAGGACCCATCTAAATGCCCCCAGACAATTCTAATGCCTTTCAGGACCCTTATGAAGGCCACAAGACCCTTCTAATGCCCCTCAGGTCCTTTCTAAAGGGCCTCAGACCCTTCTAATGCCCCTCAGGTCTTTTATAAAGGTTCCCAGACTCTTCTAGAGCCCGTCAGGACCCTTATAAATGCCCCCAGACCATTCTAGAGCCGCTCAGGACACGTCTAAAGGCCCGCAGACCATTCTAATGCCCGTCAGGGCCTTTATAAATGTCCCCAGACCCTTCTACTGCCCCTCAGGAGCATTCTAAAGGCCACCAGACCCTTCTAATGCCCCACAGGGCCTTTAAAAAGGTCCCCAGAGCCTTCAAGAGCCCCTGAAGACCCTTTTAAAGGCTCCCAGACCCTTATAGAGCTCCTCAGGACCCTTCTAAAGTCCCCCAGACCCTGCTAATTCCCCTGAGGGCTTTTATAAGGGCACCCAGACCCTTCTAATGCCCCTCAGGACCCTTATAAAGGCACCCAGACCCTTCTAGAGCTTCTCTGGACAGTTTTAAATGCCTCCAGACCCTTGTAGACCCCCTCATGACCATTCTAAAGGCCCCCAGACCCTTCTAATGCCCCTCAGGACCATTCTAAAGGCCCCCAGACCCTTCTAATGCCCTTTAGGGCCTTTCTAAAGTACCCCAGACACTTCTAGAACGTCTCAGAGCCTTTCTATACGAACCCAGACCCTTGTAATGCCACTCAGTTCCTTTTTAAAGGCCGCGAGACCCTTATAATCCCCCTGAGGGCCTTTAAAAAGGCCCCCAGACCCTTCTGTACCTCCTCAGGACGCTTCTAATAGCCCCCAGACCCTTCTAGAGCCCCTCAGGGCCTTTCTAAAGGCCTCCACACCCTTCTAATGACCCTCAAGACCCATGTAAAGGCCCCCAGACCCTTCTAGATTGCCTCAGGACCCATCTAAAAGCCCCCAGACCCTTCTAATGCCTTTCAGGACCCTTATGAAGGCCACAAGACCCTTCTAATGCCCCTCAGGACCTTTCTAAAGGCCCTCAGACCCTTCTAATGCCCTTCAGGGCTTTTATAAAGGTTCCCAGACCCTTCTAGAGCCCGTCAGGACCCTTAAAAAGGCCCCCAGACCATTCTAGAGCCCCTCAGGACACTTCTAAAGGCCCGCAGACCATTCTAATGCCCGTCAGGACCTTTCTAAAGGCCCCCAGACCATTCTACTGCCCTTCAGGAGCATTCTAAAGGCCCCCAGACCATTCTAATGCCCCACAGGGCCTTTCTAAAGGTCCCCAGACCCTTCTAGAGCCCCTCAAGACCCTTCTAAAGGCCCCCAGAGGATTATACAGCCCCTCAGGACCCTTCTAAAGTCCCCCAGACCCTGCTAATTCCCCTCAGGGCTTTTATAAGGGCACCCAGACTCTTCTAATTCCCCTCAGGACCCTTATAAAGGCACCCAGACCTTTCTAGAGCCTCTCAGGACCTTTAGAAAGGCCCTGTGGGGAATTAGAAGGGTCTGGGGGCCTTTAGAAGTGTCCTGAGGGGCTCTAGAATGGTCTGGGGGCCTTTATAAGGGTCCTGACGGGCTCTAGAAGGGTCTGGGAACCTTTATAAATGCCCTGAGGGGCATTAGAAGGGTCTGAGGGCCTTTAGAAAGGTCCTGAGGTGCATTAGAAGGGTCTTGCTGCCTTGATAAGTGTCCTGAAAGGCATTAGAAGGGTCTGGGGGCTTTTAGATGGGTCCTGAGGCAATCTAGAAGGGTCTGGGGGCCTTTACATGGGTCTTGAGGGTCATTAAAAGGGTGTGGAGGCATTTAGAAAGGACCTGAGGGGCTCTAGAAATGTCTGGGGTACTTTAGAAGCGTCCTGAGGGGCTGTAGAAGGGTCTGGGGGCCTTTTTAAGGGTCCTGACGGGCTCTAGAATGGTCTGGGGGCCTTTTTAAGAGCTCTCAGGGGCATTAGAATGGTCTGGGGGCCTTTAGAATGGACCTGAGGTGTTCTAGAAGGGTCTGGAAGCCGTTAGAATGACGTTTAGGGGCTCTAGAAGGGTCTGCAAGCGTTTAGAATGGCCTTAAAGGGCTCTAAAAGAGTCTGGGGGCCTTTAGAATGGTCCTGAGGGGCTCTAGAAGGGTCTGGGGACCTTTTTAAATGCCCTGATGGGCATTAGAAGGGTCTGGGGGCCTTTAGAAAGGCCCTGAGGGGCATTACAAGGGTCTGGGGGCCTTTAGAAAGGCCCTGATAAGTTCTAGAAGGGTCTGGGGGCATTTAGAATGGTCCTGAGGGTGTCTAGAAGGGTCTGGAGGCATTTAAAACTGTCCTGAGTGGCTCTAGAAGGGTCTGGGTTCCTTTAAAAGGGTTCTGAGGGGAATTAGCAGGGTCTCGGGGACTTTAGAAGGGTCCTGAGGGGCTCTATAAGGGTCTGGGGGCCTTTAGAATGGTCTTCAGCGTCTCTAGAAGGGTCTGGGGACCTTTAGAATGGACCTGTGGGGCATTAGAAGGGTCTGGGGGCCTTTAGAATGCTCCTGGGGGGCATTAGAAGGGTCTTGTGGCCTTCATAAGGGTCTTGAAAGGCATTCGAAGGGTCTGGGGTCTTTTAGATGGTTCCTGAAGCAATCTAGAAGGGTCTGGGGGCCTTTACATGGGTCTTGAGGGTCATTAGAAGGGTGTGGAGGTCTTTAGAAAGGCCCTGAGGGTCTCTAGAAGGGTCTGGGGGCTATTAGAAGTGTCCTTAGGGAGTCCAGAAGGGTCTGGGTGCCTTTATAAAGGGCTCAGGGGGAGTATAAGGGTCTCTCCGCCTTTAGAAAGGCCCTGAGTGGCATTACAAGGGTCTGGGGTCATATAGAAAGGCCCTGAGAGGTTCTAGAAGTGTCTGTGGTACTTCAGAAAGGCCCTGAGGAGCATTAGAAGGGTCTGGGGGCCTTTAGAAGGGTTCTGAGGGGCATTTGAATGGTCTCGGGGCCTTTAGAAAGGCCCTGAGGTGCATTAGAAAAGTCTGGGGCCTTTTAGAAGGGTCTTGAGGGGATCTAGAAGGGTCTGGGGGCATTTAGAATAGTCCTGAGGGGGTCTAGAAGGGTCTGGGAGCCTTTAGAAAGGCCCTGAGAGGCTCTAGAAGGGTCAGAGAGCCGTTAGAAGGATGTTGAGGGGATCTTGAAGGGTCTGCAGGTCTTTAGAATGGCCCTGAGGGGCTCTAAAAGAGTCTGAGTTCCTTTTGAATGGTCCTCAGGGGTTCTAGAAGGGTCTGGGGACCTTTAGAAATGCCCTGAGGGGCATTAGAAGGGTCTGGGGGCCTTTAGAAAGGCCCTGAGAGGCATTAGAATGGTCTGAAGGCCTTTAGAATGGTCCTGAGGGGGTCTAGAATGGTCTGGAGGCATTTAAAACTGTCCTGAGAGACTCTAGAAGGGTCTGGGGGCATTTATAAGGGTCCTGAGGGGCATTAGAAGGGTCTGGGTGCCCTTATAAAAGCCCTGAGGGGAATTAGTAGGGTCTGGGGGACTTTAGAAGGGTCCTGAGGGGCTCTATAAGGGTCTGGGGGCCTTTAGAAGGGTATTCAGGGGCTCTAGAAGGGTCTGGGGACCTTTAGAAAGGCCCTGTGGGGCATTAGAAGGGTCTGAGGGCCTTTAGAATGCTCCTGAGGGGCAGTAGAAGGGTCTGGGGACATTTATAAAGGCCCTGACGTGCATTAGAATGGTCTGCGGGCCTTTAGAAGTGTCCTGACGGTCTCTAGAATGGTCTGGGGTCCTTTATAAGGGTCCTGACGGGCTCTAGAAAGGTCTGGGAACCTTTATATATGCCCAGAGGGGCATTAGAAGGGTCTGAGGGCTTTTAGATGGGTCCTGAGGCAATCTAGAAGTGTCTGGGGGCCTTTACATGGGTCTTGAGGGTCATTAGAAGGGTGTGGAGGCCTTTAGAAAGGCCCTGAGTGGCTCTAGATGGGTCTGGGGTACTTAGAAGCGTACTGAGGTACTGTAGAAGGGTCTGGGGGCCTTTACATGGGTCCTGATGGGTTCTAGAAAGATCTGAGGGCCTCTAGAAATGTCCTGAGTGGCTCTAGAAGGGTCTGGGGGCCATTTTAAGGGTTCTGAGGGGCATTTGAATGGTCTGGGGGCCTTTAGAAAGGCCCTGTGGTGGATTAGAAGGGTCTGGGGGCCTTTAGAATCGTCCTGACGGGTTCTAGAAGGGTCTGGAATTCGTTAGAATGACGTTGAGGGGCTCTAGAAGGGTCTGTGGGCCTTTAGAATGGCCCTGAGGGGCTCTAGAAGGGTCTGGGGACCTTTGTAAATGCCCTGAGGGGCATTAGAAGGGTCTGGGGGCCTTTAGAAAGGCCCTGAAAGGCATTAGAAGGGTCTGGGGGGATTTAGAAAGGCCTTGATAGGTTCTAGAAGGGTCTGGCAAACTTTAGAATGGTCCTCAGGGGGTCTAGAAGGGTCTGCAGGCATTTAAAACTGTCGTGAGTGGCTCTAGAAGGGTCTGGGTGCCTTTATAATGGTCCTGAGGGGCATTAGAAGGGTCTGGGTGTCCTTATAAAAGCCCTGAGCGGAATTACCAGGGTCTGGGGGACTTTAGAAGGGTCCTGAGGGGCTCTATAAGGGTCTGGGGGCCTTTAGAAGGGTCTTCAGGGGCTCTAGAAGGGTCTGCGGACCTTTAGAAAGGCCCTGTGGGGCATTAGAAGGGTCTGGGGCCTTTAGAATGCTCCTGAGGGTCAGTAGAAGGGTCTGGGGACCTTTATAAAGGTCTTGAAAGGCATTTGAAGGGTCTGGGGTCTTTTAGATGGGTCCTGAGGCAATCTAGAAGGGTCTGGGGGCCTTTACATGGGTCTTGAGGGTCATTAGAAGGGTGTGGAGGTCTTTAGAAAGGCCCTGAGGGGCTCTAGAAGGGTCTGGGAGCTATTAGAAGTGTCCTGAGGGGGTCCAGAAGGGTCTGGGGTCGTTTATAAAGGCCCTCAGGGGGATTATAAGGGTCTCACGGCCTTTAGAAAGGCCCTGAGTGGCATTACATGGGTCTGGGGTCATATAGAAAGGCCCTGAGAGGTTCTAGAAGTGTCTGTGGTACTTCAGAAAGGCCCTGAGGAGCATTAGAAGGGTCTGGGGGTCTTTAGAAAGGCCCTGAGGTGCATTAGAAAGGTCTCGGGCCTTTTAGAAGGGTCTTGAGGGGATCTAGAAGGGTCTGGGGGCATTTAGAATCGTCCTGAGGGGGTCTAGAAGGGTCTGGGGGCCTTTAGAAAGGCCCAGAGGGGCTCTAGAAGGGTCAGGGAGCCGTTGGAAGGATGTTGAGGGGCTCTTGAAGGGTCTGCGGGCCTTTAGAATGGCCCTGAGGGGCTCTAAAAGAGTCTGGGGTCCTTTTGAATCGTCCTGAGGGGCTCTAGAAGGGTCTGGGGACCTTTAGAAATGCTCTGAGGGGCATTAGAAGGGTCTGGGGGCCTTTAGAAAGGCCCTGATGGGCATTAGAAAGGTCTGGGGGCCTTTAGAATGGTCCTGAGGGGGTCTAGATGAGTCTGGAGGCATTTAAAACTGTCCTGAGAGACTCTAGAAGGGTCTGGGGGCCTTTATAAGGGTCCTGAGGGGCATTAGAAGGGTCTGGGTGCCCTTATAAAAGCCCTGAGGGGAATTAGCAGGGTCTGGGGGACTTTAGAAGGGTCCTGAGGGCCTCTATAAGGGTCTGGGGGCCTTTATAAGGGTCTTCAGGGGCTCTAGAAGTGTCTGGGGATCTTTAGAAAGGCCCTGTGGGGCATTAGAAGGGTCTGGGGGCCTTTAGAATGCTCCTGAGGTGCAGTAGAAGGGTCTGGGGACCTTTATAAAGGCCCTGACGGGCATTAGAATGGTCTACAAGCCTTTAGAAGTGTCCTGAGGGGCACTAGAATGGTCTGGGGACCTTTATAAATGCCCTGAGGGGCATTAGAAGGGTCTGGGTGCCTTTAGAAAGGTCCAGAGTGGCATTAGAAGGGTCTTGTGGTTTTCATATGGGTCTTTAAAGGCATTTGAATGGTCTGGGGGCTTTTAGATGGGTCCTGAGGCAATCTAGAAGGGTCTGGGGGCCTTTACATGGGTCTTGAGGGTCATTAGAAGGCTGTGGAGGTCTTTAGAAAGGCCCTGATGGGCTCTAGAAGGGTCTGGTAGCTATTAGAAATGCCCTGAGGGGGTCCAGAAGGGTCTGGGGGCCTTTATAAAGGCCCTCAGGGGGATTATAAGGGTCTCGCGGCCTTTAGAAAGCCCTGAGTGGCATTACAAGGGTCTGGGGTCATATAGAAAGGCCCTGAGAGGTTCTAGAAGTGTCTGGGGTACTTTAGAAAGGCCCTGAGGAGCATTAGAAGGGTCTGGAGTCATTTAGAAGGGTTCTGAGGGGCATTTGAATGGTCTGGGGGCCTTTAGAAAGGCCCTGAGGTGCATTAGAAAGGTCTGGGGCCTTTTAGAAGGGTCTTGAGGGGATCTAGAAGCGTCTGGGGGCCTTTAGAATCGTCCTGAGGGGGTCTAGAAGGGTCTGGGGGCCTTTAGAAAGGCCCTGAGGGGCTCCAGAAGGGTCAGGGAGCCGTTAGAAGGATGTTGAGGGGCTCTTGAAGGTTCTGCGGGCCTTTAGAAAGGTTCTGAGTGGCTCTAAAAGAGTCTGGGGGCCTTTAGAATGGTCCTGAGGGGCACTAGAACGGTCTGGGGACCTTTCGAAATGCCCTGAGGGGCATTAGAAGGGTCTGGGTGGCTTTAGAATGGTCCTGAGAGGGTCTAGAAGGGTCTGGAGGCATTTAAAATTGCCCTGAGAGGCTCTAGAATGGTCTGGGGGCCTTCAGAATTATCCTGAGGGGCAGTAGAAGGGTCTAGGAACCTTTATAAAGGCCCTGACGGGCATTATAATGGTCTGCGGGCCTTTAGAAGTGTCCAGAGGGGCTCTAGAATGGTCTGGGGGCCTTTATAAGTGTCCTGACGGGCTCTAGAAGGGTCTGGGAACCTTTAGAACGGTTCTGAGGGGCATTAGAAAGGTCTTGTGGCCTTCATAATGGTCCTGAAAGGCATTAGAAGGGTCTGGGGGCTTTTAGATGGGTCCTCAGGCAATCTAGAAGGGTCTAGGGGCCTTTACATTGGTCTTGAGGGTCATTAGAAGGGTGTGGAGGCCTTTAGAAAGGCCCTGAGGGGCTCTAGAAGGGTCTGGGGGCCTTTAGAATCGTCCTGAGGGGCTCTAGAAGGGTCTGGGGGCACCTAGAAGTGTCCTGAGGGGCTCTAGAAAGATCTGGGGTCCTTTCGAAATGTCCTGAGGTGCTCTAAAAGTGTCTCGGGGCCTTACGAAGGGTCCTGAGGGGCATTAGATGGGTCTGGGGGCCTTTAGAAATTCCCTGAGGGGCATTAGAAAGGTCTGGGGCCTTTTAGAAGGGTCTTGAGGGGATCTAGAAGGGTCTGGGGGCATTTAGAAAGGCCCTGAGGGGCTCTAGAAGGGTCAGGGAGCCGTTAGAAAGATGTTGAGGCCTTTATAAGGGCCTTCAGGGGCTCTAGAAGGGTCTGGGGGCCTTTAGAAATGCCCTGAGGGGCATTAGAAGGGTCTGGGGGGCTTTAGAATGGTCCTGAGGGGCATTAGAAGGGTCTGGGGGCCTTTAGAATTGTCCTGAGGGGGTCTAGAAGGGTCTGGAGGCATTTAAAACTGCCCTGAGAGGCTGTAGACGGGTCTGGGGACCTTTAGAATGCTCCTGAGGGGCAGTAGAAGGGTCTGCTGACCTTTAGAAAGGCCCTGACGGGCATTAGAATGGTCTGCGGGCCTTTAGAAGTGTTCTGAGGTGCTCTAGAATGGTCTAGGGGCCTTTATAACGGTCCTTACGGGCTCTAGAAGGGTCTGGGAACCTTTATAAATGCCCTGTGGGGCATTAGAATGGTCTGGGGGCCTTTAGAAAGGTCTTGAGGGGCATTACAAGGGTCTGGGGTCATATAGAAAGGCCCTGAGGTGCTCTAGAAGGGTCTGGGGTCTATTAGAAGCGTCCTGAGGGGGTCCAGAAGGGTCTGGGGGCCTTTTTAAAGGCCTTCAGGGGGATTATAAGGGTCTCGCGGCCTTTAGAAAGGCCCTGAGTGGCATTACAAGGGTCTGGGGTCATATAGAAAGGCTCTGAGAGGTTATAGAAGTGTCTGGGGTGGCATTAAATCCTGAAAGGCATTAAAAGGTACTGGGGGCTTTTAGATGGGTACTTAGGCAATCTAGAAGGTTCTAGGTGCCTTTACATGGGTCTTGAGGGTCATTAGAAGGGTGTCGCGGCCTTTAGAATGTCATTGAAAAGCATTAGAAGGGTCTGGGGGCTTTTAGGTGGGTCCTGAGGCAATCTAGAAGGGTCTGGGGGCCTTTACAGGGGTCTTGAGGGTCATTAGAAGGGTGTGGAGGCCTTTAGAAAGGCCCTGAGGGGCTCTAGAAGGGTCTGGGTGATATTAGAAGCGTCCTGAAGGGGTCCAGAAGTGTCTGGGGGCCTTTATAAAGGCCCACAGGGGGATTATAAGGGTCTCGCTGCCTTTAGAAAGGCCCTGAGTGGCAAAAGAAGGGTCTGGGTGCCTTTAGAAATGTCCTGAGGGGCTCTAGAAGGGTCTGGGGGCCTTTAGAAAGGCCCTGATGGGCATTACAAGGGTCTGGGGTCATATAGAAAGGCCCTGAGATGTTCTAGAAGTGTCTGGGGTACTTTAGAAAGGCCCTGAGGGGCATTAGAAGGGTCTGGGGGTATTTAGAAAGGCCCTGTGGGGCATTAGAAGGGTCTGGGGTTCTTTAGAAGGGTCTTCAGGGGCTCTAGAAGGGTCTGCGGGCCTTTAGAAGTGTCCTGAGGGGCTCTAGAATGATCTGGGGGCCTTTATAAGGGTCCTGACGGGCTCTAGAAGGGTCTGGGAACCTTTATAAAGGCCCTGAAAGGCATTAGAAGGGTCTGAAGGCCTTTAGAATGGTCCTGAAGGGCATTAGAAGGGTCTTGTGGCATTCATAAGGATCCTGAAAGGCATTAGAAGGGTCTGGGGTCTTTTAGATGGGTCCTCAGGCAATCTAGAAGGGTCTAGGGGCCTTTACATGGGTCTTGAGGGTCATTAGAAGGGTGTGGAGGCCTTTAGAAAGGCTCTGAGGGGCTCTAGAAGGGTCTGGGGGCCTTTAGAATCGTCCTGAGGGGCTCTAGAAGGGTCTGGGGGCTATTAGAAGCGTCCTGAGGGGGTTCAGAAGGGTCTGGGGGCCTTTACATGGGTCTTGATGGTCATTAGAAGGGTGTGGAGGCCTTTAGAAAGGCCCTGAGGGCCTCTAGAAGGATCTGGGGGCTATTAGAAGCGTCCTGAGTGGGTCCAGAAGGGTCTGGGGGCCTTTTTAAAGGCCCTCAGGGGGATTATAAGGGTCTCGCGGCCTTTAGAAAGGCCCTGAGTGGCATTAGAAGGGTCTGGGTTCCTTTAGAAATGTCCTGAAGGGCTCTAGAAGGGTCTGGGGGCCTTTAGAAATGTCCTGAGGGGCATTAGAAGGGTATGGAGGCCTTTAGAAAGGACCTGAGGGGCATTAGAATGGTCTGGGGTCATATAGAAAGGCCCAGATGGTTCTAGAAGTGTCTGGGGTACTTTAGAAAGGCCCTGAGGGGCATTAGAGTGGTCTGGAGGCCTTTAGAAGGGTCCTGAGGGGCATTAGAAAGGTCTGTGGGCCTTTAGATTGGTCCTGTGTGGGTCTAGAAGGGTCTGGAGGCATTTAAAACTGTCCTGAGAGGCTCTAGAAGGGTCTGGGTGCCTTTATAAGGGTCCTGAGGGGCATTAGAAGGGTCTTGTGGCCCTTATAAAAGCCCTGAGGGGAATTAGCAGGGTCTGGGGGAGTTTAGAAGGGTCCTGAGGGGCTCTATAAGGGTCTGGGGGCCTTTATAAGGGCCTTTAGGGGCTCTAGAAGGGTCTGGGGACCTTTAGAAAGGCCCTGTGTGGCATTAGAAGGGTCTGGGGTCCTTTAGAAGGTCTTTAGGGGCTCTAGAAGGGTCTGGTGACCTTTAGAAAGGCCCTGTGAGGCATTAGAATGGTCTTTTTAAAGGCCCTCAGGAGGATTATAAGGGTCTCGCGGCCTTTAGAAAGGCCCTGAGTGGCATTAGAAGGGTCTGGGGGCCTTTAGAAGGGTCTTCAGGGGCTATAGAAGGGTCTGGGGATTTTTAGAAAGGCCCTGTGGGGCATTAGAAGGGTCTGGGGGCCTTTAGAATGCTCCTGAGGGGCAGTAGAAGGGTCTGGGGACCTTTATTAAGGCCCTGACAGGCATTATAACGGTCTGCGGGCCTTTAGAAGTGTCCTGAGGGGCTCTAAAATGGTCTGGGGGCCTTTATAAGGGTCCTGACTGGATCTAGAAGGGTCTGGGAACCTTAAATGCCCTGAGGGGCATTAGAAGGGTCTGAGGGCCTTTAGAAAGGTCCTGAGGGGCATTAGAAGGGTCTTGTGGCCTTCATAAGGGTCCTGAAAGGCATTAGAAGGCTCTGGGGGCTTTTAGATTGGTCCTGAGGCAATCTAGAAGGGTCTAGGGGCCTTTACATGGGTCTTGAGGGTCATTAGAAGGGTGTGGAGGCCTTTAGAAAGGCCCTGAAAGGCATTAGAAGGGTCTGGGGGCTTTTAGATGGGTCCTGAGGCAATCTAGAAAGGTCTGGGGGCCTTTACATGGGTCTTGAGGGTCATTAGAAGGGTGTGGAGGCCTTTAGAAAGGCCCTGAGGGGCTCTAGAAGGGTGTGGGAGCTATTAGAAGCGTCCTGAGGGGGTCCAGAAGGGTCTGGGGGCCTTTTTAAAGGCCCTCAGGGGGATTATAAGGGTCTCGCGGCCTTTAGAAAGGCCCTGAGTGGCATTAGAAGGGTCTGGGTGCCTTTAGAAATGTCCTGAGGGGCTCTAGAAGGGTCTGGGGGCCTTTAGAAATCACCTGAGGGGCATTAGAAGGGTCTCGCGACCTTTAGAATGGTCCTGAGGAGGTCTAGAAGGGTCTGGGGTCATATAGAAAGGCTCTGAGAGATTCTAGAAATGTCTGGGGTACTTTCGAAAGGCCCTGAGGGGCATTAGAAGGGTCTGGGGGCCTTCAGAATGGTCTTCAGGGGCTGTATAAGGGTGTGGGGACGTTTAGAAAGGCCCTGTGGGGCATTAGAAGGGTCTAGGGGCCTTTAGAATGCTCCTGAGGGGCAGTAGAAGGGTCTGGGGACCTTTATAAAGGCCCTGACGGGCATTAGAATGGTCTGCGGGCCTTTAGAAGTGTCCTGAGGTGCTCTAGAATGGTCTGGGGGCCTTTATAAGGGTCCTGAAGGGCTCTAGAAGGGTCTGGGAACCTTTATAAAAGCCCTGAGGGGCATTAGAATGGTCTGAGGGCCTTTAGAATGGTCCTGAGGGGCATTAGAAGGGTCTTGTGGTGTTCATAAGGGTCCTGAAATGCATTAGAACGGTCTGAGGTCTTTTAGATGGGTCCTGAGGCAATCTAGAAGGGTCTGGGGGCATTTACATGGGTCTTGGGTGTCATTAGAAGGGTGTGGAGGCCTGTAGAAAGGCCCTGAGGTGCTCTAGAAGGGTCTGGGGGCTATTAGAAGCGTCCTGAGGGGGTTCAGAAGGGTCTGGGGGCCTTTTTAAAGGCCCTCAGGGGGATTATATAGGTCTTGCGGCCTTTAGAAAGGCCCTGAGGGGCATTAGAAGAGTCTGGGTGCCTTTAGAAATGTCCTCAGTGGCTCTAGAAGGGTCTGGGGGCCTTTAGAAATGTCCTGTTGGGCAGTAGAAGGGTCTGGGGGCCTTTAGAAAGGCCCTGAGGGGCATTACAAGGGTCTGGGGGCCTTTAGAATCGTCCTGAGGGGGTCTAGAAGGGTCTGGAGGCATTTAAAACTGTCCTGAGAGGCTCTAGAAGGGTCTGGGTGCCTTTATAAGGGTCCTGAGGGGCATTAGAAGGGTCTGGGTGCCCTTATAAAAGCCCTGAGGGGAATTAGCAGGGTCTCGGGGACTTTAGAAGGGTCCTGAGGGGCTCTATAAGGGTCTGGGGGCCTTTAGAAGGGTCTTCAGGGGCTCTAGAAGGGTCTGGGGACCTTTAGAAAGGCCCTGTGGGGCATTAGAAGGGTCTGGGAGCCTTTAGAATGCTCCTGAGGGGCAGTAGAAGGGTCTGGGGACCATTATAAAGGCCCTGACGGGCATTAGAATGGTCTGTGGGCCTTTAGAAGTGTTCTGAGGTGCTCTAGAATGGTCTAGAGGCCTTTATAAGGGTGCTGACGGGCTCTAGAAGGGTCTGGGAACCTTTATAAATGCCCTGTGGTGCATTAGAATGGTCTGGGGGCCTTTAGAAAGGTCTTGAGGGGCATTACAAGGGTCTGGGGTCATATAGAAAGGCCCTGAGGTGCTCTAGAAGGGTCTGGGGGCTATTAGAAGCGTCCTGAGGGGGTCCAGAAGGGTCTGGGTGCCTTTTTAAAGGCCCTCAGGGGGTTTATAAGGGTCTCGCGGCCTTTAGAAAGGCCCTGAGTGGCATTACAAGGGTCTGGGGTCATATAGAAAGGCTCTGAGAGGTTATAGAAGTGTCTAGGGTGGCATTAAATCCTGAAAGGCATTAAAAGGTACTGGGGGCTTTTAGATGGGTACTTAGGCAATCTAGAAGGTTCTAGGTGCCTTTACATGGGTCTTGAGGGTCATTAGAAGGGTGTCGCGGCCTTTAGAATGTCATTGAAAAGCATTAGAAGGGTCTGGGGGCTTTTAGGTGGGTCCTGAGGCAATCTAGAAGGGTCTGGGGGCCTTTACATGGGTCTTGAGGGTCATTAGAAGGGTGTGGAGGCCTTTAGAAAGGCCCTGAGGGGCTCTAGAAGGGTCTGGGTGATATTAGAAGCGTCCTGAAGGGGTCCAGAAGTGTCTGGGGGCCTTTATAAAGGCCCTCAGGGGGATTATAAGGGTCTCGCTGCCTTTAGAAAGGCCCTGAGTGGCAAAAGAAGGGTCTGGGTGCCTTTAGAAATGTCCTGAGGGGCTCTAGAAGGGTCTGGGGGCCTTTAGAAAGGCCCTGATGGGCATTACAAGGGTCTGGGGTCATATAGAAAGGCCCTGAGATGTTCTAGAAGTGTCTGGGGTACTTTAGAAAGGCCCTGAGGGGCATTAGAAGGGTCTGGGGGCATTTAGAAAGGCCCTGTGGGGCATTAGAAGGGTCTGGGGTTCTTTAGAAGGGTCTTCAGGGGATCTAGAAGGGTCTGGGGACATTTAGAAAGGCCCTGTGGGGCATTAGAAGGGTCTGGGGGCCTTTAGAATGCTCCTGAGGGGCAGTAGAATGGTCTGCGGGCCTTTAGAAGTGTCCTGAGGGGCTCTAGAATGATCTGGGGGCCTTTATAAGGGTCCTGACGGGCTCTAGAAGGGTCTGGGAACCTTTATAATGGCCCTGAAAGGCATTAGAAGGGTCTGAAGGCCTTTAGAATGGTCCTGAAGGGCATTAGAAGGGTCTTGTGGCATTCATAAGGGTCCTGAAAGGCATTAGAAGGGTTTGGGGGCTTTTAGATGGGTCCTGCGCAATCTAGAAGGGTCTAGGAGCCTTTACATGGGTCTTGAGGGTCATTAGAAGGGTGTGGAGGCCTTTAGAAAGGCCCTGAGGGGCTCTAGAAGGGTGTGGGAGCTATTAGAAGCGTCCTGAGGGGGTCCAGAAGGGTCTGGGGGCCTTTTTAAAGGCCCTAAGGGGGATTATAAGGGTCTCGCGGCCTTTAGAAAGGCCCTGAGTGGCATTAGAAGGGTCTGGGTTCCTTTAGAAATGTCCTGAGGGGCTCTAGAAGGGTCTGGGGGCCTTTAGAAATCCCCTGAGGGGCATTAGAAGGGACTCGCGACGTTTAGAATGGTCCTGAGGAGGTCTAGAAGGGTCTGGGGTCATATAGAAAGGCTCTGAGAGATTCTAGAAATGTCTGGGGTACTTTCGAAAGGCCCTGAGGGGCATTAGAAGGGTATGGGGGCCTTCAGAATGGTCTGCAGGGGCTGTATAAGGGTGTGGGGACGTTTAGAAAGGCCCTGTGGGGCATTAGAAGGGTCTGGGGGCCTTTAGAATGCTCCTGAGGGGCAGTAGAAGGGTCTGGGGACCTTTATAAAGGCCTTGACGGGCATTAGAATGGTCTGCGAGCCTTTAGAAGTGTCCTGAGGTGCTCTAGAATGGTCTGGGGGCCTTTATAAGGGTCCTGAAGGGCTCTAGAAGGGTCTGGGAACCTTTATAAAAGCCCTGAGGGGCATTAGAAGGGTCTGAGGGCCTTTAGAATGGTCCTGAGGGGCATTAGAAGGGTCTTGTGGTCTTCATAAGGGTCCTGAAATGTATTAGAAGGGTCTGAGGTCTTTTAGATGGGTCCTGAGGCAATCTAGAAGGGTCTGGGGGCCTTTACATGGGTCTTGGGTGTCATTAGAAGGGTGTGGAGGCCTGTAGACAGGCCCTGAGGTGCTCTAGAAGGGTCTGGGGGCTATTAGAAGCGTCCTGAGGGGGTTCAGAAGGGTCTGGGGGCCTTTTTAAAGGCCCTCAGGGGGATTATATAGGTCTTGCGGCCTTTAGAAAGGCCCTGAGGGGCATTAGAAGAGTCTGGGTGCCTTTAGAAATGTCCTCAGTGGCTCTAGGAGGGTCTGGGGGCCTTTAGAAATGTCCTGTTGGGCATTAGAAGGGTCTGGGGGCCTTTAGAAAGGCCCTGAGGGGCATTACAAGGGTCTGGGGGCCTTTAGAATGGTCCTGAGCGGGTCTAGAAGGGTCTGGAGGCATTTAAAACTGTCCTGAGAGGCTCTAGAAGGGTCTGGGTGCCTTTATAAGGGTCCTGAGGGGCATTAGAAGGGTCTGGGTGCCCTTATAAAAGCCCTGAGGGGAATTAGCAGGGTCTCGGGGACTTTAGAAGGGTCCTGAGGGGCTCTATAAGGGTCTGGGGGCCTTTAGAAGGGTCTTCAGGGGCTCTAGAAGGGTCTGGGGACCTTTAGAAAGGCCCTGTGGGGCATTAGAAGGGTCTGGGAGCCTTTAGAATGCTCCTGAGGGGCAGTAGAAGGGTCTGGGGACCTTTAGAAAGGCCCTGACAGGCATTAGAATGGTCTGCGGGCCTTTAGAAGTGTCCTGAGGCATTCTGGAATGGTCTGGGGGCCTTTATAAGGGTCCTGACGGGCTCTAGAAGAGTCTGGGAACCTTTATAAAAACCCTGAGGGCATTAGAAGGGTCTGAGGGCCTTTAGAAAGGTCCTGAGGGGCATTAGAAGGGTCTTGTGGCCTTCATAAGGGTCCTGAAAGGCATTAGAAGGGTCTGGGGTCTTTTAGATGGGTCCTGAGGCAATCTAGAAGGGTCTAGGGGCCTTTCCATGGGTCTTGAGTGTCATTAGAAGGGTGTGGAGGCCTTTAGAAAGGCCCTGAGGGGCTCTAGAAGGGTCTGGGGGCTATTAGATGCGTCCTCAGGTGGTCCAGAAGGGTCTGGGGGCCTTTTTAAAGGCCCTCAGGGAGATGATCAGGGTCTCGCAGCCTTTAGAAAGGCCCTGAGTGGCATTACAAGGGTCTGGGGTCATATAGAAAGGCTCTGAGAGGTTCAAGAAGTGTCTGGGGTAATTTAGAAAGGCCCTGAGGAGCATTAGAATGGTCTGGGGGCCTTTCGAAGGGTCTTCAGGGGCTCTAGAAGGGTCTTGGGACCTGTAGAAAGGCCCTGTGGGTCATTATAAGGGTCTGGGGGCCTTTTATAAGAGTCTTCAGGGGCTCTAGAAGGGTCTGGGGACCTTTAGAAAGGCCCTGTGGGGCATTAGAAGGGTCTGGGGGCCTTTAGAATGCTACTGATGGGAAGTAGAATGGTCTGCGGGCCTTTAGAATTGTCCTGAGGGGCTCTAGAATGATCTGGGGGCCTTTATAAGGGTCTTGACGGGCTCTAGAAGGGTCTGGGAACCTTTATAAAAGCCCTGAGGGGCATTAGAAGGGTCTGAGGGCCTTTAGAAAGGTCCTGAGAGGCATTAGAAGGGTCTTGTGGCCTTCATAATGGTCCTGAAAGTCATTAGAAGGTTCTGGGGGCTTTTAGATGGCTCCTGAGGCAATCTAGAAGGGTCTGGGGGCCTTTACATGGGTCTTGAGGGTCATTAGAAGGGTGTGGAGGCCTTTAGAAAGGCCCTGAGGGGCTCTAGAAGGGTCTGGGTGCTATTTGAAGCGTCCTGAGGGGGTCCAGAAGGGTCTGGGGGCCTTTTTAAAGGCTCTCAGGGGGATTATAAGGGTCTCGCGGCCTTTAGAAAGGCCCTGAGTGGCATTACAAGGGTCTGGGGTCATATAGAAAGGCTCTGAAAGGTTCTAGAAGTGTCTGGGGTAATTTAGAAAGGCCTTGAGGGTCATTAGAAGGGTCTGGGGGCCTTTAGAAGTGTCCTGAGGTGCATTAGAAGGGTCTGGGGGCCTTTAATAGAGTCCTTAGTGGCATTTGAATAGTCTGAGGGCCTTTAGAATGGTCCTGAGGGGCATTAGAAGGGTCTTGTGGCCTTCATGAGGGCCCTGAAAGGCATTAGAAGGCTCTGTGGGCTTTTAGATGGGACCTGAGGCAATCTAGAAGGGTCTGCGGGCCTTTACATGGGTCTTGATGTTCATTAGGATGGTGTGGAGGCCTTTAGAAAGGCCCTGAGGGGCTCTAGAAGGGTCTGGGGGCTATTAGAAGCGTCCTGAGGGGGTCCAGAAGGGTCTGGGGGCCTTTTTAAAGGCCCTCAGGGGGATTATATGCGTCTCGCGGCCTTTAGAAAGGCTCTGAGTGGCATTAGAAGGGTCTGGGGGCCTTTAGAAGGGTCTTCAGGGGCTCTAGAAGGCTCTGGGAACCTTTAGAAAGGCCCTGTGGGGCATTAGAAGGGTGTGGGGGCCTTTAGAATGCTCCTGAGGGGCCGTAGAATGGTCTTGAGACCTTTATAAAGGCCCTGACTATCATTAGAATGGTCTGCGGGACTTTAGAAGTGTCCTGAGGGGCTCTAGAATGATCTGGGGGCCTTTATAATGGTCTTGACGGGCTCTAGAAGGGTCTGGGGGCCTTTTAAAAAGTCCTGAGGGGCATTTGAATAGTCTGAGGGCCTGTAGAAAGGTCCTGAGATGCATTAGAAGGGTCTTGTGGCCTTCATAAGGGTCCTGAAAGGCATTAGAAGGGTCTGGGGGTTTTAGATGGGTCCTGAGGCAATCTAGAAGGGTCTAGATGCCTTTACATGGGTCTTGAGGGTCATTAGAAGGGTGTGGAGGCCTTTAGAAAGGCCCTGAAAGGCATTAGAAGGGTCTTGGGGCTTTTAGATGGGTCCTGAGGCAATCTAGAAGGGTCTGGGGGCCTTTACATGGGTCTTGAGGGTTATTAGAAGGGTGTGGAGGCCTTTAGAAAGGCCCTGAGGGGCTCTAGAAGGGTCTGTGGGCTATTAGAAGCGTCCTGAGGGGGTCCAGAAAGGTCTGGGGGCTTTTTAAAGGCCCTCAGGATGATTATAAGGGTCTCGCGGCCTTTAGAAAGGCCCTGAGTGGCATTAGAATGGTCTGGGTGCCTTTAGAAATGTCCTGAGGGGCTCTAGAAGGGTCTGGGGGCCTTTAGAAATGTCCTGAGGGGCATTAGAAGGGTATGGGGGCCTTTAGAATGGCCCTGAGGGGCATTACAAGTGTCTGGGGTCATATAGAAAGGCCCTGAGAGGTTCTAGAAGTGTCTGGGGTACTTTAGAAAGGCCCTGAGGGGCATTAGAAGGGTCTGGGGGCATTTAGAAAGGCCCTGAGGGGCATTACAAGGGTCTGAGGTCATATAGAAAGGCCCTGAGAGGTTCTAGAAGCGTCTGGTGTACTTTAGAAAGGCCCTGAGGGGCATTAGAAGGGTCTGGAGGCCTTTAGAATGGTCCTGAGGGGCATTAGAAGGTTCTGAAGGCCTTTAAAAGGGTCCTGATGGGCATTTGAATGGTCTGGGGGCCTTTAAAAATACCCTGAGGTGGACTAGAAGGGTCTGGGAGCCTCTAGAAGGGTCCTGACGGGCTATAGAAAGATCCGGGGTCCTTTCGAAATGTCCTGAGGTGATCTAAAAGTGTCTCGGGTCCTTTCGAAGGGTCCTGATGGGCATTAGACGGGTCTGGGGGCCTTTAGAAATGCCGTGAGGGGCATTAGAAAGGTCTGGGGCCTTTTAGAAGGGTCTTGAGGGGATCTAGAAGCGTCTGGGGGCCTTTAGAAGTGTCCTGAGGGGCTCTAGAAGTGTCTGGGGGCCTTTAGAAAGGCCCTGAGGGGCACTAGAAGGGTCAGGGAGCCGTTAGAAGGATGTTGAGGGGTCTTGAAGGGTCTGCGGGCCTTTAGAATGGCCCTTAGGTGCTCTAAAAGAGTCTGGGGGCCTTTTGAATGGTCCTGAGGGGCTCTAGAAGGGTCTGGGGACCTTTAGAAATGCCCTGAGGGGTATTAGAAGGGTCTGGGGGCCTTTAGAAAGGCCCTGAGGGGCATTAGAACGGTCTGGGGGGATTTATAATGGTCTTGAGGGGGTCTAGAAGGGTCTGGAGGCATTTAAAACTGTCCTGAGAGGCTCTAGAATGGTCTGGGGGCCTTTAGAATGCTCCTGAGGGGCAGTAGAAGGGTCTGGGGACCTTTATAAAGGCCCTGACGGGCATTAGAATGGTCTGTGGGCCTTTAGAAGTGTCCTGAGGGGCTTTGGAATGGTCTGGGGGCCTTTATAAGGGTCCTGACGGGCTCTAGAAGGGTCTGGGAACCTTTATAAATGCCCTGAAGGGCATTAGAATGGTCTGAGGGTCTTTAGAAAGGTCCTGAAGGGCATTAGAAGGGTGTGGAGGCTTTTATAAGGGTCCTGAAAGGCATTAGAAGGGTCTGGGGGCTTTTAGATGGGTCCTGAGGCAATCTAGAAGGGTCTGGGGGCCTTTACATGGGTCTTGAGGGTCATTAGAAGGGTGTGCAGGCCTTTAGAAAGGCCCTGAGGGGCTCTAGAAGGGTCTGGGGGCTATTAGAAGCGTCCTTAGGGGGTCCAGAAGGGTCTGGGGGCCTTTTTAAAGGTCCTCAGGGGGAATATAAGGGTCTCTCGGCCTTTAGAAACGCCCTGAGTGGCATTAGAAGGGTCTGGGTGCCTTTAGAAATGTCCTGAGGATCTCTAGAATGGTCTGGGGTCCTTTAGAAATGTCCTGAGGTGCATTAGAAGGGTCAGGGGGCCTTTAGAAAGGCCCTGAGGGGCATTAGAAGGGTCTGGGGTCATATAGAAAGGCCCTGAGAGGTTCTAGAAGTGTCTGGGGTACTTTAGAAATGTCCTGAGGAGATTTAGAAGGGTCTGGGGGCCTTTAGAAGGCTCCTGAGGGGCATTAGAAGGGTCTGTGGGCTTTTAGAATGGTCCTGAGGGGGTCTAGAAGGGTCTGCAGGCATTTAAAACTGTCCTGAGAGGCTCTAGAAGGGTCTGGGTGCGTTTATAAGGGTCCTGAGGGGCATTAGAAGGGTCTGGGTGCCCTTATAAAAGCCCTGAGGGGAATTAGCAGGGTCTGGGGGAGTTTAGAAGGGTCCTGAGGGGCTCTATAAGGGTTAGCGGGCCTTTAGAAGGGTCTTCAGGGGCTCTAGAAGGGTCTGGGGACCTTTAGAAATGTCCTGAGGGGCATTAGAAGGGTATGGGGGCCTTTAGAAAGGCCCTGAGGTGCATTACAAGGGTCTGGGGTCATATAGAAAGGCCCTGAGAGGTTCTAGAAGTGTCTGGGGTACTTTGGAAAGGCCCTGAGGGGCATTAGAAGGGTCTGGGGGCTTTTAGAAGGGTCCTGAGGGGCATTAGAAGGGTCTGGAGGCCTTTAGAATGGTCCTGAGGGGGTCTAGAAGGGTCTGGGGGCCTTTACATGGGTCTTGAAAGTCATTAGAAGGGTGTGGAGGCCTTTAGAAAGGCCCTGAAAGGCTATAGAAGGGTCTGGGGGTATTTAGATGCGTTCTGAGGCAATCTGGAAGGGTCTGGGGTTCTTTACATGCGTCTTGAGGGGCATTAGAAGGGTCTGAGTGTATTTAGAAAGGTCCTGAGGGGCATTAGAAGGGTCTTGTGGCCTTTATAAGGGTCCTGAAAGGCATTAGAAGGGTCTGGGGGGCTTTAGATGGGTCCTGAGGCAATCTCGATGGGTCTGGGGCCCTTTACATGGGTCTTGAGGGTCATTAGAGGGTTCTGGGGTCCTTTAGATAGTCACTGAGTGGCATTAGAAGGGTCCGGGGGCATTTATAAAGGTCCTGAGGGGCATTAGAATGGTCTGGGTGCCTTTAGAAAGGTCCTGAGGGGCATTAGAAGGGTCTTGTGGCCTTCATAAGGGTCCTGAAAGGCATTAGAATGCTCTGGGGGCTTTTAGTTTGGTCCTGAGGCAATCTAGAAGGGTCTAGGGGCCTTTACATGGGTCTTGGGTGTCATTAGAAGGGTGTGGAGGCCTTTAGAAAGGACCTGAGGGGCTCTAGAAAGGTGTGGGGGCTTTTAGAAGCGTCCTGAGGGGGTCCAGAAGGGTCTGGGGGCCTTTTTAAAGGCCCTCATGGGGATTATAAGGGTCTCGCGGCCTTTAAAAATGTACTGAATGGCATTACAAGGGTCTGGGGTCATATAGAAAGGCCCTGAGATGTTCTAGAAGTTTCTGGGGTACTTTAGAAAGGCCCTGAGGGGCATTAGAAGGGTCTGGGGGCCTTTAGAAGGGTCCTGAGGGGCATTAGAAGGGTCTGGGGGCTTTTAGAAGGGCTCTGAGGGGCATTTGAATGGTCTTAGGGCGTTTAGAAAGGCCCTGAGATGTTCTAGAAGTTTCTGGGCTACTTTAGAAATGTCCTGAGGGGCTCTAGAAGGGTCTGGGGGCCTTTAGAAAGGACCTGAGGGGCTCTAGAAGGGTCTGGGGGCCTCTAGAAGGGTTCTGAGGGGCTCTAGAAAGATCTGGGTTCCTTTAGAAATGTCCTGAGGTGCTCTTAAAGTGTCTCGGGGCCTTTCGAATGGTCCTGAGGGGCATTAGAAGGGTCTGGGTGCCTTTAGAAATGTCCTGAGGGGCTCTAGAATGGTCTGGGGGCCTTTAGAAATGTCCTGAGGGGCATTAGAAGGTTATGGGGGCCTTTAGAAAGGCCCTGAGGGGCATTAGAAGGGTCTGGGGTCATATAGAAAGGCCCTGAGAGGTTCTTTAAGTGTCTGGGGTACTTTAGAAAGGCCCTGAGGGGCATTAGAAGGGTCTGGGGGCCTTTAGAAGGGTCCTGAGGGGCATTAGAAGGGTCTGGGGGCCTTTAGAATGGTCCTTAGGGGGTCTAGAAGGGTCTGGGGGCCTTTACATGGGTCTTGAGGGTCATTAAAAGGGTGTGGAGGCCTTTGGAAAGGCCCTGAAAGGCTAAAACCCTGGGGCCTTTTAGATGGGTTCTGAGGCAATCTGGAAGGGTCTGGGGGTCTTTACATGGGTCTCGAGGGGCATTAGAAGGGTCTGAGTGCCTTTAGAAAGGTCCTGAGGGGCATTAGAAGGGTCTTGTGGCCTTTATAAGGGTCCTGAAAGGCATTAGAATGGTCTGGGGGGCTTTAGATGGGTCCTGAGGCAATCTAGATGGGTCTGGGGGCCTTTACATGGGTCTTGAGGGTCATTAGAGGGGTCTGGGGTCCTTTAGATAGTCCCTGAGTGGCATTAGAAGGGTCCGGGGGCCTTTAGAAAGGTCCTGAGGGGCATTAGAATGGTCTGGGTGCCTTTAGAAAGATCCTGACAGGCTCTAGAAGGGTCTGGGGCCTTTAGAAGCATCCTGAGGGGCTGTAGAAGGGTCTGGGGGCCTTTCGAAGGGTCCTGATGTGTTCTAGAAAGATCTTGGGGCCTTTAGGAATGTCGTGAGTGGCTCTAGAAGGGTCTGGGGGCCTTTAGAAGGTTTCTGAGGGGCATTTGAATGGTCTGGGGTCCTTTAGAAATGCCCTGAGGTGCATTAGAAGGGTCTGAGGGCTTTAGAAAGGCCCTGAGGGTCTGCAGAAGGGTCTGGGTGCCTTTCGAATGGTCCTGAAGGGCTCTAGAAAGGTCTGATGTTTTTTAGAAGGGTCTTGAGTGGCTCTAGAAGGGTCTGGCGGCTGTAGAATGGTCCTGAGGTGCTCTAGAAGGGTCTGGGGCCCTTTAGAACAATCTAGAGGGGCTCTAGAAGCGTCTGGGGTCCTTTAAAAGGGTCCTGAGGGGCTCTAGAAGGGTCTGGGGTCCTTTAGAAGGGCCTTGAGGGGCGTTAGATGGGTCCGGGGGCCTTTAGAAACACCCTGAGTGGCTCTAGAATGGTCTGGGGATCTTTTGAAATGGCCTTGAGGGGCTCCAGAAGTGTCTGGGTGCCTTTAGAAAGGTCTTGTGTGCCTCTAGAAGGGTCTGGGGGTCTTTACAATGGATCTGAGTGGCTCTAGAGGAGTCTGGGGGCCTTTAGAAAGGTCCTAAAGGGCTCTAGTGTGGTCTGGGTGCTATTTGAAAGGCCCTGAAGGGCATTAGATGGGTCTGGCGACCTTTAGAAAAGCCCTGAGGGGCATTAGAAGGGTCTGGGTGACTTTGGATGGATCTGAGGGGCATTAGAAGGTTCTGGGGGCCTTTAGAAGGGTCCTGAGGGGCTCTGGAAGGGTCTCGGGGCCATTTGAAGCGTCTTGAGGGGCTCTAGAAGGGTCTGGGTGCCTTTAGAAAGGTCTTGAGGGGATCTAGAGGAGTCTGGAGGCCTTTAGATAGGACGTGAACTGCTCTAGAGGGGTCTGGGGTCCTTTAGAATGACCCTGAATGGCATTAGATTGGTCTGGGTGCCTTTAGAAAAGTCCTAAGGGGCATTAGAAGCTCTGGGCTCCTTTAGAAAGGCCCTAAGGGGCATTAGAAGGGTCTTGGGGCCTTTAGAAATGCCCTGAAAGGCTCTAGAAGGGTCTGGGGTCCTTTAGAAAGGCCCTGAGGGGCTCTACAAGAGTCTGGGCGCCTGTAGAAGGGTCCTGAGGGGCTCTAGAATGGTTTGGGGACCTTTATAAAGGACCTGAGGAGCTCTAGAAGGGTCTGGGGGCCTTTAAAAGAGTCCTGAGGGGCTCTAGAAGCGTCTTCGGGCCTTTAGAATGGTCTTGATGGGAATTACCAGGGTCTGGGGGCTTTTAGAAGGGTTCTGAGGGGCATTACAAGGGTCTGGGTACCGTTAGAAAGGTCCTGTGAGGTCTAGAAAGGTCTGTGGGCCTTTGAAGGGTCCTGACAGGTTCTATAAGGGTCTGGGGGTCTTTAGAAGGGTCTTGAGGGTCTCTAGATGGGTCTGGGGGCCTTTAGAATGGCCGTTAGGGGTCCTAGAAGAGTCTGGGGGCCTTTAGATAGGTCCTGAAGGGCTCTAGTGTGGTCTGAGTTCCTTTATAAAGGCCCTGAGGGTCATTAGATGAGTCTTGGGACCTTTAGAAGGTCTTGAGGGGCATTAGAAGGGTCTGGGGTCCTTTAGAAAGACCCTGAGTTGCATTACAAGGGTCTGGTGTCCTTTAGAAGTGTCTTGAGGGGCTCTAGAAGGGTTTGGGGTCCTTTAGAAAGGACCTGAAGGTCTCTAGAAGGGTCTGGGGGCTTTTAGATATGTTCTGAGGGGCTCTAAATGGGTCTGGGTGCCATTAGAAGGGTCCTGAGGGGCTCTAGAAGAATCTGGGAGCCTTTAGAAAGGACTTGAGGGGCTCTAGAAGGGTCTGGGGGCCTTTAGAATGGGCCTGAGGGGCTCTAGAAGAGTGTTGGGGTCGTTAGAAGGGTCCTGAAGGGCATTAGATGGGTCTGGGGTCCTTAAGAAGGGTCCTGAGGGGCTCTGGAAAAGTCTGGGGTCCCTTTGAATCGTCTTGAGGGGCTCTAGAAGGGTCTGTCGGCCTTTAGAATGGTCCTGACGGGCTCTAGAAGGGTCTGGGAACCTTTATAAATGCCCTGAGGGGCATTAGAAGGGTCTGAGGGCCTTTTGAAGGGTTCTGAGGGGCATTAGAATGGGGCGCACCCACCCTCCCCGAGCACCCACCCCAAACATTCACCCGTTAGCAATTAAGCACCCACCCCAAACATTCACCCATCAAGCAATTAAGCACCCACCCAGCGACAAAACAAATTAATTACATAGCCAAGCCCCAGAATAACACTCCTCAAAAAAACCTCTCAAAAACAATGCCTAAAAGAGAATGCACTCAATCAAAACACACACACAAAAAAACAAAAAAGAAACTAAAAGAAGAAATTTTCAACTCAGACAGCCACCATGTTTAAATCCGGCATCCAACATTTTGAAGCCAACTCCAGCCATTTTCAGACCGTGCAGCCACCATTTTTGAATCGGGTGGCGGCCATTTTGAAGCCAAATACCGCCATTTTGAGGTCGGGCAGCCGCCATTTTTGAATCGGGCGGAGGCCATTTTGAAGCCGACTCCCGCTATTTTGAGTTCAGGCGGCAGCCATTGTTGAATCGGGCGACGGCCATTTTGACGCAGATTCCAGCCATTTTGAGGCCCCCAGACCATTCTAGAGCCCCTCAGGTCCATTCTAAAGGCTCCCAGACTCTTCAAGAGCACCTCAGGACCCTTCTAACAGCCCCCAGACCCATGTAGAGCACCTCTGAACATTTTTAAAAGCCCCCAGACCCTTCCAGAGCCTTTCAGGTCCTTTCTAAAGGACCCCAAACCCTTCTAGAGCCCCTCAGGACGATTCTAAAGGCCCCCAGACCCTTCTAATGCCCCTCAGGACCCTTTTAATAGCCCCCAGACCCTTCTAATGCAATTCAGGGCCTTTCTAAATGCCCCCAGACCCTTCTAATGCCCCTCAGGAGCATTCTACAGGCCCCCAGACCATTTAAATGCCCCTCAGGACCCTTTTAAAGGACCCCAGACCATTCTAGAGCCCCTGAAGACCCTTATAAAGGCCCCCAGACCCTTCAAGAGCCTTTCAGGACACTTCTAAAGTCCCGCAAACCATTCTAATGCCCGTCAGGGCCTTTCTAAAGGTCCCCAGACCCTTCTACTGCCCCTCAGGAGCATTCTAAAGGACCCCAGACCCTGCTAATTCCCCTCAGGGCCTTTCTAAAGGTCCCCAGACCCTTCTAGAGCCCCTGAAGACCCTTCTAAAGGCCCCCAGACCCTTCTAGAGCCCCTCAGGACCCTTCTAAAGTCCCCCAGACCCTGCTAATTCCCCTCAGGGCTTTTATAAGGGCACCCAGACCCTTCTAATGCCCCTCAGGACCCTTATAAAGGCACCCAGACCCTTCTAGAGCCTCTAAGGACAGTTTTAAATGCCTCCAGACCCTTCTAGACCCCCTCAGGACCATTCTAAAGGCCCCCAGACCATTCTAGAGCCCCTCAGGACACTTCTAAAGGCCCGCAGACCATTCTAATGCCCGTCAGGGCCTTTATAATGGTCCCCAGACCCTTCTACTGCCCCTCAGGAGCATTCTATAGGCAACCAGACCATTCAAATGCCCCTCAGGACCCTTTTAAAGGCCCCCAGACCCTTCTAATGCCCCTCAGGGCCTTTTTAAAGGCCTCCACACCCTTCTAATGAACCTCAAGACCCATTTAAAGGCCCCTAGGCCCTTCTAGATTGCCTCAGGACCCATCTAGAGCCGCCAGACCCTTCTAATGCCTTTCAGGACCCTTATGAAGGCCAGAAGACACTTCTAATGCCCCTCAGGGCATTTATAAAGGTTCCCAGACCCTTCTAGAGCCCGTCAGGACCCTTATAAAGGCCCCCAGACCATTCTAGAGCACCTCAGGACCCTTCTAAAGGACCGCAGACCATTCTAATGCCCGTCAGGGCCTTTCTAAAGTACCCCAGACACTTCTAGAACCTCTCAGGGCCTTTCTATATTACCCCAGACCCTTGTAATGCCACTCAGGGCATTTCTAAAGGCCACGAGACCCTTATAATCCCCCTGAGGGCCTTAAAAAAGGTCCCCAGACCCTTCTGGACACCCTCAAGACGCTTCTAATAGCCCCCAGACCCTTCTAGAGCACCTCAGGGCCTTTCTAAAGGCCTCCACACCCTTCTAATGACCCTCAAGACCCATGTAAAGTCCCCCAGACCCTTCTAGACCCCCTCAGGACCATTCTAAAGGCCCCCAGACCCTTCTAATGCCCCTCAGGACCCTTCTAAAGGCCCCCAGACCCTGCTAATGCACCTCAGGGCATTTCTAAAGTACCGCAGACACTTCTAGAACCTCTCAGGGCCTTTCTATATGACACCAGACCCTTCTAATGCCCCTCAGGGCCTTTATAAAGGACCCCATACCCTTCTAATGCCCCTCAGGACATTTCTAAAGGCCCCCAGACCCTTCTAGAGCCGCTCAGGACATTTCTAAAGGCACCCAGACCCTTCTAATGCCCCTCGGGACCATTCGAAAGGCCCCGAGACACTTTTAGAGCACCTCATGACATTTCTAAACGACCCCAGATCTTTCTAGAGCCCCTAAGGACGATTCTAAAGGCCCCCAGACCCTTCTATTCCACCTCAGGGCCTTTCTAAAGGCCCCCAGACCCTTCTAATCCACCTCAGGGCCTTTCTAAACGCCCCCAGACCATTCAAATGCCCCTCAGAGCCCTTCTAAAAGCCCCCAGACCCTTCTAATGCCCCTCAGGACCCTTCTAAAGACCCCCAGACCCTTCTAATGCCCCTCAGGGCCTTTCTAAAGTACCCCAGACACTTCTAGAACCTCTCAGGGCCTTTCTATATGACCCCAGACCCTTCTAATGCCATTCAGAGCCCTTCTAAAGGCCGCGAGACCCTTATAATCCCACTGAGGGCCTTTAAAAAGGTCCCCAGACCCTTCTGGACCCCCTCAGGACGCATCTAATAGCCCCCAGACCCTTCTAGAGCCCCTCTGGGCCTTTCTAAAGGCCTCCACACCCTTCTAATGACCCTCAAGACCCATGTAAAGGCAACTAGACCCTTCTAGATTGCCTCAGGACCAATCTAAAAGCCCCCAGACCCTTCTAATGCCTTTCAGGACCCTTATGAAGGCCACAAGACCCTTCTAATGCCCCTCAGGGCATTTATAAAGGTTCCCAGACCTTTCTAGAGCCCGTCAGGACCCTTATAAAGGCCCCCAGACCATTCTAGAGCCCCTCAGGACACTTCTAAAGGCCCGCAGACCATTCTAATGCCCGTCAGGGCATTTCTAAAGGTCCCCAGACCCTTCTACTGCCCCTCAGGAGCATTCTAAAGGCCCCCAGACCCTTCTAATGCCCCTCAGGGCCTTTCTAAAGGCCCCCAGACCCTTCTGGACCCCCTCAGGACACTTCTAATAGCCCCCAGACCCTTCTAGAGCCCCTCAGGACCATTCTAAAGGCCCCCAGACTCTTTTAGAGCCTCTTTTAGAGGCTCTAGAAGGGTCTGCGTGCCTTTATAAGGTTCCTGAAAGGCATTAGAAGGGTCTTGTGGCCCTTATAAAAGCCCTTAGAGAAATTAGCAGGGTCTGGGGGACTTTAGAAGGGTCTTCAGGGGCTTTAGAAGGTTCTGGGGGCATTTAGAAATGTCCTGAGGGGTATTAGAAGGGTATGGTGGCCTTTAGAAAGGCCCTGAGTGGCATTAGAAGGGTCTGGGTGCCTTTAGAAATGTCCTGAGGGGCTCTAGAAGGGTCTGAAGACCTTTAGAAATGTCCTGAGGGGTATTAGAAGGGTATGGGGGCCTTTAGAAAGGCCCTGAGGGGCATTACAAAAGTCTGGGGTCATATAGAAAGGCCCTGAGAGGTTCTAGAAGTGTCTGGGGTACTTTAGAAAGGCCCTGAGGGGCATTAGAAGGGTCTGGGGTCCTTTAGAAGGGTCCTGAGGGGCATTAGAAGGGTCTGGGGCCTTTAGAATGGTCCTGAGAGGCTCTAGAAGGGTCTGGAGGCATTTAAAACTGTCCTGAGAGGCTCTAGAATGGTCTGGGTGCCTTTATAAGGGTCCTGAGGGGCATTAGAAGGGTCTGGGTGCCCTTATAAAAGCCCTGAGGGGAATTAGCAGGGTCTGGGTACTTTAGAAGGGTCCTGAGGGGCTCTAGAAGGGTCTGGGGGCCTTTAGAAGGGTCTTCAGGGGCTCTAGAAGGGTCTGGGGACCTTTAGAAAGGCCCTGTGTAGCATTAGAAGGGTCTGGGGGCATTTAGAAGTGTCCTGATGGGCATTAGAAGGGTCTGGGGGCCTTTAGAAGGGTTCTGAGGGGCATTTGAATGGTCTGGGGGCCTTTAGAAAGGCCCTGAGGTGCATTAGAATGGTCTGGGGGCTTTTAAAAGGGTCCTGAAGGGCATTTGAATGGTCTGGGGGCCTTTAGAAAGGCCCTGATGTGGATTAGAAGGGTCTGGGGGCCTTTTGAATCGTCCTGAGTGGCTCTAGAAGGGTCTGGGGGCCTCTAAAATCGTCCTGAGGGGCTCTAGAAAGATCTGGGGACCTTTAGAAATGTCCTGAGTTGCTCTAAAAGTGTCTCGGGGCCTTTAGAAGGGTAATGATGGGCATTAGACAGGTCTGGGGGCCTTTAGAAATGCCCTGATGGGCATTAGAAAGGTCTGGGGCCTTTTAGAAGGGTCTTGAGGGGATCTAGAAGGGTCTGGGGGCCTTTAGAAAGGCCCTGAGGGGGTCTAGAAGGGTTTGAGGGCCTTTAGAAATGCCGTGAGGGGCTCTAGAAGGGTCAGGGAGCCGTTAGAAGGATGTTGAGGGGCTCTTGAAGGGTCTGCAGGCCTTTAGAATGGCCCTCAGGGGCTCTAAAAGAGTCTGGGGGCCTTTAGAATGGTCCTGAGGGACTCTAGAAGGGTCTGGGGACCTTTAGAAATGACCTGAGGGGCATTAGAAGGGTCTGGGGACCTTTAGAAAGGCCCTGAGGGGAATTAGAAGGGTCTGGTGGCTTTAGAATGGTCCTGAGGGGGTCTAGAAGGGTCTGGAGGCATTTAAAACTGTCCTGAGAGGCTCTAGAAGGGTCTGGGTGCCTTTATAAGGGTCCTGATTGGCATTAGAAGGGTCTGGGTGCCCTTATAAAAGCCCTGAGGGGAATTAGCAGGGTCTGGGTACTTTAGAAGGGTCCTGAGGGGCTCTATAAGGGTCTGGGGGCCTTTAGAAGGGTCTTCAGGGGCTCTAGAAGGGTCTGGGGACCTTTAGAAAGGCCCTGTGGGGCATTAGAAGGGTCTGGGGGCCTTTAGAATGCTCCTGAGGGGCAGTAGAAGGGTCTGGGGACCTTTAGAAAGGCCCTGACGGGCATTAGAATGGTCTGCGGGCCTTTAGAAGTGTCCTGAGGGGCTCTAGAATGGTCTGGGGGCCTTTATAAGGGTCCTGACGGGCTCCAGAAGGGTCTGGGAACCATTAGAAAGGTCCTGAGGGGCATTAGAAGGGTCTTGTGGCCTTCATAAGGGTCCTGAAAGGCATTAGAAAAGTCTGGGGCCTTTTAGATGGGTCCTGAAGGGGGTCCAGAAGGGTCTGGGGGCCTTTTTAAAGGCCCTCAGGGGGATTATAAGGGTCTCGCGGCCTTTAGAAAGGCCCTGAGGGGCATTACAAGGGTCTGGGGTCATATAGAAAGGCCCTGAGAGGTTCTAGAAGTGTCTGGGGTACTTTAGATAGGCCCTGAGGGGCATTAGAAGGGTCTGGGTGCCTTTAGAAGGGTCCTGAGGGACATTAGAATGGTCTGAAGGCCTTTATAAGGGTCCTGAGGGGCATTTGAATGGTCTGGGGGCCTTTAGTAAGGCCCTGAGGTGGATTAGAAAGGTCTGGGGGGCCTTTAGAATCGTCCTGAGGGGCTCTAGAAGGGTCTGGGTGCCTCTAGAAGGGTCCTGAGGGGCTCTAGAAAGATCTGGTGTGCTTTCGAAATGTCCTGAGGTGCTCCAAACATGTCTCGGGGCCTTTCGAAGGGTCCTGAGGGGCATTAGATGGGTCTGGGGGCCATTAGAAATGCCCTGAGGGGCATTAGAAAGGTCTGGGGCCATTTAGAAGGGTCTTGAGGGGATCTAGAAGGGTCTGGGGGCCTTTAGAAGTGTCCTGAGGGGCTCTAGAATGGTCTGGGGGCCTTTAGAAAGGCCCTGAGGGGCTCTAGAAGTGTCAGGGTGCCGTTAGAAGGATGTTGATGGGCTCTTGAAAGGTCTGCGGGCATTTAGAATGGCCCTGAGGGGCTCTAAAAGAGTCTGGGTGCCTTTAGAATGGTCCTGAGGGGCCCTAGAAGGGTCTGGGGACCTTTAGAAATGCCTTGAGGGGCATTAGAAGGGTCTGGGGTCCTTTAGAATGCTCCTGAGGGGCATTAGAATGGTCTGGGGGGCTTTAGAATGGTCCTGACGGGCTCTAGAAGGGTCTGGGGGCATTTAAAACTGTCCTGCGAGGCTCTAGAATGGTCTGGGGGCCTTTAGAATGCTCCTGAGGGGCAGTAGAAGGGTCTGGGGACCTTTATAAAGGCCCTTACGGGCATTAGAATGGTCTGGGGGACTTTAGAATTGTCCTGAGGGGCTCTAGAATGGTCTGGGGGCCTTTATAAGGGTCCTGACGGGCTCTAGAAGAGTCTGGGAACCTTTATAAATGCCATGAGGGGCATTAGAAGGGTCTGAGAACATTTAGAAAGGTCCTATGGGGCATTAGAAGGGTCTTGTGGCCTTCATAAGGGTCCTGAAAGGCATTAGAAGGGTCTGGGGGCTTTTAGATGGGTCCTGAGGCAATCTAGAAGGGTCTGGGGGCCTTTACATGTGTCTTGAGGGTCATTAGGAGGGTGTGGAGGCCTTTAGAAAGGCCCTGAGGGGCTCTAGAAGGGTCTGGGGGCTATTAGAAGCGTCCTGAGGGGGTCCAGAACGGTCTGGGGGCTTTTTGAAAGGCCCTCAGGGGGATTATAAGGGTCTCGCGTCCTTTAGAAAGGCCCTGAGTGGCATTACAAGGGTCTGGGTGCCTTTAGAAATGTCCTGAGGGGCTCTAGAAGGGTCTGGGGGCCTTTAGAAATGTCCTCAGGGGCATTAGAGGGGTCTGGGGGCCTTTAGAAAGGCCCTGATGGGCATTACAAGGGTCTGGGGTCATATAGAAAGGCCCTGATAGGTTCTAGATGTGTCTGGGATACATTAGAAAGGCCCTGTGGGGCATTAGAAGGGTCTGGGTGCCTTTAGAAGGGTCCTGAGGGGCATTTCAATGGCTTGGAGGCCTTTAGAATGGTCCTGAGGTGGATTAGAAGGGTCTGGAGGCATTTAAAACTGTCCTGAGAAGGGTCTGGGTGCCTTTATAAGGGTCCTGAGGGGCATTAGAAGGGTCTGGGTGCCTTTATAAAAGCCCTGAGGGGAATTAGCAGGGTCTGGGGGACTTTAGAAGGGTCCTCCGGGGCTCTATAAGGGTCTGGGGGCCTTTAGAAAGGCCTTCAGGAGCTCTAGAAGGGTCTCGGGACCTTTAGAAAGGCCCTGTGGGGCATTAGAAGGGTCTGGGGTCCTTTAGAATGCTCCTGAGGGGCAGTAGAATGGTCTGGGGACCTTTATAAAGGCCCTGACGGGCATTAGAAATGTCTGCGGGCCTTTAGAAGTGTCTTGAAGGGCTCTAGAATCGTCTGGGGGCCTTTATAATGGTCCTGACGGGCTCTAGAAGGATCTGGGAACCTTTAGAAAGGTCCAGAGGGGCATTAGAAGGGTCTTGTGGCCTTCAAAAGGGTCCTGAATGGCATTAGAAGGGTCTGGGGAATATTTGAAGAGTCCTGAGGGGGTCCAGAAGGGTCTAGGTGGCATTTTAAAGGCCCTCAGGGGGATTATAAGGGACTCGCGGCCTTTAGAAAGGCCCTGAGTTGCATTAGAAGGGTCTGGTGTCATATAGAAAGGCCCTGAGAGGTTCTAGGAGTGTCTGGGGTACTTTAGAAAGGCCCTGAGGGGCATTAGAAGGGTCTGGGTGCCTTTAGAAGGGTCCTGAGGGACATTAGAATGGTCTGAAGGCCTTTATAAGGGTCCTGAGGGGCATTTGAATGGTCTGGGGGCCTTTAGAAAGGCCCTGAGGTGGATTAGAAGGGTCTGGGGGCCTTTAGAATGGTCCTGAGGGGCTCTAGAAGGGTCTGGGGGCCTCTAGAAGGCTCCTAACGGGCTCTAGAAAGATCTGGGGTCCTTTAGAAATGTCCTGAGGTGCTCTAAAAGTGTCTCGGGGCCTTTGGAAGGGTCCTGAGGGGCATTAGAAGGGTCTGGGTGCCCTTATAAAAGCCCTCAGGGGAATTAGCAGTGTCTGGGGGACTTTAGAATGTTCCTGAGGGGCAGTAGAAGGGTCTGGGGACGTTTATAAAGGACCTGACAGGCATTAAAATGGTCTGCGGGCCTTTAGAAGTGTCCTGATTGGCTCTAAAATGGTCTGGGGGCCTTTATAAGGGTCCTGATGGGCTCTAGAAGGGTCTGGGAAACTTTATAAATGCCCTGACTGGCATTAGAAGGGTCTGAGTGCCTTTAGAATGGTCCTGAGGGGCATTAGAAGTGTCTGGGGGCTTTTAGATGGGTACTGAGGCAATCTAGGAGGGTCTGGGGGCCTTTACATGGGTCTTGACGGTCATTAGAAGGGTGTGGAGGCCTTTAGAAAGGCCCTGAGGGGCTCTAGAAGGGTCTGGGGGCTATTAGAAGCGTCTTGAGGGGGTCCAGAAAGGTCTGGGGGCCTTTTTAAAGGCCCTCAGGGGCATTATAAGGGTCTCGCGGCCTTTAGAAAGGCCCTGAGTGGCATTACAAGGGTCTGGGGTCATATAGAAAGGCCCTGAGAGGTTCTAGAAGTGTCTGGAGTACTTTAGAAAGGCCCTAAGGTGTATTAGAAGTGTCTGGGTGCCTTTAGAAGGGTCCTGAGGGGCATTTGAATGGTCTGGGGGCCTTTAGAAAGGTCCTGAGGTGGATTAGAAGGGTCTGGGGGCCTTTAGAATCGTCCTGAGTGGCTCTAGAAGGGTCTGGGGGCCTTTTGAAGGGTCCTGAGGGGAATTAGAAGGGTCTGAAGGCCTTTAAGAGGGTCCTGAGGGGCATTTGAATGGTCTGGAAGCCTTTAGGAAGGTCCTGAGGTGGATTAGAAGGGTCTGTGGGCCTTTAGAATCGTCCTGAGGGGCTCTAGAAGGGTCTGCGGGCCTCTAGAAGTTTCCTGAGGGGCTCTAGAAAGATCTGTGGTCCTTTAGAAATGCCCTGAAGGGCATTAGAAAGGTCTGGGGCCTTTAGAATGGTCCTGAGGGGCCCTAGAAGGGTCTGGGGACCTTTAGAAATGCCCTGAGGGGCATTAGAAGGGTCTGGGGGCCTTTAGAAAGGCCCTGACGTGCATTAGAATGGTCTGCGGGCCTTTAGAAGTGTCCTGACGGACTCTAGAATGGTCTGGGGGCCTTTATAAGGGTCCTGAGGGGCTCTAGAAGGGTCTGCGGGCCTTTAGAATGGCCCTGAGGGGCTCTAAAAGAGTCTGGGGGCCTTTAGAATGGTCCTGAGGGGCCCTAGAAGGGTCTGGAGGCATTTAAAACTGTCCTGAGAGGCTCTAGAAGGGTCTGGGGGCCTTTAGAATGCTCCTGAGGGGCAGTAGAAGGGTCTGGGTACCTTTATAAATGCCCTGAGGGTCATTAGAAGGGTCTGAGGGCCTTTAGAAAGGTCCTGAGGGGCATTAGAAGGGTCTTGTAGCCTTTAAAAGGGTCATGAAAGGCATTAGAATGGTCTGGGGTCTTTTCGATGGGTCCTGAGGCAATCTAGAAGGGTCTGGGGGCCTTTACATGGGTCTTGAGGGTCATTAGAAGGGTGTGGAGGCCTTTAGAAAGGCCCTGAGGTGCTCTAGAAGGGTCTGGGGGCTATTAGAAGCGTCCTGAGGAGGTCCAGAAGGGTCTGGTGGCCTATTTAAAGGCCCTCAGGAGGATTATAAGGGTCTCGCGGCCTTTAGAAAGGCACCGATGGGCATTCCAAGGGTCTGGGGTCATATAGAAAGGCACTGAGAAGTTCTAGAAGTGTCTGGGGTACTTTAGAAAGGCCCTGAGGGGTATTAGAAGGGTCTGGGGGCGTTTAGAAGGGTCCTGAGGGGCATTAGAAGGGTCTGAAGGCCTATAAAAGGGTCCTGAGGGGCATTTGAATGGTCTGGGGGCCTTTAGAAAGGCCCTGAGGTGGATTAGAAGGGTCTGGGGGCCTTTAGAAAGGTCCTGAGGGGCAGTAGAAGGGTCTGGGGACCTTTAGAAAGGCCCTGACGTGCATTAGAATGGTCTGCGGGCCTTTAGAATTGTCCTGAGGGGCTCTAGAATGCTCTGGGGGCCTTTATAAGGGTCCTGACAAGCTCTAGAATGGTCTGGGAACCTTTATAAATGCCCTGAGGGTCATTAGAAGGGTCTGAGGGTCTTTAGAAAGATCTGGTGACCTTTAGAAATGTCCTGAGGTGCTCTAAATGTGTCTCGCGGCATTTATAAGGGTCCTGAGGGGCATTAGAAGGGTCTGGGTGCCCTTATGAAAGCCCTGAGGGGAATTAGCAGGGTCTGGTGGCCTTTAGAATACTCCTGAGGGGCAGTAGAAGAGTCTGGGGACCTTTAGAAAGGCCCTGACGGGCATTAGAATGGTCTGCGGGCCTTTAGCAGTGTCCTGAGGGGCTCTAGAATGGTCTGGGGGCCTTTATAAGGGTCCTGATGGGCTCTAGATGGGTCTGGGAACCTTTATAAATGCCCTGAGGGTCATTAGAAGGGTCTGAGGGCCTTTAGAAAGGTCCTGAGGGGCATTAGAAAGGTCTTGTTGCCTTTAAAAGGGTCCTGAAAGGCATTAGAAGGGTCTGGGGGCCTTTTGAAGGGTCCTGAGGGGAATTAGAAGGGTCTGAAGGCCTTTAAAAGGGTCCTGAGGGGCATTTGAATGGTCTGGGTGCATTTAGAAAGGCCCTGAGGTGGATTAGAAGGGTCTAGGGGCCTTTAGAAAGGTCCTGAGGGGATCTAGAAGGGTCTGAGGGCCTCTAGAAGGGTCCTGAGGGGCTCTAGAAAGATCTGGGGTCCTTTAGAAATGTCCTGAGGTGCTCTAAAAGTGTCTCGGGGCATTTCGAAGGGTCCAGAGGGGCATTAGAAGGGTCTGGGTGCCCTTATAAAAGCCCTGAATGGAATTAGCGGGGTCTGGGGGACATTAGGATGCTCCTGAGGGGCAGTAGAAGGGTCTGGGGACCTTTATTAATGCCCTGACGGGCATTAGAATGATCTGCGGGCCTTTAGAAGTGTCCTTATTGGCTCTACAATGGTCTGGGGTCCTTTATAAGGGTCCTGACGGGCTCTAGAAGGGTCTGGGAACCTTTATAAATGCCCTGAGGGGCATTAGAAGGGTCTGAGGGCCGTTAGAAATGCCCTGAGGGGCATTAGAAAGGTCTGGGGCCTTTTAGAAGGGTCTTGAGGGGATCTAGAAAGGTCTGGGGGCCTTTAGAAGTGTACTGAGGGGCTCTAGAAGGGTCTGGGGTCCTTTAGAAAGGCCCTGAGGGGCTCTAGAAGGGTCAGGGAGCCGTTAGAAGGATGTTTCGGGGCTCTTGAAGGGTCTGCGGGTCTTTAGCATGGCCCTGAGGGGCTCTAAAAGAGTCTGAGGTCCTTTAGAGTGGTCTTGAAAGGCCCTAGAAGGATGTGGGGACCTTTAGAAAAGCCCTGAGGGGCATTAGAAGGGTCTGGGGGCCTTGAGAATGCTCCTGAGGGGCAGTAGAAGGATCGGGGGGCATTTAGAAGGGTCTTCAGGGGCTCTAGAAGGGTCTAGGGACCTTTAGAAAGGCCCTGTGAGGCATTTGAAGGGTCTGGGGGCCTTTAGAATGCTCCTGAGGGGCAGTAGAAGGGTCTGGGGACCTTTAGAAAGGCCCTGACGGGCATTAGAATGGTCTGCAGGCCTTTAGCAGTGTCCTGAGGGGCTCTAGAATGGTCTGGGGGCCTTTATAAGGGTCCTGACGGGATCTAGAAGGGTCTGGGAACCTTTATAAATGCCCTGAGGGGCATTAGAAGGGTCTGAGGGCCTTTAGAAAGGTCCTGAGGGGCATTAGAAGGGTCTTGTGGCCTTCATAAGGGTCCTGAAAGGCATTAGAAGGGTCTGGGGGCTTTTAGATGGGTCCTGAGGCAATCTAGAAGGGTCTGGGGGCCTTTACATGGGTCTTGAGGGTCATTAGAAGGGTGTGGAGGCCTTTAGAAAGGCCCTGTGGGGCTCTAGAAGGGTCTGGGGGCTATTAGATGTGACCTGAGTGGGTCCAGAATGGTCTGGGGGCCTTTTTAAAGGCCCTCAGGGGGATTATAAGGGTCTCGCGGCCTTTAGAAAAGCCCTGAGTGGCATTAGAAGGGTCTGGGGTCATATAGAAAGGACCTGAGAGGTTCTAGAAGTGTCTGGGGTACTTTAGAAAGGCCCTGAGTGGCATTAGAAGGGTCTGAGGGCCTTTACAAAGGTCCTGAGGGGCATTAGAAGGGTCTTGTGGCCTTCATAAGGGTCGTGAAAGGCATTAGAAGGGTCTGGGGTCTTTTAGATGGGTCCTGAGGCAATCTAGAAGGGTCTAGAGGCCTTTACATGGGTCTTGAGGGTCATTAGAAGGGTGTGGAGGCCTTTAGAAAGGCCCTGAAAGGCATTAGACGGGTCTGGGTGCTTTTAGATGGGTCCTGAGGCAATCTAGATGGCTCTGGGGGCATTTACATGGGTCTTGAGGGTCATTAGAAGGGTGTGGAGGCCTTTAGAAAGGCCCTGAGGTGCTCTAGAAGGGTCTGGGGGCGATTAGAATCGTCCTGATGGGGTCCAGAAGGGTCTGGGGGCCTTTTTAAAGGCCCTCAGGGGGATTATAAGGGTCTCGCGGCCTTTAGAAAGGCCCTGAGTGGCATTACAAGGGTCTGGGTGCCTTTAGAATTGTCCTGAGGGGCTCTAGAAGGTTCTGGGGGCCTTTAGAAATGTCCTGAGGGGCATTAGAAGGGTCTGGGTGCCCTTATAACAGCTCTGAGGGGAATTAACAGGGTCTGGGGGACTTTAGAAGGGTCCTGAGGGGCTCTATAAGGGTCTGGGGGCCTTTAGAAGGGTCTTCAGGGGCTCTAGAAGGGTCTGGGGACCTTTAGAAAGGCCCTGTGGGGCATTAGAAGGGTCTGGGGGCCTTTAGAATGCTCCTGAGAGGAAGTAGAAGGGTCTGGGGACCTTTATAAAGGTCCTGACGGGCATTAGAATGGTCTGCGGGCCTTTAGAACTGTTCTGAGGTGCACTAGAATGGTCTGGGGGCATTTATAAGGGTCCTGAGAGGCTCTAGAAGGGTCTGGGAACCTTTATAAATGCCCTGAGGGGCACTAGAAGGGTCTGAGGTCCTTTAGAAAGGTCCTGAGGGGCATTAGAAGGGTCTTGTGGCCTTCATAAGGGTCCTGAAAGGCATTAGAAGGGTCTGGGGGCTTTTAGATGGGTCCTGAGACAATCTAGAAGGGTCTGGGGGCCTTTACATGAGTCTTGAGGGTCATTAGAAGGGTGTGGAGGCCTTTAGAAAGGCCCTGAAAGGCATTAGAAGGGTCTGGGGGCTTTTAGATGGGTCCTGAGGCAATCTTGAAGGGTGTGGGGGCCTTTACATGGGTCTTGAGGGTCATTAGAAGGGTGTGGAGGCCTTTAGAAAGACCCTGAGGGGCTCTAGAAGGGTCTGGCGGCTATTAGAAGAGTCCTGAGGGGGTCCAGAAGGGTCTGGGGGCCTTTTTAAAGGCCCTCAGGGGGATTATAAGGGTCTCGCGGCCTTTAGAAAGGCCCTGAGTGGCATTAGACGGGTCTGGGGTCATATAGAAAGGCCCTGAGAGGTTCTAGAAGTGTCTGGGGTACTTTAGAAAGGCCCTGAGGGGCATTAGAAGGGTCTGGGGGCCTTTAGAAGGGTCTTCAGGGCTCTAGTATGCTCTGGGGAACTTTAGAAAGGCCCTGTGGGGCATTAGAATGGTCTGGGGGCCTTTTGAATGCTCCTGAGTGGCAGTAGAAGGGTCTGGGGACCTTTATAAAGGCCCTGACGGGCATTAGAATGGTCTGCGGGCCTTTAGCAGTGTCCTGACGGGATCTAGAATGGTCTGGGGGCCTTTATAAGGGTCCTGACGGGCTCTAGAAGGGTCTGGGAACCTTTATAAATGCGCTGAGGGGCATTAGAAGGGTCTGAGGGCCTTTAGAAAGGTCCTGAGGGGCATTAGATGGGTCTTGTGGCCTTCATAAGGGTCCTGAAAGGCATTAGAAGGGTCTGGGGGCTTTTAGATGGGTCCTTAGGCAATCTAGAAGGGTCTGGGGGCCTTTACATGGGTCTTGAGGGTCATTAGAAGGGTGTGGAGGCATTTAGAAAGGCCCTGAGGGGCTCTAGAAGGGTCTGGGGGCTATTAGAAGAGTCCTGAGGGGTTCCAGAAGGGTCTGGGGGCCTTTTTAAAGGCGCTCAGGGGGATTATAAGGGTCTCGCGGCATTTAGAAAGGCCCTGAGTGGCATTATAAGGGTCTGGGTGCCTTTACAAATGTCCTGAGGGGCTCTAGAAGGGTCTGGGGGCCTTTAGAAATGTCCTGAGGGGCATTACAAGGGTCTGGGGTCATATAGAAAGGCCCTGAGAGGTTCTAGAAGTGTCTGGGGTACTTTAGAAAGCCCCTGAGGGGCATTAGAAGGGTCTGGGGGCCTTTACAATGGTCCTGAGGCGTATTAGAAGGGTCTTGTGGCCTTCATAAGGGTCCTGAAAGGCATTAGAAGGGTCTGGGGGCTTTTAGATGGGTCCTGAGGCAATCTAGAAGGGTCTGGGTGCCTTTAGAAATGTACTAAGGGGCTCTAGAAGGTTCTGGGGGCCTTTAGAAATGTCCTGAGGGGCATTAGAAGGGTCTGGGTGCCCTTATAAAAGCCCTGAGGGGAATTAACAGGGTCTGGGGGACTTTAGAAGGGCCCTGAGGGGCTCTATAAGGGTCTGGGGGACTTTAGAAGGGTCTTCAGGGGCTCTAGAAGGGTCTGGGGTACTTTAAAAAGGCCCTGTGGGGCATTAGAAGGGTCTGGGTGCATTTAGAAATATCCTGAGGGGCTCTAGAAGGGTCTGGGGGCCTTTAGAAATGTCCTGAGGGGCATTAGAAGGGTATGGGGGACTTTAGATAAGCCCTGAGTGGCATTAGAAGGGTCTGGGGTCATATAGAAAGGCCCTGAGAGGTTCTAGAAGTGTCTGGGGTACTTTAGAAAGGCCCTGAGGGGCATTAGAAGGGTCTGGGTGCCTTTAGAAATGTCCTGAGGGGCTCTAGATGGGTCTGGGGGCCTTTAGAAATGTCCTGAGGGGCATTAGAAGGGTCTGGGGGCCTTTAGAATGCTCCTGAGGGGCAGTAGAACGGTCTTGGGACCTTTAGAAAGGCCCTGACGGGCATTAGAATGGTCTGCGGGCCTTTAGAAGTGTCCTGAGGTGCTCTAGAATGGTCTGGGGGCCTTTATAAGGGTCCTCACAGGCTCTAGAAGGGTCTGGAAACCTTTATAAATGCCCTGAGGGGCACTAGATGGGTCTGAGGGCCTTTAGAAAGGTCCTGAGGGGCATTAGAAGGGTCTTGTGGCCTTCATAAGGGTCCTGAAAGGCATTAGAAGGGTCTGGGGGCATTTAGATGGGTCCTGAGGCAATCTAGAAGGGTCTAGAGGCCTTTACATGGGTCTTGAGGGTCATTAGAAGGGTGTGGAGGCCTTTAGAAAGGCCCTGAGTGGCTCTAGAAGGGTCTGGGGGTATTAGAAGCGTCCTGAGGGGGTCCAGAATGGTCTGGGGGCCTTTTTAAAGGCCCTCAGGGGGATTATAAGGGTCTCGCGGCCTTTAGAATGGCCCTGAGTGGCATTAGAATGGTCTGGGTGCCTTTAAAAAAGCCCTGAGGGGCATTAGAAGGGTCTGGGGGCCTTTAGAATGCTCCTGAGAGGCAGTAGAAGGATCTGGGGGCATTTAGAAGGGTCTTCAGGGGCTCTAGAAGGGTCTAGGGACCTTTAGAAAGGCCCTGTGAGGCATTTGAAGGGTCTGGGGTTCTTTAGAATGCTCCTGAGGGGCAGTAGAAGGGTCTGGGTACCTTTAGAAAGGACCTGACGGGCATTAGAATGGTCTGCGGGCCTTTAGAAGTGTCCTGAGGGGCTCTAGAATGGTCTGGGGGCCTTTATAAGGGTCCTGACGGGCTCTAGAAGGGTCTTGGAACCTTTATAAATGCCCTGAGGGGCATTAGAAGAGTCTGAGGGCCTTTAGAAATGTCCTGAGGGGCATTAGAAGGGCCTTGTGGCCTTCATAAGGGTCCTGAAAGGCATTAGAAGGGTCTGGGGGCTTTTAGATGGGTCCTGAGGCAATCTAGAAGGGTCTAGAGGCCTTTACATGGGTCTTGAGGGTCATTAGAAGGGTGTGGAGGCCTTTAGAAAGGCCCTGAAAGGCATTAGACGGGTCTGGGAGCTTTTAGATGGGTCCTGAGGCAATCTAGAAGGGTCTGGGGGCATTTACATGGGTCTTGAGGGTCATTAGAAGGGTGTGGAGGCCTTTAGAAAGGCCCTGAGGTGCTCTAGAAGGGTCTGGGGGCGATTAGAAGCATCCTGAGGGGGTCCAGAAGGGTCTGGGGGCCTTTTTAAAGGCCCTCAGGGGGATTATAATGGTCTCGCGGCCTTTAGAAAGGCCCTGAGTGGCATTACAAGGGTCTGGGTGCCTTTAGAAATGTCCTCAGGTGCTCTAGAAGGTTCTGGGGGCCTTTAGAAATGTCCTGAAAGGCATTAGAAGGGTCAGGGTGCCCTTATAACAGTCCTTAGGGGAATTAACAGGGTCTGGGGGACTTTAGAAGGGTCCTGAGGGGCTCTATAAGGGTCTGGGGGCCTTTAGAAGGGTCTTCACGGGCTCTAGAAGGGTCTGGGGACCTTTAGAAAGGCCCTGTGGGGCATTAGAAGTGTCTGAGGGCCTTTAGAAAGGTCCTGAGGGGCATTAGAAGGGTCTTGTGGCCTTCATAAGGGTCCTGAAAGGCATTATAAGGGTCTGGGGGCTTTTAGATGGGTCCTGAGGCAATCTAGAAGGGTCTAGAGGCCTTTACATGGGTCTTGAGGGTCATTAGAAGGGTGTGGAGGCCTTTAGAAAGGCCCTGAGGGGCTCTAGAATGGTCTGGGGGCTATTAGAAGCGTCCTGAGGGGGTCCAGAAGGGTCTGGGGGCCTTTTTAAAGGCCCTCAGGGGGATTATAAGGGTCTCGCGGCCTTTAGAAAGGCCTTGAGTGGCATTAGAAGGGTCTGGGTGCCTTTAGAAATGTCTTGAGGGGCTCTAGAAGGGTCTGGGGGCCTTTAGAAATGTCCTGAGGGGCATTAGAAGGGTCTGGGGGCCTTTAGAATGCTCCTGAGGGGCAGTAGAAGGGTCTTGGGACCTTTAGAAAGGCCCTGACGGGCATTAGAATGGTCTGCGGGCCTTTAGAAATGTCCTGAGGTGCTCTAGAATGGTCTGGGGGCCTTTATAATGGTCCTGACAGGCTCTAGAAGGGTCTGGGAACCTTTATAAATGCCCTGAGGGGCACTAGAAGGGTCTGAGGGCCTTTAGAAAGGTCCTGAGGGGCATTAGAAGGGTCTTGTGTCCTTCATAAGGGTCCTGAAAGGCATTAGAAGGGTCTGGGGGCTTTTAGATGGGTCCTGTGGCAATCTAGAAGGGTCTGGGGGCCTTTACATGGGTCTTGAGGGTCATTAGAAGGGTGTGGAGGCCTTTAGAAAGGCCCTGAAAGGCATTAGAAGGGTCTGGGGGCTTTTAGATGGGTCCTGAGGCAATCTAGAAGGGTCTGGGGGCCTTTACATGGGTCTTGAGGGTCATTAGAAGGGTATGGGGGCCTTTAGAAAAGCCCTGAGGGGCATTAGAAGGGTCTGGGGTCATATAGAGAGGCCCTGAGAGGTTCTAGGAGTGTCTGGGGTACTTTAGAAAGGCCCTGAGGAGCAGTAGAAGGGTCTGGGGGCCTTTAGAAGGGTCCTGACGGGCATTAGAAGGGTCTGATGGCCTTTAGAAAGGTCCTGAGGGGCATTAGAAGGGTCTTGTGGCCTTCATAAGGGTCCTGAAAGGCATTAGAAAGGTCTGTTGTCTTTTAGATGGGTCCCGAGGCAATCTAGAAGGGTCTAGAGGCCTTTACATGGGTCTTGAGGGTCATTAGAAGGGTGTGGAGGCCTTTAGAAAGGCCCTGAAAGGCATTAGAAGGGTCTGGGGGCTTTTAGATGGGTCCTGAGGCAATCTAGAAGGGTCTGGGGGCCTTTACATGGGTCTTGAGGGTCATTAGAAGGGTGTGGAGGCCTTTAGAAAGGCCCTGAGGAGCTCTAGAAGGGTCTGGGGGCTATTAGAAGCGTCCTGAGGGGTCCAGAAGGGTCTGGGGGCCTTTTTAAAGGCCCTCAGGGGGATTATAAGGGTCTCGGACCTTTAGAAATGCCCTGAGTGGCATTATAAGGGTCTGGGTGCCTTTAGAAATGTCCTGAGGGGCTCTAGAAGGGTCTGGGGGCCTTTAGAAAAGCCCTGAGGGCCATTACAAGGGTCTGGGGTCATATAGAAAGGCCCTGAGAGATTCTAGAATTGTCTGGGGTACTTTAGAAAGGCCTTGAGGGGCATTAGAATGGTCTGGGGGCCCTTAGAAGGGTCCTGAGAGGCATTAGAAGGGTCTGGGGGCCTTTAGAAAGGCCCTGAGGGGCATTAGAAGGGTGTGGGGGCCATTAGAAGCGACCTGAGGGGGTCCAGAAGGGTCTGGGGGCCTTTTTAAAGGCCCTCAGGGGGATTATAAGGGTCTCGGACCTTTAGAAATGCCCTGAGTGGCATTATAAGGGTCTGGGTGCCTTTAGAAATGTCCTGAGGGGCTCTAGAAGGGTCTGGGGGCCTTTAGAAAGGCCCTGTGGGGCATTAGAAGGGTCTGGGGGCCTTTAGAATGCTCCTGAGGGGCAGTAGAAGGGTCTGGGGATCTTTATAAAGACCCTGACGGGCATTAGAATGGTCTGCAGGCCTTTAGAATTGTCCTGAGGGGCTCTAGAATGGTCTGGGGGCCTTTATAAGGGTCCTGACAGGCTCTAGAAGGGTCTGGGAACCTTTATAAATGCCCTGAGGGGGAGTAGAGGGGTCTGAGGGTCTTTAGAAAGGTCCTGAGGGGCATTAGAAGGGTCTTGTGGCCTTCATAAGGGTCCTGAAAGGCATTAGAAGGGTCTGGGGGCTTTTAGATGGGTCATGAGGCAATCTAGAAGGGTCTGGGGGCCTTTACATGGGTCTTGAGGGTCATTAGAAGGGTGTGGAGGCCTTTAGAAAGGCCCTGAAAGGCATTAGAAGGGTCTGGGGGCTATTAGAAGCGTCCTGAGTGGGTCCAGAAGGGTCTGGGGTCTTTTTAAAGGCCCTCAGGGGGATTATAAGGGTCCCGCGGCCTTTAGAAAGGCCCTGAGTGGCATTAGAAGAGTCTGGGGTCATATAGAAAGGCCCTGAGAGGTTCTAGAAGTGTCTGGGGTACTTTAGAAAGACCCTGAGGGGCATTAGAAGGGTCTGGGGGCCTTTAGAAGGGTCTTCAGGGGCTCTAGAAGGGTCTGGGGACCTTTAGAAAGGCCCTGTGGGGCATTAGAAGGGTCTGGGGGCCTTTAGAATGCTCCTGAGGGGCAGTAGAAGGGTCTGGGGACCTTTATAAAGGCCCTGACGGGCATTAGAATGGTCTGCGGGCCTTTAGAAGTGTCCTGAGGGGCTCTAGAATGGTCTGGGGGCCTTTATAAGGGTCCTGACGGGCTCTAGAAGGGTCTGGGAACCTTTATAAATGCCCTGAGGGGCATTAGAAGGGTCTGAGGGCCTTTAGAAAGGTCCTGAGGGGCATTAGAAGGGTCTTGTGGCCTTCATAAGGGTCCTGAAAGGCATTAGAAGGGTCTGGGGGCTTTTAGATGGGTCCTGAGGCAATCTAGAAGGGTCTAGGGGCCTTTACATGGGTCTTGAGGGTCATTAGAAGGTTGTGGAGGCCTTTAGAAAGGCCCTGAAAGGCATTAGAAGGGTCTGGGGGCTTTTAGATGGGTCCTGAGGCAATCTTGAAGGGTCTGGGGGCCTTTACATGGGTCTTGAGGGTCATTAGAAGGGTGTGGAGGCCTTTAGAAAGACCCTGAGGGGCTCTAGAAGGGTCTGGGGGCTATTAGAATCGTCCTGAGTGGGTCCAGAAGGGTCTGGGGGCCTTTTTAAAGGCCCTCAGGGGGATAATAAGGGTCTCGCGGCCTTTAGAAAGGCCCTGAGTGGAATTACAAGGGTCTTGGTACCTTTCGAAATGTCCTGAGGGGCTCTAGAAGGGTCTGGGGGCCTTTAGAAATGTCCTGAGGGGCATTAGAAGGGTCTGGGGGCCTTTAGAATGCTCCTGAGGTGCAGTAGAAGGGTCTGGGGACCTTTAGAAAGGCCCTGACAGGCATTAGAATGGTCTGCGGGCCTTTAGAAGTGTCCTGAGGGGCTCTAGAATGGTCGGGGAGCCTTTAGAAAGGCCCTGTGGGGCATTACAAGGGCCTGGGGTCATATAGAAAGGCCCTGAGAGGTTCTAGAAGTGTCTGGGGTACTTTAGAAAGGCCCTGAGGGGCATTAGAAGGGTCTGGGGGCCTTTAGAATGGTCCTGAGGGGGTCTAGAAGGGTCTGGAGGCATTTAAAACTGTCCTGAGAGGCTCTAGAAGGGTCTGGGTGCCCTTATAAAAGCCCTGAGAGGAATTAGCAGGGTCTGGGGGACTTTAGAAGGGTCCTGAGGAGCTCTATAAGGGTCTGGGGGCCTTTAGAAAGGTCCTGAGGGGCATTAGAAGGGTCTTGTGGCCTTCATAAGGGTCCTGAAAGGCATTAGAAGGGTCTGGGCGCTTTTAGATGGGTCCTGAGGCAATCTAGAAGGGTCTAGGGGCCTTTACATGGGTCTTGAGGGGCATTAGAATGGTCTGAGGTACTTTAGAAAGGTCGTGAGCGGCATTAGAAGGGTCTGGGGGCTTTTAGATGGGTCCTCAGGCAATCTAGAAGGGTCTGGGGGCCATTACATGGGTCTTGAGTGTCATTACAAGGGTGTGGATGCCTATAGAAAGGCGCTGAGGGGCTCTAGATGGGTCTGGGGGCTATTAGAAGCGTCCTGAGGGGGTCCAGAAGGGTCTGGGGGCCTTTATAAAGGCCCTCAGGGGGATTATAAGGGTCTCGCGGCTTTTAGAAAGGCCCTGAGTGGCATTACAAGGGTCTGGGGTCATATAGAAAGGCCCTGAGAGGTTCTAGAAGTGTCTGGGGTACTTTAAAAAGGCCCTGAGGGGCATTAGAAGGGTCTGGGGGCCTTTGGAATGGTCCTGAGGTGTTCTAGAAGGGTCTGGAGGCATTTAAAACTGTCCTGAGAGGCTCTAGAAGGGTCTGGGTGCCTTTATAAGGGTCCTGAGGGGCATTAGAAGGTTCTGGGTGCCCTTATAAAAGCCCTGAGGGGAATTAGCAGGGTCTGGGGGAATTTAGAAGGGTCCAGAGGGGCTCTATAAGGGTCTGGGGGCCTTTAGAAGGGTCTTCAGGGGCTCTAGAGGGGTCTGGGGACCTTTAGAAAGGCCCTGTGGGGCATTAGAAGGGTCTGGGGGCCTTTAGAATGCTCCTGAGGGGCAGTAGAAGGGTCTGGGGATCTTTATAAAGACCCTGACGGGCATTAGAATGGTCTGCAGGCCTTTAGAATTGTCCTGAGGGGCTCTAGAATGGTCTGGGGGCCTTTATAAGGGTCCTGACAGGCTCTAGAAGGGTCTGGGAACCTTTATAAATGCCCTGAGGGGGAGTAGAGGGGTCTGAGGGTCTTTAGAAAGGTCCTGAGGGGCATTAGAAGGGTCTTGTGGCCTTCATAAGGGTCCTGAAAGGCATTAGAAGGGTCTGGGGGCTTTTAGATGGGTCATGAGGCAATCTAGAAGGGTCTGGGGGCCTTTACATGGGTCTTGAGGGTCATTAGAAGGGTGTGGAGGCCTTTAGAAAGGCCCTGAAAGGCATTAGAAGGGTCTGGGGGCTATTAGAAGCGTCCTGAGTGGGTCCAGAAGGGTCTGGGGTCTTTTTAAAGGCCCTCAGGGGGATTATAAGGGTCCCGCGGCCTTTAGAAAGGCCCTGAGTGGCATTAGAAGAGTCTGGGGTCATATAGAAAGGCCCTGAGAGGTTCTAGAAGTGTCTGGGGTACTTTAGAAAGACCCTGAGGGGCATTAGAAGGGTCTGGGGGCCTTTAGAAGGGTCTTCAGGGGCTCTAGAAGGGTCTGGGGACCTTTAGAAAGGCCCTGTGGGGCATTAGAAGGGTCTGGGGGCCTTTAGAATGCTCCTGAGGGGCAGTAGAAGGGTCTGGGGACCTTTATAAAGGCCCTGACGGGCATTAGAATGGTCTGCGGGCCTTTAGAAGTGTCCTGAGGGGCTCTAGAATGGTCTGGGGGCCTTTATAAGGGTCCTGACGGGCTCTAGAAGGGTCTGGGAACCTTTATAAATGCCCTGAGGGGCATTAGAAGGGTCTGAGGGCCTTTAGAAAGGTCCTGAGGGGCATTAGAAGGGTCTTGTGGCCTTCATAAGGGTCCTGAAAGGCATTAGAAGGGTCTGGGGGCTTTTAGATGGGTCCTGAGGCAATCTAGAAGGGTCTAGGGGCCTTTACATGGGTCTTGAGGGTCATTAGAAGGTTGTGGAGGCCTTTAGAAAGGCCCTGAAAGGCATTAGAAGGGTCTGGGGGCTTTTAGATGGGTCCTGAGGCAATCTTGAAGGGTCTGGGGGCCTTTACATGGGTCTTGAGGGTCATTAGAAGGGTGTGGAGGCCTTTAGAAAGACCCTGAGGGGCTCTAGAAGGGTCTGGGGGCTATTAGAATCGTCCTGAGTGGGTCCAGAAGGGTCTGGGGGCCTTTTTAAAGGCCCTCAGGGGGATAATAAGGGTCTCGCGGCCTTTAGAAAGGCCCTGAGTGGAATTACAAGGGTCTTGGTACCTTTCGAAATGTCCTGAGGGGCTCTAGAAGGGTCTGGGGGCCTTTAGAAATGTCCTGAGGGGCATTAGAAGGGTCTGGGGGCCTTTAGAATGCTCCTGAGGTGCAGTAGAAGGGTCTGGGGACCTTTAGAAAGGCCCTGACAGGCATTAGAATGGTCTGCGGGCCTTTAGAAGTGTCCTGAGGGGCTCTAGAATGGTCGGGGAGCCTTTAGAAAGGCCCTGTGGGGCATTACAAGGGCCTGGGGTCATATAGAAAGGCCCTGAGAGGTTCTAGAAGTGTCTGGGGTACTTTAGAAAGGCCCTGAGGGGCATTAGAAGGGTCTGGGGGCCTTTAGAATGGTCCTGAGGGGGTCTAGAAGGGTCTGGAGGCATTTAAAACTGTCCTGAGAGGCTCTAGAAGGGTCTGGGTGCCCTTATAAAAGCCCTGAGAGGAATTAGCAGGGTCTGGGGGACTTTAGAAGGGTCCTGAGGGGCTCTATAAGGGTCTGGGGGCCTTTAGAAAGGTCCTGAGGGGCATTAGAAGGGTCTTGTGGCCTTCATAAGGGTCCTGAAAGGCATTAGAAGGGTCTGGGCGCTTTTAGATGGGTCCTGAGGCAATCTAGAAGGGTCTAGGGGCCTTTACATGGGTCTTGAGGGGCATTAGAATGGTCTGAGGTACTTTAGAAAGGTCGTGAGCGGCATTAGAAGGGTCTGGGGGCTTTTAGATGGGTCCTCAGGCAATCTAGAAGGGTCTGGGGGCCATTACATGGGTCTTGAGTGTCATTACAAGGGTGTGGATGCCTATAGAAAGGCGCTGAGGGGCTCTAGATGGGTCTGGGGGCTATTAGAAGCGTCCTGAGGGGGTCCAGAAGGGTCTGGGGGCCTTTATAAAGGCCCTCAGGGGGATTATAAGGGTCTCGCGGCTTTTAGAAAGGCCCTGAGTGGCATTACAAGGGTCTGGGGTCATATAGAAAGGCCCTGAGAGGTTCTAGAAGTGTCTGGGGTACTTTAAAAAGGCCCTGAGGGGCATTAGAAGGGTCTGGGGGCCTTTGGAATGGTCCTGAGGTGTTCTAGAAGGGTCTGGAGGCATTTAAAACTGTCCTGAGAGGCTCTAGAAGGGTCTGGGTGCCTTTATAAGGGTCCTGAGGGGCATTAGAAGGTTCTGGGTGCCCTTATAAAAGCCCTGAGGGGAATTAGCAGGGTCTGGGGGAATTTAGAAGGGTCCAGAGGGGCTCTATAAGGGTCTGGGGGCCTTTAGAAGGGTCTTCAGGGGCTCTAGAGGGGTCTGGGGACCTTTAGAAAGGCCCTGTGGGGCATTAGAAGGGTCTGGGGGCCTTTAGAATGCTCCTGAGGGGCAGTAGAAGGGTCTGGGGACCTTTATAAGGGTCCTGACGGTCTCTAGAAGGGTCTGGGGACCTTTATAAGGGTCCTGACGGGCTCTAGAAGGGTCTGAGGGCCTTTAGAAAGGTCCTGATGGGCATTAGAAGGGTCTTGTGGCCTTCATAAGGGTCCTGAAAGGCATTAGAAGGGTCTGGGGGCTTTTAGATGGGTCCTCAGGCAATCTAGAAGGGTCTAGGGGCCTTTACATGGGTCTTGAGGGTCATTAGAAGGGTGTGGAGGTCTTTAGAAAGGCCCTGAAAGGCATTAGAACGGTCTGGGGGCTATTAGATGAGACTTTAGGCAATCTAGAAGGGTCTGGGGGCCTTTAGAAGGGTCTTCAGGGGTCTAGAAGGGTCTGGGGACATTTAGAAAGGCCCTGTGGGTCATTAGAAGGGTCTGGGGACCTTTATAAGGGTCCTGACGGGCTCTAGAATGGTCTGGGGACATTTATAAGGGTCCTGACGGGCTCTAGAAGGGTCTGAGGGCCTTTAGAAAGGTCCTGAGCGGCATTAGAAGGGTCTTGTGGCCTTCATAAGGGTCCTGAAAGGCATTAGAAGGGTCTGGGGGCTTTTAGATGGGTCCTTAGGCAATCTAGAAGGGTCTGGGGGCCTTTACATGGGTCTTGAGGGTCATTAGAAGGGTGTGGAGGCCTTTAGAAAGGCCCTGAGGGGCTCTAGAAGGGTCTGGGGGCTATTAGAATCGTCCTGATGGGGTCCAGAAGGGTCTGGAGGCCTTTTTAAAGGCCCTCAGGGGGATTATAAGGGTCTCGCGGCCTTTAGAAAGGCCAGGAGTGTCATTAGAAGGGTCTGGGTGCCTTTAGAAATGACCTGAGGGGCATTAGAAGGGTATGGGGGCCTTTAGAAAGGCCCTGTGGGGCATTAGAAGGGTTTGGGGGCCTTTAGAAGTGTCCTGAGGGGCTCTATAAGGGTCTGGGGGCCTTTAGAAGGGTCTTCAGGGGCTCTAGAAGGGTCTCGGGACCTTTAGAAAGGCCCTGTGGGGCTTTAGATGGCTCTGGGGGCCTTTAGAATGCTCCTGAGGGGCAGTAGAAGGGTCTGGGGACCTTTATAAGGCCCTGACGGGCATCAGAACGGTCTGCAGGCCTTTAGAATTGTCCTGAGGGGCTCTAGAATGGTCTGGGGGCCTTTATAAGGGTCCTGAGGGGCATTAGAAGGGTCTGGGGGCTTTTAGATGGGTCCTTAGGCAATCTAGAAGGGTCTGGGGGCCTTTACATGGGTCTTGAGGGTCATTAGAAGGGTGTGGATACCTTTAGAAAGGCGCTGAGGGGCTCTCGAAGGGTCTGGGTGCTATTAGAAGCGTCCTGAGGGGGTCCAGAAGGGTCTGGGTGCCTTTATAAAGGCCCTCAGGGGGATTATAAGGGTCTCGCGGCTTTTAGAAAGGCCCTGAGTGGCATTACAATGGTCTGGGGTCATATAGAAAGGCCCTGAGAGGTTCTAGAAGTGTCTGGGTTACTTTAGAAAGGCCCTGTGGGGCATTAGCAGGGTCTGGGGGACTTTAGAAGGGTCCTGAGGGGCTCTATAAGGGTCTGGGGGCCTTTAGAAGGGTCTTGAGGGGCTCTAGAAGGGTCTGGGGACCTTTAGAAAGGCCCTATGGGGCATTAGAAGGGTCTGGGGTCCTTTAGAATGCTCCTGAGGGGCAGCAGAAGGGTCTGGGGACCTTTAGAAAGGCCCTGACGGGCATTTGAATGGTCTGCGGGCCTTTAGAAGTGTCCTGAGGGGCTCTAGAATGGTCTGGGGGCCTTTATAAGGGTCCTGACGGGCTCTAGAAGGGTCTGGGAGACTTTATAAATGCCCTGAGGGGCATTAGAAGGGTCTGAGGGCCTTTAGAAAGGTCCTGAGGGGCATTAGAAGGGTCTTGTGGCCTTCATAAGGGTCCTGAAAGGCATTAGAAGGTTCTGGGGGCTTTTAGATGGGTCCTGAGGCAATCTAGAAGGGTCTGGGGGCCTTTACATGGGTCTTGAGGGTCATTAGAAGGGTGTGGAGGCCTTCAGAAAGGCCCTGAAAGGCATTAGAAGGGACTGGGGGCTTTTAGATGGGTCCTGAGGCAATCTTGAAGGGTCTAGGGGCCTTTACATGGGTCTTGAGGGTCATTAGAAGGGTGTGGAGGCCTTTAGAAAGGCCCTGAAAGGCATTAGAAGGGTCTGGGGGCTTTTAGATGGGTCCTGAGGCAATCTAGAAGGGTCTGAGGGCCTTTACATGGGTCTTGATGGTCATTAGAAGGGTGTGGATGCCTTTAGAAAGGAAATCATAGGCTCTAGAAGGGTCTGGGGGTATTAGAAGCCTCCTGAGGCGGTCCAGAAGGGTCTGGGGGCCTTTTTAAAGGCCCTCAGGGGGATTATAAGGGTCTCGCGGTCTTTAGAAAGGCCCTGAGTGGCATTAGAAGGGTCTGGGTGCCTTTAGAAATGACCTGAGTGGCATTAGAAGGGTATGGGGCCTTTAGAAAGGCCCTGAGGGGCATTAGAAGGGTCTGGGGGCCTTTAGAATGGTCCTGAGGGGGTCTAGAAGGATCTGGAGGCATTTAAAACTGTCCTGAGAGGCTCTAGAAGGGTCTGGGGGCCTTTAGAATGCTCCTGAGGGGTAGTAGAAGGGTGTGGGGACCTTTATAAAGGCCCTGACAGGCATTAGAAGGGTCTACAGGCCTTTAGAAGTGTCCTGAGGGGCTCTTGAAGGGTCTGGGTGCCTTTAAAAGGGTCCTGACGGGCATTAGAAGGGTCTGGGCGCCCTTATAAAAGCCCTGAGGGGAATTAGCAGGGTCTGGGGGACTTTAGAATTGTCCTGAGGGGCTCTATAAGGGTCTGGGGGCCTTTTTAAGGGTCTTCAGGGGCTCTAGAGGGGTCTGGGTACCTTTAGAAAGGCCCAGAGGGGCATTATAAGGGTCTGGGGTCCTTTAGAATGCTCCTGAGGGGCAGTAGAGTGGTCTGGGGACCTTTATAAAGGCCCTGACGGGCATTAGAATGGTCTGCGGGATTTAGAAGTGTCCTGAGGGGCTCTAGAATGGTCTGGGGGCCTTTATAAGGGTCCTGACGGGCTCTAGAAGGGTTTTGGAACCTTTATAAATGCCCTCAGGTGCATTAGAAGGGTCTGAGGGCCTTTGGAAAGGTCCTGAGGGGCATTAGAAGGGTCTTGTGGCCTTCATAATGGTCCTGAAAGGCATTAGAAGGGTCTGGGGTCTTTTAGATGGGTCCTGAGGCAATCTAGAAGGGTCTAGGGGCCTTTACATTGGTCTTGGGGGTCATTCGAAGGGTGTGGAGGCCTTTCGAAAGGCCCTGAGGGACTCTAGAAGGGTCTGGGGGCTATTAGAAGCGTCCTGAGGGGGTCCAGAAGGGTCTGGGGGCCTTTTTAAAGGCCCTCAGGGGGATTATAAGAGTCTCGCGGCCTTTAGAAAGGCCCTGAGTGGAATTGCAAGGGCCTGGGGTCATATAGAAAGGCCCTGAGAGTTTCTAGAAGTGTCTGCGGTACTTTATAAAGGCCCTGACGGGCATTAGAAGGGTCTGGGGGCCTTTAGAATGGTCCTGAGGGGGTCTAGAAGGGTCTGGATGCATTTAAAACTGTCCTGAGAGGCTCTAGAAGGGTCTGGGTGCCTTTATAAGGGTCCTGAGGGGCATTAGAAGATTCTGGGTGCCCTTATAAAAGCCCTGAGGGGAACTAGCAGGGTCTGGGGGACTTTAGAAGGGTCCTGAGGGGCTCTATAAGGGTCTGGGGGCCTTTAGAAGGGTCTTCAGGGGCTCTAGAAGGGTCTGGGGACCTTTAGAAAGGCCCTGTGGGGCATTAGAAGGGTCTGGGGCCTTTAGAATGCTCCTGAGGGGCAGTAGAAGGGTCTGGGGACCTTTATAAAGGCAGTGACGGGCATTAGAATGGTCTGGGGGCCTTTAAATGTGTCCTGAGGGGCTCTAGAATGGTCTGGGGGCCTTTATAAGGGTCCTGACGGGCTCTAGAAGGGTCTGGGAACCTTTATAAATGCCCTGAGGGGCATTAGAAGGGTCTGAGGGCCTTTAGAAAGGTCCTGAGTGGCATTAGAAGGGTCTTGTGGCCTTGATAAGGGTCCTGAAAGGCATTAGAAGGGTCTGGGGGCTTTTAGATGGGTCCTGAGGCAATCTAGAAAGGTCTAGGCGCCTTTACATGGGTCTTGTGGGTCATTAGAAGGGTGTGGAGGCCTTTAGAAAGGCCCTGAAAGGCATTAGAAGGGTCTGGGTGCTTTTAGATGGGTCCTGAGGCAATCTAGAAGGGTCTGCGGGCGTTTACATGGGCCTTGAGGGTCATTAGAAGGGTGTGGAGGCCTTTAGAAAGGCCCTGAGGGGCTCTAGAAGGGTCTGTGGGCTATTAGAAGCGTCCTGAGGGGGTCCAGAAGGGTCTGGGGGCCTTTTTAAAGGCCCTCAGGGGAATTATAAGGGTCTTGCGGCCTTTAGAAAGGCCCTGAGTGGCATTAGAAGGGTCTGGGTGCCTTTAGAAATGTCCTGAGGGCCTCTAGAAGGGTCTGGGGGCCTTCAGAAATGTCCTGAGGGGAATTAGAAGGGTATGGGGGCCTTTAGAAAGGCCCTGAGTGGCATTAGAAGGGTCTGGGGTCATATAGAAAGTCCCTGAAAGGTTCTAGAAGTGTCTGGGGTACTTTAGAAAGGCCCTGAGGGGCATTAGAAGGGTCTGGGGGCCTTTATAAGGTCCTGAGGGGCATTAGAAGGGTCTGGGGGCCTTTAGAAGTGTCCTGAGGGGGTCTAGAAGGATCTGGAGGCATTTAAAACTGTCCTGAGAGGCTCTAGAAGGGTCTGCGTGCCTTTATAAGGGTCCTGAGGGGCATTAGAAGATTCTGGGTGCCCTTATAAAAGCCCTGAGAGGAATTAGCAGGGTCTGGGGGACTTTAGAAGGGTCCTGAGGGGCTCTAGAATGGTCTGGGGTCCTTTAGAAAGGTCCTGAGGGGCCTTAGAAGGGTCTAAGGGCCTTCATAAGTGTCCTGAAAGGCATTAGAAGGGTCTGGGCGCTTTTAGATGGGTCCTGAGGCAATCTAGAAGGGTCTAGGGGCCTTTACATGGGTCTTGAGGGGCATTAGAATGGTCTGAGGGCCTTTAGAAAGGTCCTGAGGGGCATTAGAATGGTCTGGGAGCTTTTAGATGGGTCCTGAGGCAATCTAGAAGGGTCTGGGGGCCTTTACATGGGTCTTGAGGGTCATTAGAAGGGTGTGGATGCCTTTAGAAAGGCGCTGAGGGGCTCTAGATGGGTCTGGGGGCTATTAGAAGCGTCCTGAGAGGGTCCAGAAGGGTCTGGGGGCCTTTATAAAGGCCCTCAGGGGGATTATAAGGGTCTTGCGGCTTTTAGAAAGGCCCTGAGTGGCATTAGAAGGGTCTGGGGTCATATAGAAAGGCCCTGAGAGGTTCTAGAAGTGTCTGGGGTACTTTAGAAAGGTCCTGAGGGGCATTAGAAGGGTCTGGGGGCCTTTAGAATGGTCCTGAGGGGTTCTAGAAGGGTCTGGAGGCATTATAAATTGTCCTGAGAGGCTCTAGAAGGGTCTGGGTGCCTTTATAAGGGTCCTGAGGGGCATTAGAAGGGTCTGGGTCACCTTATAAAAGCCCTGAGGGGAATTAGCTGGGTCTGGGGACGTTTATAAGGGTCCTGACGGGCTCTAGAAGGGTCTGAGGGCCTTTAGAAAGGTCCTGAGGGGCATTAGAAGGGTCGTGTGGCCTTCATAAGGGTCCTGAAAGTCATTAGAAGGGTCTGGGGGCTTTTAGATGGGTCCTGAGGCAATCTAGAAGGGTCTGGGGGCCTTTACATGGGTCTTGAGGGTCATTAGAAGGGTGTGGAGGCCTTTAGAAAGGCCCTGAGGGGCTCTAGAAGGGTCTGGGGGCTATTAGAAGCGTCCTGTGGGGGTCCAGAAGGGTCTGGGGGCCTTTTTAAAGGCCCTCAGGGGGATTATAAGGGTCTCGCGGCCTTTAGAAAGGCCCTGAGTGGCATTAGAAGGGCCTGGGTGCCTACAGAAATGACCTGAGGGGCATTAGAAGGGTATGGGGGCCTTTAGAAAGGCCCTGTGGGGCATTAGAAGGGTCTGGGGGCCTTTAGAAAGGTCCTCAGGGGGTCTAGAATGGTCTGAGGTATTTAAAACTGTCCTGAGAGGCTCTAGAAGGGTCTGGGTGCCTTTATAAGGGTCCTGATGGGCATTAGAAGGGTCTGGGGGCCCTTATAAAAGCCCAGAGAAGAATTAGCAGGGTCTGGGGGACTTTAGAATGGTCCTGAGGGGCTCTATAAGGGTCTCGGGGCCTTTAGAAAGGTCTTCAGGGGCTCTAGAAGGGTCTCGGGACCTTTAGAAAGGCCCTGTGGGTCATTAGAAGGATCTGGGGGCCTTTAGAATGCTCCTGAGGGGCAGTAGAACGGTCTGGGGACCTTTATAAGGCCCTGACGGGCATTAGAATGGTCTGCAGGCCTTTAGAAGTGTCCTGAGGGGCTCTAGAATGGTCTGGGGGCCTTTATAAGGGTCCTGATGGGCTCTAGAAGGGTCTGGGAACCTTTATAAATGCCCTGAGGGGCATTAGAAGGGTCTGGGGGCCTTTAGAATGGTCCTGATGGTGTCTAGAAGATTCTGGAGGCATTTAAAACTGTCCTGAGAGGCTCTAGAAGGGTCTGGGTGCCTTTATAAGGGTCCTGAGGGGCATTAGAAGGGTCTGGGTGTCCTTATAAAAGCCCTGAGGGGAATTAGCAGGGTCTGGGGGACTTTAGTAGAGTCCAGAAGGGCTCTATAAGGGTCTGGAGGCCTTTAGAAGGGTCTTCAGGGACTCTAGAGGGGTCTGGGGACCCTTAGAAAGGCCCTGTGGGGAATTAGAAGGGTCTGGGGTCCTTTAGAATGCTCCTGAGGGGCAGTAGAAGGGTCTTGGGACTTTTATAAGGGTCCTGACGGGCTCTAGAAGGGTCTGGGGACCTTTATAAGGGTCCTGACGGGCTCTAGAAGGGTCTGAGGGCCTTTAGAAAGGTCCTGAGGGGCATTAGAACGGTCTTGTGGCCTTCATAAGGGTCCTGAGGGGCATTAGAAGGGTCTGGGGGCTTTTAGATGGGTCCTGAGGAAATCTAGAAGGGTCTGGGGGCCTTTACATGGGTCTTGAGTGTCATTAGAAGGGTGTGGAGGCCTTTAGAAAGGCCCTGATATGCTCTAGAAGGGTCTGGGGTATATTAGAAGCGTCCTGAGGGGATCCAGAAGGGTCTGGGGGCCTTTTTAAAGGCCCTCAGGGGGATTATATGGGTCTCGCGGCTTTTAGAAAGGCCCTGAGTGGCATTACAAGGGTCTGGGGTCATATAGAAAGGCCCTGAGAGGTTCTAGAAGTGTCTGGGTTACTTTAGAAAGGCCCTGAGGGGCATTAGAATGGTCTGGGGGCCTTTAGAATGGTCCTGAGGGGGTCTAGAAGGGTCTGGAGGCATTTAAAACTGTCCTGAGATGCTCTACAAGGATCTGGGTGCCTTTATAAGGGTCCTGAGGGGCATTAGAAGGGTCTGGGTGCCCTTATAATAGCCCTGAGAGGAATTAGCAGGGTCTGAGGGACTTTAGAATGATCCTGAGGGGCTCTATAAGGGTCTCGACGCTTTTAGAAGGGTCTTCAGGGGCTCTAGAAGGGTCTGGGGACCTTTATAAAGGCCCTGTGGGGCATTAGAAGGGTCTGGGGGCCTTTAGAAGGGTCCTGAGGGGCTTTATAAGGGTCAGGGGGCCTTTGGAAGGGTCTTCAGGGGCTCTAGAAGGGTCTCGGGACCTTTAGAGAGGCCCTCTGCGGCATTAGAATGGTCTGGGGGCCTTTAGAATGCTCCTGAGGGGCAGTAGAAGGGTCTGGGGACCTTTATAAGGCCCTGACGGGCATCAGAATGGTCTGCAGGCCTTTAGAATTGTCCTGAGGGGCTCTAGAATGGTCTGGGGGCCTTTATAAGGGTCCTGAGGGGCATTAGTAGGGTCTGGGGGCTTTTAGATGGGTCCTTAGGCAATCTAGAAGGCTCTGGGGGCCTTTACATGGGTCTTGAGAGTCATTAGAAGGGCGTGGATGCCTTTAGAAAGGCGCTGAGGGCCCCTAGAAGGGTCTGGGGGTATTAGAAGCGTCCTGAGGGGCTCTAGAATAGTCTGGGTGCCTTTATAAGGGTCCTGAGGGGCATTAGAAGGGTCTGGGTGCCCTTATAAAAGCCCTGAGGGGAATTAGCAGGGTCTGGGGGACTTTAGAAGGGTCCTGAGGGGCTCTATAAGGGTCTGGGGGCCTTCAGAAGGGTCTTCAGGGGCTCTAGAAGGGTCTGAGGACCTTTAGAAAGGCCCTGTGGGGCATTAGAAGGGTCTGGGGGCCTTTTAGAATGCTCCTGAGGGGCAGCAGAAGGGTCTGGGGACCTTTATAAAGGCCCTGACGGGCATTAGAATGGTCTGCGGGCCTTTAGAAGTGTCCTGAGGGGCTCTAGAATGGTCTGGGGGCCTTTATAAGGGTCCTGACGGGCTCTAGAAGGGTCTGGGAACCTTTATAAATGCCCTGAGGGGCATTAGAAGGGTCTGAGGGCCTTTAGAAAGGTCCTGAGGGGCATTAGAAGGGTCTTGTGGCCTTCATAAGGGTCCTGAAAGGCATTAGAAGGGTCTGGGGTCTTTTAGATGGGTCCTGAGGCAATCTAGAAGGGTCTGGGGGCCTTTACATGGGTCTTGAGGGTCATTAGAAGTGTGTGGAGGCCTTTAGAAAGGCCCTGAAAGGCATTAGAAGGGTCTGGGGGCTTTTAGATGGGTCCTGAGGCAATCTAGAAGGGTCTAGGGGCCTTTACATGGGTCTTGAGGGTCATTAGAAGGGTGTGGAGGCCTTTAGAAAGGCCCTCAGAGGCATTAGACTGGTGTGGAGGCCTTTAGAAAGGCCCTAAAAGGCATTACAAAGGTCTGGGGGCTTTTAGATGGGTCCTGAGGCAATCTAGAAGGGTCTAGGGGCCTTTACATGGGTCTTGAGGGTCATTAGAAGGGTGTGGAGGCCTTTAGAAAGGCCCTGAAATGCATTAGAAAGGTCTGGGGGCTTTTAGATGGGTCCTGAGGCAGTCTAGAAGGGTCTGGGTGCCTTTACATGGGTCTTGTGGGTCATTAGAAGGGTGTAGATGCCTTTAGAAAGGCCCTGAGGGGCTCTACAAGGGTCTGGGGGCTATTAGAAGCGTCCTGAAGGGGTCCAGAATGGTCAGGGGGCCATTTTAAAGGCCCTCAGGGTGATTATATGGGTCTCGCATCCTTTAGAAAGGCCCTGAGTGGCATTACAAGGGTCTGGGGTCATATAGAAAGGCCCTGAGAGGTTCTAGAAGTGTCTGGGGTACTTTAGAAAGGCCCTGAGGGGCATTAGAAGGGTCTGGGGGCCTTTAGAAAGGCCCTGAGGGGCATTAGAAGGGTCTGGGGGCCTTTAGAATGGTCCTGAGGGGGTCTAGAAGGGTCTGGAGGCATTTAAAACTGTCCTGAGAGGCTCTAGAAGGGTCTGGGTGCCTTTATAAGGGTCCTGAGGGGCTTTAGAAGGGTCTGGGTGCCCTTATAAAAGACCTGAGGGGAATTAGCAGGGTCTGGGGGACTTTAGAAGGGTCCTGAGGGGCTCTATAAGGGTCTGGGGGCCTTTAGAAGGGTCTTCAGGGGCTCTAGAAGGGTCTGGGGACCTTTAGAAAGGCCCTGTGGGGCATTAGAAGGGTCTGGGGGCCTTTAGAATGCTCCTGAGGGGCAGTAGAAGGGTCTGGGGACCTTTAGAAAGGCCCTGACGGGCATTAGAATGGTCTGCGGGCCTTTAGAAGTGTCCTGAGGGGCTCTAGAATGGTCTGGGGGCCTTTATAAGGGTCCTGACGGGCTCTAGAAGGGTCTGGGAACCTTTATAAATGCCCTGAGTGGCATTAGAAACGTCTGAGGTCCTGTAGAAAGGTCCTGAGGGGCATTAGAAGGTTCTTGTGACCTTCATAAGGGTCCTGAAAGGCATTAGAAGTGTCTGGGGGCTTTTAGATGGGTCCTGAGGCAATCTAGAAGGGTCTGGGGGCCTTTACATGGGTCATGAGGGTCATTAGAAGGGTGTGGAGGCCTTTAGAAAGGCCCTGAGGGGCTCTAGAAGGGTCTGGGGGCTATTAGAAGAGTCCTGAGGGGGTCCAGAAGGGTCTGGGGACTTTTTAGAGGACCTCAGGGGGATTATAAAGATCTCGCGGCCTTTAGAAAGGCCCTGAGTGGCATTACAAAGGCCTGGGGTCATATAGAAAGGCCCTGAGAGGTTCTAGAAGTGTCTGGGGTACTTTAGAAAGGCCCTGAGGTGGATTAGAAGGGTATGGGGGCCCTTAGAAAGGCCCTGAGGGGCATTATAGGCGTCTGGGGTCATATAGAAAGGCCCTGAGAGGTTCTAGATGTGTCTGGGGTACTTTAGAAAGGCCCTGAGGGGCATTAGAAGGGTCTGGGGGCCTTTAGAAGGGTCCTGAGGGGCATTAGAGGGGTCTGGGTGGCCTTTAGAATGGTCCTGAGGGGCTCTAGAAGGGTCTGGAGGCATTTAAAACTGTCCTGAGAGGCTCTAGATGGGTCTGGGAGCCTTTATAAGGGTCCTGAGGGGCATTAGAAGGGTCTGGGTGCCCTTATAAAAGCCCTGAAAGGAATTAGAAGGGTCTGGGGGTCTTTAGAAGGGTCCTGAGGGGCTCTGTAAATGTCTGGGGGCCTTTAGAAGGGTCTTCAGGGGCTCTAGAAGGGTCTGGGGACCTTTAGAAAGGCCCTATGGGGCATTAGAAGGGTCTGGGGGCCTTTAGAATGCTCCTGAGGGGCAGGTGAATGGTCTGGGAACCTTTATAAAGGCCCTGACGGGCATTAGAATGGTCTGCGGGCCTTTAGAAGTGTCCTGAGGGGCTCTAGAATGGTCTGGGGGCCTTTATAAGGGTCCTGACAGGCTCTAGAAGGGTCTGGGAACCTTTATAAATGCCCTGAGGGGCATTAGAAGGGTCTGAGGTCCTGTAGAAAGGTCCTGAGGGGCATTAGAAGGGTCTTGTGACCTTCATAAGGGTCCTGAAAGGCATTAGAAGGGTCTGGGGGCCTTTACATGGGTCTTGAGGGTCATTAGAAGGGTGTGGAGGCCTTTAGAAAGGCCCTGAAAGCATTAGAAGGGTCTTGTGGCCTTCATAAGGGTCCTGAAAGGCATTGGAATGGTCTGGGGGCTTTTAGATGGGTCCTGAGGCAATCTAGAAGGGTCTGGGGGCCTTTACATGGGTCTTGAGGGTCATTAGAAGGGTGTGGAGGCCTTTAGAAAGGCCCTAAATGGCATTAGAAGGGTCTGGGGGCTTTTAGATGGGTCCTGAGGCAATCTAGAAGGGTCTGGGGGCCTTTACATGGGTCTTGAGGGTCATTAGAAGGGTGTGGAGGCCTTTAGAAAGGCCCTCAGGGGCTCTAGAAGGGTCTGGGGGCTATTAGAAGCTTCCTGAGGGGGTCCAGAAGGGTCTGGGGGCCTTTTTAAAGGCCCTCAGGGGGATTATAAGGGTCTCGCGGCATTTAGAAAGGCCCTGAGTGGCATTAGAAGGGTCTGGGTGCCTTTAGAAATGACCTGAGGGGCATTAGAAGGGTATGGGGGCCTTTAGAAAGGCCCTGAGGGGCATTAGAAAGGTCTGGGGGCCTTTAGAATGGTCCTGAGGGGGTCTAGAAGGGTTTGGACGCATTTAAAACTGTCCTGAGAGGCTCTAGAAGGGTCTGGGTGCCTTTATAAGGGTCCTGAGGGGCATTAGAAGGGTCTGGGTGCCCTTATAAAAGCCCTGAGGGGAACTAGCAGGGTCTGGGGGACTTTAGAAGGGTCCTGAGGGGCTCTATAAGGGTCTGGGGGCATTTAGAAGGGTCTTGAGGGGCTCTAGAAGGGTCTGGGGACCTTTAGAAAGGCCCTGTGGGGCATTAGAAGGGTCTGGGGGCCTTTAGAATGCTCCTGAGGGGCAGTAGAAGGGTCTGGGGACCTTTGTAAAGGCCCTGACGGGCATTAGAATGGTCTGCGGGATTTAGAAGTGTCCTGAGGGGCTCTAGAATGGTCTGGGGGCCTTTATAAGGGTCCTGACGGGCTCTAGAAGGGTCTGGGAACCTTTATAAATGCCCTGAGGAGCATTAGAAGGGTCTGAGGGCCTTTAGAAAGGTCCTGAGGGGCATTAGAATGGTCTTGTGGCCTTCATAAGGGTCCTGAAAGGTATTAGAAGGGTCTGGGGGCTTTTAGATGGGTCCTGAGGCAATCTAGAAGGGTCTGGGGGCCTTTACATGGGTCTTGATGGTCATTAGAAGGGTGTGGAAGCCTTTAGAAAGGCCCTGAGGGGCTCTAGAAGGGTCTGGGTGCTATTAGAAGTGTTCTGAGGGGGTCCAGAAGGGTCTGGAAGCCTTTTAAAGGCACTCAGGGGGATTATAAGGGTCTTGCGGCCTTTAGAAAGGCTCTGAGTGGCATTACAAGGGTCTGGGTTCTTATAGAAAGGCCTTGAGAGGTTCTAGAAGTGTCTGGTTTACTTTAGAAAGCCCCTGAGGTGCATTAGAAGGGTCTGGGGGCCTTTAGAATGGTCCTGAGGGGGTCTAGAAGGGTCTGGACGCATTTAAAACTGTCCTGAGAGGCTCTAGAAGGGTCTGGGTGCCTTTATAATGGTCCTGAGGGGCATTAGAAGATTCTGGGTGCCCTTATAAAAGCCCTGAGGGGAACTAGCAGGGTCTGGGGGACTTTAGAAGGGTCCTGAGGGGCTCTATAAGGGTCTGGGGACCTTCAGAATGGTCTTCAGGGGCTCTAGAAGGGTCTGGGTGCCTTTAGAAAGGCCCTGACGGGCATTAGAATGGTCTGCGGGCCTTTAGAAGTGTCATGAGGGGCTCTAGAATGGTCTGGGGGCCTTTATAAGGGTCCTGACGGGCTCTAGAAGGGTCTGGGAACCTTTATAAATGCCCTGAGGGGCATTAGAAGGGTCTGAGGGCCTTTAGAAAGGTCCTGAGGGGCATTAGAAGGGTCTTGTGGCCTTCATAAGGGTCCTGAAATGTATTAGAAGGGTCTGGGGGCTTTTAGATTGGTCCTGAGGCAATCTAGAAGGGTCTGGGGGCCTTTACATGGGTCTTGATGGTCATTAGAAGGGTGTGGAAGCCTTTAGAAAGGCCCTGAGGGGGTCTAGAAGGGTCTGGGGGCTATTAGAAGTGTCCTGAGGGGGTCCAGAAGGGTCTGGGGGCCTTTTAAAGGCCCTCAGGGGGATTATAAGGGTCTTGCGGCCTTTAGAAAGGCTCTCAGTGGCATTACAATGGTCTGGGTTCTTATAGAAAGGCCTTGAGAGGTTCTAGAAGTGTCTGGGGTACTTTAGAAAGACCCTGAGGGGCATTAGAAGGGTCTGGGAGCCTTTAGAATGGTCCTGAGGGGGTCTAGAAGGGTGTGGACGCATTTAAAACTGTCCTGAGAGGATCTAGAAGGGTCTGGGTGCCTTTATAATGGTCCTGAGGGGCATTAGAAGATTCTGGGTGCCCTTATAAAAGCCCTGAGGGGAACTAGCAGGGTCTGGGGGACTTTAGAAGGGTCCTGAGGGGCTCTATAAGGGTCTGGGGGCATTTAGAAGGGTCTTGAGGGGCTCTAGAAGGGTCTGGGGACCTTTAGAAAGGCCCTGTGGGGCATTAGAAGGGTCTGGGGGCCTTTAGAATGCTCCTGAGGGGCAGTAGAAGGGTCTGGGGACCTTTATAAAGGCCCTGACGGGCATTAGAATGGTCTGCGGGCCTTTAGAAGTGTCCTGAGGGGCTCTAGAATGGTCTGGGGGCCTTTATAAGGGTCCTGACGGGCTCTAGAAGGGTCTGGGAACCTTTATAAATGCGCTGAGGGGCATTAGAAGGGTCTCAGGGCCTTTAGAAAGGTCCTGAGGGGCATTAGAAGGGTCTTGTGGCCTTCATAAGGGTCCTGAAAGGCATTAGAAGGGTCTGGGGGCTTTTAGATGGGTCCTGAGGCAATCTAGAAGGGTCTAGGGGCCTTTACATGGGTCTTGAGGGTCATTAGAAGGGTGTGGAGGCCTTTAGAAAGGCCCTGAAAGGCATTAGAAGGATCTGGGGGCTATTAGATGGGTCCTGAGGCAATCTAGAAGGGTCTGGGGGCCTTTACATGGGTCTTGAGGGTCATTAGAAGGGTGTGGAGGCCTTTAGAAAGGCCCTGAGGGGCTCTAGAAGGGTCTGGGGGCTATTAGAAGCATCCTGAGGGGGTCCAGAAGGGTCTGGGGGCCTTTTTAAAGGCCCTCAGGGGGATTATAAGGGTCTCGCGGCCTTTAGAAAGGCCCTGAGTGGCATTAGAAGGGTCTGCGTGCCTTTAGAAATGTCCTGAGGGGCTCTAGAAGGGTCTGGGGACCTTTAGAAATGTCCTCAGGGGCATTAGAATGGTATGGGGGCCTTTAGAAAGGCCCTGAGGGGCATTAGAAGGGTCTGGGTTCATATAGAAAGGCCCTGAGAGGTTCTAGATGTGTCTGGGGTACTTTAGAAAGGCCCTGAGGGGCATTAGAAGGGTCTGGGTGCCTTTAGACATGACCTGAGGGGCATTAGAAGGGTCTGGGGGCCTTTAGAATGCTCCTGAGGGGCAGTAGAAGGGTCTGGGGACCTTTATAAGTGTCCTGACGGGCTCTAGAAAGGTCTGGGAACCTTTATAAATGCCCTGAGGGGCATTAGAAGGGTCTGAGGACCATTAGAAAGGTCCTCAGTGGCATTAGAATGGTCTGAGGGCCTTTAGAAAGGTCCTGAGGGGCATTAGAAGGGTCTGAGGGCCTTTAGAAAGGTCCTGAGGGGCATTAGAAGTGTCTTGTGGCCTTCATAAGGGTCCTGAAAGGCATTAGAAGGGTCTGGGGGTTTTTAGATGGGTCCTGAGGCAATCTAGAAGGGTCTAGGGGCCTTTACATGGGTCTTGAGGTTCATTAGAAGGGTGTGGAGGCCTTTAGAAAGGCCCTGAAAGGCATTAGAAGGATCTGGGGGCTTTTAGATGGGTCCTGAGGCAATCTAGAAGGGTCTGGGGGCCTTTACATGGGTCTTGAGGGTCATTAGAAGGGTGTGGAGGCCTTTAGAAAGGCGCTGAGGGGCTCTAGAAGGGTCTGGGGGCTATTAGAAGCATCCTGAGGGGGTCCAGAAGGGTCTGGGGGCCTTTTTAAAGGCCATCAGGGGGATTATAAGGGTCTCGCGGCCTTTAGAAAGGCCCTGAGTGGCATTAGAAGGGTCTGCGTGCCTTTAGAAATGTCCTGAGGGGCTCTAGAAGGGTCTGGGGACCTTTAGAAATGTCCTCAGGGGCATTAGAAGGGTATGGGGGCCTTTAGAAAGGCCCTGAGGGGCATTAGAAGGGTCTGGGTTCATATAGAAAGGCCCTGAGATGTTCTAGATGTGTCTGGGGTACTTTAGAAAGGCCCTGAGGGGCATTAGAAGGGTCTGGGGGCCTTTAGAAATGTCCTGAGGGGCATTAGAAGTGCCTGGGGGCCTTTAGAATGGTCCTGAGGGGCTCTAGAAGGGTCTGGGGGCTATTAGAAGCATCCTGAGGGGGTCCAGAAGGGTCTGGGGGCCTTTTTAAAGGCCCTCAGTGGGATTATAAGGGTCTCGCTGCCTTCAGAAAGGCCCTGAGTGGCATTACAAGGGCCTGGGGTCATATAGAAAGGCTCTGAGAGGTTCTAGAAGTGTCTGGGGTACTTTAGAAAGGCCCTGAGGGGCATTAGAAGGGTCTGGGGGCCTTTAGAATGGTCCTGGGGGGTTCTAGAAGGGTCTTTAGGCATTTAAAACTGTCCTGAGAGGCTCTAGAAGGGTCTGGGTGCCTTTATAAGGGTCCTGAGGGGCATTAGAAGGGTCTGGGTGCCCTTATAAAAGCCCTGAGGGGAATTAGCAGGGTCTGGGGGACTTTAGAAGGGACCTGAGGGGCTCTATAACGGTCTGGGGGCCTTTAGAAGGGTCTTCAGGGGCTATAGAAGGGTCTGGGGACCTTTAGAAAGGCCCTGTGGGGCATTAGAAGGGTCTGGGGGCCTTTAGAATGCTCCTGAGGGGCAGTAGAAGGGTCTGGGGACCTTTATAAGTGTCCTGACGTGATCTAGAAGGGTCTGGGAACCTTTATAAATGCCCTGAGGGGCATTAGAAGGGTCTGAGGGCCTTTAGAAAGGTCCTGAGGGGCATTAGAAGGGTCTTGTGGCCTTAATAAGGGTCCTGAAAGCATTAGCAGGGTCTGGGGGCTTTTAGATGGGTCCTGAGGCAATCTAGAAGGGTCTAGGGGCCTTTACATGGGTCTTGAGGGTCATTAGAAGGGTGTGGATGCCTTTAGAAAGACCCTAAGGGGCTCTAGAAGGGTCTGGGGGCTATTAGAAGTGTCCAGAGGTGGTCCAGAAGGGTCTGGGGGCCTTTTTAAAGGCCCTCAGGGGGATTATAAGGGTCTCGCGGCCTTTAGAAAGGCCCTGAGTGGCATTACAGGGGTCTGGGTTGATATAGAAAGGCCCTGAGAGGTTCTAGAAGCGTCTGGTTTACTTTAGAAAGGCCCTGAGGTACATTAGAAGGGTCTGGGTGCCTTCAGAATGGTCCTGAGCGGGTCTAGAAGGGTCTGGAGGCATTTAAAACTGCCCTGAGAGGGTCTAGAAGGGTCTGGGTGCCTTTATAAGGGTCCTGAGGGGCATTAGAAGATTCTGGGTGCCCTTATAAAAGCCCTGAGGGGAACTAGCAGGGTCTGGGGGAATTTAGAAGGGTCCTGAGGGGCTCTATAAGGGTCTGGGGGCCTTTAGAAGGGTCTTCAGGGGCTCTAGAAGGGTCTGGGGACCTTTAGAAAGGCCCTGTGGGGCATTAGAAGGGTCTGGGGGCCTCTAGAATGCTCCTGAGGGGCAGTAGAAGCATCTGGGGACCTTTATAAAGGCCCTGACGGGCATTAGAATGGTCTGCGGGCCTTTAGAAGTGTCCTGAGGGGCTCTAGAATGGTCTGGGGGCCTTTATAAGGGTCCTGACGGGATCTAGAAGGGTCTGGGAACCTTTATAAATGCCCTGAGGGGCATTAGAAGGGTCTGAGGGCCTTTAGAAAGGTCCTGAGGGGCATTAGAAGGGTCTTGTGGCCTTGATAAGGGTCCTGAAAGGCATTAGAAGGGTCTGGAGGCTTTTAGATGGGTCCTGAGGCAATCTAGAAGGGTCTAGGGGCCTTTACATGGGTCTTGAGGGTCATTAGAAGGGTGTGGAGGCCTTTAGAAAGGCCCTGAAAGGCATTAGAAGGGTCTGGGGGATTTTAGATGGGTCCTGAAGCATTTTACAAGGGTCTGGGGGCCTTTATATGGGTCTTGAGGGTCTTTAGATGGGTGTGGAGTCCTTTAGAAAGGCCCTGTGGGGCTCTAGAAGGGTCTGGGGCTATTAGAAGCGTCCTGAGGGGGTCCAGAAGGGTGTGGGGGCCTTTTTAAAGGCCCTCAGGAGGATTATAAGGGTCTCGCGTATTTTAGAATGGCCCTGAGTGGCATTAGAAGGGTCTGGGTGCCTTTAGATATGACCTGAGAAACATTAGAAGAGTCTGGGGGCCTTTAGAATGCTCCTGAGGGGCAGTAGAAGGGTCTGGGGACCTTTATAAGTGTCCTGACGGGCTCTAGAAGGGTCTGGGAACCTTTATAAATGCCCTGAGGGGCATTAGAAGGGTCTGAGGGCCTTTAGAAAGGTCCTGAGGGGCATTAGAAGGGTCTTGTGGCCTTCATAAGGGTCCTGAAAGGCATTAGAAGGGTCTGGGGGCTTTTAGATGGGTCCTGAGGCAATCTAGAAGGGTCTTTGGGCCTTTACATGGGTCTTGAGGGTCATTAGAAGGGTGTGGAGGCCTTTAGAAAGGCCCTGAGGGGCTCTAGAAGGGTCTGGGGGCTATTAGAAGCGTCCTGAGGGGGTCCAGAATGGTCTGGGGGCCTTTTTAAAGGCCCTCAGGGGGATTATAAGGGTCTCGCGGCCTTTAGAAAGGCCCTGAGTGGCATTAGAAGGGTCTGGGTGCCTTTAGAAATGACCTGAGGGGCATTAGAAGCGTATGGGGGCCCTTAGAAAGGCCCTGAGGGGCATTAGAAGGGTCTGGGGGCCTTTAGAATGGTCCTGAGTGTATCTAGAAGGGTCTGGAGGCATTTATAACTGTCCTGAGAGGCTCTAGAAGGGTCTGGGTGCCTTTATAAGGGTCCTGAGGGGCATTAGAAGGGTCTGGGTGCCCTTATAAAAGCCCTGAGGGGAATTAGCAGGGTCTGGGTGCCTTTAGAAGGGTCCTTAGGGGCTCTATAAGGGTCTGGGGGCCTTTAGAAGGGTCTTCAGGGGCTCTAGAAGGGTGTGGGGACCTTTAGAAAGGCCCTGTGGGGCATTAGAAGGGTCTGGGGGCCTTTAGAATGCTCCTGAGGGGCAGGAGAAGGGTCTGGGGACCTTTGTAAAGTCCCTGACGGGCATTAGAATGGTTTGCGGGCCTTTAGAAGTGTAGTGAGGGGCTCTAGAATGGTCTGGGGGCCTTTTTAAGGGTCCTGACGGGCTCTAGAAGGGTCTGGGAACCTTTATAAATGCCCTGAGGGGCATTAGAAGGGTCTGAGGGCCTTTAGAATGGTCCTGAGGGGCATTAGATGGGTCTTGTGGCCTTCATAAGGGTCCTGAAAGGCATTAGAAGGGTCTGGGGGCTTTTAGATGGGTCCTGAGGCAATCTAGAAGGGTCTAGGGGCCTTTACATGGGTCTTGAGGGTCATTAGAAGGGTGTGGAGGCCTTTAGAAAGGCCCTGAGGGGCTCTAGAAGGGTCTGGGGGCTATTAGAAGTGTCCAGAGGGGGTCCAGAAGGATCTGGGGGCCTTTTTAAAGGCCCTCAGGGGGATTATAAGGGTCTCGCGGCCTTTAGAAAGGCCCTGAGTGGTATTACAGGGGTCTAGGTTCATATAGAAAGGCCCTGAGAGGTTCTAGAAGCGTCTGGTTTACTTTAAAAAGGCCCTGAGGGGCATTAGAAGGGTATGGGTGCCTTTAGAATGGTCCTGAGGGGGTGTAGAAAGGTCTGGAGGCATTTAAAACTGTCCTGAGGGGCTCTAGAAGGGTCTGGGTGCGTTTATAAGGGTCCTGAGGGGCATTAGAAGATTCTGGGTGCCCTTATAAAAGCCCTGAGGGGAACTAGCAGGGTCTGGGGGAATTTAGAAGGGTCCTGAGGGGCTCTATAAGGGTCTGGGGGCCTTTAGAAGGGTCTTCAGGGTCTCTAGAAGGGTCTGGGGACCTTTAGAAAGGCCCTGTGGGGCATTAGAAAGGTCTGGGGGCCATTAGAATGCTCCTGAGGGGCAGTAGAAGGGTCTGGGGACATTTATAAAGGCCCTGACGGGCATTAGAATGGTCTGCGGGCCTTTAGAAGTGTCCTGAGGGGCTCTAGAATGGTCTGGGGGCCTTTATAAGGGTCCTGACGGGCTCTAGAAGGGTCTGGGAACCTTTATAAATGCCCTGAGGGGCATTAGAAGGGTCTGAGGGCCTTTAGAAAGGTCCTGAGGGGCATTAGAAGGGTCTTGTGGCCTTCATAAGGGTCCTGAAAGGCATTAGAAGGGTCTGGGGGCTTTTAGATGGGTCCTGAGGCAATCTAGAAGGGTCTAGGGGCCTTTACATGGGTCTTGAGGGTCATTAGAAGGGTGTGGAGCCCTTTAGAAAGGCCCTGAAAGGCATTAGAAGGGTCTGGGGGCTTTTAGATGGGTCCTTAGGCATTCTAGAAGGGTCTGGGGGCCTTTACATGGGTCTTGAGTGTCATTAGAAGGGTGTGGAGGCCTTTAGAAAGGCCCTGAGGGGCTCTAGAAGGGTCTGGGGGCTATTAGAAGCATCCTGAGGGGGTCCAGAAGGGTCTGGGGGCCTTTTTAAAGGCCCTCAGGAAGATTCTAAGGGTCTCGCGGCCTTTAGAAAGGACCTGAGTGGCATTAGAAGGGTCTGGGTGCCTTTAGAAATGACCTGAGGGGCATTAGAATGGTCTGGGGGCCTTTAGAATGCTCCTGAGGGGCAGTAGAAGGGTCTGGGGACCTTTATAAGTGTCCTGACGGGCTCTAGAAGGGTCTGGGAACCTTTATATATGCCCTGAGGGGCATTAGAAGGGTCTGAGGACCATTAGAAAGGTCCTGAGTGGCATTAGAATGGTCTGAGGGCCTTTAGAAATGCCCTGAGGGGCATTAGAAGGGTCTGAGGGCCTTTAGAAAGGTCCTGAGGGGAATTAGAAGGGTCTGAGGGCCTTTATAAATGCCCTGAGGGGCATTAGAAGGGTCTGGGGGCCTTTAGAAGGGTCTTGAGGTGCTCTAGAAGGGTCTTGTGGCTTTCATAAGGGTCCTGAAAGGCATTAGAAGGGTCTGGGGGCTTTTAGATGGGTCCTGAGGCAATCTAGAAGGGTCTAGGGGCCTTTACATGGGTCTTGAGGGTCATTAGAAGGGTGTGGAGGCCTTTAGAAAGGCCCTGAAAGGCATTAGAAGGGTCTGGGTTCTTTTAGATGGGTCCTGAGGCAATCTAGAATGGTCTGGGGGCCTTTACATGGGTCTTGAGGGTCATTAGAAGGGTGTGGAGGCCTTTAGAAAGGCCCTGAGGGGCTCTAGAAGGGTCTGGGGGCTATTAGAAGCGTCCTGAGGGGGTCCAGAAGGGTCTGGGGGCCTTTTTAAAGGCCCTCAGGGGGATTATAAGGGTCTCGCGGCCTTTATGAAAGGCCCTGAGTGTTATTACAAGGGCCTGGGGTCATATAGAAAGGCCCTGAGAGGTTCTAGAAGCGTCTGGTTTACTTTAGAAAGGCCCTGAGGGGCATTAGAATGGTCTGGGTGCCTTTAGAATGGTCCTGAGGGGGTCTAGAAGGGTCTGGAGGCATTTAAAACTGTCCTGAGAGGCTCTAGACGGGTCTGGGGGCCTTTATAAGGCTCCTGAGGGGCATTAGAAGATTCTGGGTGCCCTTATAAAAGCCCTGAGGGGAACTAGCAGGGTCTGGGGGACTTCAGAAGGGTCCTGAGGGGCTCTATAAGGGTCTGGGGACCTTTAGAAGGGTCTTGAGGGGCTCTAGAAGGGTCTGGGGACCTTTAGAAAGGCCCTGTGTGGCATTAGAAGGGTCTGGGGGCCTTTAGAATGCTCCTGAGGGGCAGGAGAAGGGTCTGGGGACCTTTATAAAGGCCCTGACGGGCACTAGAATGGTCTGCGGGCCTTTAGAAAGGTTCTGAGGGGCTCTAGAATGGTCTGGGGGCTTTATTAAGGTCCTGACGGGCTCTAGAAGGGTCTGGGAACCTTTATAAATGCCCTGAGGGGCATTAGAAGGGTCTGAGGGCCTTTAGAATGGTCCTGATGGGCATTAGAAGGGTCTTGTGTCCTTCATAACGGTCCTGAACGGCATTAGAAGGGTCTGGGGGCTTTTAGATGGGTCCTGAGGCAATCTAGAAGGGTGTAGGGGACTTTACATGGGTCTTGAGGGTCATTAGAAGGGTGTGGAGGCCATTAGAAAGGCCCTGAAAGGCATTAGAAGGGTCTGGGGGCTTTTAGATGGGTCCTCAGGCATTCTACAAGGGTCTGGGGTCCTTTACCTGGGTCTTGAGGGTCATTAGAAGGGTGTGGAGGCCTTTAGAAAGGCCCTGAGGGGCTCTAGAAGGGTCTGGGGTCTATTAGAAGCGTCCTGAGGGGGTCCAGAAGGGTCTGGGGGCCTATTTAAAGGCCCTCAGGCGGATTCTAAGGGTCTCGTGTCCTTTAGAAAGGCCCTGAGTGGCATTAGAAGGGTCTGGGTGCCTTTAGAAATGACCTGAGGGGCATTAGAAGGGTCTGGTGGCCTTTATAATGCTCCTGAGGGGCAGTAGAAGGGTCTGGGGACCTTTGTAAGTGTCCTGACAGGCTCTAGAAGGGTCTGGGAACCTTTATAAGTTCCCTGAGGGGCCTTAGAAGGGTCTGAGGGCCTTTAGAAAGGTCCTGAGGGGCATTAGAAGGGTCTTGTGGCCTTCATAAGGGTCCTGAAAGGCATTAGAAGGGTGTGGGGGCTTTTAGATGGGTCCTGAGGCAATCTAGAAGGGTCTAGGGGCCTTTACATGGGTCTTGAGGGTCATTAGAAGGGTGTGGAGGTCTTTAGAAAGGCCCTGAAAGGCATTAGAAAGGTCTGGGGGCTTTTAGATGGGTCCTGAGGCAGTCTAGAAGGGTCTGGGGGCCTTTACATGGGTCTTGAGGGTCATTAGAAGGGTGTGGAGGCCTTTAGAAAGGCCCTGAGGGGCTCTAGAAGGGTCTGGGGGCTATTAGAAGCATCCTGAGGGGGTCCAGAATGGTCTGGGGGCATTTTAAAGGCCCTCAGGGGGATTATAAGGGTCTCGCTGCCTTTAGAAAGGTCCTGAGTGGCATTAGAAGGGTCTGGGTGCCTTTAGAAATGACCTGAGGGGCATTAGAAGGGTATGGGGGCCTTTAGAAAGGCCCTGAGGGGCATTAGAAGGGTCTGGGTGCCTTTAGAATGGTCCTGAGGGGGTCTAGAATGGTCTGGACGCTTTTAAAACTGTCCTGAGAGGCTCTAGAAGGGTCTGGGTGCCTTTATAATGGTCCTGAGGGGCATTAGAAGATTCTGGGTGCCCTTATAAAAGCCCTGAGGGGAATTAGCAGGGTCTGGGGGAGTTTAGAAGGGTCCTGAGGGGCTCTATAAGGGTCTGGGGGCCTTTAGAATGGTCTTCAGGGGCTCTAGAAGGGTCTGGGGACCTTTAGAATGGCCCTGTGGGGCATTAGAATGGTCTGGGGGCCTTTAGAATGCTCCTGAGGGGCAGTAGAAGGGTCTGGGGACCTTTATAAAGGCCCTGACGTGCATTAGAATGGTCTGCGGGATTTAGAAGTGTCCTGAGGGGCTCTAGAATGGTCTGGGGGCCTTTATAAGGGTCCTGACGGGCTCTAGAAGGGTCTGGGAACCTTTATAAATGCCCTGAGGGGCATTAGAAGGGTCTGAGGGCCTTTACAAAGGTCCTGAGGGGCATTAGAAGGGTCTTGTGGCCTTCATAAGGGTCCTGAAAGGCATTAGAAGGGTCTGAGGGCTTTTAGATGGGTCCTGAGGCAATCTAGAAGGGTCTAGGGGCCTTTACATGGGTCTTGAGAGTCATTAGAAGGGTGTGGAGGCCTTTAGAAAGGCCCTGAAATTCATTAGAAGGGTCTGGGGGCTTTTGGATTGGTCCTGAGGCAATCTAGAAGGGTCTGGGTGCCTTTACATGGGTCTTGAGGGTCATTAGAAGGGTGTGGAGGCCTTTAGAAAGGCCCTGAGGGGCTCTAGAAGGGTCTGGGAGCTATTAGAAGCGTCCTGAGGGGGTCCAGAAGGGTCTGGGGGCATTTTTAAAGGCCCTCAGGGGGATTATAAGGGTCTCGCGGCCTTTATAAAGGCCCTGAGTGGCATTAGAAGGGTCTGGGTGCCTTTAGAAATGACCTGAGGGGCATTATAAGGGTCTGGGGGCCTTTATAATGCTCCTGAGGGGCAGTAGAAGGGTCTGAGGACCTTTATAAGTGTCTTGACGGGCTCTAGAAGGGTCTGGGGGCCTTTAGAAAGGCCCTGAGTGGCATTAGAAGGGTCTGGGGTCATATAGAAAGGCCCTGAGAGGTTCTAGAAGCGTCTGGTTTACTTTAGAAAGGCCCTGAGGGGCATTAGAAGGGTCTGGGTGCCTTTAGAATGGTCCTGAGGGGGTCTAGAAGGGTCTGGAGGCATTTAAACCTGTCCTGAGAGGCTCTAGACGGGTCTGGGGGCCTTTATAAGGGTCCTGAGGGGCATTAGAAGATTCTGGGTGCCCTTAAAAAAGCCCTGAGGGGAACTAGCAGGGACTGGGGGACTTTAGAAGGGTCCTGATGGGCTCTATAAGGGTCTGGGGGCCTTTAGAATGGTCTTGAGGGGCTCTAGAAGGGTCTGGGGACCTTTAGAAAGGCCCTGAGGGGTATTAGAAGGGTCTGGGGGCCTTTAGAATGCTCCTGAGGGGCAGTAGAAGGGTCTGGGGACCTTTAGAAAGGCCCTGACGGGCATTAGAATGGTCTGCGGGCCTTTAGAAGTGTCCTGAGGTGCTCTAGAATGGTCTGGGGGCCTTTATTAGGGTCCTGACGGGCTCTAGAAGGGTCTGGGAACCTTTATAAATGCCCTGAGGGGCATTAGAAGGGTCTGAGGGCCTTTAGAAAGGTCCTGAGGGGCATTAGAAGGGTCTTAGGGCCTTTAGAAAGGTCCTGAGGGGCATTAGAAGGGTCTGAGGGCCTTTAGAAAGGTCCTGAGGGGCATTAGAAGGGTCTGGGGGCTTTTAGATGGGTCCTGAGGCAATCTAGAAGGGTCTGGGGGCTTTACATGGGTCTTGAGGGTCATTAGAAGGGTGTGGAGGCCTTTAGAAAGGCCCTGAGGGGCTCTAGAAGGGTCTGGGGGCTATTAGAAGCGTCCTGAGGGGGTCCAGAAGGGTCTGGGGGCCTATTTAAAGGCCCTCAGGGGGATTATAAGGGTCTCGCGCCTTTAGAAAGGCCCTGAGTGGCATTAGAAGGGTCTGGGTGCCTTTAGGAATGACCTGAGGGGCATTAGAAGGGTCTTGGCGCCTTTATACTGCTCCTGAGGGGCAGTAGAAGGGTCTGGGGACCTTTATAAGTGTCCTGACGGGCTCTAGAATGGTCTGGGAACCTTTATAAATGCCCTGAGGGGCATTAGAAGGGTCTGAGTGCCTTTAGAAAGGTACTGAGGGCATTAGAAGGGTCTTGTGGCCTTCATAAGGGTCCTGAAAGGCATTAGAAGGGTCTTGGGGCTTTTAGATGGGTCCTGAGGCAATCTAGAAGGGTCTAGGGGCCTTTACATGGGTCTTGAGGGTCATTAGAAGGGTGTGGAGGCCTTTAGAAAGGCCCTGAAAGGCATTAGAAGGGTCTGGGGGCTTTTAGATGGGTCCTGAGGCATTCTAGAAGGGTCTGGGGGCCTTTACATGGGTCTTGAGGGTCATTAGAAGGGTGTGGAGGTCTTTAGAAAGGCCCTGAGGGGCTCTAGAAGGGTCTGGGGGCTATTAGAAGCGTCCTGAGGGGGTCCAGAAGGCTCTGGGGGCCTTTTTAAAGGCCCTCAAGGGGATTATAAGGGTCTCGCGGCCTTTAGAAAGGCCCTGAGTGGCATTAGAAGGGTCTGGGTGCCTTTAGAAATGACCTGAGGGGCATTAGAAGGGTCTGGGGGCCTTTAGAATGCTCCTGAGGGGCAGTAGAAGGGTCTGGCGACCTTTATAAGTGTCCTGACGGGCTCTAGAAGGGTCTGGGAGCCTTTATAAATGCCCTGAGAGGCATTTGAATGGTCTGAGGGCATTTAGAAAGGTCCTGAGGGGCATTAGAAGGGTCTTGTGGCCTTCATTAGTGTCCTGAAAGGCATTAGAAGGGTCTGGGGGCTTTTAGATGGGTCCTGAGGCAATCTAGAAGGGTCTGGGGGCATTTACATGGGTCTTGAGGGTCATTAGAAGGGTGTGGATGCCTTTAGAAAGGCCCTGAAGAGCTCTAGAAGGGTCTGGGGGCTATTAGAATCGTCCTGAGGGGGTCCAGAAGGGTCTGGGGGCCATTTTAAAGGCCCTCAGGGGATTATAAGGGTCTCGCGGCCTTTAGAAAGGCCCTGAGTGGCATTACATGGGCCTGGGGACATATAGAAAGGCCCTGAGATGTTCTAGAAGTGTCTGGGGTACTTTAGAAAGGCCCTGAGGGGCATTAGAAGGGTCTGGGGGCCTTTAGAATGGTCCTGAGGGGGTCTAGAAGGGTCTGGAGGCATTTACAACTGTCCTGAGAGGCTCTAGAAGGGTCTGGGTGCCTTTATAAGGGTCCTGAAGGGCATTACAAGGGTCTGGGTGCCCTTATAAAAGCCCTGAGGGGAATTAGCAGGGTCTGGGGAACTTTAGAAGGGTCCTGAGGGGCTCTATAAGGGTCTGGGGGCCTTTAGATGGGTCTTCAGGGGCTCTAGAAGGGTCTGGGGACCTTAAGAAAGGCCCTGTGGGGCATTAGAAGGGTCTGGGGTCCATTAGAATGCTCCTGAGGGGCAGTAGAGGGGTCTGGGTACCTTTATAAGGGTCCTGACGGGCTCTAGAAGGGTCTGGGAACCTTTATAAATGCCCTGAGGGGCATTAGAAGGGTCTGAGGGCCTTTAGAAAGGTCCTGAGGGGCATTACAAGGGTCTTGTGGCCTTAATAAGGGTCCTGAAATGCATTAGAAGGGTCTGGTGGCTTTTAGATGGGTCCTGAGGCAATCTAGAAGGGTCTAGGGGCCTTTACATGGGGCTTGAGGGTCATTAGAAGGGTGTGGAGGCCTTTAGAAGGGTCCTGAGGGGCATTAGAAGGGTCTGGGGGCTTTTAGATGGGTCCTGAGGCAATCTAGAAGGGTCTGGCGGCCTTTACATGGGTCTTGAGGGTCATTAGAAGGGTGTGGATGCCTTTAGAAAGGCCCTGAGGGGCTCTAGAAGGGTCTGGGGGCTATTAGAAGCGTCCTGATGGGGTCCAGAAGGGTCTGGGGCCTTTTTAAAGGCCCTCAGGGGGATTATAAGGGTCTCGCGGCCTTTAGAAAGGCCCTGAGTGGCATTAGAAGGGTCTGGGTGCCTTTAGAAATGACCTGAGGGGCATTAGAAGGGTATGGGGGCCTTTAGAAAGGCCCTGAGGGTCATTAGAAGGGTCTGGGGGCCTTTAGAATGGTCCTGAGGGGGTCTAGAAGGGTCTGGAGGCATTTAAAACTGTCCTGAGAGGCTCTAGAAGGGTCTGGGTGCCTTTATAAGGGTCCTGAGGGGCATTAGAAGATTCTGGGTGCCCTTATAAAAGCCCTGAGGGGAACTAGCAGGGTCTGGGGGACTTTAGAAAGGTCCTGAGGGGCTCTATAAGGGTCTGGGGGCCTTTAGAATGGCCCTGTGGGGCATTAGAAAGGTCTGGGTGCCTTTAGAATGCTCCTGAGGGGCAGTAGAAGGATCTGGGACCTTTAGAAAGGCCCTGACGGGCATTAGAATGGTCTGCGGGCCTTTAGAAGTGTCCTGAGAGGCTCTAGAATGGTCTGGGGGCCTTTATAAGGGTCCTGACGGGCTCTAGAAGGGTCTGGGAACCTTTATAAATGCCCTGAGGGGCATTAGAAGGGTCTGAGGGCCTTTAGAAAGGTCCTGAGGGGCATTAGAAGGGTCTTGTGGCCTTCATAAGGGTCCTGAAATGCATTAGAAGGGTCTGGGGTCTTTTAGATGGGTCCTGAGGCAATCTAGACTGGTCTGGGGGCCTTTACATGGGTCTTGAGGGTCATTAGAAGGGTGTGGAGGTCTTTAGAAAGGCCCTGAAAGGCATTAGAAGGGTCTGGGGGCTTTTGGATGGGTCCTTATGCAATCTAGAATGGTCTGGGGGCCTTTACATGGGTCTTGAGGGTCATTAGAAGGGTGTGGAGGTCTTTAGAAAGGCCCTGAGTGGAATTACAAGGGTCTTGGTACCTTTCGAAATGTCCTGAGGGGCTCTAGAAGGGTCTGGATGCCTTTAGAAATGTCCTGAGGGGCATTAGAAGGGTCTGGGGGCCTTTAGAATGCTCCTGAGGTGCAGTAGAAGGGTCTGGGGACCTTTAGAAAGGCCCTGACAGGCATTTGAATGGTCTGCCGGCCTTTAGAAGTGTCCTGAGGGGCTCTAGAATGGTCGGGGCGCCTTTATAAAGGTCCTGACGGGCTCTAGAAGGGTCTGGGAACATTTATAAATGCCCTGAGGGGCATTAGAAGGGTCTTGTGGCCTTCATAAGGGTCCTGAAAGGCATTAGAAGGGTCTGGGGGCTTTTAGATGGGTCCTGAGTCAATCTACAAGGGTCTGGGGGCCTTTACATGGGTCTTGAGTGTCATTAGAAGGGTCTGGGTGCCCTTATAAAAGCCCTGAGGGGAATTAGCAGGGTCTGGGGGACTTTAGATTGGTCCTGAGGGGCTCTAGAAGGGTCTGGGGGCCTTTAGAAGGGTCTTGAGGGGCTCTAGAAGGGTCTGCGGGCCTTTAGAAGTGTCCTGAGGGGCTCTAGAAGGGTCTGGGGGCCTTTATAAGGGTCCTGACAGTCTCTAGAAGGGTCTGGGAACCTTTATAAATGCCCTGAGGGGCACTAGAAGGGTCTGAGGGCCTTTAGAAAGGTCCTGAGGGGCATTAGAAGGGTCTTGTGGCCTTTATAAGGGTCCTGAAAGGCATTAGAAGGGTCTGGGGGCTTTTGGATGGGTCCTGAGGCAATCTAGAAGGGTCTGGGGGCTTTTACATGGGTCTTGAGGGTCATTAGAAGGGTGTGGAGGCCTTTAGAAAGACCCTGAGGGGCTCTAGAAGGGTCTGGGGGCTATTAGAAGCGTCCTGAGGGGGTCCAGAAGGGTCTGGGGGCCTATTTAAAGGCCCTCAGGGGGATTACAATGGTCTCGCGGCCTTTAGAAAGGCCCTTAGTGGCATCAGAAGGGTCTGGGTGCCTTTAGAAATGTCCTTAGGGGTTCTAGAAGGGTCTGGGGGCCTCTAGAATTGTCCTGAGGGGCATTAGAAGGGTCTGGGGGCCTTTAGAATGCTCATGAGGGGCAGTAGAAGGGTCTGGGGACCTTTAGAAAGGCCCTGACAGGCATTTGAATGGTCTGCGGGCCTTTAGAAGTGTCCTGAGGGGCTCTAGAATGGTCGGGGGGCCTTTATAATGGTCCTGACGGTCTCTAGAAGGGTCTGGGAACCTTTATAAATGCCCTGAGGGGCATTAGAAGGGTCTTGTGGCCTTCATAAGGGTCCTGAAATGCATTAGAAGTGTCTGGGGGCTTTTAGATGGGTCCTGAGGCAATCTAGAAGGGTCTGGGGGCCTTTACATGGGTCTTGAGTGTCATTAGAAGGGTGTGGAGGCGTTTAGAAAGGCCCTGAAAGGCATTAGAAGGGTCTGGGGGCTTTTAGAAGCGTCCTGAGGCAATCTAGAAGGGTCTGGGGGCCTTTACATGGGTCTTGAGGGTCATTAGAATGGTGTGGAGGCCTTTAGAAAGGCCATGAGGGGCTCTAGAAGGGTCTGGGGGCTATTAGAAGCGTCCTGAGGGGGTCCAGAAGGGTCTGGGGGCCTTTTTAAAGGCCCTCAGGGGGATTATAAGGGTCTCCCGGCCTTTAGAAAGGCCCTGAGTGGCATTAGAAGGGTCTGGGTGCCTTTAGAAATGTCCTGAGGGGCTCTAGAAGGGTCTGGGGGCCTTTAGAAATGTCCTGAGGGCCATTAGAAGGGTATGGGGGCCTTTAGAAAAGCCCTGAGGGGCATTACAAGGGTCTGGAGTCATATAGAAAGGCCCTGAGAGGTTCTAGAAGTGTCTGGGGTACTTTAGAAAGGCCCTGAGGGGCATTAGAAGGGTCTGGGGGCCTTTAGAAGGGCCCTGAGGGGCATTAGAATGGTCTGAGGGCCTTTACAAAGGTCCTGAGGGGCATTAGAAGGGTCTTGTGGCCTTCATAAGGGTCCTGAAAGGCATTAGAAGGGTCTGGGGGCTTTTAGATGGGTCCTGAGGCAATCTAGAAGGGTCTAGAGGCATTTACTTTGGTCTTGAGGGTCATTAGAAGGGTGTGGAGGCCTTTAGAAAGGCCCTGAAAGGCATTAGAAGGGTCTGGGGGCTTTTAGATGGGTCCTCAGGCAATCTAGAAGGGTCTGGGGGCCTTTACATGGGTCTTGAGGGTCATTAGAAGGGTGTGGAGGCCTTTAGAAAGGCCCTGAGGGGCTCTAGAAGGGTCTGGGGGCTATTAGAAGCGTCCTGAGGGGGTCCAGAAGGGTCTGGGGGCCTTTTTATAGGCCCTCAGGGGGATTATAAGGGTCTTGCGGCCTTTAGAAAGGCCCTGAGTGGCATTAGAAGGGTCTGGGGTCATATAGAAAGGGCCTGAGAGGTTCTAGAAGTGTCTGGGGTACTTTAGAAAAGCCCTGAGGGGCATTGGAAGGGTGTGGGGGCCTTTAGAAGGGTCTTCAGGTGCTCTAGAAGGGTCTGGGGACCTTTATAAATGCCCTGAGGGGCATTAGAAGGGTCTGGGGGCCTTTAGAATGCTCCTGAGGGGCAGTAGAAGGGTCTGGGGACCTTTAGAAAGGCCCTGACGGGCATTAGAATCGTCTGCGGGCCTTTAGAAGTGTCCTGAGGGGCTCTAGAATGGTCTGGGTGCCTTTATAAGGGTGCTGACGGGCTCTAGAAGGGTCTGGGAACCTTTATAAATGCCCTGAGGGGCATTAGAAGGGTCTGAGGGCCTTTAGAAAGGTCCTGAGGGGCATTAGAAGGGTCTTGTGTCCTTCATAAGGGTCCTGAAAGGCATTAGAAGGGTCTGGGGGTTTTTATATGGGTCCTGAGGCAATCTAGAAGGGTCTGGGGGCCTTTACATGGGTCTTGAGGGTCATTAGAAGGGTGTGGAGGCCTTTAGAAAGGCCCTGAGGGGCTCTAGAAGGGTCTGGGGGCTATTAGAAGCGTCCTGAGTGGGTCCAGAAGGGTCTGGGGGCCTTTTTAAAGGCCCTCAGAGGGATTATAAGGGTCTCGCGGCCTTTAGAAAGGCCCTGAGTGGCATTATAAGGGTCTGGGTGCCTTTAGAAATGTCCTGAGGGGCTCTAGAAGGGTCTGGGGGCCTTTAGAAATGTCCTGAGGGGCATTAGAAGGGTATGGGGTACTTTAGAAAAGCCCTGAGGTGCATTACAAGCGTCTGGGGTCATATAGAAAGGACCTGAGAGGTTCTAGAAGTGTCTGGGGTACTTTAGAAAGGCCCTGAGGGGCATTAGAAAGTTCCGGAGGCATTTAGAAGGGTCCTGTGGGGCATTATAAGGGTCTGGGTGCCTTTAGAAAGGTCCTGAGGGGCATTAGAAGGGTCTTGTGTCCTTCATAAGGGTCCTGAAAGGCATTAGAAGGGTCTGGGGGTTTTTATATGGGTCCTGAGGCAATCTAGAAGGGTCTGGGGGCCTTTATAAGGGTCCTGAGGGGCATTAGAAGGGTCTGGGTGCCCTTATAAAAGCCCTGATGGAAATTAGCAGGGTCTGGGGGACTTTAGAAGGGTCCTGAGGGGCTCTATAAGGGTCTGGGGGCCTTTAGAAGGGTCTTCAGGGGCTCTAGAAGGGTCTGGGGACCTTTAGAAAGGCCCTGTGGGGCATTAGAAGGGTCTGGGGGCCTTTAGAAAGGTCCTGAGGGGCATTACAAGGGTCTTGTGGCCTTCATAAGGGTCCTGAAAGGCATTAGAAGGGTCTGGGGGCTTTTAGATGGGTCCTGAGGCAATCTATGAGGGTCTAGGGCCCTTTACATGGGTCTTGAGGGTCATTAGAAGGGTCTGGAGGCCTTTAGAAAGGCCCTGAAAGGCATTAGAAGGGTCTGGGGGCTTTTAGATGGGTCCTGAGGCAATCTAGAAGGGTGTGGGGGCCTTTACATGGGTTTTTATGGTCATTAGAAGGGTGTGGAGGCCTTTAGAAAGGCCCTGTGGGGCTCTAGAAGGTTCTGGGGGCTATTAGAAGCGTCCTGAGGGGGTGCAGAAGGGTCTGGGGGCCTTTTTAAAGGTCCTAAGGGGGATTATAAGGGTCTCGCAGCCTTTAGAAAAGTCCTGAGTGGCATTAGAAGGTTCCGGGTGTCTTTAGAAATGTCCTGAGGGGCTCTTGAAGGGTCTGGGGGCCTTTAGAAATGTCCTGAGGGGCATTAGAAGGGTATGGGGGCCTTTAGAAAGGCCCTGAGGGGCATTACAAGGGTCTGGGGTCATATAGAAAGGCCCTGAGAGGTTCTAGAAGTGTCTGGGGTACTTTAGAAAGGCCCTGAGGGGCATTAGAAGGGTCTGGGTGCCTTTAGAAGGGTCCTGAGTGGCATTAGAAGGGTCTGGGGGCTTTTAGAATGGTCCTGAGGGGGTCTAGAAGGGTCTGGAGGCATTTAAAACTGTCCTGAGAGGCTCTAGAGGGGTCTGGGTGCCTTTATAAGGGTCCTGAGGGGCATTAGAAGGATCTTGTGGCCCTTATAATAGCCCTGAGGGGAATTAGCAGGGTCTGGGGGACTTTAGAAGGGTCCTGAGGGGCTCTATAAGGGTCTGGGGGACCTTTAGAAAGGCCCTGTGGGGCATTAGAAAGGTCTGGGTGCCTTTAGAATGCTCCTGAGGGGCAGTAGAAGGGTCTGGGGACCTTTATAAAGGCCCTGACGGGCATTAGAATGGTCTGCGGTGCTTTAGAAGTGTCCTGAGAGGCTCTAGAATGGTCTGGGGGCCTTTATAAGGGTCCTGACGGGCTCTAGAAGGGTCTGGGAACCTTTATAAATGCCCTGAGGGGCATTAGAAGGGTCTGAGGGCCTTTAGAAAGGTCCTGAGGGGCATTAGAAGGGTCTTGTGGCCTTCATAAGGGTCCTGAAAGGCATTAGAAGGGTCTGGGGTCTTTTAGATGAGTCCTCAGGCAATCTAGACGGGTCTGGGGGCCTTTACATGGGTCTTGAGGGTCATTAGAAGGGTGTTGAGGCCTTTAGAAAGGCCCTGAGGGGCTCTAGAAGGGTCTGGGGGCTATTAGAAGCTTCCTGAGGGGGTCCAGAAGGGTCTGTGGGCCTTTTTAAAGGTCCTCAGGTGGATTATAAGGGTCTCGCAGCCCTTAGAAAGGCCCTGAGTGGCATTAGAAGGGTCTGGGTGCCTTTAGAAATGTCCTGAGGGGCTCTTCAATGGTCTGGGGGCCTTTAGAAATGTCCTGAGGGTCATTAGAAGGGTGTGGGGGCCTTTAGAAAGGCCCTGAGGGGCATTACAAGGGTCTGGGGTCATATAGAAAGACCCTGAGAGGTTCTAGAAGTGTCTGGGGTAATTTAGAAAGGCCCTGCGGGGCATTAGAAGGGTCTGGGGGCCTTTAGAAGGGTCCTGAGGGGCATTAGAAGGGTCTGGGGGCCTTTAGAAGGGTCCTGAGGGGCATTAGAAGGGTCTGGGGACCTTTAGAATGGTCGTGAGGGGGTCTAGAAGGGTCTGGAGGCTTTTAAAACTGTCCTGAGAGGCTCTAGAAGGGTCTGGGTGCCTTTATAAGGGTCCTGAGGGGCATTAGAAGGGTCTTGAGGCCCTTATGAAAGCCCTGAGGGGAATTAGCAGGGTCTGGGGGACTTTAGAAGGGTCCTGAGGGGCTCTAGAAGGGTCTGGGGGCCTTTAGAAAGGCCGTGTGGGATATTAGAAGGGTCTGGGGGCCTTTAGAATGCTCCTGAGGGGCAGTAGAAGGGTCTGGGGACCTTTATAAAGCCCCTGACGGGCATTAGAATGGTCTGCGGGATTTAGAAGTGTCCTGAGGGGCTCTAGAATTGTCTGGGGGCCTTTATAAGGGTCCTGACGGGCTCTAGAAGGGTCTGGGAACCTTTATAAATGCCCTGAGAGGCATTAGAAGAGTCTGAGGGCCTTTATAAAGGTCCTGAGGGGCATTAGAAGGGTCTTGTGGCCTTCATAAGGGTCCTGAAAGGCATTAGAAGGGTCTGAGGGCTTTTAGATGGGTCCTGAGGCAATCTAGAAGGGTCTAGGGGCCTTTACATGGGTCTTGAGAGTCATTAGATAGGTGTGGAGGCCTTTAGAAAGGCCCTGAAAGGCATTAGAAAGGTCTGTGGGCTTTTGGATGGGTCCTGAGGCAATCTAGAAGGGTCTGGGGGCCTTTACATGGGTCTTGATGGTCATTAGAAGGGTGTGGAGGCCTTTAGAAAGGCCCTGAGGGGCATTAGAATGGTCTGGGGGCCTTTAGAATGGTCCTGAGCGGGTCTAGAAGGGTCTGGAGGCATTTAAAACTGTCCTGAGAGGCTCTAGAAGGGTCTGGGTGCCTTTATAAGGGTCCTGAGGGGCATTAGAAGATTCTGGGTGCCCTTATAAAAGACCTGATGGGAACTAGCAGGGTCTGGGGGACTTTAGAAGGGTCCTGAGGGGCTCTATAAGGTTCTGGGGGCCTTTAGAAGGGTCTTCAGGGGCTCTAGAAGGGTCTGGGGACCTTTAGAATGGCCGTGTGGGGCATTAGAAGGGTCTGGGGGCCTTTAGAATGTTCCTGAGGGGCAGTAGAAGGGTCTGGGGACCTTTATAAAGGCCCTGACGGGCATTAGAATGGTCTGCGGGATTTAGAAGTGTCCTGAGGGGCTCTAGAATGGTCTGGGGGCCTTTATAAGGGTCCTGACGGGCTCTAGAACGGTCTGGGAACCTTTATAAATGCCCTGAGGGGCATTAGAAGGGTCTGAGGGCCTTTAGAGAGGTCCTGAGGGGCATTAGAAGGGTCTTGTGGCCTTCATAAGGGTCCTGAAAGGCATTAGAAGGGTCTGAGGGCTTTTAGATGAGTCCTGAGGCAATCTAGAAGGGTCTAGGGGCCTTTACATGGGTCTTGAGAGTCATTAGAAGGGTGTGGAGGCCTTTAGAAAGGCCCTGAAAGGCATTAGAAGGGTCTGGGGGCTTTTGGATGGGTCCTGAGGCAATCTAGAAGGGTCTGGGTGCCTTTACATGGGTCTTGAGGGGCATTAGAAGGGTGTGGAGGCCTTTATAAAGGCCCTGACCGGCATTAGAATGGTCTGCGGGATTTAGAAGTGTCCTGAGGGGATCTAGAATGGTCTGGGGGCCTTTATAAGGGTCCTGACGGGCTCTAGAAGGGTCTGGGAACCTTTATAAATGCCCTGAGGGGCATTAGAAGGGTCTGAGGGCCTTTAGAAAGGTCCTGAGGGGCATTAGAAGGGTCTTGTGGCCTTCATAAGGGTCCTGAAAGGCATTAGAAGGGTCTGAGGGCTTTTAGATGGGTCCTGAGGAAATCTAGAAGGGTCTAGGGGCCTTTACATGGGTCTTGAGAGTCATTAGAAGGGTGTGGAGGCCTTTAGAAAGGCCCTGAAAGGCATTAGAAGGGTCTGGGGGCTTTTGGATGGGTCCTGAGGCAATCTAGAAGGGTCTGGGGGCCTTTACATGGGTCTTGAGGGTCATTAGAAGGGTGTGGAGGCCTTTAGAAAGGCCCTGAGGGGCTCTAGAACGGTCTGGGGTCTATTAGAAGCGTCCTGAGGGGGTCCAGAAGGGTCTGGGGGCCTTTTTAAAGGTCCTCAGGGGGATTATAAGGGTCTCGCAGCCTTTAGAAAAGTCCTGAGTGGCATTAGAAGGTTCCGGGTGCCTTTAGAAATGTCCTGAAGGGCTCTTGAAGGGTCTGGGGGCCTTTAGAAATGTCCTGAGGGGCATTAGAAGGGTATGGGGGCCTTTAGAAAGGCCCTGAGGGGCATTACAAGGGTCTGGGGTCATATAGAAAGGCCCTGAGAGGTTCTAGAAGTGTCTGGGGTACTTTAGAAAGGCCCTGAGGGGCATTAGAAGGGTCTGGGGGCCTTTAGAAGGGTCCTGAGCGGCATTAGAAGGGTCTGGGGGCTTTTAGAATGGTCCTGAGGGGGTCTAGAAGGGTCTGGAGGCATTTAAAACTGTCCTGAGAGGTTCTAGAGGGGTCTGGGTGCCTTTATAAGGGTCCTGAGGGGCATTAGAAGGGTCTTGTGGCCCTTATAAAAGCCCTGAGGGGAATTAGCAGGGTCAGGAGGACTTTAGAAGGGTCCTGAGGGGCTCTATAAGGGTCTGGGGGACCTTTAGAAAGGCCCTGTGGGGCATTAGAAAGGTCTGGGGGCCTTTAGAATGTTCCTGAGGGGCAGTATAAGGGTCTGGGTACCTTTATAAAGGCCCTGACGGGCATTAGAATGGTCTGCGGGATTAAAAATTGTCCTGAGGGGCAGTAGAAGGGTCTGGGGACCTTTATAAGGGTCCTGACGGGCTCTAGAAGGGTCTGGGAACCTTTATAAATGCCCTGAGGGGCATTAGAAGGGTCTGAGGGCCATTAGAAAGGTCCTGAGGGGCATTAGAAGGGTATGGGGGCCTTTAGAAAGGCCCTGAGGGGCATTACAAGGGTCTGGGGTCATATAGAAAGGCCCTGAGAGGTTCTAGAAGTGTCTGGGGTACTTTAGAAAGGCCCTGAGGGGCATTAGAAGGGTCTGGGGGCCTTTAGAAGGGTCCTGAGCGGCATTAGAAGGGTCTGGGGGCTTTTAGAATGGTCCTGAGGGGGTCTAGAAGGGTCTGGAGGCATTTAAAACTGTCCTGAGAGGCTCTAGAGGGGTCTGGGTGCCTTTATAAGGGTCCTGAGGGGCATTAGAAGGGTCTTGTGGCCCTTATAATAGCCCTGAGGGGAATTAGCAGGGTCTGGGGGACTTTAGAAGGGTCCTGAGGGGCTCTATAAGGGTCTGGGGGACCTTTAGAAAGGACCTGTGGGGCATTAGAAGGGTCTGGGTGCCTTTAGAATGCTCCTGAGGGGCAGTAGAAGGGTCTGGGGACCTTTATAAAGGCCCTGACGGGCATTAGAATGGTCTGCGGGCCTTTAGAAGTGTCCTGAGGGGCTCTAGAATGGTCTGGGGGCCTTTATAAATGCCCTGAGGGGCATTAGAAGGGTCTGAGGGCCTTTAGAAAGGTCCTGAGGGGCATTAGAAGGGTCTTGTGGCCTTCATAAGGGTCCTGAAAGGCATTAGAAGGGTCTGGATGCTTTTAGATGGGTCCTGAGGCAAGCTAGAAGGGTCTAGGGGCCTTTACATGGGTCTTGAGGTTCATTAGAAGGGTGTGGAGGCCTTTAGAAAGGCCCTGAAAGGCATTAGAAGGGTCTGGGGGCTTTTAGATGGGTCCTGAGGCATTCTAGAAGGGTCTGGGGGCCTTTACATGGGTCTTGATTGTCATTAGAATGGTGTGGAGGCCTTTAGAAAGGCCCTGAGGGGCTCTAGAATGGTCTGGGGGCTATTAGAAGCGTCCTGAGGGGGTCCAGAAGGTTCTGGGGTCATTTTAAAGGCCCTCAGGGGGATTATAAGGGTCTCGCGGCCTTTAGAAAGGCCCTGAGTGGCATTAGAAGGGTCTGGGTGCCTTTAGAAATGACCTGAGGGGCATTAGAAGGGTATGGGGGCCTTTTGAAATGTCCTGAGGGGCATTAGAAGGGTCTTGTGACCTTCATAAGGGTCCTGAAAGGCATTAGTAGGGTCTGGGGTCTTTTAGATGGGTCCTGAGGCAATCTAGAAGGGTCTGGGGTCCTTTACATGGGTGCTGAGAGTCATTAGAAGGGTGTGGAGGCCTTTAGAAAGGCCCTGAAAGGCATTAGAAGGGTCTGGGGGCTTTTAGATGGGTCCTGAGGCAATCTAGAAGGGTCTTGGGGCCTTTACATGGGTCTTGAGGGTCATTGGAAGGGTGTGGAGGCCTTTAGAAAGGCCCTGAGGGGCTCTAGAAGGTTCTGGGGTCTATTAGAAGCGTCCTGAGGGGTCCAGAAGGGTCTGGGGGCCTTTTTAAAGGTCCTCATTGGGATTATAAGGGTCTCGCAGCCTTTACAAAGGTCCTGAGTGGCATTAGAAGGTTCTGGGTGCCTTTAGAAATGCCCTGAGGGGCTCTTGAAGGGTCTGGGGGCCTTTAGAAATGTCCTGAGGGGCATTAGAAGGGTATGGGGGCCTTTAGAACGGCCCTGAGTGGCATTACAAGGGTCTGGGGTCATATAGAAAGGCCCTGAGAGGTTCTAGAAGTGTCTGGGGTACTTTAGAAAGGCCCTGAGGGGCATTAGAAGGGTCTGGGGGCCTTTAGAAGGGTCCTGAGGGGCATTAGAAGGGTCTGGGGGCTTTTAGAATGGTCCTGAGGTGGTCTAGAAGGGTCTGGAGGCATTTAAAACTGTCCTGAGAGGCTCTAGAGGGGTCTGGGTTCCTTTATAAGGGTCCTGAGGGGCATTAGAAGGGTCTTGTGGCCCTTATAAAAGCCCTGAGGGGAATTAGCAGGGTCTGGGGGACTTTAGAAGGGTCCTGAGGGGCTCTATAAGGGTCTGGGGGACCTTTAGAAAGGCCCTGTGGGGCATTAGAAGGGTCTGGGGGCCTTTAGAATGCTCCTGAGGGGCAGTAGAAGGGTCTGGGGACCTTTATAAAGGCCCTGACGGGCATTAGAATGGTCTGCGGGCCTTTAGAAATGTCCTGAGGGGCTCTAAAATGGTCTGGGGGCCTTTATAAATGCCCTGAGGGGCATTAGAAGGGTCTGAGGGCCTTTAGAAAGGTCCTGAGGGGCATTAGAAGGGTCTTGTGGCCTTCATAAGGGTCCTGAAAGGCATTAGAAGGGTCTATGGGCTTCTAGATGGGTCCTGAGGCAATCTAGAAGGGTCTAGGGGCCTTTACATGGGTCTTGAGGGTCATTAGAAGGGTGTGGAGGCATTTAGAAAGGCCCTGAAAGGCATTAGAAGGGTCTGGGGGCTTTTAGATGGGTCCTGAGGCATTCTAGAAGGGTCTGGGGGCCTTTACATGGGTCTTGAGTGTCATTAGAAGTGTGTGGAGGCCTTTAGAAAGGCCCTGAGGGGCTCTAGAAGGGTCTGGGGTCTATTAGAAGCGTCCTGAGGGGGTCCAGAAGGGTCTGGGGGCCTTTTTAAAGGCCCTCAGGGGGATTATAAGGGCCTCGCGGCCTTTAGAAAGGCCCTGAGTGGCATTAGAAGGTTCTGGGTGACTTTAGAAATGACCTGAGGGGCATTAGAAGGGTATGGGGGCCTTTAGAAAGGCCCTGAGGGGCATTAGAAGGGGCTGGGGGCCTTTAGAATGGTCCTGAGCGGGTCTAGAAGGGTCTGGAGGCATTTAAAACTGTCCTGAGAGGCTCTAGAAGGGTCTGGGTGCCTTCATAAGGGTCCTGAGGGGCATTAGAATATTCTGGGTGCCCTTATAAAAGACCTGAGGGGAACTAGAAGGGTCTGGGGGACTTTAGAAGGGTCCTGAGGGGCTCTATAAGGGTCTGGGGGCCTTTAGAAGGGTCTTCAGGGGCTCTAGAAGGGTCTGGGGACCTTTATAAAGGCCCTGTGGGCATTAGAAGGGTCTGGGGGCCTTTAGAATGCTCCTGAGGGGCAGGAGAAGGGTCTGGGGTCCTTTTTAAAGGCCCTGACGGGCATTAGAATGGTCTGCGGGCCTTTAGAAGTGTCCTGAGGGGCTCTAGAATGGTCTGGGGGCCTTTATAAGGGTCCTGACGGGCTCTAGAAGGGTCTGGGAACCTTTATAAATGCCCTGAGGGGCATTAGAAGGGTCTGAGGGCCTTTAGAAAGGTTCTCAGGGGCATTAGAAGGGTCTTGTGGCCTTCATAAGGGTCCTGAAAGGCATTAGAAGGGTCTGGGGTCTTTTAGATGGGTCCTGAGGCAATCTAGAAGGGTCTGGGGGCCTTTACATGGGTCTTGAGGGTCATTTGAAGGGTGTGGAGGCCTTTAGAAAGGCCCTGAAAGGCATTAGAAGGGTCTGGGGGCTTTTAGATGGGTCGTGATGCAATCTAGAAGGGTCTGGGGGCCTTTACATGGGTCTTGAGGGTCATTAGAAGGGTGTGGAGGCCTTTAGAAAGGCCCTGAGGGGCTCTAGAAGGGTCTGGGGTCTATTAGAAGCGTCCTCGGGGGGTCCAGAAGGGTCTGGGGGCCTTTTTAAAGGTCCTCAGGGGGATTATAAGGGTCTCGCAGCATTTAGAAAGGCCCTGAGTGGCATTAGAAGGGTCTGGGTGCCTTTAGAAATGTCCTGAGGGGCTCTTGAATGGTCTGGGGGCCTTTAGAAATGTCCTGAGGGTCATTAGAAGGGTGTGGGGGCCTTTAGAAAGGCCCTGAGGGGCATTACAAGGGTCTGGGGTCATATAGAAAGGCCCTGAGAGGTTCTAGAAGTGTCTGGGGTACTTTAGAAAGGCCCTGCGGGGCATTAGAAGGGTCTGGGGGACTTTATAAGGGTCCTGAGGGGCATTAGAAGGGTCTGGGGGCCTTTAGAAGGGTCCTGAGGGGCATTAGAAGGGTCTGGGGGCCTTTAGAATGGTCCTGAGGTGGTCTAGAAGGGTCTGGAGGCTTTTAAAACTGTCCTGAGAGGCTCTAGAAGGGTCTGGGTGCCTTTATAAGGGTCCTGAGGGGCATTAGAAGGGTCTTGTGGCCCTTATAAAAGCCCTGAGGGGAATTAGCAGGGTCTGGGGGACTTTAGAAGGGTCCTGAGAGGCTCTATAAGGGTCTGGGGGCCTTTAGAAGGGTCTTCAGGGGCTCTAGAAGGGTCTGGGGACCTTTAGAAAGGCCCTGTGGGGCATTAGAAGGGTCTGGGGGCCTTTAGAATGCTCCTGAGGGGCAGTAGAAGGGTCTGGGGACCTTTATAAAAGCCCTGACGGGCATTAGAATGGTCTGCGGGATTTAGAAGTGTCCTGAGGGGCTCTAGAATGGTCTGGGGGCCTTTAGAAAGGCCCTGAGGGGCATTACAAGGGTCTGGGGTCATATAGAAAGGCCCTGAGAGGTTCTAGAAGTGTCTGGGGTACTTTAGAAAGGCCCTGAGGGGCATTCGAAGGGTCTGAGGGATTTTAGATGGGTCCTGAGGCAATCTAGAAGGGTCTAGGGGCCTTTACATGGGTTTTGAGAGTCATTAGAAGGGTGTGGAGGCCTTTAGAAAGGCCCTGAAAGGCATTAGAAGGGTCTGGGGGCTTTTGGATGGGTCCTGAGGCAATCTAGAAGGGTCTGGGGGCCTTTACATAGGTCTTGAGGGTCATTAGAAGTGTGTGGAGGCCTTTAGAAAGGCCCTGAGGGGCTCTAGAAGGGTCTGGGGTCTAATAGAAGCGTCCTGAGGGGGTCCAGAAGGGTCTGGGGGCCTTTTTAAAGGTCCTCAGGGGGATTATAAGGGTCTCGCAGCCATTAGAATGGTCCTGAGTGGCATTAGAAGGTTCTGGGTGCCTTTAGAAATGTCCTGAGGGGCTCTAGAAGGGTCTGGGGGCCTTTAGAAATGTCCTGAGGGGCATTAGAAGGGAATGGGGGCCTTTAGAAAGGCCCTGAAAGGCATTACAAGGGTCTGGGGTCATATAGAAAGGCCCTGAGAGGTTCTAGAAGTGTCTGGGGTACTTTAGAAAGGCCCTGAGGTGCATTAGAAGGGTCTGGGGGCCTTTAGAAGGGTCCTGAGCGGCATTAGAAGGGTCTGGGTCTTTTAGAATGGTCTTGAGGGGGTCTAGAAGGGTCTGGAGTCATTTAAAACTGTCCTGAGAGGCTCTAGAGGGGTCTGGGTGCCTTTATAAGGGTCCTGAGGGGCATTAGAAGGATCTTGTGGCCCTTATAAGAGCCCTGAGGGGAATTAGCAGGGTATGGGGGACATTAGAAGGGTCCTGAGGGGCTCTATAAAGGTCTGGGGGACCTTTAGAAAGGCCCTGTGGGGCATTAGAAGGGTCTGGGTGCCTTTAGAATGCTCCTGAGGGGCATTAGAAGGGTCTGGGGACCTTTATAAGTGTCCTGACGGGCTCTAGAAGGGTCTGGGAACCTTTATAAATGCCCTGAGGGGCATTAGAATGGTCTGGGGGCCTTTATAAATGACCTGATGGGCATTAGAAGGGTCTTGTGGCCTTCATAAGGGTCCTGAAAGGCATTAGAAGGGTCTGGGGTCTTTTAGATGGGTCCTGAGGCAATCTAGAAGGGTCTGGGCGCCTTTACATGGGTCTTGAGGGTCATTAGAAGGGTGTGGAGGCCTTTAGAAAGGCCCTGAAAGGCATTAGAAGGGTCTGGGTGCTTTTAGATGGGTCCTGATGCAATCTAGAAGGGTCTGGGGGCCTTTACATGGGTCTTGAGGGTCATTAGAAGGGTGTGGAGGCCTTTAGAAAGGCCCTGAGGGGCTCTAGAAGGGTCTGGGGGCTATTAGAAGCGTCCTGAGGGGGTCCAGAAGGGTCTGGGGGCCTTTTTAAAGGTCCTCAGGGGGATTATAAGGGTCTCGCAGCCTTTAGAAAGGCCCTGAGTGGCATTAGAAGGGTCTGGGTGCCTTTAGAAATGTCCTGAGGGGCTCTTCAATGGTCTGGGGGCCTTTAGAAATGTCCTGAGGGTCATTAGAAGGGTGTGGGGTCCTTTAGAAAGGCCCTGAGGGGCATTACAAGGGTCTGGGGTCATATAGAAAGGCCCTGAGAGGTTCTAGAAGTGTCTGGGGTAATTTAGAAAGGCCCTGCGGGGCATTAGAAGGGTCTGGGGGCCTTTATAAGGGTCCTGAGGGTCATTAGAACGGTCTGGGGGCCTTTAGAAGGGTCCTGAGGGGCATTAGAAGGGTCTTGTGGCCCTTATAATAGCCCTGAGGGGAATTAGCAAGGTCTGGGGGACATTAGAAGGGTCCTGAGGGGCTCTATAAGGGTCTGGGGGACCTTTAGAAAGGCCCTGTGAGGCATTAGACGGGTCTGGGTGCCTTTAGAATGCTCCTGAGTGGCAGTAGAAGGGTCTGGGGACCTTTAGAATGGCACTGATGGGCATTAGAATGGTCTGCGGGCCTTTAGAAATGTCCTCAGGGGCTCTAGAATGGTCTGGGGGCATTTTTAAGTGTCCTGACGGGCTCTAGAAGGGTCTGGGAACCTTTATAAATGCCCTGAGGGGCATTAGAAGGGTCTGAGGGCCTTTAGAAAGGTCCTGAGGGGCATTAGAAGGGTCTTGTGGCCTTCATAAGGGTCCTGAAAGGCATTAGAAGGGTCTGGGGGCTTTTAGATGGGTCCTGAGGCAATCTAGAAGGGTCTAGGGGCCTTTACATGGGTCTTGACGGTCATTAGAAGGGTGTGGAGGCCTTTAGAAAGGTTCTGAAAGGCATTAGAAGGGTCTGGGGGCTTTTAGATGGGTCCTGAGGCAATCTAGAAGGGTCTGGGGGCCTTTACATGGGTCTTGAGGGTCATTAGAAAGGTGTGGAGTCCTTTAGAAAGGCCCTGAGGGGCTCTAGAAGGGTCTGGGGTCTATTAGATGCGTCCTGAGGGGGTCCAGAAGGGTCTGGGTGCCTTTATAAAGGTCCTCAGGGGGATTATAAGGGTCTCGCAGCCTTTAGAAAGGCCCTGAGTGGCATTAGAAGGTTCTGGGTGCCTTTAGAAATGTCCTGAGGGGCTCTTGAAGGGTCTGGGGGCCTTTAGAAATGTCCTGAGGGGAATTAGAAGGGTCTGGGGGCCTTTAGAAAGGCCCCGAGGGGCATTACAAGGGTCTGGGGTCATATAGAAAGGCCCTGAGAGGTTCTAGAATGTCTGGGGTACTTTAGAAAGGCCCTGAGGGGCATTAGAAGGGTCTGGGGGCCTTTAGAAGGGTCTTCAGGGGCTCTAGAAGGGTCTCGGGACCTTTAGAAAGGCCATGAGGGGCATTAGAATGGTCTGGGGGCCTTTAGAATGCTCCTGAGGGGCAGTAGAAGGGTCTGGGGTCCTTTATAAAGGCCCTGACGTGCATTAGAATGGTCTGCGGGCCTTTAGAAGTGTCCTGAGGGGCTCTTGAATGATCTGGGGGCCGTTATAAGGGTCCTGACTGGCTCTAGAAGGGTCCGGGAACCTTTATAAATGCCCTTAAAGGCATTAGAAGGGTCTGAGGGCCTTTAGAAAGGTCCTGAGGGGCATTAGAAGGGTCTTGTGGCCTTCATAATGGTCCTGAAAGGCATTAGAAGGGTCTGGAGGCTTTTAGATGGGACCTGAGGCAATCTAGAAGGGTCTGGGGGCCTTTACATGGGTCTTGAGGGTCATTAGAAGGGTGTGGAGGCCTTTAGAAAGGCCCTGAGGGGCTCTAGAAGGGTCTGGGGTCTATTAGAAGCGTCCTGAGGGGGTCCAGAAGGGACTGGGGGCCTTTTTAAAGGTCCTCAGGGGGATTATAAGGGTCTCGCAGCCTTTAGAAAGGCCCTGAGTGGCATTAGAAGGTTCTGGGTGCCTTTAGAAATGTCCTGAGGGGCTCTTGAAGGGTCTGGGGGCCATTAGAAATGTCCTGAGGGTCATTCGAAGGGTATGGGGGCCTTTAGAAAGGCCCCGAGGGGCATTACAAGGGTCTGGGGTCATATAGAAAGGCCCTGAGAGGTTCTAGAAGTGTCTGGGGTACTTTAGAAAGGCCCTGAGGGGCTCTAGAAGGGTCTGGGGTCTTTAGAATGGTCCTGAGGGGGTCTAGAAGGGTCTGGGAACCTTTATAAATGCCCTTAAAGGCATTAGAAGGCTCTGAGGGCCTTTAGAAAGCTCCTGAGGGGCATTAGAAGGGTCTTGTGGCCTTCATAATGGTCCTGAAAGGCATTAGAAGGGTCTGGGGGCTTTTAGATGGGTCCTGAGGCAATCTAGAAGCGTCTAGGGGCCTTTACATGGGTCTTGAGGGTCATTAGAAGGGTGTGGAGGCCTTTAGAAAGGCCCTGAAAGGCATTAGAAGGGTCTGGGGGCTTTTAGATGGGTCCTGAGGCAATCTAGAAGGGTCTGGGGGCCTTTACATGGGTCTTGAGGGTCATTAGAAGGGTGTGGAGGCCTTTAGAAAGGCCCTGAGGGGCACTAGAAGGGTCTGGGGGCTATTAGAAGCGTCCTGAGGGGGTCTAGATGGGTCTGGGGGCCTTTAGAAATGACCTGAGGGGCATTAGAAGGGTATGGGGGCCTTTAGAAAGGCCCTGAGTGGCATTAGAAGGGTCTGGGGGCCTTTAGAATGGTCCTGAGGGGGTCTAGAAGGGTCTGGAGGCATTTAAAACTGTCCTGAGAGGCTCTAGAAGGGTCTGGGTGCCTTTATAAGGGTCCTGAGGTGCATTAGAAGGGTCTGGGTGCCCTTATAATAGCCCTGAGGGGAATTAGAAGGGTCTGGGGGACTTTAGAAGGGTCCTGAGGTGCTCTAGAAGGGTCTGGGGGCCTTTAGAAGGGTCTTCAGGGGCTCTAGAAGGGTCTGGGGACCTTTAGAAAGGCCCTGTGGGGCATTAGAAGGGTCTGGGGGCCTTTAGAATGATCCTGAGGGGCAGTAGAAGGGTCTGGGGACATTTATAAAGGCCCTGACGGGCATTAGAATGGTCTGCGGGATTTAGAAGTGTCCTGAGGGGCTCTAGAATGGTCTGGGGGCCTTTATAAGTGTCCTGACAGGCTCTAGAAGGGTCTGGGAACCTTTATAAATGCCCTGAGGGGCATTAGAAGGGTCTGAGGGCCTTTAGAAAGGTCCTGAGGGGCATTAGAAGGGTCTTGTGGCCTTGATAAGGGTCCTGAAAGGCATTAGAAGGGTCTGGGGGCTTTTAGATGGGTCCTGAGGCAATCTAGAAGGGTCTGGGGGCCTTTACATGGGTCTTGAGGTTCATTAGAAGGGTGTGGATGCCTTTAGAAAGGCCCTGAGGAGCTCTAGAAGGGTCTGGGGTCTATTAGAAGCGTCCTGAGGGGGTCCAGAAGGGTCTGGGGGCCTTTTTAAAGGCCCTCAGGGGGATTATAAGGGTCTCGCGGCCTTTAGAAAGGCCCTGAGTGGCATTAGAAGGGTCTGGGTGCCTTTAGAAATGACGAGAGGGGCATTACAAAAGTATGGGGGCTTTAGATAGGCCCTGAGGGGCATTAGAAGGGTCTGGGGGCCTTTAGAATGGTCCTGAGGGGGTCTAGAAGGGTCTGGAGGCATTTAAAACTGTCCTGAGAGGCTCTAGAAGGGTCTGGGTGCCTTTATAAGGGTCCTGAGGGGCATTAGAAGGGTCTGGGTGCCCTTATAAAAGCCCTGAGGGGAATTAGCACGGTCTGGGGGACTTTAGAAGGGTCCTGAGGGGCTCTATAAGGGTCTGGGGGCCTTTAGAAGGGTCTTCAGGGGTTCTAGAGGGGTCTGGGGTCCTTTAGAAAGGCCCTGTGGGGCATTAGCAGGGTCTTGGGGCCTTTAGAATTCTCCTGAGGGGCAGTAGAAGGGTCTGGGGACATTTATAAGGGTCCTAACGGGCTCTAGAAGGGTCTGAGGGCCTTTAGAAAGGTCCTGAGGGGCATTAGAAGGGTCTTGTGGCCTTCATAAGGGTCCTGAAAGGCATTAGAATGGTCTGGGGGCTTTTAGATGGGTCCTGAGGCAATCTAGAAGGGTCTAGGGGCCTTTACATGGGTCTTGATGGTCATTAGAAGGGTGTGGAGGCCTTTAGAAAGGCCCTGAAAGGCATTAGAAGGGTCTGGGGGCTTTTAGATGGGTCCTGAGGCAATCTAGAAGGGTCTGGGGGCCTTTACATGGGTCTTGAGTGTCATTAGAAGGGTGTGGAGGCCTTTAGAAAGGCCCTGAGGGGCTCTAGAAGGGTCTGGGGGCTATTATAAGCGTCCTGAAGGGGTCCAGAATGGTCTGGGGGCCTTTAGAAAGGCCCTCAGTGGGATTATAAGGGTCTCGCGGCCTTTAGAAAGGCCCTGAGTGGCATTAGAAGGGTCTGTGTGCCTTTAGAAATGTCCTGAGGGGCATTAGAAGGGTATGGTAGCCTTTAGAAAGGCCCTGAGGGGCATTAGAATGGTCTGGGGGCCTTTAGAAAGGTCTTCAGGTGCTCTATAAGGGTCTGGGGACCTTTAGAAAGGCCCTGTGGGGCATTAGAAGGGTCTGGGGGCCTTTAGAATGCTCCTGAGGGGCAGTAGAAGGGTCTGTGGACATTTATAAGTGTCCTGACGGGCTCTAGAATGGTCTGGGAACCTTTATAAATGCCCTGAGGAGCATTAGAAGGGTCTGAGGGCCTTTAGAAAGGTCCTGAGGGGCATTAGAAGGGCCTTGTGGCCTTCATAAGGGTCCTGAAAGGCATTAGAAGGGTCTGGGGGCTTTTAGATGGGTCCTGAGGCAATCTAGAAGGGTCTGGGGGCCTTTACATGGGTCTTGAGGGTCATTAGAAAGGTGTGGAGGCCTTTAGAAAGGCCCTGAGTGGCTCTAGAAGGGTCTGGGGGCTATTAGAAGCGTCCTGAGGGGGTCCAGAAGGGTCTGGGGGCCTTTTTAAAGGCCCTCAGGGGGATTATAAGGGTCTCGCGGCCTTTAGAAAGGCCCTGAGTGGCATTACAAGGGTCTGGGTGCCTTTAGAAAGGCCCTGAGGGGAATTAGAAGGGTCTGGGGGCCTTTAGAATGGTCCTGAGGGGGTCTAGAAGGGTCTGGAGGCATTTAAAACTGTCCTGAGAGGCTCTAGAAGGGTCTGGGTGCCTTTATAAGGGTCCTGAGGGGCATTAGAAGGGTCTGGGTGCCCTTATAAAAGCCCTGAGAGGAATTAGCAGGGTCTGGGGGACTTCAGAAGGGTCCTGAGGGGCTCTATAAAGGTCTGGGGGCGTTTAGAAGGGTCTTCAGGAGCTCTAGAAGGGTCTGGGAACCTTTATAAATGCCCTGAGGGGCATTAGAAGGGTCTGAGGGCCTTTAGAAAGGTCCTGAGGGGCATTAGAAGGGTCTTGTGGCCTTCATAAGGGTCCTGAAAGGCATTGGAAGGGTCTGGGGGCTTTTAGATGGGTCCTGAGGCAATCTAGAAGGGTCTAGGGGCCTTTACATGTGTCTTGAGGGTCATTAGAAGGGTGTGGAGGCCTTTAGAAAGGCCCTGAAAGGCATTAGAAGGGTCTGGGGGCTTTTAGATGGGTCCTGACGCAATCTAGAAGGGTCTGGGGGCCTTTACATGGGTCTTGAGGGTCATTAGAAGGGTGTGGAGGCCTTTAGAAAGGCCCTGCGGGGCACTAGAAGGGTCTGGGGGCTATTAGAAGCGTCCTGAGGGGGTGTAGAAGGGTCTGTGGGCCTTTAGAAATGACCTGAGGGGCATTAGAAGGGTATGGGGGCCTTTAGAAAGGCCCTGATGGGCATTAGAAGGGTCTGGGGGCCTTTAGAATGGTCCTGAGGGGGTCTAGAAGGGTCTGGAGGCATTTAAATCTGTCCTGAGAGGCTCTAGAAGGGTCTGGGTGCCTTTATAAGGGTCCTGAGGGGCATTAGAAGGGTCTGGGTGCCCTTATAAAAGCCCTGAAAGGAATTAACAGGGTCTGGGGGGATTTAGAAGGGTCCTGAGGGGCTCTATAAGGGTCTGGGGGCCTTTAGAAGGGTCTTCAGGGGCTCTAGAAGGGTCTGGGGACCTTTAGAAAGGCCCTGTGGGGCATTAGAAGAGTCTGGGGGCCTTTAGAATGCTCCTGAGGGGCAGTAGAAGGGTCTGGGAACCTTTAGAAAGGCCCTGACGGGCATTAGAATGGTCTGCGGGATTTAGAAGTGTCCTGAGGGGCTCTGGAATGGTCTGGGGGCCTTTATAAGGGTCCTGACGGGCTCTAGAAGGGTCTGGGAACCTTTATAAATGCCCAGAGGGGCATTAGAAGGGTCTGAGGGCCTTTAGAAAGGTCCTGACGGGCATTAGAAGGGCCTTGTGGCCTTCATAAGGGTCCTGAAAGGCATTAGAAGGGTCTGGGGGCTTTTAGATGGGTCCTGAGGCAATCTAGAAGGGTCTAGGGGCCTTTACATGGGTCTTGAGGGTCATTAGAAGGGTGTTGAGGCCTTTAGAAAGGCCCTGAGTGGCATTACAAGGGTCTGGGGTCATATAGAAAGGCCCTGAGAGGTTCTAGAATTGTCTGGGGTACTTTAGAAATGCCCTGAGGGGCATTAGAAGGGTTTGGGGGGCTTTAGAATGGTCCTGAGGGGTTCTAGAAGGGTCTGGAGGCATTTAAAACTGTCCTGAGAGGCTCTAGAATGGTCTGGGTGCCTTTATAAGGGTCCTGAGGGGCTTTAGAAGGGTCTTCAGGGGCTCTAGATGGGTCTGGAGACCTTTAAAAAGGCCCTGTGAAGCATTAGAAGGGTCTGGGGGCCTTTAGAATGCTCCTGAGGGGCAGTAGAAGGGTCTGGGGACCTTTATAAGGGTCCTGACGGGCACTAGAAGGGTCTGGGGACCTTTATAAGGGTCCTGACGGGCTCTAGAATGGTCTGAGGGCCTTTAGAAAGGTCCTGAGGGGCATTAGAAGGGTCTTGTGGCCTTGATAAGGGTCCTGAAAGGCATTGGAAGGGTCTGGGGGCTTTTAGATGGGTCCTGAGGCAATCTAGAAAGGTCTAGGGGCCTTTACATGGGTCTTGAGGGTCATTAGAAGGGTGTGGAGGCCTTTAGAAAGGCCCTGAGGGGCACTAGAAGGGTCTGGGGGCTATTAGAAGCGTCCTGAGGGGGTGTAGAAGGGTCTGGGGGCCTTTAGAAATGACCTGAGGGGCATTAGAAGGGTATGGGTTCCTTTAGAAAGGCCCTGATGTGCATTAGAAGGGTCTGGGGGCCTTTAGAATGGTCCTGAGTTGGTCTAGAAGGGTCTGGAGGCATTTAAAACTGTCCTGAGAGGCTCTAGAAGGGTCTGGGTGCCTTTATAAGGGTCCTGAGGGGCATTAGAAGGGTCTGAGGGCATTTTGAAAGGTCCTGAGGGGCATTAGAAGGGTCTTGTGGCCTTCATAAGGGTCCTGAAAGGCATTAGAAGGGTCTGGGGGCTTTTAGATGGGTCCTGAGTCAATCTAGAAGGGTCTGGGCGCCTTTACATGGGTCTTGAGGGTCATTAGAAGGGTGTGGAGGCCTTTAGAAAGGCCCTGAGTGGCATTACAAGGGTCTGGGGTCATATAGAAAGGCCCTGAGAGGTTCTAGAATTGTCTGGTGTACTTTAGAAATGCCCTGAGGGGCATTAGAAGGGTTTGGGGGGCTTTAGAATGGTCCTGAGGGGTTCTAGAAGGGTCTGGAGGCATTTAAAACTGTCCTGAGAGGCTCTAGAATGGTCTGGGTGCCTTTATAAGGGTCCTGAGGGGCTTTAGAAGGGTCTTCAGGGGCTCTAGATGGGTCTGGGGACCTTTAGAAAGGCCCTGTGAAGCATTAGAAGGGTCTGGGGGCCTTTAGAATGCTCCTGAGGGGCAGTAGAAGTGTCTGGGGACCTTTATAAGGGTCCTGACGGGCTCTAGAAGGGTCTGGGGACCTTTATAAGGGTCCTGACGGGCTCTAGAAGGGTCTGAGGGCCTTTAGAAAGGTCCTGAGGGGCATTAGAAGGGTCTTGTGGCCTTCATAAGGGTCCTGAAAGGCATTGGAAGGGTCTGGGGGCTTTTAGATGGGTCCTGAGGCAATCTAGAAGGGTCTAGGGGCCTTTACATGGGTCTTGAGGGTCATTAGAAGGGTGTGGAGGCCTTTAGAAAGGCCCTGAAAGGCATTAGAAGGGTCTGGGGGCTTTTAGTTGGGTCCTGAGGCAATCTAGAAGGGTCTGGGGGCCTTTACATGGGTCTTGAGGGTCATTAGAAGGGTGTGGAGGCCTTTAGAAAGGCCCTGAGGGGCACTAGAAGGGTCTGGGGGCTATTAGAAGCGTCCTGAGGGGGTCTAGAAGGGTCTGGGGGCCTTTAGAAATGACCTGAGGGGCATGAGAAGGGTATGGGGGCCTTTAGAAAGGCCCTGATGGGCATTAGAAGGTTCTGGGGGCCTTTATAAGGGTCCTGAGTGGGTCTAGAAGGGTCTGGAGGCATTTAAAACTGTCCTGAGAGGCTCTAGAAGGGTCTGGGTGCCCTTATAAAAGCCCTGAAAAGAATTAACAGGGTCTGGGGGCCTTTAGAAGGGTCCTGAGGGGCTCTATAAGGGTCTGGGGGCCTTTAGAAGGGTCTTCAGGGGCTCTGGAAGGGTCTGGGGACCTTTAGAAAGGCCCTGTGGGGCATTAGAAGGGTCTGGGTGCCTTTAGAATGCTCCTGAGGGGCAGTAGAAGGGTCTGGGAACCTTTAGAAAGGCCCTGACGGGCATTAGAATGGTCTGCGGGATTTAGAAGTGTCCTGAGGGGCTCTAGAATGGTCTGGGGGCCTTTATAAGTGTCCTGACGGGATCTAGAAGGGTCTGGGAACCTTTATAAATGCCCTGAGGGGCATTAGAAGGGTCTGAGGGCATTTAGAAAGGTCCTGACGGGCATTAGAAGGGTCCTGTGGCCTTGATAAGGATCCTGAAAGACATTAGAAGGGTCTGGGGGCTTTTAGATGGGTCCTGAGGCAATCTAGAAGGGTCTGGGGGCCTTTACATGGGTCTTGAGGGTCATTAGAAGGGTGTGGAGGCCTTTAGAAAGGCCCTGAGGAGCTCTAGAAGGTTTCGGGGGCTATTAGAAGCGTCCTGAGGGGGTCCAGAAGGGTCTGGGGGCCTTTTTAAAGGCCCTCAGGGGGATTATAAGGGTCTCGCGGCCTTTAGAAAGACCCTGAGTGGCATTAGAAGGGTCTGGGTGCCTTTAGAAATGACCTGAGGGGCATTAGAAGGGTATGGGAGCCTTTAGAAAGGCCCTGAGGAGCATTAGAAGGGTCTGGGGTCCTTTAGAATGCTCCTGACGGGCAGTAGAAGGGTCTGGGGACCTTTATAAGGCCCTGACGGGCATTAGAATGGTCTCCAGGCCTTTAGAATGCTCCTGAGGGGCTCTAGAATGGTCTGGGGGCCTTTATAAGGGTCCTGACGGGCTCTAGAAGGGTCTGGGAACCTTTATAAATGCCCTGAGGGGCATTAGAAGGGTCTGAGGGCCTTTAGAAAGGTCCTGAGGGGCATTAGAAGGGTCTTGTGGCCTTCATAAGGGTCCTGAAAGGCATTAGAAGGGTCTGGGGGCTTTTAGATGGGTCCTGAGGCAATCTAGAAGGGTCTAGGGGCCTTTACATGGGTCTTGAGGGTCATTAGAAGGGTGTGGAGGCCTTTAGAAAGGCCCTGAAAGGCATTAGAAGGGTCTGGAGGCTATTAGAAACGTCCTGAGGGGGTCCAGAAGGCTCTGGGGGACTTTATAAAGGCCCTCAAGGGGAATTATAAGGGTCTAGCGGCCTTTAGATAGGCCCTGAGTGGCATTACAAGGGCCTGGGGTCATATAGAAAGGCCCTGAGTGGTTCTAGAAGTGTCTGGGGTACTTTAGAAAGGCCCTGAGGGGCATTAGAAGGGTCTGGGGGCCTTTAGAATGGTCCTGAGGGAGTCTAGAAGGGTCTGGAGGCATTTAAAACTGTCCTGAGAGGCTCTAGAAGGGTCTGGGTGCCTTTATAAGGGTCCTGAGGGGCATTAGAATGGTCTGGGTGCCCTTATAAAAGCCCTGAGGGGAAGTAGCAGGGTCTGGGGGACTTTAGAAGGGTCCTGATGGGCTCTATAAGGGTCTGGGGGCCTTTAGAATGCTCCTGAGGGGCAGTAGAAGGGTCTGGGGACCTTTATAAGGGTCCTGACGGGCTCTAGAAGGGTCTGGGGACCTTTATAAGGGTCCTGACGGGCTCTAGAAGGGTCTGAGGGCCTTTAGAAAGGTCCTGAGGGGCATTAGAAGGGTCTTGTGGCCTTCATAAGGGTCCTGAAAGGCATTGGAAGGGTCTGGGTGATTTTAGATGGGTCCTGAGGCAATCTAGAAGGGTCTGGGGGCCTTTACATGGGTCTTGAGGGTCATTAGAAGGGTGTGGAGGCCTTTAGAAAGGCCCTGAGGGGCACTAGAAGGGTCTGGGGGCTATTAGAAGCGTCCTGAGGGGGTCTAGAAGGGTCTGGGGGCCTTTAGAAATAACCTGAGGGGCATTAGAAGGGTATGGGGGCCTTTAGAAAGGCCCTGATGGGCATTAGAAGGGTCTGGGGGCCTTTAGAATGGTCCTGAGGGGGTCTAGAAGGGTCTGGAGGCATTTAAAACTGTCCTGAGAGGCTCTAGAAGGGTCTGGGTGCCTTTATAAGGGTCCTGAGGGGCATTAGAAGGGTCTGGGTGCCCTTATAAAAGCCCTGAAAGGAATTAGCAGGGTCTGGGGGCCTTTAGAAGGGTCCTGAGGGGCTCTATAAGGGTCTGGGGGCCTTTAGAAGGGTCTTCAGGGGCTCTAGAAGGGTCTGGGGACCTTTAGAAAGGCCCTGTGGGGCATTAGAAGGGTCTGGGGTCCTTTAGAATGCTCCTGAGGGGCAGTAGAAGGGTCTGGGGACCTTTAGAAAGGCCCTGACGGGCATTAGAATGGTCTGCGGGCCTTTAGAAGTGTCCTGAGGGGCTCTAGAATGGTCTGGGGGCCTTTATAAGTGTCCTGACGGGCTCTAGAATGGTCTGGGAACCTTTATAAATGCCCTGAGGGGCATTAGAAGGGTCTGAGGGCCTTTAGAAAGGTCCTGAGGGGCATTAGAAGGGTCTTGTGGCCTTGATAAGGGTCCTGAAAGGCATTAGAAGGGTCTGGGGGCTTTTAGATGGGTCCTCAGGCAATCTAGAAGGGTCTGGGGGCCTTTACATGGGTCTTGAGGGTCATTAGAAGGGTGTGGAGGCCTTTAGAAAGGCCCTGAGGAGCTCTAGAAGGGTCAGGGGGCTATTAGAAGCGTCCTGAGGGGGTCCAGAAGGGTCTGGGGGCCTTTTTAAAGGCCCTCAGGGGGATTATAAGGGTCTCGCGGCCTTTAGAAAGGCCCTGAGTGTCATTAGAAGGGTCTGGGTGCATTTAGAAATGACCTGAGGGGCATTAGAAGGGTATGGGGGCCTTTAGAAAGGCCCTGATGGGCATTAGAAGGGTCTGGGGGCCTTTAGAATGGTCCTGAGGGGGTCTAGAAGGGTCTGGAGGCATTTAAAACTGTCCTGAGAGGCTCTAGAAGGGTCTGGGTGCCTTTATAAGGGTCCTGAGGGGCATTAGAAGGGTCTGGGTGCCCTTATGAAAGCCCTGAGGGGAATTAGCAGGGTCTGGGGGACTTTAGAAGGGTCCTGAGGAGCTCTATAAGGGTCTCGGGGCCTTTAGAAGGGTCTTCAGGGGCTCTAGAAGGGTCTGGGGACCTTTAGAAAGGCCCTGTGGGGCATTAGAAGGGTCTGGGGGCCTTTAGAAAGGTCTTCAGGGACTCTATAAGGGTCTGGGTACCTTTAGAAAGGCCCTGTGGGGCATTAGAAGGGTCTGGGGGCCTTTAGAATGCTCCTGAGGGACAGTATAAGGGTCTGGGGACCTTTATAAGTGTCCTGACGGGCTCTAGAATGGTCTGGGAACATTTATAAATGCCCTGAGGGGCATTAGAAGGGTCTGAGGGCCTTTAGAAAGGTCCTGAGGGGCATTAGAAGGGTCTTGTGGCCTTCATAAGGGTCCTGAAAGGCATTAGAAGGGTCTGGGGGCCTTTACATGTGTCTTGAGTGTCCTTAGAAGGGTGTGGAGGCCTTTAGAAAGGCCCTGATGGGCTCTAGAAGGGTCTGGGGGTATTAGAAGCGTCCTGAGGGGGTCCAGAAGGGTCTGGGGGACTTTTTAAAGGCCCTCAAGGGGAATTATAAGGGTCTCGCGGCCTTTAGAAAGGCCCTGAGTGGCATTACAAGGGCCTAGGGTCATATATAAAGGCCCTGAGAGGTTCTAGAAGTGTCTGGGGTACTTTAGAAAGGCCCTGAGGGGCATTAGAAGGGTCTGGGGGCCTTTAGAATGGTCCTGAGGGTGTCTAGAAGGGTCTGGAGGCATTTAAAACTGTCCTGAGAGGCTCTAGAAGGGTCTGGGTGCCTTTATAAGGGTCCTGAGGGGCATTAGAAGGGTCTGGGTGCCCTTATAAAAGCCCTGAGGGGAATTAGCAGGGTCTGGGGGACTTTAGAAGGGTCCTGAGGGGCTCTATAAGGGTCTGGGGCCCTTTTGAAGGGTCTTCAGGGGCTCTAGAGGGGTCTGGGGACATTTAGAAAGGCCCTGTGGGGCATTAGAAGGGTCTGGGGGCCTTTAGAATGCTCCTGAGGGGCAGTAGAAGGGTCTGGGGACCTTTATAAGGGTCCTGACGGGCTCTAGAAGGGTCTGAGGGCCTTTAGAAAGGCCCTGTGGGGCATTAGAAGGGTCTGGGGGCATTCAGAATGCTCCTGAGGGGCAGTAGAAGGGTCTGGGGACCTTTATTAATGCCCTGAGGGGCATTAGAAGGGTCTGAGGGCCTTTAGAAAGGTCCTGAGGGGCATTAGAAGGGTCTTGTGGCCTTCATAAGGGTCCTGAAAGGCATTAGAAGGTCTGGGGGATTTTAGATGGGTCCTGAGGCAATCTAGAAGGGTCTAGGGGCATTTACATGGGTCTTGAGGGTCATTAGAAGGGTGTGGAGGCCTTTAGAAAGGCCCTGAAAGGCATTAGAAGGGTCTGGGGGCTATTAGATGGGTCCTTAGGCAATCTAGAAGGGTCTGGGGGCCTTTACATGGGTCTTGAGGTTCATTAGAAGGGTGTGGAGGCCTTTAGAAAGGCCCTGAGGGGCTCTAGAAGGGTCTGGGGGCTATTAGAAACGTCCTGAGGGGATCCAGAAGGGTCTGGGGGACTTTTTAAAGGCCCTCAAGGGGAATTATAAGGGTCTCGCGGCCTTTAGAAAGGCCCTGAGTGGCATTACAAGGGTCTGGGTGCCTTTAGAAATGACCTGAGGGGCATTAGATGGGTATGGGGGCCTTAAGAAATGTCCTGAGGGGCATTAGAAGGGTCTGGGGGCTTTTAGATGGGTCCTGAGCAATCTAGAAGGGTCTGGGGGCCTTTACATGGGTCTTGAGGGTCATTAGAAGGGTGTGGAGGCCTTTAGAAAGGCGCTGAGGGGCTCTAGACGGGTCTTGGGGCTATTAGAAGCGTCCTGAGGGCGTCTATAAGGGTCTGGGGGCCTTTTTAAAGGCCCTCAGGGGGATTATCAGGGTCTCGCGGCTTTTAGAAAGGCCCTGAGTGGCATTAGAAGGGTCTGGGTGCCTTTAGAAATGACCTGAGGGGCATTAGATGGGTATGGGGGCCTTTAGAAAGGCCCTGAGGGGGTCTAGAAGGGTCTGGAGGCATTTAAAACAGTCCTGAGAGGCTCTAGAAGGGTCTGGGTGCCTTTATAAGGGTCCTGAGGGGCATTAGAAGGGTCTGGGTGCCCTTATGAAAGCCCTGAGGGGAATTAGCAGGGTCTGGGGGCCTTTAGAAGGGTCCTGAGGGGCTCTATAATGGTCTGGGGGCCTTTAGATGGTCTTCAGTGGCTCTAGAAGGGTGTGGGGACCTTTAGAAAGGCCCTGTGGGGCATTAGAAGGGTCTGGGAGCATTCAGAATGATCCTGAGGGGCAGTAGAAGGGTCTGGGGAACTTTATAAGTGTCCTGACGGGCTCTAGAAGGGTCTGGTAACCTTTATAAATGCCCTGAGGGGCACTAGAAGGGTCTAAGGGCCTTTAGAAAGGTCCTGAGGGGCATTAGAAGTTTCTTGTGGCCTTCATAATGGTCCTGAAAGGCATTAGAAGGGTCTGGGGGCTTTTAGATGGGTCCTGAGGCAATCTAGAAGGGTCTGGGGGCCTTTACATGGGTCTTGAGGGTCATTAGAAGGGTGTGGAGGCCTTTAGAAAGGACCTGAGGGGCTCTAGAAGGGTCTGGGGGCCTTTAGAAGGGTCTTCAGGGGCTCTAGAGGGGTCTGGGGACCTTTAGAAAGGCCCTGTGGGGCATTAGAAGGGTCTGGGGGCCTTTTTAAAGGCCCTCAGGGGGATTATAAGGTTCTCGCGGCCTTTAGAAAAGCCCTGAGTGGCATTAGAAGGGTCTGGGGGCCTTTAGAAATGACCTGAGGGGCATTAGAAGGGTATGTGGGCCTTTAGAAAGGCCCTGATGGGCATTAGAAGGGTCTGGGGGCCTTTAGAATGGTCCTGAGGGAGTCTAGAAGGGTCTGGAGGCATTTAAAACTGTCCTGAGAGGCTCTAGAAGGGTCTGGGTGCCTTTATAAGGGTCCTGAGGGGCATTAGAAGGGTCTGGGTGCACTTATAAAAGAATTGAAAGGAATTAGCAGGGTCTGGGGGCCTTTAGAAGGGTCCTGAGGGGCTCTATAAGGGTCTGGCGGCCTTTAGAAGGGTCTTCAGGGGCTCTAGAAGGGTCTGGGGACCTTTAGAAAGGCCCTGTGGGGCATTAGAAGGGTCTGGGTACCTTTAGAATGCTCCTGAGGGGCAGTAGAAGGGTCTGGGGACCTTTATAAGGCCCTGACGGGCATTAGAATGGTCTGCGGGCCTTTAGAAGTGTCCTGAGGGGCTCTAGAATGGTCTGGGGGCCTTTATAAGGGTCCTGACATGCTCTAGAAGGGTCTGGGAACCTTTATAAATGCCCTAAGGGGCATTAGAAGGGTCTGAGGGCCTTTAGAAAAGCCCTGAGGGGCATTAGACGGGTCTGGGGGCCTTTAGAATGGTCCTGAGGGAGTCTAGAAGGGTCTGGAGGCATTTAAAACTGTCCTGAGAGGCTCTAGAAGGGTCTGGGTGCCTTTATAAGGGTCCTGAGGGGCATTAGAAAGGTCTGGGTGCCCTTATAAAAGCCCTGAGGAGAATTAGCTGGGTCTGGGGGACTTTAGAAGGGTCCTTAGGGGCTCTATAAGGGTCTGGGGACCTTTAGAAGGGTCTTGAGGGGCTCTAGAAGGGTCTGGGGACCTTTAGAAAGGCCCTGTGTGGCTCTATAAGGGTCTGGCGGCCTTTAGAAGGGTCTTCAGGGGCTCTAGAAGGGTCTACGGACCTTTAGAAAGGCCCTGTGGGGCATAAGAAGGGTCTGAGGGCCTTTAGAATGCTCCTGAGGGGCAGTAGAAGGGTCTGGGGACCTTTATAAGTGTCCTGACGTGCTCTAGAAGGGTCTGGGAACCTTTATAAATGCCCGGAGGTGCATTAGAAGGGTCTGAGGGCCTTTAGAAAGGTCCTGAGGGGCATTAGAAGGGTCTTGTGGCCTTGATAAGGGTCCTGGAAGGCATTAGAAGGGTCTGGGGGAATTTAGATGGGTCCTGAAGCAATCTAGAAGGGTCTAGGGGCCTTTACATGGGTCTTGATGGTCATTAGAAGGGTGTGGAGGCCTTTAGAAAGGCCCTGAAAGGCATTACAAGGGTCTGGGTGCTTTTAGATGGGTCCTGAGGCAATCTAGAAGGGTCTGGGGGCCTTTACATGGGTCCTGAGCATCATTAGAAGGGTGTGGAGGCATTTAGAAAGGCCCTGAGGGGCTCTAGAAGGGTCTGGGGGCCTTTAGAAGGGTCTTCAGGGGCTCTAGAAGGGTCTGGGGACCTTTAGAAAGGCCCTGTGGGGCATTAGAAGGGTCTGGGGGCCTTTAGAATGCTCCTGAGGGGCAGTAGAAGGGTCTGGGAACCTTTATAAATGCCCTGAGGGGCATTAGAAGGGTCTGAGGGCCTTTATAAATGCCCTGAGGGGCATTAGAAGGGTCTTGTGGCCTTCATAAGGGTCCTGAAAGGCATTAGAAGGGTCTGGGGGCTTTTAGATGGGTCCTGAGGCAATCTAGAAGGGTCTAGGGGCCTTTACATGGGTCTCGAGGGTCATTAGAAGGGTGTGGAGGCCTTTAGAAAGGCCCAGAAATGCATTAGAAGGGTCTGGGGGCTTTTAAATGGGTCCTGAGGCAATCTAGAAGGGTCTGGGGGCCTTTACATGGGTCTTGAGGGTCATTAGAAGGGTGTGGAGGCCTTTAGAAAGGCCCTGAGGAGCTCTAGAAGGGTCTGGGGGCTATTAGAAGCGTCCTCAGGGGGTCCAGAAGGGTCTGGGGGCCTTTTTAAAGGCCCTCAGGGGGATTATAAGGGTCTCGCGGCCTTTAGAAAGGCCCTGAGTGGCATTAGAAGGGTCTGGGTGCCTTTAGAAATGACGTGAGGGGCATTACAAAAGTACAGGGGCCTTTAGAAAGGCCCTGAGGGGCATTAGAAGGGTCTGGGGGCCTTTAGAATGGTCCTCAGGAGGGTCTAGAAGGGTCTGGAGGCATTTAAAACTGTCCTGAGAGGCTCTAGAAGGGTCTGGGTGCCCTTATAAGGGTCCTGAGGGGCATTATAAGGGTCTGGGTGCCCTTATAAAAGCCCTGAGGGCAATTAGCGGGGTCTGGGGGACTTTAGAAGGGTCCTGAGGGGCTCTATAATGGTCTGGGGGCCTTTTGAAGGGTCTTCAGGGGCTCTAGAAGGGTCTGGGGACCTTTAGAAAGGCCCTGTGAGGCATTAGAAGGGTCTGGGGGCCTTTAGAATGCTCCTGAGGGGCAGTAGAAGGGTCTGGGTACCTTTATAAAGGCCCTGACGGGCATTAGAATCGTCTGCGGGCCTTTAGAAGTGTCCTGAGGGGCTCTAGAATGGTCTGGGGGCCTTTATAAGGGTCCTGACGGTCTCTAGAAGAGTCTGGGAACCTTTATAAATGCCCTGAGGGGCATTAGAAGGGTCTTGTGGCCTTCATAAGGATCCTGAAAGGCATTAGAAGGGTCTGGGGGCTTTTAGATGGGTCCTGAGGCAATCTAGAAGGGTCTAGGGGCCTTTACATGGGTCTTGAGGGGCATTAGAAAGGTCTGAGGGCCTTTAGAAGGGTCCTGAGGGGCATTAGAAGGGTCTGGGTGCTTTTAGATGGGTCCTCAGGCAATCTAGAAGGGTCTGGGTGCCTTTACATGGGTCTTGAGGGTCATTAGAAGGGTGTGGAGGCCTTTAGAAAGGCGCTGAGGGACTCTAGAAGGGTCTGGGGCTATTAGAAGCGTCCTGAGGGGGTCCAGAAGGGTCTGGGGGCCTTTTTAAAGGCCCTCAGGGGGATTATAAGGGTCTCGCGGCTTTTAGAAAGGCCCTGAGTGGCATTACAAGGGTCTGGGGTCATATAGAAAGGCCATGAGAGGTTCTAGAAGTGTCTGGGGTACTTTAGAAATGCCCTGAGGGGCATTAGAAGGGTCTGGGGGCATTTAGAATGGTCCTGAGGGGTTCTAGAAGGGTCTGGAGGCATTTAAAATTGTCCTGAGAGGCTCTAGAAGGGTCTGGGTGCCTTTATAAGGGTCCTGAGGGGCATTATAAGAATCTGGGTGCCCTTATAAAAGCCCTGAGGGGAATTAGCAGGGTCTGGGGGACTTTAGAAGGGTCCTGAGGGGCTCTATAAGGGTCTGGGGGCCCTTAGAAGGGTCTTCAGGGGCTCTAGAAGGGTCTGGGGACCTTTAGAAAGGCCCTGTGGGGCATTAGAAGGGTCTGGGGGCCTTTAGAATGCTCCTGAGGGGCTCTATAAGGGTCTGGGGACCTTTATAAGTGTCCTGACTGGCTCTAGAAGGGTCTGGGAACCTTTATAAACGCCCTGAGGTGCATTAGAAGGGTCTAAGGGCCTTTAGAAAGGTCCTGAGGGGCATTAGAAGGTTCTTGTGGCCTTCATAAGGGTCCTGAAAGGCATTACAAGGGTCTGGGGGCTTTTAGATGGGTCCTGAGGCAATCTAGAAGGGTCCAGGGGCCTTTACATGGGTCTTGAGGGTCATTAGAAGGGTGTGGAGGCCTTTAGAAAGGCCCTGAAAGGCATTAGAAGGGTCTGGGGGCCTTTAGAAGGGTCTTCAAGGGCTCTAGAAGGGTCTGGGGACCTTTAGAAAGGCCCTGTGGGGCATTAGAAGGGTCTGGGGGCCTTTAGAATGCTCCTGAGGGGCAATAGAAGGGTCTGGGGACCTTTATAAGTGTCCTGACGGGCTCTAGAAGTGTCTGGGGTAATTTAGAAAGGCCTTGTGGGGCATGAGAAGGGTCTGGGGGCCTTTAGAATGCTCCTGAGGGGCAGTAGAAGGGTCTGGGAACCTTTATAAATGCCCTGAGGGGCATTAGAAGGGTCTGAGGGCCTTTAGAAAGGTCCTGAGGGGCATTAGAAGGGTCTTGTGCCCTTGATAAGGGTCCTGAAATGCATTAGAAGGGTCTGGGGGCTTTTAGATGGGTCCTGAGGCAATCTAGAAGGGTCTGGCGGCCTTTACATGGGTCTTGAGGGTCATTAGAAGGGTGTGGAGGCCTTTAGAAAGGCCCTGAGGGGCTCTAGAAGGGTCTGGGGGCTATTAGAAGCGTCCTGAGGGGGTCTAGAAGGGTCTGGGGGCCTTTTTAAAGGCCCTCAGGGGGAGTATAAGGGTCTCGCGGCCTTTAGAAAAGCCCTGAGTGGCATTAGAAGGGTCTGGGTGCCTTTAGAAATGACCTGAGGGGCATTAGAAGGGTATGGGGGCCTTTAGAAAGGCCCTGATGGGCATTAGAACGGTCTGGGGGCCTTTAGAATGGTCCTGAGGGGGTCTAGAAGGGTCTGGAGGCATTTAAAACTGTCCTGAGAGGCTCTAGAAGAGTCTGGGTGCCTTTATAAGGGTCCTGAGGGGCATTAGAAGGGTCTGGGTGCCCTTATAAAAGCACTGAAAGGAATTAGCAGGGTCTGGGGGACTTTAGAAGGGTCCTGAGGGGCTCTATAAGGGTCTCGGGGCCTTTAGAAGGGTCTTCAGGGGCTCTAGAAGGGTCTGGGGACCTTTAGAAAGGCCCTGTGGGGCATTAGAAGGGTCTGGGGTCCTTTAGAATGCTCCTGAGGGGCAGTAGAAGGGTCTGGGGACCTTTATAAATGCCCTGAGGGGCATTAGAAGGGTCTGAGGGCCTTTAGAAAGGTCCTGAGGGGCATTAGAAGGGTCTTGTGGCCTTCATAAGGGTCCTGAAAGGCCTTAGAAGGGTCTGGGGGCTTTTAGATGGGTCCTGAGGCAATCTAGAAGGGTCTAGGGGCCTTTACATGGGTCTTGAGGGTCATTAGAAGGGTGTGGAGGCCTTTAGAAAGGCCCTGAGGGGCTCTAGAAGGGTCTGGGGGCTATTAGAAGCGTCCTGAGGGGGTCCAGAAGGGTCTGGGGGCCTTTTTAAAGGCCCTCAGGGGGATTATAAGGGTCTCGCGGCTTTTAGAAAGGCCCTGAGTGGCATTACAAGGGCCTGGGGTCATATAGAAAGGCCCTAAGAGGTTCTAGAAGTGTCTGGGGTACTTTAGAAAGGCCCTGAGGGGCATTAGAAGGGTCTGGGGGCCTTTAGAATGGTCCTGAGGGGTTCTAGAAGGGTCTGGAGGCATTTAAAACTGTCCTGAGAGGCTCTAGAATGGTCTGGGTGCCTTTATAAGGGTCCTGAGGAGCTTTAGAAGGGTCTGGGTGCCCTTATAAAAGACCTGAGGGGAATTAGCAGGGTCTGGGGGACTTTAGAAGGGTCCTGAGAGGCTCTATAAGGATCTTGGGGCCTTTAGAATGGTCTTCAGGGGCTCTAGAAGGGTCTGGGGACCTTTAGAAAGGCCCTGTGGGGCATTAGAAGGGTCTGCGGGATTTAGAAGTGTCCTGAGGGGCTCTAGAATGGTCTGGGGTCCTTTATAAGGGTCCTGACGGGCTCTAGAAGGGTCTGGGAACCTTTATAAATGCCCTGAGGGGTATTAGAAGGGTCTGAGGGCCTTTAGAAAGGTCCTGAGAGGCTCTAGAATGGTCTGGGTGCCTTTATAAGGGTCCTGAGGGGCATTAGAAGGGTCTGGGTGCCCTTATAAAAGCCCTGAGGGGAATTAGCAGGGTCTGGGGTCCTTTAGAAGGGTCCTGAGGGGCTCTATAAGGGTCTGGGTCCTTTAGAAGGGTATTCAGGGGCTCTAGAGGGGTCTGGGGACCTTTAGAAAGGCCCTGTGGGGCATTAGAAGGGTCTGGGGGCCTTTAGAATGCTCCTGAGGGGCAGTAGAAGGGTCTGGAGACCTTTATAAGGCTCCTGACGGGCTCTAGAAAGGTCTGAGGGCCTTTATAAAGGTCTTGAGGGGCATGAGAAGGGTCTTGTGGCCTTCATAAGGGTCCTTAAAGGCATTAGAAGGCTCTGGGGGCTTTTAGATGGGTCCTGAGGCAATCTAGAAGGGTCTAGGGGCCTTTACATGGTTCTTGAGGGTCATTAGAAGGGTGTGGAGGCCTTTAGAAAGGCCCTGAAAGGCATTAGAAGGGTCTGGGGGCTTTTAGATGGGTCCTGAGGCAGTCTAGAAGGGTCTGGGGGCCTTTACATGGGTCTTGAGTGTCATTAGAAGGGTGTGGAGGCCTTTAGAAAGGCCCTGAGGGGTCTAGAAGGGTCTGGGGGCTATTAGAAGCGTCCTGAGGGGGTCCAGAAGGGTCTGGGGGCCTTTTTAAAGGCCCTCAGGGGGATTATAAGGGTCTCACGGCCTATAGAAAGGCCCTGAGGGGCATTAGAAGGGTCTGGGGGCCTTTAGAAGGGTCCTGAGCGGCATTAGAAGGGTCTGGAGGCATTTAAAACTGTCCTGAGAGGCTCTAGAATGGTCTGGGTGCCTTTATAAGGGTCCTGAGGGGCATTAGAAGGGTCTGGGTGCCCTTATAAAAGCCCTGAAAGGAATTTGCAGGGTCTGGGTCCTTAGAAGGGTCCTGAGGGGCTCTGTAAGTGTCTGGGGGCCTTTAGAAGGGTCTTCAGGGGCTCTAGAAGGGTCTGGGGACCTTTCGAAAGGCCCTGTGGGGCATTAGAAGGGTCTGGGGGCCTTTAGAATGCTCCTGAGGGGCAGTAGAAGGGTCTGGGGACGTTTATAAAGGCCCTGACGGGTATTAGAATGGTCTGCGGGATTTAGAAGTGTCCTGAGAGGCTCTAGAATGTTCTGGGGGCCTTTATAAGGGTCCTGACGGGCTCTAGAAGGGTCTGGGAACCTTTATAAATGCCCTGAGGAGCAATAGAAGGGTCTGAGGGCCTTGATAATGGTCCTGAAAGGCATTAGAAGGCTCTGGGGGCTTTTAGATGGGTCCTGAGGCAATCTAGAATGGTCTAGGGGCCTTTACATGGGTCTTGAGGGTCATTAGAAGGGTGTGGAGGCCTTTAGAAAGGCCCTGAAAGGCATTAGAAGAGTCTGGGTTCTTTTAGATGGTTCCTGATGCAATCTAGAAGGGTCTGGGGGCCTTTAAATGGGTCTTGAGGGTCATTAGAATGGTGTAGAGGCCTTTAGAAAGGCCCTGAAGGGCTCTATAAGGGTCTGGGGGCCTTTAGAAGGGTCTTCAGGGGCTCTAGAAGGGTCTGGGGTCCTTTAGAAAGGCCCTGTGGGGCATTAGAAGGGTCTGGGGGCCTTTAGAATGGTCCTGAGGGGCAGTAGAAGGGTCTGGGGACCTTTATAAAGGCCCTGACGGGCATTAGAATGGTCTGCGGGATTTAGAAGTGTCCTGAGGGGCTCTAGAATGGTCTGGGGGCCTTTATAAGGGTCCTGACGGGCTCTAGAAGGGTCTGGGAACCATTATAAATGCCCTGAAGGGCATTAGAATGGTCTGAGGGCCTTTAGAATGGTCCTGAGGGGCATTAGAAGGGTCTTGTGGCCTTGATAAGGGTCCTGAAAGGCATTAGAAGGGTCTGGGGGCTTTTAGATGGGTCCTGATGCAATCTAGAAGGGTCTAGGGGCCTTTACATGGGTCTTGAGGGTCATTAGAACGGTGTGGAGGCCTTTAGAAAGGCCCTGAGGGGCTCTAGAAGGGTCTGGGGGCTATTAGAAGCGTCCTGAGTGGGTCCAGAAGGGTCTGGGGGCCTTTTTAAAGGCCCTCAGTGGGATTATAAGGGTCTGGCGTCCTTTAGAAAGGCCCTGAGTGGCATTAGAAGGGTCTGGGTGCCTTTAGTAATGACGTGAGGGGCATTACAAGGGTATGGGGGCCTTTAGAAAGGCCCTGAGGGGCATTAGAAGGGTCTGGGGTCATATAGAAAGGCCCTGAGGGGCATTAGAAGGGTCTGGGGGCCTTTAGAATGGTCCTGAGGGGGTCTAGAAGGGTCTGGAGGCATTTAAAACTGTCCTGAGAGGCTCTAGAAGGGTCTGGGTGCCTTTATAAGGGTCCTGACGGGCATTAGAAGGGTCTGGGTGCCCTTATAAAAGCCCTGAGGGGAATTAGCAGGGTCTGGGGGACTTTAGAAGGGTCCTGAGGGGTCTATAAGGGTCTGGGGGCCTTTAGAAGGGTCTTCAGGGGCTCTTGAAGGGTCTGGGGACCATTAGAAAGGCCCTGTGGGGCATTAGAAGGGTCTGGAGGCCTTTAGAATGCTCCTGAGGGGCAGTAGAAGGGTCTGGGGACCTTTATAAGTGTCCTGACGGGCTCTAGAAGGGTCTGGGAACCTTTATAATTGCCCTGAGGGGCATTAGAAGGGTCTGTCGACCTTTAGAAAGGTCCTGAGGGGCATTAGAAGGGTCTTGTGGCCTTCATAAGGGTCCTGAAAGGCATTACAAGTGTCTGGGGGCTTTTAGATGGGTCCTGAGGCAATCTAGAAGGGTCTAGGGGCCTTTACATGGGTCTTGAGGGGCATTAGAAGGGTGTGGAGGCCTTTAGAAAGGCCCTGAAAGGCATTAGAAGGGTCTGGGGGCTTTTAGATGGGTCCTTAGTGGGTCCAGAAGGGTCTGGGGGCCTTTTTAAAGGCCCTCAGTGGGATTATAAGGGTCTGGCGTCCTTTAGAAAGGCCCTGAGTGGCATTACAAGGGCCTGGGGTCATATAGAAAGGCCCTGAGGGGCATTAGAAGGGTCTGGGGGCCTTTAGAATGGTCCTGAGGGGGTCTAGAAGGGTCTGGAGGCATTTAAAACTGTCCTGAGAGGCTCTAGAAGGGTCTGGGTGCCTTTATAAGTGTCCTGAGGAGCTTTAGAAGGGTCTGGGTGCCCTTATAAAAGCCCTGAGGGGAATTAGCAGGGTCTGGGGGACTTTAGAAGGGTCCTGAGGGGCTCTATAAGGGTCTGGGGGCCTTTAGAAGGGTCTTCAGGGGCTCTTGAAGGGTCTGGGGACCTTTAGAAAGGCCCTGTGGGGCATTAGAAGGGTCTGGGGGCCTTTAGAATGCTCCTGAGGGGCAGTAGAAGGGTCTGGGGGCCTTTATAAGGGTCCTGCCGGGCTCTAGAAGGGTCAGGGGATCTTTATAAGGGTCCTGACGGAATCTAGAAGGGTCTGAGGGCCTTTAGAAAAGTCCTGAGGGGCATTAGAAGGGTCTTGTGGCCTTCATAAGGGTCCTGAAAAGCATTAGAAGGGTCTGGGGGCTTTTAGATGGGTCCTGAGGCAAGCTAGAAGGGTCTAGGGGCCTTTACATGGGTCTTGAGGGTCATTAGAAGGGTGTGGAGGCCTTTAGAAAGGCCCTGAAAGGCATTAGAAGGGTCTGGGGGCTTTTAGATGGGTCCTGATGCAATCTAGAAGGGTCTGGGGGCCTTTACATGGGTTTTGAGGGTCTTAGAAGGGTGTGGAGGCCTTTAGAAAGGCCCTGAAGGGCTCTAGAAGGGTCTGGGGGCTATTAAAAGCGTCCTCAGGGGGTCCAGAAGGGTCTGGGGGCCTTTTTAAAGGCCCTCAGGGGGATTATAAGGGTCTCGCGGCCTTTAGAAAGGCCCTGAGTGGCATTAGAAGGGTCTGGGTGCCTTTAGAAATGTCCTGAGGGGGTCTAGAAGGGTCTGGAGGCATTTAAAACTGTCCTGAGAGGCTCTAGAAGTGTCTGGGTGCCTTTATAAGGGTCCTGAGGGGCATTAGAAGGGTCTCGGTGCCCTTATAAAAGCCCTGAGAGGAATTAGCAGGGTCTGGGGGAGTTTAGAAGGGTCCTGAGGGGCTCTATAAGGGTCTCGGGGCCTTTAGAAGGGTCTTCAGGGGCTCTAGAAGGGTCTGGGGACCTTTAGAAAGACCCTGTGGGGCATTAGAAGGGTCTGGGGGCCTTTAGAATGCTCCTGAGGGGCAGTAGAAGGGTCTGGGGACCTTTATAAATGCCCTGAGGGGCATTAGAAGGGTCTGAGGGCCTTTAGAAAGGTCCTGAGGGGCATTAGAAGGGTCTTGTGGCCTTCATAAGGGTCCTGAAAGGCATTAGAAGGGTCTGGGGGCTTTTAGATGGGTCCTGAGGCAATCTAGAAGGGTCTAGGGGCCTTTACATGGGTCTTGAGGGTCATTAGAAGGGTGTGGAGGCCTTTAGAAAGGCCCTGAAAGGCATTAGAAGGGTCTGGGGTCTTTTAGATGGGTCCTGAGGCAATCTAGAAGGGTCTGGGGGCCTTTACATGGGTCTTGAGTGTAATTAGAAGGGTGAGGAGGCCTTTAGAAAGGCCCTGAGGGGCTCTAGAAGGGTCTGGGGGCTATTAGAATCGTCCTGAGAGGGTCCAGAACGGTCTGGGGGACTTTTTAAAGGCCCTCAAGGGGAATTATAAGGGTCTCACGGCCTTTAGAAAGGCCCTGAGTGGCATTAGAAGGGTCTGGGTGCCTTTAGAAATGACGTGAGGGGCATTAGAAGGGTATGGGGGCCTTTAGAAAGGACCTGAGGGGCATTAGAAGGGTCTGGGGGCCTTCATAAGGGTCCTGAAAGGCATTAGAAGGGTCTTGGGGCTTTTAGATGGGTCCTGAGGCAATCTAGAAGGGTCTAGGGGCCTTTACATGGGTCTTGATGGTCATTAGAAGGGTGTGGAGGCCTTTAGAAAGGCCCTGAGGGGCTCTAGAAGGGTCTGGGGGCTATTAGAAGCGTCCTGAAGGGGGTCCATAAGGGTCTGGGGGCCTTTTTAAAGGCCCTCAGGGGGATTATAATGGTCTCTCGGCCTTTAGAAAGGCCCTGAGTGGCATTACAAGGGCCTGGGGTCATATAGAAAGGCCCTGAGAGGTTCTAGAAGTGTCTGGGGTACTTTAGAAAGGCCCTGAGGGGCATTAGAAGGGTCTCGCGGCCTTTAGAAAGGCCCTGAGTGGCATTAGAAGGGTCTGGGTGCCTTTAGAAATGACCTGAGGGGAATTAGACGGGTATGGGGGACTTTAGAAAGGCCCTGAGTGGCATTAGAAGGGTCTGGGGGCCTTTAGAATGGTCCTGAGTGGGTCTAGAAGGGTCTGGAGGCATTTAAAACTGTCCTGAGAGGCTCTAGAAGGGTCTGGGTGCCTTTATAAGGGTCCTGAGGGGCATTAGAAGGGTCTGGGTGCCCTTATAAAAGCCATGAGGAGAATTAGCAGGGTCTGGGGAACTTCAGAAGGGTCCTGAGGGGCTCTATAAGGGTCTGGGGGCCTTTAGAAGGGTCTTCAGGGGCTCTAGAAGGGTCTGGGGACCTTTAGAAAGGCCCTGTGGGGCATTAGAACGGTCTGGGGGCCTTCAGAAGGGTCCTGAGGGGCTCTATAATGGTCTGGGGGCCTTTAAAAGGGTCTTCAGGGGCTCTAGAAGGGTCTGGGGACCTTTAGAAAGGCCCTGTGGGGCATTAGAAGGGTCTGGGTGCCTTTAGAATGCTCCTGGGGGGCAGTAGAATGGTCTGTGGACCTTTAGAAAGGCCCTGACGGTCATTAGAATGGTCTGCACGCCTTTAGAAGTGTCCTGAGGGGCTCTAGAATGGTCTGGGGGCCTTTATAAGTGTCCTGACGGGCTCTAGAAGGGTCTGGGAACCTTTATAAATGCCCTGAGGGGCATTAGAAGGGTCTGAGGGCCTTTAGAAAGGTCCTGAGGGGCATTAGAAGGGTCTTGTGGCCTTCATAAGGGTCCTGAAAGGCATTAGAAGGGTCTGGGGGCTTTTAGATGGGTCCTGAGGCAATCTAGAAGGGTCTAGGGGCCTTTACATGGGTCTTGAGGGTCATTAGAAGGGTGTGGAGGCCTTTAGAAAGGCCCTGAGGGGCTCTAGAAGGGTCTGGGGGCTATTAGAAGCGTCCTGAAGGGGGTCCATAAGGGTCTGGGGGCCTTTTTAAAGGCCCTCAGGGGGATTATAATGGTCTCTCGGCCTTTAGAAAGGCCCTGAGTGGCATTACAAGGGCCTGGGGTCATATAGAAAGGCCCTGAGAGGTTCTAGAAGTGTCTGGGGTATTTAGAAAGGCCCTTAGAGGCATTAGAAGGGTCTGGGGGACTTTAGAAGGGTCCTGAGGGGCTCTATAAGGGTCTGGGGGCCTTTAGAAGGGACTTCAGGGGGTCTAGAGGTGTCTGAGGACATTTAGAAAGGCCCTGTCGGGCATTAGAAGGGTCTGGGGGCATTTAGAATGCTCCTGAGGGGCAGTAGAAGGGTCTGGGGGCTTTTATAAGGGTCCTGACTGGCTCTAGAAGGGTCTGGGAACCTTTATAAATGCCCTGAGGGGCACTAGAAAGGTCTGAGGGCCTTTAGAAAGGTCCTTAGGGGCATTAGAAGGGTCTTGTGGCCTTCATAAGGGTCCTGAAAGGCATTAGAAGGGTCTGGGGGCTTTTGGATGGGTCCTGAGGCAATCTAGAAGGGTCTGGCGGCCTTTACATGGGTCTTGAGGGTCATTAGAAGGGTGTGGAGGCCTTTAGAAAGGCCCTGAAAGGCATTAGAAGGGTCTGGGGGCTTTTAGATGGGTCCTGATGCAATCTAGAAGGGTCTGGGTGCCTTTACATGGGTCTTCAGGGTCATTAGAAGGGTGTGGAGGCCTTTAGAAAGGCCCTGAGGGGCTCTAGAAGGGTCTGGGGGCTATTAGATGCGTCCTGAGGGGATCCAGAAGGGTCTGGGGGCCTTTTTAAAGGTCCTCAGGGGGATTATAAGGGTCTCGCAGCCTTTAGAAAGGCCCTGAGTGGCATTAGAAGGGTCTGGGTGCCTTTAGAAATGTCCTGAGGGGCTCTAGAATGGTCTGGGGGCCTTTAGAAATGTCCTGAGGGTCATTAGAAGGGTGTGGGGGCCTTTAGAAAGGCCCTGAGGGGCATTACAAGGGTCTGGGGTCATATAGAAAGGCCCTGAGAGGTTCTAGAAGTGTCTGGGGTAATTTAGAAAGGCCCTGCGGGGCATTAAAAGGGTCTGGGGGACTTTATAAGGGTCCTGAGGGGCATTAGAAGGGTCTGGGGGCCTTTAGAAAGGTTCTGAGGGGCATTAGAAGGGTCTGGGGGCCTTTAGAATGGTCCTGAGGGGTTCTAGAAGGGTCTGGAGTCTTTTAAAACTGTCCTGAGAGGCTCTAGAAGGGTCTGAGTGCCTTTATAAGGGTCCTGAGGGGCATTAGAAGGGTCTTGTGGCCCTTATAAAAGCCCTGAGGGGAATTAGCAGGGTCTGGGGGACTTTAGAAGGGTCCTGAGGGGCTCTATAAGGGTCTGGGGGCCTTTAGAAGGGTCTTCAGGGGCTCTAGAAGGGTCTGGGGACCTTTAGAAAGGCCGTGTGGGGCATTAGAATGGTCTGGGGGCCTTTAGAATGCTCCTGAGGGGCAGTAGAAGGGTCTGGGGACCTTTACAAAGGCCCTGACGGGCATTAGAATGGTCTGCGGGATTTATAAGTGTCCTGAGGGGCTCTAGAATGTTCTGGGGGCCTTTATAAGGGTCCTGACGGGCTCTAGAAGGGTCTGGGAACCTTTATAAATGCCCTGAGGGGCATTAGAAGGGTCTGAGGGCCTTTATAAAGGTCCTGAGGGGCATTAGAAGGGTCTTGTGGCCTTCATAAGGGTCCTGAAAGGCATTAGAAGGGTCTGAGGGCTTTTAGATGGGTCCTGAGGCAATCTAGAAGGGTCTAGGGGCCTTTACATGGGTCTTGAGAGTCATTAGAAGGGTGTGGAGGCCTTTAGAAAGGCCCTGAAAGGCATTAGAAGGGTCTGGGGGCTTTTGGATGGGTCCTGAGGCAATCTAGAAGGGTCTGGGGGCCTTTACATGGGTCTTGAGGGTCATTAGAAGGGTGTGGAGGCCTTTAGAAAGGCCCTGAGGGGCTCTAGAAGGGTCTGGGGTCTATTAGAAGCGTCCTGAGGGGGTCCAGAAGGGTCTGGGGGCCTTTTTAAAGGTCCTCAGGGGGATTATAAGGGTCTCGCAGCCTTTAGAAAGGTCCTGAGTGGCATTAGAAGGTTCTGGGTGCCTTTAGAAATGTCCTGAGGGGCTCTTGAAGGGTCTGGGGGCCTTTAGAAATGTCCTGAGGGTCATTAGAAGGGTATGGGGGCCTTTAGAAAGGCCCTGAGGGGCATTACAAGGGTCTGGGGTCATATGGAAAGGCCCTGAGAGGTTCTAGAAGTGTCTGGGGTACTTTAGAAAGGCCCTGAGGGGCATTAGAAAGGTCTGGGGGCCTTTAGAAGGGTCCTGAGCGGCATTAGAAGGGTCTGGGGCTTTTAGAATGGTCCTGAGAGGTTCTAGAAGTGTCTGGGGTACTTTAGAAAGGCCCTGAGGGGCATTAGAAAGGTCTGGGTGCCTTTATAAGGGTCCTGAGGGGCATTAGAAGGGTCTTGTGGCCCTTACAAAAGCCCTGAGGGGAATTAGCAGGGTCTGGGGGACATTAGAAGGGTCCTGAGGGGCTCTATAAGGGTCTGGGGGACCTTTAGAAAGGCCCTGTGGGGCATTAGAAGGGTCTGGGTGCCTTTAGAATGCTCCTGAGGGGCAGTAGAAGGGTCTGGGGACCTTTATAAATGCCCTGACGGGCATTAGAATGGTCTGCGGGCCTTTAGAAGTGTCCTGAGGGGCTCTAGAATGGTCTGGGGGCCTTTATAAATGCCCTGAGTGGCATTAGAAGGGTCTTGTGGCCTTAATAAGGGTCCTGAAATGCATTAGAAGGGTCTGGGGTCTTTTAGATGGGTCCTGATGCAATCTAGAAGGGTCTGGGGGCCTTTACATGGGTCTTGAGGGTCATTAGAAGGGTGTGGAGGCCTTTAGAAAGGCCCTGAGGGGCTCTAGAAGGGTCTGGGGGCTATTAGAAGCGTCCTGAGGGGGTCCAGAAGGGTCTGGGGGCCTTTTTAAAGGTCCTCAGGGGGATTATAAGGGTCTCGCAGCCTTTAGAAAGGCCCTGAGTGGCATTAGAAGGGTCTGGGTGCCTTTAGAAATGTCCTGAGGGGCTCTTGAAGGGTCTGGGGGCCTTTAGAAATGTCCTGAGGGGCATTACAAGCGTCTCGTGGCTTTTAGAAAGGCCCTGAGTGGCATTACAAGGGTCTGGGGTCATATAGAAAGGCCCTGAGAGGTTCTAGAAGTGTCTGGGGTAATTTAGAAAGGCCCTGAGGGGCATTAGAAGGGTCTGGGGGCTTTTAGAAGGGTCCTGAGGGGCATTAGAAGGGTCTGGGGGCCTTTAGAAAGGCCCTGAGGGGCATTAGAAGGGTCTGGGGGCCATTAGAATGGTCCTGAGGGGGTCTAGAAGGGTCTGGAGGCATTTAAAACTGTCCTGAGAGGCTCTAAAAGGGTCTGGGTGCCTTTATAAGGGTATTGAGGTGCATTAGAAGGGTCTGGGTGCCCTTATAAAAGCCCTGAGGGGAATTAGCAGGGTCTGCAGGCCTTTAGAAGTGTCCTGAGGGGCTCTAGAATGTTCTGGAGGCCTTTATAAGGGTCCTGACGGGCTCTAGAAGGGTCTGGGAACCTTTATAAATGCCCTGAGGAGCATTAGAAGGGTCTGAGGGCCTTTAGAAAGGTCCTGAGGGGCATTAGAAGGGTCTGGTGGTCTTGATAAGGGTCCTGAAAGGCATTAGAAGGGCCTGGGGGCTTTTAGATGGGTCCTGAGGCAATCTAGAAGGGTCTAGGGGCCTTTACATGGGTCTTGAATGTCATTAGAAGGGTGTGGAGGCCTTTAGAAAGGCCCTGAAAGGCATTAGAAGGGTCTGGGGGCTATTAGAAGCGTCCAGAGGGGGTCCAGAAGGGTCTGGGGGCCTTTTTAAAGGCCCTCAGGGGGATTATAAGGGTCTCGCGGCCTTTAGAAAGGCACTGAGTGGCATTAGAAGGGTCTGGGTGCCTTTAGAAATGTCCTGAGGGGCTCTAGAAGGGTCTGGGGGCCTTTAGAATTGTCCTGAGGGGCATTAGAAGGGTATGGGGGCCTTTAGAAAGTCCCTGAGGGGCATTAGAAGGGTCTGGGGTCATATAGAAAGGCCCTGAGAGGTTCTAGAAGTGTCTGGGGTACTTTAGAAAGGCCCTGAGGGGCATTAGAAGGGTCTGGGGGCCTTTAGAAGGGTCCTGAGGGGCATTAGAAGGGTCTGGGGGCCTTTAAAATGGTCCTGAGGGGGTCTAGAATGGTCTGGAGGCATTTAAAACTTTCCTGAGAGGGTCTAGAAGGTTCTGGGTGCCTTTATAAGGGTCCTGAGGGGCATTAGAAGGGTCTGGGTGCCCTTAAAAAAGCCCTGAGGGGAATTAGCAGGGTCTGGGGGACTTTAGAAGGGTCCTGAGGGGCTCTATAAGGGTCTGGGGGCCTTTAGAAGGGTCTTCAGTGGCTCTAGAAGGGTCTGGGGACCTTTAGAAAGGCCCTGTGGGTCATTAGAAGGGTCTGGGGGCCTTTAGAATGCTCCTGAGGGGCAGTAGAAGGGTCTGGGGACCTTTAGAAAGGCCCTGACGGGCATTAGAATGGTCTGCGGGATTTAGAAGTGTCCTGAGGGGCTCTATAAGTGTCTGGGGGCCTTTATAAGGGTCCTGACGGGCTCTAGAAGGGTCTGGGAACATTTATAAATGCCCTGAGGGGCATTAGAAGGATCTGAGGGCCTTTAGAAAGGTCCTGAGGGGCATTAGAAGGGTCTTGTGGCCTTCATAAGGGTCCTGAAAGGCATTAGAAGGGTCTGGGGGCTTTTAGATGGGTCCTGAGGCAATCTAGAAGGGTCTAGGGGCCTTTACATGGGTCTTTAGGGTCATTAGAAGGGTGTGGAGGCCTTTAGAAAGGCCCTGAAAGGCATTAGAAGGGTCTGGGGGCTTTTAGAAAGGCCCTGAGGGGCATTAGAAGGGTCTGGGGGCCTTTAGAAGGGTCTTCAGGGGCTCTAGAAGGGTCTGGGGACCTTTAGAAAGGCCCTGTGGTTCATTAGAAGGGTCTGGGGGCCTTTAGAATGCTCCTGAGGCGCAGTAGAAGAGTCTGGGGACCTTTAGAAAGGCCCTGACGGGCATTAGAATGGTCTGCGGGATTTAGAAGTGTCCTGATGGGCTCTCGAATGATCTGGGGGCCTTTATAAGGGTCCTGACTGGCTCTAGAAGGGTCTGGAAACCTTTATAAATGCCCTTAAAGGCATTATAAGGGTCTGAGGGCCTTTAGAAAGGTCCTGAGGGGAATTAGAAGGGTCTTGTGGCGTTCATAATGGTCCTGAAAGGCATTGGAAGGGTCTGGAGGCTTTTAGATGGGTCCTGAGGCAGTCTAGAAGGGTCTAGGGGCCTTTACATGGGTCTTGAGGTTCATTAGAAGGGTGTGGAGGCCTTTAGAAAGGCCCTGAGGGGCTCTAGAAGGGTCTGGGGTCTATTAGAAGCGTCCTTAGGGGGTCCAGAAGGGTCTGGGGGCCTTTTTAAAGGTCCTCAGGGGGATTATAAGGGTCTCGCAGCCTTTAGAAAGGCCCTGAGTGGCATTAGAAGGATCTGGGTGCCTTTAGAAATGTCCTGAGGGGCTCTTGAAGGGTCTGGGGGTCATTAGAAATGTCCTGAGTGTCATTAGAAGGGTATGGGGGCCTTTAGAAAGGACCTGAGGGGCATTACAAGGGTCTGGGGTCATATAGAAAGGCCCTGAGAAATTCTAGAAGTGTCTGGGGTACTTTAGAAAGGCCCTGAGGGGCATTAGAAGGGTCTGGGGGCCTTTAGAATGGTCCTGAGGGGGTCTAGAAGGGTCTGGAGGCATTTAAAACTGTCCTGAGAGGCTCTAGAAGGGTCTGGGTGCCTTTATAAGGGTCCTGAGGGGCATTAGAAGGGTCTGGGTGCCCTTATAAAAGCCCTGAGGGGAATTAGCAGGGTCTGGGGGACTTTAGAAGGGTCCTGAAGGGCTCTATAAGGGTCTGGGGGCCTTTAGAAGGGTCTTCAGGGGCTCTAGAAGAGTCTGGGGACCTTTAGAAATGCCCTGTGGGGCATTAGAAGGGTCTGGGGGCCTTTAGAATACTCCTGAGGGGCAGTAGAAGGGTCTGGGGACCTTTATAAGGGTCCTGACGGGCTCTAGAAGGGTCTGGGGACCTTTATAAGGGTCCTGACGGGCTCTAGAAGGGTCTGAGGGCCTTTAGAAAGGTCCTGAGGGGCATTAGAAGCGTCTTGTGGCCTTCATAAGGGTCCTGAAAGGCATTGGAAGGGTCTGGGGGCTTTTAGATCGGTCCTGAGGCAATCTAGAAGGGTCTAGGGGCCTTTATATGGGTCTTGAGGGTCATTAGAAGGGTGTGGAGGCCTTTAGAAAGGCCCTGAGGAGCTCTAGAAGGGTCTGGGGGCTATTAGAAGAGTCCTGAGGGTGTCCAGAAGGGTCTGGGGGCCTTTTTAAAGGCCCTCAGGGGGATTATAAGGGTCTCGCGGCCTTTAGAAAGGCCCTGAGTGGCATTAGAAGGGTCTGGGTGCCTTTAGAAATGACCTGAGGGGCATTAGAAGGGTATGGGAGCCTTTAGAAAGGACCTGAGGGGCATTAGAAGGGTCTGGGGGCCTTTAGAATGCTCCTGAGGGGCAGTAGAGGGGTCTGGGGACCTTTATAAGGCCTTGACGAGCATTAGAATGGTCTGCAGGCCTTTAGAATTGTCCTGATAGGCTCTAGAATGGTCTGGGGGCCTTTATAAGGGTCCTGACGGGCTCTAGAAGGGTCTGGGAACCTTTATAAATGCCCTGAGGGGCATTAGAAGGGTCTGAGGGCCTTTAGAAAGGTCCTGAGGGGCATTAGAAAGGTCTTGTGGCCTTCATAAGGGTCATGAAAGGCATTAGAAGGGTCTGGGGGCTTTTAGATGGGTCCTGAGGCAATCTAGAAGGGTCTAGGGGCCTTTGCATGGGTCTTCAGGGTCATTAGAAGGGTGTGGAGGCATTTAGAAAGGCCCTGAAAGGCATTAGAAGGGTCTGGGGGCTATTAGATGGGTCCTGATGCAATCTAGAAGGGTCTGGGGGCCTTTACATGGGTCTTGAGGGTCATTAGAAGGGTGTGGAGGCCTTTAGAAAGGCGCCGAGGGGCTCTAGAAGGGTCTGGGGGCTATTAGAAGCGTCCTGAGGGGGTCCAGAAGGGTCTGGGGGCCTTTTTAAAGGCCCTCAGGGGGATTATAAGGGTCTCACGGCTTTTAGAAAGGCCCTGAGTGGCATTACAAGGGTCTGGGGGCCTTTAGAATGGTCCTGAGGGGTTCTAGAAGGGTCTGGAGGCATTTAAAACTGTCCTGAGAGGCTCTAAAAGGGTCTGGGTGCCTTTATAAGGGTCCTGAGGGGCTTTAAAAGGGTCTGGGAAGCTTTATAAATGCCCTGAGGGGCATTAGAAGGGTCTGAGGGCCTTTAGAAAGGTCCTGAGGGGCATTAGAAGGGTCTTGTGGCCTTCATAAGGGTCCTGAAAGGCATTAGAAGGGTCTGGGGGCTTTTAGATGGGTCCTGAGGCAATCTAGAAGGGTCTAGGGGCCTTTACATGGGTCTTGAGGGTCATTAGAAGGGTGTGGAGGCCTTTAGAAAGGCCCTGAAATGCATTAGAAGGGTCTGGGGGCTTTTAGATGGGTCCTGAGGCAATCTAGAAGGGTCTGGGGGCCTTTACATGGGTCTTGAGGGTCATTAGAAGTGTGTGGAGGCCTTTAGAAAGGCCCTGAGGAGCTCTAGAAGGGTCTGGGGGCTATTAGAAGCGTCCTGAGGGGGTCCAGAAGGGTCTGGGGGCCTTTTTAAAGGCCCTCAGGGGGATTATAAGGGTCTCGCGGCCTTTAGAAAGGGCCTGAGCGGCATTAGAGGGGGCTGGGTGCCTTTAGAAATGACGTGAGGGGCATTACAAAAGTATGGGGGCCTTTAGAAAGGCCCTGAGGTGCATTAGAAGGGTCTGGGGGCCTATAGAATGGTCCTCAGGAGGGTCTAGAAGGGTCTGGAGGCATTTAAAACTGTCCTGAGAGGCTCTAGAAGGGTCTGGGTGCCTTTATAAGGGTCCTGAGGGGCATTATAAGGCTCTGGGTGCCCTTATAAAAGCCCTGAGGGCAATTAGCAGGGTCTGGGGGACTTTAGAAGGGTCCTGAGGGGCTCTATAAGGGTCTGGGGTCTTTAGAAGGGTCTTCAGGGGCTCTAGAAGGGTCTGGGGACCTTTAGAAAGGCCCTGTGGGGCATTAGAAGGGTCTGGGGGCCTTTAGAATGCTCCTGAGGGGCAGTAGAAGGGTCTGGGGACCTTTATAAAGGCCCTGACGGGCATTAGAATGGTCTGCGGGCCTTCAGAAGTGTCCTGAGGGGCTCTAGAATGGTCTGGGGGCCTTTATAAGTGTCCTGACGGGCTCTAGAACGGTCTGGGAACCTTTATATATGCCCTGAGGGGCATTAGAAGGGTCTGAGGGCCTTTAGGAAGGTCCTGAGGGGCATTAGAAGGGTCTTGTGGCCTTCATAAGGGTCCTGAAAGGCATTAGAAGGGTCTGGGGGCTTTTAGATGGGTCCTGAGGCAATCTAGAAGGGTCTAGGGGCCTTTACATGGGTCTTGAGGGGCATTAGAAGGGTCTGAGGGCCTTTAGAAGGGTCCTGAGGGGCATTAGAAGGGTCTGGGGGCTTTTAGATGGGTCCTGAGGCAATCTAGAAAGGTCTGGGGGCCTTTACATGGGTCTTGAGGGTCATTAGAAGGCTGTGGAGGCCTTTAGAAAGGCGCTGAGTGGCTCTAGAAGGGTCTGGGGGCTATTAGAAGCGTCCTGAGGGGGTCCAGAAGGGTCTGGGTGCCTTTTTAAAGGCCCTCAGTGGGATTATAAGGGTCTCGCGGCTTTTAGAAAGGCCCTGAGTGGCATTACAAGGGTCTGGGGTCATATAGAAGGGCCCTGAGAGGTTCTAGAAGTGTCTGGGGTACTTTAGAAATGCCCTGAGGGGCTCTAGAAGGGTCTGAGGGCATTTAGAATGGTCCTGAGGGGCATTAGAAGGGTCTTGTGGCCTTCATAAGGGTCCTGGAAGGCATTAGAAGGGTCTGGGGGCTTTTAGATGGGTCCTGAGGCAATCTAGAAGGGTCTAGGGGCCTTTACATGGGTCTTGAGGGTCATTAGAAGGGTGTGGAGGCCTTTAGAAAGGCCCTGAAAGGCATTAGAAGGGTCTGGGGGCTTTTAGATGGGTCCTGAGGCAATCTAGAAGGGTCTGGGGGCCTTTACATGGGTCCTGAGCATCATTAGAAGGGTGTGGAGGCCTTTAGAAAGGCCCTGAGGGGCTCTAGAAGGGTCTGGGGGCCTTTAGAAGGGTCTTCAGGGGCTCTGGAGGGGTCTGGCGACCTTTAGAAAGGCCCTGTGGGGCATTAGAAGGGTCTGGGGGCCTTTAGAATGCTCCTGAGGGGCAGTAGAAGGGTCTGGGAACCTTTATAAATGCCCTGAGGGGCATTAGAAGGGTCTGAGTGCCTTTAGAAAGGTCCTGAGGGGCATTAGAAGGGTCTTGTGGCCTTGATAAGGGTCCTGAAAGGCATTAGAAGGGTCTGGGGGCTTTTAGATGGGTCCTGAGGCAATCTAGAAGGGTCTAGGGGCCTTTACATGGGTCTTGAGGGTCATTAGAAGGGTGTGGAGGCCTTTAGAAAGGCCCTGAAAGGCATTAGAAGGGTCTGGGGGCTTTTAGATGGGTCCTGACGCAATCTAGAAGGGTCTCGGGGCCTTTACATGGGTCTTGAGAGTCATTAGAAGGGTGTGGAGGCCTTTAGAAAGGCGCTGAGGGGCTCTAGATGGGTCTGGGGGCTATTAGAAGCGTCCTGAGGGGGTCCAGAAGGGTCTGGGGGCCTTTTTAAAGGCCCTCAGGGGGATTATAAGGGTCTCACGGCTTTTAGAAAGGCCCTGAGTGGCATTACAAGGGTCTGGGGTCATATAGAAAGGCCCTGAGAGGTTCTAGAAGTGTCTGGGGTACTTTAGAAATGCCCTGAGGGGCATTAGAAGGGTCTGGGGGCCTTTAGAATGGTCCTGAGGGGTTCTAGAAGGGTCTGGAGGCATTTAAAACTGTCCTGAGAGGCTCTAGAAGGGTCTGGGTGCCTTTATAAGGGTCCTGAGGGGCTTTAGAAGGGTCTGGGTGCCCTTATAAAAGCCCTGAGGGGAATTAGCAGGGTCTGGGGGACTTTAGAAGGGTCCTGAGGGGCTCTATAAGGGTCTGGGGGCCCTTAGAAGGGTCTTCAGGGGCTCTAGAAGGGTCTGGGGACCTTTAGAAAGGCCCTGTGGGGCATTAGAAGGGTCTGGGGGCCTTTAGAATGCTCCTGAGGGGCTCTATAAGGGTCTGGGGACCTTTATAAGTGTCCTGACTGGCTCTAGAAGGGTCTGGGAAGCTTTATAAATGCCCTGAGGGGCATTAGAAGGGTCTAATGGCCTTTAGAAAAATCCTGAGGGGCATTAGAAGGTTCTTGTGGCCTTCATAAGGGTCCTGAAAGGCATTAGAAGGGTCTGGGGGCTTTTAGATGGGTCCTGAGGCAATCTAGAAGGGTCTAGGGGCCTTTACATGGGTCTTGAGAGTCATTAGAAGGGTGTGGAGGCCTTTAGAAAGGCCCTGAGGGGATCTAGAAGGGTCTGGGGGCCTTTAGAAGGGTCTTCAAGGGCCCTAGAAGGGTCTGGGGACCTTTAGAAAGGCCCTGTGGGGCATTAGAAGGGTCTGGGGGCCTTTAGAATGCTCCTGAGGGGCAGTAGAAGGGTCTGGGGACCTTTATAAGTGTCCTGACGGGCTCTAGAAGGGTCTGGTAACCTTTATAAATGCCCTGAGGGGCATTAGAAGGGTCTAAGTGCCTTTAGAAAGGTCCTGAGGGGCATTAGAAGGTTCTTGTGGCCTTCATAATGGTCCTGAAAGGCATTAGAAGGGTCTGGGGGCTTTTAGATGGGTCCTGAGGCAATCTAGAAGGGTCTAGGGGCCTTTACATGGGTCTTGAGGGTCATTAGAAGGGTGTGGAGGCCTTTAGAAAGGCCCTGATGGGCTCTAGAAGGGTCTGGGGGCCTTTAGAAGGGTCTTCAGGGGCTCTAGAGGGGTCTGGGGACCTTTAGAAAGGCCCTGTGGGGCATTAGAAGGGTCTGGGGGCCTTTAGAATGCTCCTGAGGGGCAGTAGAAGGGTCTGGGAACCTTTATAAATGCCCTGAGGGGCATTAGAAGGGTCTGAGGGCCTTTAGAAAGGTCCTGAGGGGCATTAGAAGGGTCTTGTGGCCTTGATAAGGGTCCTGAAATGCATTAGAAGGGTCTGGGGGCTTTTAGATGGGTCCTGAGGCAATCTAGAAGGGTCTGGCGGCCTTTACATGGGTCTTGAGGGTCATTAGAAGGGTGTGGAGGCATTTAGAAAGGCCCTGAGGGGCTCTAGAAGGGTCTGGGGGCCTTTAGAAGGGTCTTCAGGGGCTCTAGAAGGGTCTGGGGTCCTTTAGAAAGGCCCTGTGGGGCATTAGAAGGGTCTGGGGGCCTTTAGAATGCTCCTGAGGGGCAGTAGAAGGGTCTGGGAACCTTTATAAATGCCCTGAGGGGCATTAGAAGGGTCTGAGGGCCTTTAGAAAGGTCCTGAGGGGCATTACAATGGTCTTGTGGCCTTCATAAGGGTCCTGAAAAGCATTAGAAGGGTCTGGGGGCTTTTAGATGGGTCCTGAGGCAATCTAGAAGGGTCTAGGGTCCTTTACATGGGTCTTGAGGGTCATTAGAAAGGTGTGGAGGCCTTTAGAAAGGCCCTGAAATGCATTAGAAGGGTCTGGGGGCTTTTAGATGGGTCCTGAGGCAATCTAGAAGGGTCTGGGGGCCTTTACATGGGTCTTGAGGGTCATTAGAAGTGTGTGGAGGCCTTTAGAAAGGCCCTGAGGAGCTCTAGAAGGGTCTGGGGGCTATTAGAAGCGTCCTGAGGGGGTCCAGAAGAGTCTGGGGGCCTTTTTAAAGGCCCTCAGGGGGATTATAAGGGTCTCGCGGCCTTTAGAAAGGCCCTGAGCGGCATTAGAGGGGTCTGGGTGCCTTTAGAAATGACGTGAGGGGCATTACAAAAGTATGGGGGCCTTTAGAAAGGCCCTGAGGTGCATTAGAAGGGTCTGGGGGCCTATAGAATGGTCCTCAGGAGGGTCTAGAAGGGTCTGGAGGCATTTAAAACTGTCCTGAGAGGCTCTAGAAGGGTCTGGGTGCCTTTATAAGGGTTCTGAGGGGCATTATAAGGCTCTGGGTGCCCTTATAAAAGCCCTGAGGGCAATTAGCAGGGTCTGGGGGACTTTAGAAGGGTCCTGAGGGGCTCTATAAGGGTCTGGGGTCTTTAGAAAGGTCTTCAGGGGCTCTAGAAGGGTCTGGGGACCTTTAGAAAGGCCCTGTGGGGCATTAGAAGGGTCTGGGGGCCTTTAGAATGCTCCTGAGGGGCAGTAGAAGGGTGTGGGGACCTTTATAAAGGCCCTGACGGGAATTAGAATGGTCTGCGGGCCTTCAGAAGTGTCCTGAGGGGCTCTAGAATGGTCTGGGGGCCTTTATAAGTGTCCTGACGGGCTCTAGAAGGGTCTGGGAACCTTTATATATGCCCTGAGGGGCATTAGAAGGGTCTGAGGGCCTTTAGGAAGGTCCTGAGGGGCATTAGAAGGGTCTTGTGGCCTTCATAAGGGTCCTGAAAGGCATTAGAAGGGTCTGGGGGCTTTTAGATGGGTCCTGAGGCAATCTAGAAGGGTCTAGGGGCCTTTACATGGGTCTTGAGGGGCATTAGAAGGGTCTGAGGGCCTTTAGAAGGGTCCTGAGGGGCATTAGAAGGGTCTGGGTGCTTTTAGATGGGTCCTGAGGCAATCTAGAAAGGTCTGGGGGCCTTTACATGGGTCTTGAGGGTCATTAGAAGGGTGTGGAGGCCTTTAGAAAGGCGCTGAGTGGCTCTAGAAGGGTCTGGGGACTATTAGAAGCGTCCTGAGGGGGTCCAGAAGGGTCTGGGTGCCTTTTTAAAGGCCCTCAGTGGGATTATAAGGGTCTCGCGGCTTTTAGAAAGGCCCTGAGTGGCATTACAAGGGTCTGGGGTCATATAGAAAGGCCCTGAGAGGTTCTAGAAGTGTCTGGGGTACTTTAGAAATGCCCTGAGGGGCTCTAGAAGGGTCTGAGGGCCTTTAGAATGGTCCTGAGGGGCATTAGAAGCGTCTTGTGGCCTTCATAAGGGTCCTGGAAGGCATTAGAAGGGTCTGGGGGCTTTTAGATGGGTCCTGAGGCAATCTAGAAGGGTCTAGGGGCCTTTACATGGGTCTTGAGGGTCATTAGAAGGGTGTGGAGGCCTTTAGAAAGGCCCTGAAAGGCATTAGAAGGGTCTGGGGGCTTTTAGATGGGTCCTGAGGCAATCTAGAAGGGTCTGGGGGCCTTTACATGGGTCCTGAGCATCATTAGAAGGGTGTGGAGGCCTTTAGAAAGGCCCTGAGGGGCTCTAGAAGGGTCTGGGGGCCTTTAGAAGGGTCTTCAGGGGCTCTGGAGGGGTCTGGCGACCTTTAGAAAGGCCCTGTGGGGCATTAGAAGGGTCTGGGGGCCTTTAGAATGCTCCTGAGGGGCAGTAGAAGGGTCTGGGAACCTTTATAAATGCCCTGAGGGGCATTAGAAGGGTCTGAGTGCCTTTAGAAAGGTCCTGAGGGGCATTAGAAGGGTCTTGTGGCCTTGATAAGGGTCCTGAAAGGCATTAGAAGGGTCTGGGGGCTTTTAGATGGGTCCTGAGGCAATCTAGAAGGGTCTAGGGGCCTTTACATGGGTCTTGAGGGTCATTAGAAGGGTGTGGAGGCCTTTAGAAAGGCCCTGAAAGGCATTAGAAGGGTCTGGGGGCTTTTAGATGGGTCCTGACGCAATCTAGAAGGTTCTGGGGGCCTTTACATGGGTCTTGAGAGTCATTAGAAGGGTGTGGAGGCCTTTAGAAAGGCGCTGAGGGGCTCTAGAAGGGTCTGGGGGCTATTAGAAGCGTCCTGAGGGGGTCCAGAAGGGTCTGGGGGCCTTTTTAAAGGCCCTCAGGGGGATTATAAGGGTCTCACGGCTTTTAGAAAGGCCCTGAGTGGCATTACAAGGGTCTGGGGTCATATAGAAAGGCCCTGAGAGGTTCTAGAAGTGTCTGGGGTACTTTAGAAATGCCCTGAGGGGCATTAGAAGGGTCTGGGGGCCTTTAGAATGGTCCTGAGGGGTTCTAGAAGGGTCTGGAGGCATTTAAAACTGTCCTGAGAGGCTCTAGAAGGGTCTGGGTGCCTTTATAAGGGTCCTGAGGGGCTTTAGAAGGGTCTGGGTGCCCTTATAAAAGCCCTGAGGGGAATTAGCAGGGTCTGGGGGACTTTAGAAGGGTCCTGAGGGGCTCTATAAGGGTCTGGGGGCCCTTAGAAGGGTCTTCAGGGGCTCTAGAAGGGTCTGGGGACCTTTAGAAAGGCCCTGTGGGGCATTAGAAGGGTCTGGGGGCCTTTAGAATGCTCCTGAGGGGCTCTATAAGGGTCTGGGGACCTTTATAAGTGTCCTGACTGGCTCTAGAAGGGTCTGGGAAGCTTTATAAATGCCCTGAGGAGCATTAGAAGGGTCTAATGGCCTTTAGAAAAATCCTGAGGGGCATTAGAAGGTTCTTGTGGCCTTCATAAGGGCCCTGAAAGGCATTAGAAGGGTCTGGGGGCTTTTAGATGGGTCCTGAGGCAATCTAGAAGGGTCTAGGGGCCTTTACATGGGTCTTGAGAGTCATTAGAAGGGTGTGGAGGCCTTTAGAAAGGCCCTGAGGGGCTCTAGAAGGGTCTGGGGGCCTTTAGAAGGGTCTTCAAGGGCCCTAGAAGGGTCTGGGGACCTTTAGAAAGGCCCTGTGGGGCATTAGAAGGGTCTGGGGGCCTTTAGAATGCTCCTGAGGGGCAGTAGAAGGGTCTGGGGACCTTTATAAATGCCCTGAGGGGCATTAGAAGGGTCTGAGGGCCTTTAGAAAGGTCCTGAGGGGCATTAGAAGGTTCTTGTGGCCTTCATAATGGTCCTGAAAGGCATTAGAAGGGTCTGGGGGCTTTTAGATGGGTCCTGAGGCAATCTAGAAGGGTCTAGGGGCCTTTACATGGGTCTTGAGGGTCATTAGAAGGGTGTGGAGGCCTTTAGAAAGGCCCTGAAATGCATTAGAAGGGTCTGGGGGCTTTTAGATGGGTCCTGAGGCAATCTAGAAGGGTCTGGGGGCCTTTACATGGGTCTTGAGGGTCATTAGAAGTGTGTGGAGGCCTTTAGAAAGGCCCTGAGGAGCTCTAGAAGGGTCTGGGGGCTATTAGAAGCGTCCTGAGGGGGTCCAGAAGGGTCTGGGGGCCTTTTTAAAGGCCCTCAGGGGGATTATAAGGGTCTCGCGGCCTTTAGAAAGGCCCTGAGCGGCATTAGAGGGGTCTGGGTGCCTTTAGAAATGACGTGAGGGGCATTACAAAAGTATGGGGGCCTTTAGAAAGGCCCTGAGGTGCATTAGAAGGGTCTGGGGGCCTATAGAATGGTCCTCAGGAGGGTCTAGAAGGGTCTGGAGGCATTTAAAACTGTCCTGAGAGGCTCTAGAAGGGTCTGGGTGCCTTTATAAGGGTTCTGAGGGGCATTATAAGGCTCTGGGTGCCCTTACAAAAGCCCTGAGGGCAATTAGCAGGGTCTGGGGGACTTTAGAAGGGTCCTGAGGGGCTCTATAAGGGTCTGGGGTCTTTAGAAGGGTCTTCAGGGGCTCTAGAAGGGTCTGGGGACCTTTAGAAAGGCCCTGTGGGGCATTAGAAGGGTCTGGGGGCCTTTAGAATGCTCCTGAGGGGCAGTAGAAGGGTGTGGGGACCTTTATAAAGGCCCTGACGGGAATTAGAATGGTCTGCGGGCCTTCAGAAGTGTCCTGAGGGGCTCTAGAATGGTCTGGGGGCCTTTATAAGTGTCCTGACGGGCTCTAGAAGGGTCTGGGAACCTTTATATATGCCCTGAGGGGCATTAGAAGGGTCTGAGGGCCTTTAGGAAGGTCCTGAGGGGCATTAGAAGGGTCTTGTGGCCTTCATAAGGGTCCTGAAAGGCATTAGAAGGGTCTGGGGGCTTTTAGATGGGTCCTGAGGCAATCTAGAAGGGTCTAGGGGCCTTTACATGGGTCTTGAGGGGCATTAGAAGGGTCTGAGGGCCTTTAGAAGGGTCCTGAGGGGCATTAGAAGGGTCTGGGTGCTTTTAGATGGGTCCTGAGGCAATCTAGAAAGGTCTGGGGGCCTTTACATGGGTCTTGAGGGTCATTAGAAGGGTGTGGAGGCCTTTAGAAAGGCGCTGAGTGGCTCTAGAAGGGTCTGGGGGCTATTAGAAGCGTCCTGAGGGGGTCCAGAAGGGTCTGGGTGCCTTTTTAAAGGCCCTCAGTGGGATTATAAGGGTCTCGCGGCTTTTAGAAAGGCCCTGAGCGGCATTACAAGGGTCTGGGGTCATATAGAAAGGCCCTGAGAGGTTCTAGAAGTGTCTGGGGTACTTTAGAAATGCCCTGAGGGGCTCTAGAAGGGTCTGAGGGCCTTTAGAATGGTCCTGAGGGGCATTAGAAGGGTCTTGTGGCCTTCATAAGGGTCCTGGAAGGCATTAGAAGGGTCTGGGGGCTTTTAGATGGGTCCTGAGGCAATCTAGAAGGGTCTAGGGGCCTTTACATGGGTCTTGAGGGTCATTAGAAGGGTGTGGAGGCCTTTAGAAAGGCCCTGAAAGGCATTAGAAGGGTCTGGGGGCTTTTAGATGGGTCCTGAGGCAATCTAGAAGGGTCTGGGGGCCTTTACATGGGTCTTGAGCATCATTAGAAGGGTGTGGAGGCCTTTAGAAAGGCCCTGAGGGGCTCTAGAAGGGTCTGGGGGCCTTTAGAAGGGTCTTCAGGGGCTCTGGAGGGGTCTGGCGACCTTTAGAAAGGCCCTGTGGGGCATTAGAAGGGTCTGGGGGCCTTTAGAATGCTCCTGAGGGGCAGTAGAAGGGTCTGGGAACCTTTATAAATGCCCTGAGGGGCATTAGAAGGGTCTGAGTGCCTTTAGAAAGGTCCTGAGGGGCATTAGAAGGGTCTTGTGGCCTTGATAAGGGTCCTGAAAGGCATTAGAAGGGTCTGGGGGCTTTTAGATGGGTCCTGAGGCAATCTAGAAGGGTCTAGGGGCCTTTACATGGGTCTTGAGGGTCATTAGAAGGGTGTGGAGGCCTTTAGAAAGGCGCTGAGGGGCTCTAGAAGGGTCTGGGGGCTATTAGAAGCGTCCTGAGGGGGTCCAGAAGGGTCTGGGGGCCTTTTTAAAGGCCCTCAGGGGGATTATAAGGGTCTCACGGCTTTTAGAAAGGCCCTGAGTGGCATTACAAGGGTCTGGGGTCATATAGAAAGGCCCTGAGAGGTTCTAGAAGTGTCTGGGGTACTTTAGAAATGCCCTGAGGGGCATTAGAAGGGTCTGGGGGCCTTTAGAATGGTCCTGAGGGGTTCTAGAAGGGTCTGGAGGCATTTAAAACTGTCCTGAGAGGCTCTAGAAGGGTCTGGGTGCCTTTATAAGGGTCCTGAGGGGCTTTAGAAGGGTCTGGGTGCCCTTATAAAAGCCCTGAGGGGAATTAGCAGGGTCTGGGGGACTTTAGAAGGGTCCTGAGGGGCTCTATAAGGGTCTGGGGGCCCTTAGAAGGGTCTTCAGGGGCTCTAGAAGGGTCTGGGGACCTTTAGAAAGGCCCTGTGGGGCATTAGAAGGGTCTGGGGGCCTTTAGAATGCTCCTGAGGGGCTCTATAAGGGTCTGGGGACCTTTATAAGTGTCCTGACTGGCTCTAGAAGGGTCTGGGAAGCTTTATAAATGCCCTGAGGGGCATTAGAAGGGTCTAATGGCCTTTAGAAAAATCCTGAGGGGCATTAGAAGGTTCTTGTGGCCTTCATAAGGGTCCTGAAAGGCATTAGAAGGGTCTGGGGGCTTTTAGATGGGTCCTGAGGCAATCTAGAAGGGTCTAGGGGCCTTTACATGGGTCTTGAGAGTCATTAGAAGGGTGTGGAGGCCTTTAGAAAGGCCCTGAGGGGCTCTAGAAGGGTCTGGGGGCCTTTAGAAGGGTCTTCAAGGGCCCTAGAAGGGTCTGGGGACCTTTAGAAAGGCCCTGTGGGGCATTAGAAGGGTCTGGGGGCCTTTAGAATGCTCCTGAGGGGCAGTAGAAGGGTCTGGGAACCTTTATAAATGCCCTGAGGGGCATTAGAAGGGTCTGAGGGCCTTTAGAAAGGTCCTGAGGGGCATTAGAAGGGTCTTGTGGCCTTCATAAGGGTCCTGAAAGGCATTAGAAGGGTCTGGGGGCTTTTAGATGGGTCCTGAGGCAATCTAGAAGGGTCTAGGGGCCTTTACATGGGTCTTGAGGGTCATTAGAAGGGTGTGGAGGCCTTTAGAAAGGCCCTGAAATGCATTAGAAGGGTCTGGGGGCTTTTAGATGGGTCCTGAGGCAATCTAGAAGGGTCTGGGGGCCTTTACATGGGTCTTGAGGGTCATTAGAAGTGTGTGGAGGCCTTTAGAAAGGCCCTGAGGAGCTCTAGAAGGGTCTGGGGGCTATTAGAAGCGTCCTGAGGGGTTCCAGAAGGGTCTGGGGGCCTTTTTAAAGGCCCTCAGGGGGATTATAAGGGTCTCGCGGCCTTTAGAAAGGCCCTGAGCGGCATTAGAGGGGTCTGGGTGCCTTTAGAAATGACGTGAGGGGCATTACAAAAGTATGGGGGCCTTTAGAAAGGCCCTGAGGTGCATTAGAAGGGTCTGGGGGCCTATAGAATGGTCCTCAGGAGGGTCTAGAAGGGTCTGGAGGCATTTAAAACTGTCCTGAGAGGCTCTAGAAGGGTCTGGGTGCCTTTATAAGGGTCCTGAGGGGCATTATAAGGCTCTGGGTGCCCTTATAAAAGCCCTGAGGGCAATTAGCAGGGTCTGGGGGACTTTAGAAGGGTCCTGAGGGGCTCTATAAGGGTCTGGCGTCTTTAGAAGGGTCTTCAGGGGCTCTAGAAGGGTCTGGGGACCTTTAGAAAGGCCCTGTGGGGCATTAGAAGGGTCTGGGGGCCTTTAGAATGCTCCTGAGGGGCAGTAGAAGGGTCTGGGGACCTTTATAAAGGCCCTGACGGGCATTAGAATGGTCTGCGGGCCTTCAGAAGTGTCCTGAGGGGCTCTAGAATGGTCTGGGGGCCTTTATAAGTGTCCTGACGGGCTCTAGAAGGGTCTGGGAACCTTTATATATGCCCTGAGGGGCATTAGAAGGGTCTGAGGGCCTTTAGGAAGGTCCTGAGGGGCATTAGAAGGGTCTTGTGGCCTTCATAAGGGTCCTGAAAGGCATTAGAAGGGTCTGGGGGCTTTTAGATGGGTCCTGAGGCAATCTAGAAGGGTCTAGGGGCCTTTACATGGGTCTTGAGGGGCATTAGAAGGGTCTGAGGGCCTTTAGAAGGGTCCTGAAAGGCATTAGAAGGGTCTGGGGGCTTTTAGATGGGTCCTGAGGCAATCTAGAAAGGTCTGGGGGCCTTTACATGGGTCTTGAGGGTCATTAGAAGGGTGTGGAGGCCTTTAGAAAGGCGCTGAGTGGCTCTAGAAGGGTCTGGGGGCTATTAGAAGCGTCCTGAGGGGGTCCAGAAGGGTCTGGGTGCCTTTTTAAAGGCCCTCAGTGGGATTATAAGGGTCTCGCGGCTTTTAGAAAGGCCCTGAGTGGCATTACAAGGGTCTGGGGTCATATAGAAAGGCCCTGAGAGGTTCTAGAAGTGTCTGGGGTACTTTAGAAATGCAGTGAGGTGCTCTAGAAGGGTCTGAGGGCCTTTAGAATGGTCTTGAGGGGCATTAGAAGGGTCTTGTGGCCTTCATAAGGGTCCTGGAAGGCATTAGAAGGGTCTGGGGGCTTTTAGATGGGTCCTGAGGCAATCTAGAAGGGTCTAGGGGCCTTTACATGGGTCTTGAGGGTCATTAGAAGGGTGTGGAGGCCTTTAGAAAGGCCCTGAAAGGCATTAGAAGGGTCTGGGGGCTTTTAGATGGGTCCTGAGGCAATCTAGAAGGGTCTGGGGGCCTTTACATGGGTCCTGAGCATCATTAGAAGGGTGTGGAGGCCTTTAGAAAGGCCCTGAGGGGCTCTAGAAGGGTCTGGGGGCCTTCAGAAGGGTCTTCAGGGGCTCTGGAGGGGTCTGGCGACCTTTAGAAAGGCCCTGTGGGGCATCAGAAGGGTCTGGGGGCCTTTAGAATGCTCCTGAGGGGCAGTAGAAGGGTCTGGGGACCTTTATAAATGCCCTGAGGGGCATTAGAAGGGTCTGAGTGCCTTTAGAAAGGTCCTGAGGTGCATTAGAAGGGTCTTGTGGCCTTGATAAGGGTCCTGAAAGGCATTAGAAGGGTCTGGGGGCTTTTAGATGGGTCCTGAGGCAATCTAGAAGGGTCTAGGGGCCTTTACATGGGTCTTGAGGGTCATTAGAAGGGTGTGGAGGCCTTTAGAAAGGCCCTGAAAGGCATTAGAAGGGTCTGGGGGCTTTTAGATGGGTCCTGACGCAATCTAGAAGGGTCTGGGGGCCTTTACATGGGTCTTGAGAGTCATTAGAAGGGTGTGGAGGCTTTTAGAAAGGCCCTGAAAGGCATTAGAAGGGTCTGGGGGCTTTTAGATGGGTCCTGAGGCAATCTAGAAGGGTCTGGGGGCCTTTACATCGGTCTTGAGGGTCATTAGAAGGGTGTGGATGCCTTTAGAAAGGCCCTGAGGGGCTCTAGAAGGGTCTGGGGGCTATTAGAAGCGTCCTGAGGGGGTCCAGAATGGTCTGGGGGCCTTTTTAAAGGCCCTCAGGGGGATTATAAGGGTCTCGCGTCCTTTAGAAAGGCCCTGAGTGGCATTAGAAGGGTCTGGGTGCCTTTAGAAATGACGTGAGGGGCATTACAAGGGTATGGGGGCCTTTAGAAAGGCCCTGAGGGGCATTAGAAGGGTCTGGGGGCCTTTAGAATGGTCCTGAGGGGCGTTAGAAGGGTCTCGGTGCCCTTATAAAAGCCCTGAGAGGAATTAGCAGGGTCTGGGGGACTTTAGAAGGGTCTTCAGGGGCTCTAGAAGGGTCTGGGGACCTTTAGAAAGACCCTGTGGGGCATTAGAAGGGTCTGGGGGCCTTTAGAAGGGTCCTGAGGGGCAGTAGAAGGGTCTGGGTGCCTTTAGAAGGGTCTTCAGGGGCTCTAGAAGGGTCTGAGCACCTTTAGAAAGGCCCTGTGGGGCATTAGAAGGGTCTGGGGGCCTTTAGAATGCTCCTGAGGGGCAGTAGAAGGGTCTGGGAACCTTTATAAATGCCCTGAGGGGCATTAGAAGGGTCTGAGTGCCTTTAGAAAGGTCCTGAGGGGCATTAGAAGGGTCTTGTGGCCTTGATAAGGGTCCTGAAAGGCATTAGAAGGGTCTGGGGGCTTTTAGATGGGTCCTGAGGCAATCTAGAAGGGTCTAGGGGCCTTTACATGGGTCTTGAGGGTCATTAGAAGGGTGTGGAGGCCTTTAGAAAGGCGCTGAGGGGCTCTAGAAGGGTCTGGGGGCTATTAGAAGCGTCCTGAGGGGGTCCAGAAGGGTCTGGGGGCCTTTTTAAAGGCCCTCAGGGGGATTATAAGGGTCTCACGGCTTTTAGAAAGGCCCTGAGTGGCATTACAAGGGTCTGGGGTCATATAGAAAGGCCCTGAGAGGTTCTAGAAGTGTCTGGGGTACTTTAGAAATGCCCTGAGGGGCATTAGAAGGGTCTGGGGGCCTTTAGAATGGTCCTGAGGGGTTCTAGAAGGGTCTGGAGGCATTTAAAACTGTCCTGAGAGGCTCTAGAAGGGTCTGGGTGCCTTTATATGGGTCCTGAGGGGCTTTAGAAGGGTCTGGGTGCCCTTATAAAAGCCCTGAGGGGAATTAGCAGGGTCTGGGGGACTTTAGAAGGGTCCTGAGGGGCTCTATAAGGGTCTGGGGGCCCTTAGAAGGGTCTTCAGGGGCTCTAGAAGGGTCTGGGGACCTTTAGAAAGGCCCTGTGGGGCATTAGAAGGGTCTGGGGGCCTTTAGAATGCTCCTGAGGGGCTCTATAAGGGTCTGGGGACCTTTATAAGTGTCCTGACTGGCTCTAGAAGGGTCTGGGAAGCTTTATAAATGCCCTGAGGGGCATTAGAAGGGTCTAATGGCCTTTAGAAAAATCCTGAGGGGCATTAGAAGGTTCTTGTGGCCTTCATAAGGGTCCTGAAAGGCATTAGAAGGGTCTGGGGGCTTTTAGATGGGTCCTGAGGCAATCTAGAAGGGTCTAGGGGCCTTTACATGGGTCTTGAGAGTCATTAGAAGGGTGTGGAGGCCTTTAGAAAGGCCCTGAGGGGCTCTAGAAGGGTCTGGGGGCCTTTAGAAGGGTCTTCAAGGGCCCTAGAAGGGTCTGGGGACCTTTAGAAAGGCCCTGTGGGGCATTAGAAGGGTCTGGGGGCCTTTAGAATGCTCCTGAGGGGCAGTAGAAGGGTCTGGGAACATTTATAAATGCCCTGAGGGGCATTAGAAGGGTCTGAGGGCCTTTAGAAAGGTCCTGAGGGGCATTAGAAGGGTCTTGTGGCCTTCATAAGGGTCCTGAAAGGCATTAGAAGGGTCTGGGGGCTTTTAGATGGGTCCTGAGGCAATCTAGAAGGGTCTAGGGGCCTTTACATGGGTCTTGAGGGTCATTAGAAGGGTGTGGAGGCCTTTAGAAAGGCCCTGAAAGGCATTAGAAGGGTCTGGGGGCTTTTAGATGGGTCCTGAGGGTCATTAGAAGGGTGTGGAGGCCTTTAGAAAGGCCCTGAAAGGCATTAGAAGGGTCTGGGGGCTTTTAGATGGGTCCTGAGGCAATCTAGAAGGGTCTGGGGGTCTTTACATCGGTCTTGAGGGTCATTAGAAGGGTGTGGATGCCTTTAGAAAGGCCCTGAGGGGCTCTAGAAGGGTCTGGGGGCTATTAGAAGCGTCCTGAGGGGGTCCAGAATGGTCTGGGGGCCTTTTTAAAGGCCCTCAGGGGGATTATAAGGGTCTCGCGTCCTTTAGAAAGGCCCTGAGTGGCATTAGAAGGGTCTGGGTGCCTTTAGAAATGACGTGAGGGGCATTACAAGGGTATGGGGGCCTTTAGAAAGGCCCTGAGGGGCATTAGAAGGGTCTGGGGGCCTTTAGAATGGTCCTGAGGGGCGTTAGAAGGGTCTCGGTGCCCTTATAAAAGCCCTGAGAGGAATTAGCAGGGTCTGGGGGACTTTAGAAGGGTCTTCAGGGGCTCTAGAAGGGTCTGGGGACCTTTAGAAAGACCCTGTGGGGCATTAGAAGGGTCTGGGGGCCTTTAGAAGGGTCCTGAGGGGCAGTAGAAGGGTCTGGGTGCCTTTAGAAGGGTCTTCAGGGGCTCTAGAAGGGTCTGAGCACCTTTAGAAAGGCCCTGTGGGGCATTAGAAGGGTCTGGAGGCCTTTAGAATGCTCCTGATGGGCAGTAGAAGGGTCTGGGGACCTTTATAAGGCCCTGACGGGCATTAGAATGGTCTGCAGGCCTTTAGAAGTGTCCTGAGGGGCTCTAGAATGGTCTGGGGGCCTTTATAAGGGTCCTGGCAGGCTCTAGAAGGGTCTGGGAACCTTTATAAATGCCCTGAGGGGCATTAGAAGGGTCTGAGGGCCTTTAGAAACGTCCTGAGGGGCATTAGAAGGGTCTTGTGGCCTGAAAAGCATTAGAATGGTCTGGGGGCTTTTAGATGGGTCCTGAGGCAATCTAGAAGGGTCTAGGGGCCTTTACATGGGTCTTGAGGGTCATTAGAAGGGTGTGGAGGCCTTTAGAAAGGCCCTGAAAGGCATTAGAAGGGTCTGGGGGCTTTTAGATGGGTCCTGAGGCAATCTAGAAGGGTCTGGGGGCCTTTACATGGGTCTTGAGTGTCCTTAGAAGGGTGTGGAGGCCTTTAGAAAAGCCCTGAGGGGCTCTAGAAGGGTCTGGGGGCTATTAGAAGCGTCCTGAGGGGGTCCAGAAGGGTCTGGGGGCCTTTTTAAAGGCCCTCAGGGGGATTATAAGGGTCTCGCAGCCTTTAGAAAGGCCCTGAGTGGCATTAGAAGGGTCTGGGTGCCTTTAGAAATGACCTGAGGGGCATTAGAAGGGTATGGGGGCATTTAGAAAGGCCCTGTGGGGCATTAGAAGGGTCTGGGGGCCTTTAGAATGGTCCTGAGGGGGTCTAGAAGGGTCTGGGGCATTTAAAACTGTCCTGAGAGGCTCTAGAAGGGTCTGGGTGCCTTTATAAGGGTCCTGAGGGGCATTAGAAGGGTCTGGGTGCCCTTATAAAAGCCCTGAGGGGAATTAGCAGGTTCTGGGGGACTTTAGAAGGGTCCTGAGGGGCTCTATAAGGGTCTGGGGGCCTTTAGAAGGGTCTTGAGGGGCTCTAGAAGGGTCTGGGGACCTTTAGAAAGGCCCTGTAGGGCATTAGAAGGGTCTGGGGGCCTTTAGAAGGGTCTTCAGGGGCTCTAGAAGGGTCTGGGGACCTTTAGAAAGGCCCCGTGGGGCATTAGAAGGGTCTGAGGTCCTTTAGAATGCTCCTGAGGGGCAGTAGAAGGGTCTGGGGACCTTTATAAGTGTCCTGACGGGCTCTAGAATGGTCTGGGAACCTTTATAAATGCCCTGAGGGGCATTAGAAGGGTCTGAGGGCCTTTAGAAAGGTCCTGAGGGGCATTAGAAGGGTCTTGTGGCCTTCATAAGGGTCCTGAAAGGCATTAGAAGGGTCTGGGGGCTTTTAGATGGGTCCTGAGGCAATCTAGAAGGGTCTAGGGGCCTTTACATGGGTCTTGATGGTCATTAGAAGGGTGTGGAGGCCTTTAGAAAGGCCCTGAAAGGCATTAGAAGGGTCTGGGGGCTTTTAGATGGGTCCTGAGGCAATCTAGAAGGGTCTGGGGGCCTTTACATGGGTCTTGAGGGTCATTACAATGGTGTGGAGGCCTTTAGAAAGGCCCTGAGGGGCTCTAGAAGGGTCTGGGGGCTATTAGAAGCGTCCTGAGTGTGTCCAGAAGGGTCTGGGGGACTTTTTAAAGGCCGTCAAGGGGAATTATAAGGGTCTCGTGGCCTTTAGAAAGGCCCTGAGTCGCATTACAAGGGCCTGGGGTCATATAGATAGGCCCTGAGAGGTTCTAGAAGTGTCTGGGGTACTTTAGAAAGGCCCTGAGGGGCATTAGAAGGGTCTGAGGGCCTTTAGAAAGGTCCTGAGGGGCATTAGAAGGGTCTTGTGGCCTTCATAAGGGTCCTGAAAGGCATTAGAAGGGTCTGGGGGCTTTTAGATGGGTCCTGAGGCAATCTAGAAGGGTCTAGGGGCCTTTACATGGGTCTTGAGGGTCATTAGAAGGGTGTGGAGGCCTTTAGAAAGGCCCTGAAAGGCATTAGAAGGGTCTGGGGGCTTTTGGATGGGTCCTGAGGCAATCTAGAAGGGTCTGGGGGCCTTTACATGGGTCTTGAGGGTCATTAAAAGGGTGTGGAGGCCTTTAGAAAGGCCCTGAGGGGCTCTAGAAGGGTCTGGGGGCTATTAGAAGCGTCCTGAGGGGGTCCAGAATGGTCTGGGGGCCTTTAGAAATGACCTGAGGGGCATTAGAAGGGTATGGGGGCCTTTAGAATGGTCCTGAGGGGGTCTAGAAGGGTCTGGAGGCATTTAAAACTGTCCTGAGAGGCTCTAGAAGGGTCTGGATGCCTTTATAAGGGTCCTGAGGGGCATTAGAAGGGTCTGGGTGCCCTTATAAAAGCCCTGAGGGGAATTAGCAGGGTCTGGGGGACTTTAGAAGGGTCCTGAGGGGCTCTATAAGGGTCTGGGGGCCTTTAGAAGGGTCTTCAGGGGCTCTAGAGGGGTCTGGGGACCTTTAAAAAAGGCCCTGTGGGGCATTAGAAGGGTCTGGGGGCCTTTAGAATGCTCCTGAGGGGCAGTAGAATGGTCTGGGGACATTTATAAGGGTCCTGACGGGCTCTAGAAGGGTCTGGGGACCTTTATAAGGGTCCTGACGGGCTCTAGAAGGGTCTGAGGGCCTTTAGAAAGGTCCTGAGGGGCATTAGAAGGGTCTTGTGGCCTTCATAAGGGTCCTGAAAGGCATTAGAAGGGTCTGGGGGCTTTTAGATGGGTCCTGAGGCAATCTAGAAGGGTCTAGGGGCCTTTACATGGGTCTTGAGGGTCATTAGAAGGGTGTGGAGGCCTTTAGAAAGGCCCTGAAAGGAATTAGAAGGGTCTGGGGGCCTTTAGAAGGGTCTTCAAGGGCTCTAGAAGGGTCTGGGGACCTTTAGAAAGGCCCTGTGGGGCATTAGAAGGGTCTGGGGGCCTTTAGAATGCTCCTGAGGGGCAGTAGAAGGGTCTGGGGACCTTTATAAGGGTCCTGACGGGCTCTAGAAGGGTCTGGGAACCTTTATAAATGCCCTGAGGGGCATTAGAAGGGTCTAAGGGCCTTTAGAAAGGTCCTGAGGGGCATTAGAAGGGTCTTGTGGCCTTCATAAGGGTCCTGAAAGGCATTAGAAGGGTCTGGGGGCTTTTAGATGGGTCCTGAGGCAATCTAGAAGGGTCTAGGGGCCTTTACATGGGTCTTGAGGGTCATTAGAAGGGTGTGGAGGCCTTTAGAAAGGCCCTGAAAGGAATTAGAAGGGTCTGGGGGCCTTTAGAAGGGTCTTCAAGGGCTCTAGAAGGGTCTGGGGACCTTTAGAAAGGCCCTGTGGGGCATTAGAAGGGTCTGGGGGCCTTTAGAATGCTCCTGAGGGGCAGTAGAAGGGTCTGGGGACCTTTATAAGGGTCCTGACGGGCTCTAGAAGGGTCTGGGAACCTTTATAAATGCCCTGAGGGGCATTAGAAGGGTCTGAGGGCCTTTAGAAAGGTCCTGAGGGGCATTAGAAGGTTCTTGTGGCCTTCATAAGGGTCCTGAAAGGCATTAGAAGGGTCTGGGGGCTTTTAGATGGGTCCTGAGGCAATCTAGAAGGGTCTAGGGGCCTTTACATTGGTCTTGAGAGTCATTAGAAGGGTGTGGAGGCCATTAGAAAGGCCCTGAGGGGCTCTAGAAGGGTCTGGGGGCCTTTAGAAGGGTCTTCAGGGGCTCTAGAGGGGTCTGGGGACCTTTAGAAAGGCCCTGTGGGGCATTAGAAGGGTCTGGGGGCCTTTAGAATGCTCCTGAGGGGCAGTAGATGGGTCTGGGAACCTTTATAAATGCCCTGAGGGGCATTAGAAGGGTCTGAGGGCCTTTAGAAAGGTCCTGAGGGGCATTAGAAGGTTCTTGTGGCCTTTATAAGGGTCCTGAAATGCATTAGAAGGGTCTGGGGGCTTTTAGATGGGTCCTGAGGCAATCTAGAAGGGTCTGGGGACCTTTACATGGGTCTTGAGGGTCATTAGAAGGGTGTGGTGTCCTTTAGAAAGGCCCTGAAAGGCATTAGAAGGGTCTGGGGGCTTTTAGATGGGTCCTGAGGCAATCTAGAAGGGTCTGGGGGCCTTTACATGGGTCTTGAGGGTCATTAGAAGGGTGTGGAGGCCTTTAGAAAGGCCCTGAGGGGCTCTAGAAGGGTCTGGTGGCTATTAGAAGCGTCCTGAGGGGGTCTAGAACGGTCTGGGGGCCTTTTTAAAGGCCCTCAGGGGGATTATAAGGGTCTCGCGGCCTTTAGAAAAGCCCTGAGTGGCATTAGAAGGGTCTGGGTGCCTTTAGAAATGACCTGAGGGGCATTAGAAGGGTATGGGGGCCTTTAGAAAGGCCCTGATGGGCATTAGAAGGGTCTGGGGACCTTTAGAAAGGCCCTGTGGGGCATTAGAAGGGTCTGAGTGCCTTTATAATGCTCCTTAGGGGCAGTAGAAGGGTCTGGGGACCTTTATAAGTGTCCTGACGTGCTCTAGAAGGGTCTGAGAACCTTTATAAATGCCCTGAGGTGCATTAGAAGGGTCTGAGGGCCTTTAGAAAGGTCCTGAGGGGCATTAGAAGGGTCTTGTGGCCTTCATAAGGGTCCTGAAAGGCATTAGAAGGGTCTGGGGGCTTTTAGATTGGTCCTGAGGCATGCTAGAAGGGTCTAGGGGCCTTTACATGGGTCTTGAGGGTCATTAGAAGGGTGTGGAGGCCTTTAGAAAGGCCCTGAAAGGCATTAGAAGGGTCTGGGTGCTTTTAGATGGGTCCTGAGGCAATCTAGAAGGGTCTGGGGGCCTTTACATGGGTCCTGAGCATCATTAGAAGGGTGTGGAGGCCTTTAGAAAGGCCCTGAGGGGCTCTAGAAGGGTCTGGGGGCCTTTAGAAGGGTCTTCAGGGGCTCTGGAGGGGTCTGGCGACCTTTAGAATGGCCCTGTGGGGCATTAGAAGGGTCTGGGGGCCTTTAGAATGCTCCTGAGGGGCAGTAGAAGGGTCTGGGAACCTTTATAAATGCCCTGAGGGGCATTAGAAGGGTCTGAGGGCCTTTAGAAAGGTCCTGAGGGGCATTAGAAGGGTCTTGTGGCCTTGATAAGGGTCCTGAAAGGCATTAGAAGGGTCTGGGGGCTTTTAGATGGGTCCTGAGGCAATCTAGAAGGGTCTAGGGGCCTTTACATGGGTCTTGAGGGTCATTAGAAGGGTGTGGAGGCCTTTAGAAAGGCCCTGAAATGCATTAGAAGGGTCTGGGGGCTTTTAGATGGGTCCTGAGGCAATCTAGAAGGGTCTGGGGGCCTTTACATGGGTCTTGAGGGTCATTAGAAGTGTGTGGAGGCCTTTAGAAAGGCCCTGAGGAGCTCTAGAAGGGTCTGGGGGCTATTAGAAGCGTCCTGAGGGGGTCCAGAAGGGTCTGGGGGCCTTTTTAAAGGCCCTCAGGGGGATTATAAGGGTCTCGCGGCTTTTAGAAAGGCCCTGAGCGGCATTAGAGGGGTCTGGGTGCCTTTAGAAATGACGTGAGGGGCATTACAAAAGTATGGGGGCCTTTAGAAAGGCCCTGAGGTGCATTAGAAGGGTCTGGGGGCCTATAGAATGGTCCTCAGGAGGGTCTAGAAGGGTCTGGAGGCATTTAAAACTGTCCTGAGAGGCTCTAGAAGGGTCTGGGTGCCTTTATAAGGGTTCTGAGGGGCATTATAAGGCTCTGGGTGCCCTTATAAAAGCCCTGAGGGCAATTAGCAGGGTCTGGGGGACTTTAGAAGGGTCCTGAGGGGCTCTATAAGGGTCTGGGGGCCTTTAGAAGGGTCTTCAGGGGCTCTAGAGGGGTCTGGGGACCTTTAAAAAAGGCCCTGTGGGGCATTAGAAGGGTCTGGGGGCCTTTAGAATGCTCCTGAGGGGCAGTAGAATGGTCTGGGGACATTTATAAGGGTCCTGACGGGCTCTAGAAGGGTCTGGGGACCTTTATAAGGGTCCTGACGGGCTCTAGAAGGGTCTGAGGGCCTTTAGAAAGGTCCTGAGGGGCATTAGAAGGGTCTTGTGGCCTTCATAAGGGTCCTGAAAGGCATTAGAAGGGTCTGGGGGCTTTTAGATGGGTCCTGAGGCAATCTAGAAGGGTCTAGGGGCCTTTACATGGGTCTTGAGGGTCATTAGAAGGGTGTGGAGGCCTTTAGAAAGGCCCTGAAAGGAATTAGAAGGGTCTGGGGGCCTTTAGAAGGGTCTTCAAGGGCTCTAGAAGGGTCTGGGGACCTTTAGAAAGGCCCTGTGGGGCATTAGAAGGGTCTGGGGGCCTTTAGAATGCTCCTGAGGGGCAGTAGAAGGGTCTGGGGACCTTTATAAGGGTCCTGACGGGCTCTAGAAGGGTCTGGGAACCTTTATAAATGCCCTGAGGGGCATTAGAAGGGTCTAAGGGCCTTTAGAAAGGTCCTGAGGGGCATTAGAAGGGTCTTGTGGCCTTCATAAGGGTCCTGAAAGGCATTAGAAGGGTCTGGGGGCTTTTAGATGGGTCCTGAGGCAATCTAGAAGGGTCTAGGGGCCTTTACATGGGTCTTGAGGGTCATTAGAAGGGTGTGGAGGCCTTTAGAAAGGCCCTGAAAGGAATTAGAAGGGTCTGGGGGCCTTTAGAAGGGTCTTCAAGGGCTCTAGAAGGGTCTGGGGACCTTTAGAAAGGCCCTGTGGGGCATTAGAAGGGTCTGGGGGCCTTTAGAATGCTCCTGAGGGGCAGTAGAAGGGTCTGGGGACCTTTATAAGGGTCCTGACGGGCTCTAGAAGGGTCTGGGAACCTTTATAAATGCCCTGAGGGGCATTAGAAGGGTCTGAGGGCCTTTAGAAAGGTCCTGAGGGGCATTAGAAGGTTCTTGTGGCCTTCATAAGGGTCCTGAAAGGCATTAGAAGGGTCTGGGGGCTTTTAGATGGGTCCTGAGGCAATCTAGAAGGGTCTAGGGGCCTTTACATTGGTCTTGAGAGTCATTAGAAGGGTGTGGAGGCCATTAGAAAGGCCCTGAGGGGCTCTAGAAGGGTCTGGGGGCCTTTAGAAGGGTCTTCAGGGGCTCTAGAGGGGTCTGGGGACCTTTAGAAAGGCCCTGTGGGGCATTAGAAGGGTCTGGGGGCCTTTAGAATGCTCCTGAGGGGCAGTAGATGGGTCTGGGAACCTTTATAAATGCCCTGAGGGGCATTAGAAGGGTCTGAGGGCCTTTAGAAAGGTCCTGAGGGGCATTAGAAGGTTCTTGTGGCCTTTATAAGGGTCCTGAAATGCATTAGAAGGGTCTGGGGGCTTTTAGATGGGTCCTGAGGCAATCTAGAAGGGTCTGGGGACCTTTACATGGGTCTTGAGGGTCATTAGAAGGGTGTGGTGTCCTTTAGAAAGGCCCTGAAAGGCATTAGAAGGGTCTGGGGGCTTTTAGATGGGTCCTGAGGCAATCTAGAAGGGTCTGGGGGCCTTTACATGGGTCTTGAGGGTCATTAGAAGGGTGTGGAGGCCTTTAGAAAGGCCCTGAGGGGCTCTAGAAGGGTCTGGTGGCTATTAGAAGCGTCCTGAGGGGGTCTAGAACGGTCTGGGGGCCTTTTTAAAGGCCCTCAGGGGGATTATAAGGGTCTCGCGGCCTTTAGAAAAGCCCTGAGTGGCATTAGAAGGGTCTGGGTGCCTTTAGAAATGACCTGAGGGGCATTAGAAGGGTATGGGGGCCTTTAGAAAGGCCCTGATGGGCATTAGAAGGGTCTGGGGACCTTTAGAAAGGCCCTGTGGGGCATTAGAAGGGTCTGAGTGCCTTTATAATGCTCCTTAGGGGCAGTAGAAGGGTCTGGGGACCTTTATAAGTGTCCTGACGTGCTCTAGAAGGGTCTGAGAACCTTTATAAATGCCCTGAGGTGCATTAGAAGGGTCTGAGGGCCTTTAGAAAGGTCCTGAGGGGCATTAGAAGGGTCTTGTGGCCTTCATAAGGGTCCTGAAAGGCATTAGAAGGGTCTGGGGGCTTTTAGATTGGTCCTGAGGCATGCTAGAAGGGTCTAGGGGCCTTTACATGGGTCTTGAGGGTCATTAGAAGGGTGTGGAGGCCTTTAGAAAGGCCCTGAAAGGCATTAGAAGGGTCTGGGTGCTTTTAGATGGGTCCTGAGGCAATCTAGAAGGGTCTGGGGGCCTTTACATGGGTCCTGAGCATCATTAGAAGGGTGTGGAGGCCTTTAGAAAGGCCCTGAGGGGCTCTAGAAGGGTCTGGGGGCCTTTAGAAGGGTCTTCAGGGGCTCTGGAGGGGTCTGGCGACCTTTAGAATGGCCCTGTGGGGCATTAGAAGGGTCTGGGGGCCTTTAGAATGCTCCTGAGGGGCAGTAGAAGGGTCTGGGAACCTTTATAAATGCCCTGAGGGGCATTAGAAGGGTCTGAGGGCCTTTAGAAAGGTCCTGAGGGGCATTAGAAGGGTCTTGTGGCCTTGATAAGGGTCCTGAAAGGCATTAGAAGGGTCTGGGGGCTTTTAGATGGGTCCTGAGGCAATCTAGAAGGGTCTAGGGGCCTTTACATGGGTCTTGAGGGTCATTAGAAGGGTGTGGAGGCCTTTAGAAAGGCCCTGAAATGCATTAGAAGGGTCTGGGGGCTTTTAGATGGGTCCTGAGGCAATCTAGAAGGGTCTGGGGGCCTTTACATGGGTCTTGAGGGTCATTAGAAGTGTGTGGAGGCCTTTAGAAAGGCCCTGAGGAGCTCTAGAAGGGTCTGGGGGCTATTAGAAGCGTCCTGAGGGGGTCCAGAAGGGTCTGGGGGCCTTTTTAAAGGCCCTCAGGGGGATTATAAGGGTCTCGCGGCTTTTAGAAAGGCCCTGAGCGGCATTAGAGGGGTCTGGGTGCCTTTAGAAATGACGTGAGGGGCATTACAAAAGTATGGGGGCCTTTAGAAAGGCCCTGAGGTGCATTAGAAGGGTCTGGGGGCCTATAGAATGGTCCTCAGGAGGGTCTAGAAGGGTCTGGAGGCATTTAAAACTGTCCTGAGAGGCTCTAGAAGGGTCTGGGTGCCTTTATAAGGGTTCTGAGGGGCATTATAAGGCTCTGGGTGCCCTTATAAAAGCCCTGAGGGCAATTAGCAGGGTCTGGGGGACTTTAGAAGGGTCCTGAGGGGCTCTATAAGGGTCTGGGGTCTTTAGAAGGGTCTTCAGGGGCTCTAGAAGGGTCTGGGGACCTTTAGAAAGGCCCTGTGGGGCATTAGAAGGGTCTGGGGGCCTTTAGAATGCTCCTGAGGGGCAGTAGAAGGGTGTGGGGACCTTTATAAAGGCCCTGACGGGAATTAGAATGGTCTGCGGGCCTTCAGAAGTGTCCTGAGGGGCTCTAGAATGGTCTGGGGGCCTTTATAAGTGTCCTGACGGGCTCTAGAAGGGTCTGGGAACCTTTATATATGCCCTGAGGGGCATTAGAAGGGTCTGAGGGCCTTTAGGAAGGTCCTGAGGGGCATTAGAAGGGTCTTGTGGCCTTCATAAGGGTCCTGAAAGGCATTAGAAGGGTCTGGGGGCTTTTAGATGGGTCCTGAGGCAATCTAGAAGGGTCTAGGGGCCTTTACATGGGTCTTGAGGGGCATTAGAAGGGTCTGAGGGCCTTTAGAAGGGTCCTGAGGGGCATTAGAAGGGTCTGGGTGCTTTTAGATGGGTCCTGAGGCAATCTAGAAGGGTCTGGGGGCCTTTACATGGGTCTTGAGCATCATTAGAAGGGTGTGGAGGCCTTTAGAAAGGCCCTGAGGGGCTCTAGAAGGGTCTGGGGGCCTTTAGAAGGGTCTTCAGGGGCTCTGGTGGGGTCTGGCGACCTTTAGAAAGGCCCTGTGGGGCATTAGAAGGGTCTGGGAACCTTTATAAATGCCCTGAGGGGCATTAGAAGGGTCTGAGTGCCTTTAAAAAGGTCCTGAGGGGCATTAGAAGGGTCTTGTGGCCTTGATAAGGGTCCTGAAAGGCATTAGAAGGGTCTGGGGGCTTTTAGATGGGTCCTGAGGCAATCTAGAAGGGTCTAGGGGCCTTTACATGGGTCTTGAGGGTCATTAGAAGGGTGTGGAGGCCTTTAGAAAGGCGCTGAGGGGCTCTAGAAGGGTCTGGGGGCTATTAGAAGCGTCCTGAGGGGGTCCAGAAGGGTCTGGGGGCCTTTTTAAAGGCCCTCAGGGGGATTATAAGGGTCTCACGGCTTTTAGAAAGGCCCTGAGTGGCATTACAAGGGTCTGGGGTCATATAGAAAGGCCCTGAGAGGTTCTAGAAGTGTCTGGGGTACTTTAGAAATGCCCTGAGGGGCATTAGAAGGGTCTGGGGGCCTTTAGAATGGTCCTGAGGTGTTCTAGAAGGGTCTGGAGGCATTTAAAACTGTCCTGAGAGGCTCTAGAAGGGTCTGGGTGCCTTTATAAGGGTCCTGAGGGGCTTTAGAAGGGTCTGGGTGCCCTTATAAAAGCCCTGAGGGGAATTAGCAGGGTCTGGGGGACTTTAGAAGGGTCCTGAGGGGCTCTATAAGGGTCTGGGGGCCCTTAGAAGGGTCTTCAGGGGCTCTAGAAGGGTCTGGGGACCTTTAGAAAGGCCCTGTGGGGCATTAGAAGGGTCTGGGGGCCTTTAGAATGCTCCTGAGGGGCTCTATAAGGGTCTGGGGACCTTTATAAGTGTCCTGACTGGCTCTAGAAGGGTCTGGGAAGCTTTATAAATGCCCTGAGGGGCATTAGAAGGGTCTAATGGCCTTTAGAAAAATCCTGAGGGGCATTAGAAGGTTCTTGTGGCCTTCATAAGGGTCCTGAAAGGCATTAGAAGGGTCTGGGGGCTTTTAGATGGGTCCTGAGGCAATCTAGAAGGGTCTAGGGGCCTTTACATGGGTCTTGAGAGTCATAAGAAGGGTGTGGAGGCCTTTAGAAAGGCCCTGAGGGGCTCTAGAAGGGTCTGGGGGCCTTTAGAAGGGTCTTCATGGGCCCTAGAAGGGTCTGGGGACCTTTAGAAAGGCCCTGTGGGGCATTAGAAGGGTCTGGGGGCCTTTAGAATGCTCCTGAGGGGCAGTAGAAGGGTCTGGGGACCTTTATAAGTGTCCTGACGGGCTCTAGAAGTGACTGGTAACCTTTATAAATGCCCTGAGGGGCATTAGAAGGGTCTAAGTGCCTTTAGAAAGGTCCTGAGGGGCATTAGAAGGTTCTTGTGGCCTTCATAATGGTCCTGAAAGGCATTAGAAGGGTCTGGGGGCTTTTAGATGGGTCCTGAGGCAATCTAGAAGGGTGTAGGGGCCTTTACATGGGTCTTGAGGGTCATTAGAAGGGTGTGGAGGCCTTTAGAAAGGCCCTGAGGGGCTCTAGAAGGGTCTGGGGGCCTTTAGAAGGGTCTTCAGGGGCTCTAGAAGGGTCTGGGGTCCTTTAGAAAGGCCCTGTGGGCATTAGAAGGGTCTGGGGGCCTTTAGAATGCTCCTGAGGGGCAGTAGAAGGGTCTGGGAACCTTTATAAATGCCCTGAGGGGCATTAGAAGGGTCTGAGGGCCTTTAGAAAGGTCCTGAGGGGCATTAGAAGGGTCTTGTGGCCTTCATAAGGGTCCTGAAAGGCATTAGAAGGGTCTGGGGGCTTTTAGATGGGTCCTGAGGCAATCTAGAAGGGTCTAGGGGCCTTTACATGGGTCTTGAGGGTCATTAGAAGGGTGTGGAGGCCTTTAGAACGGCCCTGAAATGCATTAGAAGGGTCTGGGGGCTTTTAGATGGGTCCTGAGGCAATCTAGAAGGGTCTGGGGGCCTTTACATGGGTCTTGAGGGTCATTAGAAGTGTGTGGAGGCCTTTAGAAAGGCCCTGAGGAGCTCTAGAAGGGTCTGGGGGCTATTAGAAGCGTCCTGAGGGGGTCCAGAAGGGTCTGGGGGCCTTTTTAAAGGCCCTCAGGGGGATTATAAGGGTCTCGCGGCCTTTAGAAAGGCCCTGAGCGGCATTAGAGGGGTCTGGGTGCCTTTAGAAATGACGTGAGGGGCATTACAAAAGTATGGGGGCCTTTAGAAAGGCCCTGAGGTGCATTAGAAGGGTCTGGGGGCCTATAGAATGGTCCTCAGGAGGGTCTAGAAGGGTCTGGAGGCATTTAAAACTGTCCTGAGAGGCTCTAGAAGGGTCTGGGTGCCTTTATAATGGTCCTGAGGGGCATTATAAGGCTCTGGCTGCCCTTATAAAAGCCCTGAGGGCAATTAGCAGGGTCTGGGGGACTTTAGAAGGGTCCTGAGGGGCTCTATAAGGGTCTGGGGTCTTTAGAAGGGTCTTCAGGGGCTCTAGAAGGGTCTGGGGACCTTTAGAAAGGCCCTGTGGGGCATTAGAAGGGTCTGGGGGCCTTTAGAATGCTCCTGAGGGGCAGTAGAAGGGTCTGGGGACCTTTATAAAGGCCCTGACGGGCATTAGAATGGTCTGCGGGCCTTCAGAAGTGTCCTGAGGGGCTCTAGAATGGTCTGGGGGCCTTTATAAGTGTCCTGACGGGCTCTAGAAGGGTCTGGGAACCTTTATATATGCCCTGAGGGGCATTAGAAGGGTCTGAGGGCCTTTAGGAAGGTCCTGAGGGGCATTAGAAGGGTCTTGTGGCCTTCATAAGGGTCCTGAAAGGCATTAGAAGGGTCTGGGGGCTTTTAGATGGGTCCTGAGGCAATCTAGAAGGGTCTAGGGGCCTTTACATGGGTCTTGAGGGGCATTAGAAGGGTCTGAGGGCCTTTAGAAGGGTCCTGAGGGGCATTAGAAGGGTCTGGGGGCTTTTAGATGGGTCCTGAGGCAATCTAGAAAGGTCTGGGGGCCTTTACATGGGTCTTGAGGGTCATTAGAAGGGTGTGGAGGCCTTTAGAAAGGCGCTGAGTGGCTCTAGAAGGGTCTGGGGGCTATTAGAAGCGTCCTGAGGGGGTCCAGAAGGGTCTGGGTGCCTTTTTAAAGGCCCTCAGTGGGATTATAAGGGTCTCGCGGCTTTTAGAAAGGCCCTGAGTGGCATTACAAGGGTCTGGGGTCATATAGAAAGGCCCTGAGAGGTTCTAGAAGTGTCTGGGGTACTTTAGAAATGCCCTGAGGTGCTCTAGAAGGGTCTGAGGGCCTTTAGAATGGACCTGAGGGGCATTAGAAGGGTCTTGTGGCCTTCATAAGGGTCCTGGAAGGCATTAGAAGGGTCTGGGGGCTTTTAGATGGGTCCTGAGGCAATCTAGAAGGGTCTAGGGGCCTTTACATGGGTCTTGAGGGTAATTAGAAGGGTGTGGAGGCCTTTAGAAAGGCCCTGAAAGGCATTAGAAGGGTCTGGGGGCTTTTAGATGGGTCCTGAGGCAATCTAGAAGGGTCTGGGGGCCTTTACATGGGTCCTGAGCATCATTAGAAGGGTGTGGAGGCCTTTAGAAAGGCCCTGAGGGGCTCTAGAAGGGTCTGGGGGCCTTTAGAAGGGTCTTCAGGGGCTCTGGAGGGGTCTGGCGACCTTTAGAAAGGCCCTGTGGGGCATCAGAAGAGTCTGGGGGCCTTTAGAATGCTCCTGAGGGGCAGTAGAAGGGTCTGGGAACCTTTATAAATGCCCTGAGGGGCATTAGAAGGGTCTGAGTGCCTTTAGAAAGGTCCTGAGGGGCATTAGAAGGGTCTTGTGGCCTTGATAAGGGTCCTGAAAGGCATTAGAAGGGTCTGGGGGCTTTTAGATGGGTCCTGAGGCAATCTAGAAGGGTCTAGGGGCCTTTACATGGGTCTTGAGGGTCATTAGAAGGGTGTGGAGGCCTTTAGAAAGGCCCTGAAAGGCATTAGAAGGGTCTGGGGGCTTTTAGATGGGTCCTGACGCAATCTAGAAGGGTCTGGGGGCCTTTACATGGGTCTTGAGAGTCATTAGAAGGGTGTGGAGGCTTTTAGAAAGGCCCTGAGGGGCTCTAGAAGGGTCTGGGGGCTATTAGAAGCGTCCTGAGGGGGTCCAGAATGGTCTGGGGGCCTTTAGAAATGACCTGAGGGGCATTAGAAGGGTATGGGGGCCTTTAGAAAGGACCTGAGGGGCATTAGAATGGTCTGGGGGCCTTTAGAATGGTCCTGACAGGGTCTAGAAGGGTCTGGAGGCATTTAAAACTGTCCTGAGAGGCTCTAGAAGGGTCTGGGTGCCTTTATAAGGGTCCTGAGAGGCATTAGAAGGGTCTGGGTGCCCTTATGAAAGCCCTGAGGGGAATTAGCAGGGTCTGGGGGCCTTTAGAAAGGTCCTGAGGGGCTCTATAAGGGTCTGGCGGCCTTTAGAAGAGTCTTCAGGGGCTCTAGAAGGGTCTGGGGACCTTTAGAAAGGCCCTGTGGGGCATTAGAAGGGTCTGGGGGCCTTTAGAATGCTCCTGAGGGGCAGTAGAAGGGTCTGGGGACCTTTATAAATGCCCTAAGGGGCATTAGAAGGGTCTGAGTGCCTTTAGAAAGGTCCTGAGGTGCATTAGAAGGGTCTTGTGGCCTTGATAAGGGTCCTGAAAGGCATTAGAAGGGTCTGGGGGCTTTTAGATGGGTCCTGAGGCAATCTAGAAGGGTCTAGGGGCCTTTACATGGGTCTTGAGGGTCATTAGAAGGGTGTGGAGGCCTTTAGAAAGGCCCTGAAAGGCATTAGAAGGGTCTGGGGGCTTTTAGATGGGTCCTGAGGCAATCTAGAAGGGTCTGGGGGCCTTTACATGGGTCTTGAGGGTCATTACAATGGTGTGGAGGCCTTTAGAAAGGCCCTGAGGGGCTCTAGAAGGGTCTGGGGGCTATTAGAAGCGTCCTGAGTGTGTCCAGAAGGGTCTGGGGGACTTTTTAAAGGCCGTCAAGGGGAATTATAAGGGTCTCGTGGCCTTTAGAAAGGCCCTGAGTCGCATTACAAGGGCCTGGGGTCATATAGATAGGCCCTGAGAGGTTCTAGAAGTGTCTGGGGTACTTTAGAAAGGCCCTGAGGGGCATTAGAAGGGTCTGAGGGTCTTTAGAAAGGTCCTGAGGGGCATTAGAAGGGTCTTGTGGCCTTCATAAGGGTCCTGAAAGGCATTAGAAGCGTCTGGGGGCTTTTAGATGGGTCCTGAGGCAATCTAGAAGGGTCTAGGGGCCTTTACATGGGTCTTGAGGGTCATTAGAAGGGTGTGGAGGCCTTTAGAAAGGCCCTGAAAGGCATTAGAAGGGTCTGGGGGCTTTTTGATGGGTCCTCAGGCAATCTAGAAGGGTCTGGGGGCCTTTACATGGGTCTTGAGGGTCATTAAAAGGGTGTGGAGGCCTTTAGAAAGGCCCTGAGGGGCTCTAGAAGGGTCTGGGGGCTATTAGAAGCGTCCTGAGGGGGTCCAGAATGGTCTGGGGGCCTTTAGAAATGACCTGAGGGGCATTAGAAGGGTATGGGGGCCTTTAGAATGGTCCTGAGGGGGTCTAGAAGGGTCTGGAGGCATTTAAAACTGTCCTGAGAGGCTCTAGAAGGGTCTGGGTGCCTTTATAAGGGTCCTGAGGGGCATTAGAAGGGTCTGGGTGCCCTTATAAAAGCCCTGAGGGGAATTAGCAGGGTCTGGGGGACTTTAGAAGGGTCCTGAGGGGCTCTATAAGGGTCTGGGGGCCTTTAGAAGGGTCTTCAGGGGCTCTAGAGGGGTCTGGGGACCTTTAAAAAAGGCCCTGTGGGGCATTAGAAGGGTCTGGGGGCCTTTAGAATGCTCCTGAGGGGCAGTAGAATGGTCTGGGGACATTTATAAGGGTCCTGACGGGCTCTAGAAGGGTCTGGGGACCTTTATAAGGGTCCTGACGGGCTCTAGAAGGGTCTGAGGGCCTTTAGAAAGGTCCTGAGGGGCATTAGAAGGGTCTTGTGGCCTTCATAAGGGTCCTGAAAGGCATTAGAAGGGTCTGGGGGCTTTTAGATGGGTCCTGAGGCAATCTAGAAGGGTCTAGGGGCCTTTACATGGGTCTTGAGGGTCATTAGAAGGGTGTGGAGGCCTTTAGAAAGGCCCTGAAAGGAATTAGAAGGGTCTGGGGGCCTTTAGAAGGGTCTTCAAGGGCTCTAGAAGGGTCTGGGGACCTTTAGAAAGGCCCTGTGGGGCATTAGAAGGGTCTGGGGGCCTTTAGAATGCTCCTGAGGGGCAGTAGAAGGGTCTGGGGACCTTTATAAGTGTCCTGACGGGCTCTAGAAGGGTCTGGGAACCTTTATAAATGCCCTGAGGGGCATTAGAAGGGTCTAAGGGCCTTTAGAAAGGTCCTGAGGGGCATTAGAAGGTTCTTGTGGCCTTCATAAGGGTCCTGAAAGGCATTAGAAGGGTCTGGGGGCTTTTAGATGGGTCCTGAGGCAATCTAGAAGGGTCTAGGGGCCTTTACATGGGTCTTGAGGGTCATTAGAAGGGTGTGGAGGCCATTAGAAAGGCCCTGAGGGGCTCTAGAAGGGTCTGGGGGCCTTTAGAAGGGTCTTCAGGGGCTCTAGAGGGGTCTGGGGACCTTTAGAAAGGCCCTGTGGGGCATTAGAAGGGTCTGGGGGCCTTCAGAATGCTCCTGAGGGGCAGTAGATGGGTCTGGGAACCTTTATAAATGCCCTGAGGGGCATTAGAAGGGTCTGAGGGCCTTTAGAAAGGTCCTGAGGGGCATTAGAAGGTTCTTGTGGCCTTCATAATGGTCCTGAAAGGCATTAGAAGGGTCTGGGGGCTTTTAGATGGGTCCTGAGGCAATCTAGAAGGGTCTGGGGGCCTTTACATGGGTCTTGAGGGTCATTAGAAGGGTGTGGTGTCCTTTAGAAAGGCCCTGAAAGGCATTAGAAGGGTCTGGGGGCTTTTAGATGGGTCCTGAGGCAATCTAGAAGGGTCTGGGGGCCTTTACATGGGTCTTGAGGGTCATTAGAAGGGTGTGGAGGCCTTTAGAAAGGCCCTGAGGGGCTCTAGAAGGGTCTGGTGGCTATTAGAAGCGTCCTGAGGGGGTCTAGAACGGTCTGGGGGCCTTTTTAAAGGCCCTCAGGGGGATTATAAGGGTCTCGCGGCCTTTAGAAAAGCCCTGAGTGGCATTAGAAGGGTCTGGGTGCCTTTAGAAATGACCTGAGGGGCATTAGAAGGGTATGGGGGCCTTTAGAAAGGCCCTGATGGGCATTAGAAGGGTCTGGGGACCTTTAGAAAGGCCCTGTGGGGCATTAGAAGGGTCTGAGTGCCTTTATAATGCTCCTTAGGGGCAGTAGAAGGGTCTGGGGACCTTTATAAGTGTCCTGACGTGCTCTAGAAGGGTCTGGGAACCTTTATAAATGCCCTGAGGTGCATTAGAAGGGTCTGAGGGCCTTTAGAAAGGTCCTGAGGGGCATTAGAAGGGTCTTGTGGCCTTCATAAGGGTCCTGAAAGGCATTAGAAGGGTCTGGGGGCTTTTAGATTGGTCCTGAGGCATGCTAGAAGGGTCTAGGGGCCTTTACATGGGTCTTGAGGGTCATTAGAAGGGTGTGGAGGCCTTTAGAAAGGCCCTGAAAGGCATTAGAAGGGTCTGGGTGCTTTTAGATGGGTCCTGAGGCAATCTAGAAGGGTCTGGGGGCCTTTACATGGGTCCTGAGCATCATTAGAAGGGTGTGGAGGCCTTTAGAAAGGCCCTGAGGGGCTCTAGAAGGGTCTGGGGGCCTTTAGAAGGGTCTTCAGGGGCTCTGGAGGGGTCTGGCGACCTTTAGAACGGCCCTGTGGGGCATTAGAAGGGTCTGGGGGCCTTTAGAATGCTCCTGAGGGGCAGTAGAAGGGTCTGGGAACCTTTATAAATGCCCTGAGGGGCATTAGAAGGGTCTGAGGGCCTTTAGAAAGGTCCTGAGGGGCATTAGAAGGGTCTTGTGGCCTTGATAAGGGTCCTGAAAGGCATTAGAAGGGTCTGGGGGCTTTTAGATGGGTCCTGAGGCAATCTAGAAGGGTCTAGGGGCCTTTACATGGGTCTTGAGGGTCATTAGAAGGGTGTGGAGGACTTTAGAAAGGCCCTGAAAGGCATTAGAAGGGTCTGGGGGCTTTTAGATGGGTCCTGACGCAACCTAGAAGGGTCTGGGGGCCTTTACATGGGTCTTGAGAGTCATTAGAAGGGTGTGGAGGCCTTTAGAAAGGCCCTGAGGGGCTCTAGAAGGGTCTGGGGGCTATTAGAAGCGTCCTGAGGGGGTCCAGAATGGTCTGGGGGCCTTTAGAAATGACCTGAGGGGCATTAGAAGGGTATGGGGGCCTTTAGAAAGGACCTGAGGGGCATTAGAAGGGTCTGGGGGCCTTTAGAATGGTCCTGAGGGGGTCTAGAAGGGTCTGGAGGCATTTAAAACTGTCCTGAGAGGCTCTAGAAGGGTCTGGGTGCCTTTATAAGGGTCCTGAGGGGCATTAGAAGGGTCTGGGTGCCCTTATAAAAGCCCTGAAAGGAATTAACAGGGTCTGGGGGCCTTTAGAAGGGTCCTGAGGGGCTCTAGAAGGGTCTGAGCACCTTTAGAAAGGCCCTGTGGGGCATTAGAAGGGTCTGGAGGCCTTTAGAATGCTCCTGATGGGCAGTAGAAGGGTCTGGGGACCTTTATAAGGCCCTGACGGGCATTAGAATGGTCTGCAGGCCTTTAGAAGTGTCCTGAGGGGCTCTAGAATGGTCTGGGGGCCTTTATAAGGGTCCTGGCAGGCTCTAGAAGGGTCTGGGAACCTTTATAAATGCCCTGAGGGGCATTAGACGGGTCTGAGGGCCTTTAGAAACGTCCTGAGGGGCATTAGAAGGGTCTTGTGGCCTGAAGGGCATTAGAATGGTCTGGGGGCTTTTAGCTGGGTCCTGAGGCAATCTAGAAGGGTCTGGGGGCCTTTACATGGGTCTTGAGGGTCATTAAAAGGGTGTGGAGGCCTTTAGAAAGGCCCTGAGGGGCTCTAGAAGGGTCTGGGGGCTATTAGAAGCGTCCTGAGGGGGTCCAGAATGGTCTGGGGGCCTTTAGAAATGACTTGAGGGGCATTAGAAGGGTATGGGGGCCTTTAGAAAGGCCCTGAGGGGGTCTAGAAGGGTCTGGAGGCATTTAAAACTGTCCTGAGAGGCTCTAGAAGGGTCTGGGGGCCTTTAGAAGGGTCCTGAGGGGCTCTATAAGGGTCTGGCGGACTTTAGAAGAGTCTTCAGGGGCTCTAGAAGGGTCTGGGGACCTTTAGAATGGCCCTGTGGGGCATTAGAAGGGTCTGGGGGCCTTTAGAATGCTCCTGAGGGGCAGTAGAAGGGTCTGGGGACTTTTAAAAATGCCCTGAGGGGCATTAGAATGGTCTGAGGGCCTTTAGAAAGGTCCTGAGGGGCATTAGAAGGGTCTTGTGGCCTTCATAAGGGTCCTGAAAGGCATTAGAAGGGTCTGGGGGCTTTTAGATGGGTCCTGAGGCAATCTAGAAGGGTCTAGGGGCCTTTACATGGGTCTTGAGGGTCATTAGAAGGGTGTGGAGGCCTTTAGAAAGGCGCTGAGGGGCTCTAGAAGGGTCTGGGGGCTATTAGAAGCGTCGTGAGGGGGTCCAGAAGGGTCTGGGTGCCTTTTTAAAGGCCCTCAGGGGGATTATAAGGGTCTCGCGGCCTTTAGAAAGGCCCTGAGTGGCATTAGAAGGGTCTGAGTTCCTTTAGAAATGACGTGAGGTGCATTACAAGGGTATGGGGGCATTTAGAAAGGCCCTGAGGGGCATTAGAAGGTTCATGTGGCCTTCATAAGGGTCCTGAAATGTACTGGAAGGGTCTGGGGGCTTTTAGATGGGTCCTGAGGCAATCTAGAAGGGTCTGGGGGCCTTTACATGGGTCTTGAGGGTCATTAGAAGGGTGTGGAGGCATTTAGAAAGGCCCTGAAAGGCATTAGAAGGGTCTGGGTGGTTTTAGATTGGTCCTGAGGCAATCTAGAAGGGTCTGGGGGCCTTTACATGGGTCTTGAGGGTCATTAGAAGGGTCTGGGTGCCTTTAGAAATGACCTGAGGGGCATTAGAAGGGTATGGGGGCATTTAGAAATGCCCTGTGGGGCATTAGAAGGGTCTGGGGGCCTTTAGAATGCTCCTGAGGGGCAGTAGAAGGGTCTGTGGACCTTTATAAGGCCCTGACGGTCATTAGAATGGTCTGCAGGCCTTTAGAAGTGTCCTGAGGGGCTCTATAATAGTCTGGTGGCCTTTATAAGGGTCCTGACGGGCTCTAGAAGGGTCTGGGAACCTTTATAAATCCCCTGAGGGGCATTGGAAGGGTCTTGTGGCCTTCATAAGGGTCCTGAAAGGCATTAGAAGGGTCTGGGGGCTTTTAGATGGGTCCTGAGGCAATCTAGAAGGGTCTAGGGGCATTTACATGGGTCTTGAGGGTCATTAGAAGGGTGTGGATGCCTTTAGAAAGGCGCTGAGGGGCTCTAGAAGGGTCTGGGGGCTATTAGAAGCGTCCTGAGGGGGTCCAGAAGGGTCTGGGGGCCTTTTTAAAGGCCCTCAGGGGGATTATAAGGGTCTCGCGGCTTTTAGAAAGGCCCTGAGTGGCATTACAAGGGTCTGGGGTCATACAGAAAGGCCCTCAGAGGTTCTAGAAGTGTCTGGGGAACTTTAGAAATGCCCTGAGGGGCATTAGAAGGGTCTGGGGGCCTTTAGAATGGTCCTGAGGGGTTCTAGAAGGGTCTGGAGGCATTTAAAACAGTCCTGAGAGGCTCTAGAAGGGTCTGGGTGCCTTTATAAGGGTCCTGAGGAGCTTTAGAAGGGTCTGGGTGCCCTTATAAAAGACCTCAGGGGAATTAGCGGGGTCTGGAGGACTTTAGAAGGGTCCTGAGGGTCTCTATAAGGGTCTTGGGGCCTTTAAAAGGGTCTTCAGGGGCTCTAGAAGGGTCTGGGGACCTTTAGAAAGGCCCTGTGGGGCATTAGAAGGGTCTGGGGGCCTTTAGAATGCTCCTGAAGGGCAGTAGAGGGTTCTGATGACATTTATAAATGCCCTGAGGGGCATTAGAATGGTCTGTGGGCCTTTAGAAGTGTCCTGAGGGGCTCTAGAATGGTCTGGGGGCCTTTATAAGTGTCCTGACGGGCTCTAGAAGGGTCTGGGAACCTTTATAAATGCCCTGAGGGGCATTAGAAGGGTCTGAGGGCCTTTAGAAAGGTCCTGAGGGGCATTAGAAGGGTCTTGTGGCTTCATAAGGGTCCTGAAAGGCATTAGAAGGGTCTGGGGGCTTTTAGATGGGTCCTGAGGCAATCTAGAAGGGTCTAGGGGCCTTTACATGGGTCTTGAGGGGCATTAGAAGGGTCTGAGGGCCTTTAGAAGGCTCCTGAGGGGCATTAGAAGGGTCTGGGGGCTTTTAGATGGGTCCTGAGGCAATCTAGAAGGGTCTGGGGGCCTTTATATGGGTCTTGAGGGTAATTAGAAGGGTGTGGAGGCCTTTAGAAAGGCGCTGAGGGGCTCTAGAAGGGTCTGGGGGTATTAGAAGCATCCTGTTGGGGTCCCGGATGGTCTGGGGGCCTTTTTAAAGGCCCTCAAGGGGATTATAAGGGTCTCGCGGCCTTTAGAAAGGCCCTGAGTGGCATTAGAAGGGTCTGGGTGCCTTTAGAAATGTCCTGAGCGGGTCTAGAAGGGTCTGGGGGCCTTTAGCAATGTCCTGAAGGGCATTAGAAGGGTCTGGGGGCCTTTAAAAAGGCCCTGAGGGGCATTACAAGGGTCTGGGGGCCTTTAGAAAGGCCCTGAGGGGCATTACAAGGTTCTGGGGGCCTTTAGAATGGTCCTGAGGGGGTCTAGAAGGGTCTGTAGGCATTTAAAACTGTCCTGAGAGGCTCTAGAATGGTCTGGGGGACTTTAAAAGGGTCCTGAGGGGCATTAGAAGGGTCTGGGTGCCCTTATAAAAGCCCTGAGAGGAATTAGCAGGGTCTGGGGGACTTTAGAAGGGTCCTGAGGGGCTCTATAATGGTCTTGGGGCCTTTTGAAGGGTCTTCAGGAGCTCTAGAAGGGTCTGGGGACCTTTAGAAAGGCCCTGAGTGGCATTAGAAGGGTCTGGGGGCCTTTAGAATGCTCCTGAGGGGCAGTAGAAGGGTCTGGGGACCTTTATAAGTGTCCTGACAGGCTCTAGAATGGTCTGGGAACCTTTATAAATGCCCTGAGGGGCATTAGAAGGGTCTGAGGGCCTATAGAAAGGTCCTGAGGGGCATTAGAAGGGTCTTGTGGCATTGATAAGGGTCCTGAAAGGCATTAGAAGGGTCTGGGGGCTTTTAGATGGGTCCTGAGGCAATCTAGAAGGGTCTAGGGGCCTTTACATGGGTCTTGAGGGTCATTAGAAGGGTGTGGAGGCCTTTAGAAAGGCCCTGAGGGGCTCTAAAAGGGTCTGGGGGCTATTAGAAGCGTCCTGAAAGGGTCCAGAATGGTCTGGGGGCCTTTTTAAAGGCCCTCAGGGGGATTACAAGGGTCTCGCGGCCTTTAGAAAGGCCCTGAGTGGCATTAGAAGGGTCTGGGTGCCTTTAGAAATGTCCTGAGGGGCTCTAGAAGGGTCTGGGGGCCTTTAGAAATGTCCTGAAGGGCATTAGAAGGGTATGGGGGCCTTTAGAAAAGACCTGAGTGGCATTACAAGGGTCTGAGGTCATATAGAAAAGCCCTGAGAGGTTCTAGAAGTGTCTGGGGTACTTTAGAAAGGCCCTGAGGGGCATTAGAAGGGTCTGGGGGCCTTTAGAAGGGTCTCCAGGGGCTCTAGAATGGTCTGGGGACATTTAGAAAGGCCCTGTGGGACATTAGAAGGGTCTGGGGGCCTTTAGAATGCTCCTGAGTGGCAGTAGAAGGGTCTGGGGGCCTTTATAAGGGTCCTGACGGGCTCTAGAAGGGTCTGGGAACATTTATAAATGCCCTGAGGGGCATTAGAAGGGTCTGAGGGACTTTAGAAAGGTCCTGAGGGGCATTAGAAGGGTCTTGTGGCCTTCATAAGGGTCCTGAAAGGCATTAGAAGGGTCTGGGGGCTTTTAGATGGGTCCTGAGGCAATCTAGAAGGGTCTGGGGGCCTTTACATGGGTCTTGAGGGTCATTAGAAGGGTGTGGAGGCCTTTAGAAAGGCCCTGAGGGGCTCTAGAAGGGTCTGGGGGCTATAAGAAGCGTCCTGAGTGGGTCCAGAAGGGTCTGGGGGCCTTTTTAAAGGCCCTCAAGGGAATTATAAGGGTCTTGCGGCCTTTAGAAAGGCCCTGAGTGGCATTACAAGGGTCTGGGTGCCTTTAGAAGTGTCCTGAGGGGCTCTAGAAGGTTCTGGGGGCCTTTAGAAATGTCCTGAGGGGCATTAGAAAGGTCTGGGTGCCCTTATAAAAGCCCTTAGGGGAATTAGCAGGGTCTTTGGGTCTTTAGAAGGGTCCTGATGGGCTCTATAAAGGTCTGGGGGCCTTTAGAAGGGTCTTCAGGGGCTCTAGAAGGGTCTGGGGACCTTTAGAAAGGCCCTGTGGGGCATTAGAAGGGTCTGGGCGCCTTTAGAATGCTCCTGAGGGGCAGTAGAAGGGTCTTGGGACCTTTAGAATGGCCCTGACGGGCATTAGAAAGGTCTGCGGGCCTTTAGAATTGTCCTGAGGGGCTCTAGAACGGTCTGGGGGCCTTTATAAGGGTCCTGACATGCTCTAGAAAGGTCTGGGAACCTTTATAAATGCCCTGAGGGGCACTAGAAGGGTCTGAGGGCCTTTAGAAAGGTCCTGAGGGGCATTAGAAGGGTCTTGTGGCCTTCATAAGGGTCCTGAAAGGCATTAGAAGGGTCTGGGGGCTTTTGGATGGGTCCTGAGGCAATCTAGAAGGGTCTGGGGGCCTTTCATGTGTTTTGAGGGTCATTAGAAGGGTGTGGAGGCATTTAGAAAGGCCCTGAAAGGCATTAGAAGGGTCTGGGGGCTTTTAGATGGGTCCGGAGGCAATCTAGAAGGGTCTGGGGGCCTTTACATGTTTCTTGAGGGTCATTAGAAGGGTGTGGAGGCATTTATAAAGGCCCTGAAAGGCATTAGAACGGTCTGGGGGCTTTTAGATGGGTCCTGAGGCAATCTAGAAGGGTCTGGGGGCCTTTACATGGGTCTTGAGGGTCATTAGAAGGGTGTGGAGGCCTTTAGAAAGGCCCTGAAGGGCTCTAGAAGGGTCTGGGGGCTATTAGAGGCGTCCTGAGGGGGTCCAGAAGGGTCTGGGGGCCTTTTTAAAGGCCCTCAGGGGGATTATAAGGGTCTCGCGGCCTTTAGAAAGGCCCTGAGTGGCATTAGAAGGGTCTGGGTGCCTTTAGAAATGTCCTGAAGGGCTCTAGAAGGGTCTGGGGACCTTTAGAAATGTCCTGAGGGGCATTAGAAGGGTCCGGGGGCCTTTAGAATGCTCCTGAGGGGCAGTAGAAGGGTCTTGGGACCTTTAGAAAGGCCCTGACGGGCATTAGAATGGTCTGCGGGCCTTTAGAAGTGTCCTGAGGTGCTCTAGAATGGTCTGGGGGCCTTTATAAGGGTCCTGACAGGCTCTAGAAGGGTCTGGGAACCTTTATAAATGCCCTGAGGGGCATTAGAAGGGTCTGAGGGCCTTTAGAAAGGTCGTGAGGGGCATTAGAAGGGTCTTGTGGCCTTCATAAGGGTCCTGAAATGCATTAGAAGGGTCTGGGGGCTTTTAGATGGGTCCTGAGGCAATCTAGAAGGGTCTGGGGGCCTTTACATGGGTCTTGAGGGTCATTAGAAGGGTGTGGAGGCCTTTAGAAAGGCCCTGAGGGGCTCTAGAACGGTCTGGGGGCTATTAGAAGCGTCCTGAAAGGGTCCAGAAGGGTCTGGGGGCCTTTTTAAAGGCCCTCAGGGGGATTATAAGGGTATCGCGGCCTTTAGAAAGGCCCTGAGTGGCATTAGAAGGGTCTGGGTGCCTTTAGAAATGTCCTGAGGGGCTCTAGAAGGGTCTGGGGGCCTTTAGAAATGTCCTGAGGGGTATTAGAATGGTCTGGGGGCCTTTAGAATGCTCCTGAGGGGCAGTAGAAGGGTCTTGGGACCTTTAGAAAGGCCCTGACGGGCATTAGAATGGTCTGCGGGCCTTTAGAAGTGTCCTGAGGGGCTCTAGAATGGTCTGGGGGCCTTTAGAAGGGTCCTGACAGGCTCTAGAAGGGTCTGGGAACCTTTATAAATGTCCTGAGGGGCACTAGAAGGGTCTTGTGTCCTTCATAAGGGTCCTGAAAGGCATTAGAAGGGTCTGGGGGCTTTTAGATGGGTCCTGAGGCAATCTAGAAGGGTCTGGGGGCCTTTACATGGGTCTTGATGGTCATTAGAAGGTTGTGGATGCCTTTAGAAAGGCCCTGAAAGGCATTAGAAGGGTCTGGGGGCTTTTAGATGGGTCCTGAGGCAATCTAGAAGGGTCTAGGGGCCTTTACATGGGTCTTGAGGGTCATTAGAAGGGTGTGGAGGCCTTTAGAAAGGCCCTGAAAGGTATTAGAAGGGTCTGGGTGCTTTTAGATGGGTCCTGAGGCAATCTAGAAGGGTCTGGGGGCCTTTACATGCGTCTTGAGGGTCATTAGAAGGGTGTGGAGGCCTTTAGAAAGGCCCTGAGGGGCTCTAGAAGGGTCTGGGGGCTATTAGAAGCGTCATGAGGGGGTCCAGTAGGGTCTGGGGGCCTTTTTAAAGGCCCTCAGGTGGATTATAAGGGTCTCGCGGCCTTTAGAAAGGCCCTGAGTGGCATTAGAAGGGTCTGGGGTCATATAGAAATGTCCTGAGGGGCTCTAGAAGGGTCTGGGTGCCTTTAGAAATGTCCTGAGGGGCTCTAGAAGGTTCTGGGGGCCTTTAGAAATGTCCTGAGGGGCATTAGAAAGGTCTGGGTGCCCTTATAAAAGCCCTGAGGGGAATTAGCAGGGTCTGGGGGACTTTAGAAGTGTCCTGAGGGGCTCTATAAAGGTCTGGGGGCCTTTAGACGGGTCTTGAGGGGCTCTAGAAGGTTCTGGGAACCTTTATAAATGCCCTGAGGGGCACTAGAAGGGTCTGAGGGCCTTTAGAAAGGTCCTGAGGGGCATTAGAAGGGTCTTGTGGCCTTCATAAGGGTCCTGAAAGGCATTAGAAGGGTCTGGGGGCTTTTGGATGGGTCCTGAGGCAATCTAGAAGGGTCTGGGGGCCTTTACATGTGTCTTGAGGGTCATTAGAAGGGTGTGGAGGCATTTAGAAAGGCCCTGAAAGGCATTAGAAGGGTCTGGGGGCTTTTAGATGGGTCCTGAGGCAATCTAGAAGGGTCTGGGGGCCTTTACATGGGTCTTGAGGGTCATTAGAAGGGTGTGGAGGCCTTTAGAAAGGCCCTGAGGGGCTCTAGAAGGGTCTGGGGGCTATTAGAAGCGTCCTGAGGGGGTCCAGAAGGGTCTGGGGGCCTTTTTAAAGGCCCTCAGGGGGATTATAAGGGTCTCGCGGCCTTTAGAAAGGCCCTGAGTGGCATTAGAAGGGTCTGGGTGCCTTTAGAAATGTCCTGAAGGGCTCTAGAAGGGTCTGGGGACCTTTAGAAATGTCCTGAGGGGCATTAGAAGGGTCCGGGGGCCTTTAGAATGCTCCTGAGGGGCAGTAGAAGGGTCTTGGGACCTTTAGAAAGGCCCTGACGGGCATTAGAATGGTCTGCGGGCCTTTAGAAGTGTCCTGAGGTGCTCTAGAATGGTCTGGGGGCCTTTATAAGGGTCCTGACAGGCTCTAGAAGGGTCTGGGAACCTTTATAAATGCCCTGAGGGGCATTAGAAGGGTCTGAGGGCCTTTAGAAAGGTCGTGAGGGGCATTAGAAGGGTCTTGTGGCCTTCATAAGGGTCCTGAAATGCATTAGAAGGGTCTGGGGGCTTTTAGATGGGTCCTGAGGCAATCTAGAAGGGTCTGGGGGCCTTTACATCGGTCTTGAGGGTCATTAGAAGGGTGTGGAGGCCTTTAGAAAGGCCCTGAGGGGCTCTAGAACGGTCTGGGGGCTATTAGAAGCGTCCTGAAAGGGTCCAGAAGGGTCTGGGGGCCTTTTTAAAGGCCCTCAGGGGGATTATAAGGGTATCGCGGCCTTTAGAAAGGCCCTGAGTGGCATTAGAAGGGTCTGGGTGCCTTTAGAAATGTCCTGAGGGGCTCTAGAAGGGTCTGGGGGCCTTTAGAAATGTCCTGAGGGGTATTAGAATGGTCTGGGGGCCTTTAGAATGCTCCTGAGGGGCAGTAGAAGGGTCTTGGGACCTTTAGAAAGGCCCTGACGGGCATTAGAATGGTCTGCGGGCCTTTAGAAGTGTCCTGAGGGGCTCTAGAATGGTCTGGGGGCCTTTAGAAGGGTCCTGACAGGCTCTAGAAGGGTCTGGGAACCTTTATAAATGTCCTGAGGGGCACTAGAAGGGTCTTGTGTCCTTCATAAGGGTCCTGAAAGGCATTAGAAGGGTCTGGGGGCTTTTAGATGGGTCCTGAGGCAATCTAGAAGGGTCTGGGGGCCTTTACATGGGTCTTGATGGTCATTAGAAGGTTGTGGATGCCTTTAGAAAGGCCCTGAAAGGCATTAGAAGGGTCTGGGGGCTTTTAGATGGGTCCTGAGGCAATCTAGAAGGGTCTAGGGGCCTTTACATGGGTCTTGAGGGTCATTAGAAGGGTGTGGAGGCCTTTAGAAAGGCCCTGAAAGGTATTAGAAGGGTCTGGGTGCTTTTAGATGGGTCCTGAGGCAATCTAGAAGGGTCTGGGGGCCTTTACATGCGTCTTGAGGGTCATTAGAAGGGTGTGGAGGCCTTTAGAAAGGCCCTGAGGGGCTCTAGAAGGGTCTGGGGGCTATTAGAAGCGTCATGAGGGGGTCCAGTAGGGTCTGGGGGCCTTTTTAAAGGCCCTCAGGTGGATTATAAGGGTCTCGCGGCCTTTAGAAAGGCCCTGAGTGGCATTAGAAGGGTCTGGGGTCATATAGAAATGTCCTGAGGGGCTCTAGAAGGGTCTGGGTGCCTTTAGAAATGTCCTGAGGGGCTCTAGAAGGTTCTGGGGGCCTTTAGAAATGTCCTGAGGGGCATTAGAAAGGTCTGGGTGCCCTTATAAAAGCCCTGAGGGGAATTAGCAGGGTCTGGGGGACTTTAGAAGTGTCCTGAGGGGCTCTATAAAGGTCTGGGGGCCTTTAGACGGGTCTTGAGGGGCTCTAGAAGGTTCTGGGAACCTTTATAAATGCCCTGAGGGGCACTAGAAGGGTCTGAGGGCCTTTAGAAAGGTCCTGAGGGGCATTAGAAGGGTCTTGTGGCCTTCATAAGGGTCCTGAAAGGCATTAGAAGGGTCTGGGGGCTTTTGGATGGGTCCTGAGGCAATCTAGAAGGGTCTGGGGGCCTTTACATGTGTCTTGAGGGTCATTAGAAGGGTGTGGAGGCATTTAGAAAGGCCCTGAAAGGCATTAGAAGGGTCTGGGGGCTTTTAGATGGGTCCTGAGGCAATCTAGAAGGGTCTGGGGGCCTTTACATGGGTCTTGAGGGTCATTAGAAGGGTGTGGAGGCCTTTAGAAAGGCCCTGAGGGGCTCTAGAAGGGTCTGGGGGCTATTAGAAGCGTCCTGAGGGGGTCCAGAAGGGTCTGGGGGCCTTTTTAAAGGCCCTCAGAGGGATTATAAGGGTCTCGCGGCCTTTAGAATGGCCCTGAGTGGCATTAGAAGGGTCTGGGTGCCTTTAGAAATGTCCTGAGAGGCTCTAGAAGGGTCTGGGGGCCTTTAGAAATGTCCTGAGGGGCATTAGAAGGGTATGGGGGACTTTAGAAAAGCCCTGATGGGCATTACAAGGGTCTGGGGTCATATAGAAAGGCCCTGAGAGGTTCTAGAAATGTCTGGGGTACTTTAGAAAGGCCCTGAGGGGCATTAGAAGGGTCTAGGGGCCTTTAGAAGGGTCCTGAGGGGCATTAGAATGGTCTGAATGCCTTTAGATAGGTCCTGAGGGGCATTAGAAGGGTCTTGTGTTCTTCATAAGGGTCCTGAAAGGCATTAGAAGGGTCTGGGGGCTTTTAGATGGGTCCTGAGGCAATCTAGAAGGGTCTGGGGGCCTTTACATGGGTCTTGAGGGTCATTAGAAGGGTGTGGAGGCCTTTAGAAAGGCCCTGAGGGGCTCTAGAAGGGTCTGGGGGCTATTAGAAGCGTCCTGAGGGGGTTCAGAAGGGTCTGGGGGCCTTTTTAAAGGCCCTCAGGGGGATTATAATGGTCTCGCGGCCTTTAGAAAGGCCCTGAGTGGCATTAGAAGGGTCTGGGTGCCTTTAGAAATGTCCTGAGGGGCTCTAGAATGTTCTGGGGGCCTTTAGAAATGTCCTGAGGGGCATTAGAAGGGTCTGGGTGCCCTTATAAAAGCCCTGAGGGGAATTAGCAGGGTCTGGGGGACTTTAGATTGGTCCTGAGGGGCTCTATAAGGGTCTGGGGGCCTTTAGAAGGGTCTTGAGGGGCTCTAGAAGGGTCTGGGGACCTTTAGAAAGGCCCTGTGGGGCATTAGAAGGGTCTGGGGGCCTTTAGAATGCTCCTGACGGGCAGTAGAAGGGTCTGGGGACCTTTATAAAGGCCCTGACAGGCATTAGAATGGTCTGCAGGCCTTTAGAAGTGTTCTGAGGTGCTCTAGAGGGGTCTGGGGGCCTTTATAAGGGTCCTGACAGGCTCTAGAAGGGTCTGGGAACCTTTATAAATGCCCTGAGGGGCATTAGAAGGGTCTGAGGGCCTTTAGAAAGGTCCTGAGGGGCATTAGAAGGGTCTTGTGGCCTTTATAAGGGTCCTGAAAGACAGATACAGGCTGGAACTGCCCTGCCTGGCGCACGCTAGCTTGGGGCTGAAAATTAAACCCTTCTCCAAATCTGTAACGAGGCAAACTCTCCCCGCGCAACCTTCTACCCTACGCTAAATCTCCTCCTTGCTGCTCTCGACATTCTGCCCTCTTCCCGGCAAAAACCACAGCCCTCTTAACTTCCTGAGGACCGAGGACCCAAAGCCATCCCAGGCAAAAAACCTCTAACTGCATCAAGTAACTGGAAAAATCCTGCACTGTCACATTGTCCTGGACTATAATACACACACACACAAAAAAAAAAAAAGAGACAGCAAACAGAGTGCTAAGTCAGCATCACACTGCTCACTGCCGACATCTTGTACTAAACCCGCTGCAAAACTGTCAGGGCACCTGCCAAACCAAAGGTTCCGTACATAATCGAGATAACAAATGCTACTACTTTACTCTTCGAGACATACTTAGTTTCCTCCTCGCCGCCAGCCCCTTAAGAGTGAGCCCAACTACCTCACAGGCACGCCAAAATGCCACACGGTCCGCTTACCTCTTCTCTCCGCCGCTCCCGTTACAGGAACATAGTAGTGCCGATAGCCAGGACAAAAGACAGATGAGCTGTGCGGATCAAAATTCTAGGAATTTTACTAGACTTTAGTTACAGCAGTAAACAAAAAGAACTTGAAAAATTACAACCTTTACCGGTTCTCAAAAAGAATCGACACAGAAGACCTAAAAAATCAGAACACTTACCAGACAGTAATGGACACTGGAAGGACAAAGGCAAGCAGCCGATGAAAAGTTCACAACGGTGGGAACTGACTCCTTTAAGACCTAAACTGGAAAGTCTATGAACATAAAAATCCACACAATGGATAACAGGAACGAGGTACCGACCGCTGTGAGCGATAGAGCAAATCTCCCCGGTAAGTTTGGAAAAATCCCAAGCTCTTCTAAACGAGGGAGGCTCGTGTGCCCACAGACCGGATGAGGAATGATCGCTCAGCTGTTAACTGTTACGAGGCAAAACGATGACCGTCCTCTTCCCTGAGAAATACAGTGGAAGACAAGGACGGAATCCTGCGCTGCAGATAGGCAGCAAATCCATACTTTCAAGTAGCAAAGTATCCGATATTCAGACAGATGAAGACGGGATGGGTGCAAATAAGTCACTCGAACAATGCAATAAGTAGAAGGGACGAGGGAGCAGAGATCTCAGTCCCAGAGAGTACATTTTTAAGGCGACCGAAACTTCTCGAGATCAAATTCCTCCGATATGCAAACTGGCAATTGCCACACGAGAGTCCAAATAATCCATACCTCGTGTCTGAATCTGTGTCTCAATCGCATCGTTACCTCCTACTGGCTGCAGAGAGACTGGAACGACAGAAACCTGAATGACGCTTGCATCTGACCGCCAAACCGATCCGAGAAAGTCTGATGAAGCTATCTTCCTTTCCCAGTTCTAAACCATTAAAGTCCTTCCGCACCCCTGAAAAATCAGACAAAGAACTCTGGTTTTTCCTAACAGAACCTGCACTATATTTTAACCCCTTGACCCTTATGAGCTGATATTCCTCGAGAGCTGTACTTCTCAGCCTTTCCCAGGGTTCCCCTGGTCCCTTGCATCATCTACCGACCCACGGAATCGACTTACTCCTCTAGGCAAGTGTACTAAAATCTAAATTGTTATGTCCCGTAAGGAGCCAACTACAAACTGCAGAGATTCTAGGATAAAAACATCGACCCCACAGAATGAGGAACACCCAGAACTGACCCCATAACCAGAAATGCTAAACAAAGACAAAGCACTGTAAAAGAAAAAAAAAATAAGCTTACCTTTCCAGCACACCCTCATCGGCCGCAAGAAGGTAAAGCGGCGGCAGAGCTCTGACCTCGAGGGAAGCCAGAGGCCGAATGAACTCTGTGGGCAAGGCCTGGGGCTTATATACACCCTGGGCCTTCATGCACATCACCTGTGAAGGGGGTGGGGTGAACTATCTCAAAGGTATAAATAGGAAATGGGGAGCACCTGTGTTTTACTGACTATACCTTACATTTTTGCTAAGAACTATGCCGTTATTATGCCCAAAAGCATTCTTATCAGAAATAACAGTATGCAAGCTTTCATTGCGATGCCGCTTCTCGTGACGGTAAGGTGACTAGATAGCAAAGATCTTAGAGCTAGACTTTTCGGTTCCTTTCATTTACTGTACTGCAATACAATTTTTATTTTCTGGCATCCCTATAACCATACTCTTTTATTTTTCTGTGTTGTTTTCTCTTTCTCCCCACCCCGCCCCGCTTCCCCCCAGTCTTTAGTATCTGTCTTGTGTCCATAGTTCTTTTTTCCTTTTTCATCTTTTTTCCCAGCCTGCGGGTTTGTTTTGTTTTTTTTCATTTTCCCCACAATGTTACTAGCCCAGTCCCTGACTCTCTGCAATGACCAAAGAATTCCAAACCTCTTGCCTGCTTTTGCTCACGCTGCCTCGACTGCAAAGCACAGCCAAGCCAAGCTAGTCTACAACCAAACTCAAACATTAAGCTCTGCTTCCTCAGCATTCAACCCCCTCGGCTACTGCTCCAATGGCTTCTCCCACGCTGTTTTGGTTATCCCCCTCCATGGCTCCAGAGACTAGCAGAAACTACCCTCCTCACCCACCACGCCTAGGGCTGCTATCCCCAAGCCACCTCCCGCTTATTGACTCTGTCCCCTCAACTTAGCTTGCAGAGGGTCACCGCTGAAGCTCTCCTTGGCCAAAGCTGCTTAAGTCAGGTCTGCTTATGGAAATAATCGTGCAGTCACCGGCTCCCTCTTCAGCATCTACAAGAAAAAAAAGAAACAGAAAAGTACAGCATCAAAATATGAGACGGCTGCAGGCTTTAGGAGCTCAATTCAAGAAAAGCAGTGCCCTAGCTAACAAATTTTTATCCCCCATATGCTGCCAGCAACAAACTGGAGATACTCTAGGATGAATGCATCACCATCCCCCAACCCCCTGCCCAGAATGAAGAATAGCAACAAGTTGCCTCACAGACAAAGTGCTATTAAAAACCAAAAAAAAAACCCTTACCATTCCAGCCCTCATCCGACACAAGGAGTTAAAACACCAGCAGAGCTCCAATCTCAAGGGAAACCAGAGGCTGAATGACCTCCCCAGGCAAGGCCTGGGGCTTATATACACCCTGGGCCTTCACAAGCATCACCTGTGAATGGGGTGGGGCGAACTCTCTCAAAGGTATAAATATGGTCTGGGGAGCAGCTGCATTTGATTGACTCTCCTTTACATTCTCGGCAAGAGCCCTGCTGTTACTATGCCTGAAAGCATCCTTATGAGAAATAATAGTATGTGTGCTTTCCCTGCTCTGCTGCTTGTTGCGACAGTGATGGGAGGAGATAGCAAACTTTTTAAAGGTGGACTTTTTGGTTCCTTTCATTTATTGTGCTGCTGCTACAATTTTTGTCTCCTGGGATCCCTATAACCCTGCCCTTTTATTTCTCTGTGCTCTTTTCTCTCCTTTTCCCAGTCTTCAGCATCTGTTCTCTGCCCACGCTCTTTTTTTTTTTTCTTTTCCATCTTTGTCCTATTCTGTATTTCTCATTCTTTCCCCCTACAATTTCACTGGTTTGATCCTTGCAGTTTGTTCTTTCTCTGCACCTGAAAATGCTTTGCTTTTCTTTCTCTCTTTTTTTCTCTCTTTCCATCTCTCTTTTTCTTTCTCTATCCCTTTGTATTGCTCACTGTTGCTGTTCCAGCTTCTACATTCACTCTGTATCTTGACGCTCCCCTTTACTCCTCTTACTGTTTCTGAATCTTTGTGCTAGTCCCTGCCCTTTTCTATAATCCTCTGCCTGTCTGTAGGGCTCCTTGTGCCTTTCAAACTAGTCAGCTCTTTTTTACGTATACATGTAGCTTTATAACACTCTTAGGCTGAAATGTTCCTCTAAGCTTCTGCTCAGAGAACTGCTGTGGAAAAAGTCCGTGTGTTGATATCTTCAAGATGTCTGAAGTAGTAGAGCTTTAGGGCATTTTCTTCCCCTCTCCTCCTACCTGGCCCAGCGCTCTGTAACTCAGAGGCACGGGGCCCGAGCTGACTTGCTTTTTGTATGTGCCTGGGATTCACGGCCCCTGAAACTGGAGCCTGACTAATGATGTCACGGCAGTGGTCATATCGAGTTAGTTCTGTGAGAGGAAGGGCCGCAACTCAGCCGATAGAAGCACAGGCTGTCTCTGTCCTTGATGGAAATGTAGGAGTTTCAGAGCCTTTCCTCTTATGTCTGGAGTCTGCTGTTATAGTTAGCTTCTCTGTGACCGTTTTATTGTTCTTCTCAGCCTGGACATTATCACAGAATCATAGAACAACCAGGTTGGAAGGGACCCATCGGATCTTCTAGTCCAACCCTTCCTATCAAATGCTAAACCGAGTACCTCAAGACCTCATCCACCTGTGCCTTAAACACCTCCAGGGAAGGCAAGTCAATCCCCTCCCTGGGCAGCCTCTGACGCTGCCCAATGACCCCCTGTGTGAAAAACTTCCTCCTAATCTCCAGCCTAAATCTCCCCTGGTGGAGCTTGAGGTCATTCCCTCTTGTCCTGTCCCCTGTCCCTTGGGAGAAGAGCCCAGCTCCCTCCTCTCTGCATCCTCCCTTCAGGTAGTTGCAGAGAACAATGAGGTCTCCTCTCAGCCTCCTCTTCTCCAGGCTAAACAACCCCAGCTCTCTCAGCTGCTCCTCATAGGGCCTGTCCTCCAGTCCCTTCACCGGCTTCGTGGCTCTTCTCTTGACTCGCTCCAGAACCTCAACATCCTTGCTGAGAGGTCCACAACTGAACGCAGGATTCAAGGAGCGGCCTCACCAGTGCTGAGTACAGAGGGAGAATCACCTCCTTGGACCTGCTGGTCATACCATTTCTGACACAAGCCAGGATGCCATTGGCCTTCTGGGCACACTGCTGGCTCATGGTCAGTCAGCTGTCGACTGACACCCCCAGGTCCCTCTCCTCCTGGCAGTTTTCCAGCCAGGCTTCTCCCAGTCTGTAGCTCTGCGTAGGGTGATGACTAGCCTGATGACTACACAAAAGATGGGGCTGCATGCAATGTTAAGGTTGTTGGGAGAAGGGCAAGAATAGGACCAATAACAAAAAGTTGAAAATGCCCTTTAGAGTTTGCTGCTTCATTGGCTGCTGAGAAATAGCTCAGTCTCTGCGATTTTGCTACTGTATGAGAGAGATCAATGCTCAATTCTATCTAAATGGTGCATGAGAATGTGATTATGTAACACGTAGAATCATAGAAGCAGGACCTGGTGTTTGGCCTTGTTAAACCTCATACAATTGGACTCCAGGGAGGTTGTTCTCCCTCTGTACTCAGCAATGGTGAGACCGATTCTTGAATCCTGTGTTCGCTTCTGGGCCCCTCACCACAAGAAGGATGTTGAGGCTCCGGAGAAAGTTCAGAGAAGAGCAACAAAGCTAGTAAAGGGGCGGGAGAAAAGGCCTTATAAGGAACAGCTGAGAGAGCTGGGGGTGTTGATCCTGGAGGAGAGGAAGCTGAGGGGAGACCTCATTGCTCTCTACAATTAACTGAAAGTAAGTTGTGGAGAGGAGGGAGCTGGCCCCTTCTCCCAAGTGACTGGGGACAGGACGAGAGGGAGTGGCCTCAAGCTCCACCAGGGGAGATTTAGGCTGGAGATTAGGAAAACTTTTTCATGGAAAGGGTCATTGGGCAGTGTCAGAGGCTGCCCAGGGAGGGGGTTGATTCATCTTCCCTGGAGGTGTTTAAGGCACAGATGGACAAGGTGCCGAGGGGCAATGTTTACTGTTTGACAGGAACAGTTGGACTCGATGATCCAGTGGGTCTCTTCCAACCTGGTTGTTCTATGATTCCATAGATTCCCTGAGGGGCTCTAGAAGGGTGTGGGGGCTATTAGAAGCATCCTGAGGGGGTCCAGAATGGTCTGGGGGCCTTTTTAAAGGCCCTCAGAGGGATTATAAGGGTCTCGCGGCCTTTAGAAAGGCCCTGAGTGGCATTACATGGGTCTGGTGTCATATAGAAAGGCTCTGAGAGGTTCTAGAAGTGTCTGGGGTAATTTAGAGAGGCCCTGAGGGGCATTAGAAGGGTCTGGGGGCCTTCTGAAGGGTCCTAAGGGGCATTAGAAGTGTCTGGGGGCCTTTAGAATGGTCCTGAGGGGGTCTAGAAGGGTCTGGAGGCATTTAAAACTGTCCTGAGAGGCTCTAGAAGGGTCTGGGTGCCTTTATAAGGGTCCTGAGGGGCATTAGAAGGGTCTGGGTGCCCTTATAAAAGCCCTGAGGGGAATTAGCAGGGTCTGGGGGACTTTAGAAGGGTCCTGAGGGGCTCTATAAGGGTCTGGGGGCCTTTAGAAGGGTTTTCAGGGGCTCTAGAAGGGTCTGGGTGCCCTTATAAAAGCCTTGAGGGGAATTAGTAGGGTCTGGGGGACTTTAGAAGGGTCCTGAGGGGATCTATAAGGGTCTGGGGGCCTTTAGAAGGGTCTTCAGGGGCTCTAGAAGGGTCTGGGGACATTTAGAAAAACCCTGTAGGGCATTAGAAGGGTCTGGGGGCCTTTAGAATGCTCCTGAGGGGCAGTAGAAGGGTCTGGGGACATTTTTAAAGGCCCTGACGGGCATTAGAATGGTCTGCGGGCCTTTAGAAGTGTCCTGAGGGGCTCTAGAATGGTCTGGGGGTCTTTATAGGGGTCCTGAGGTATTCTAGAAGGGTCTGGGAACCTTTATAAATTCCCTGAGGGGCATTAGAAGGGTCTGAGGGTCTTTAGAAAGGTCCTGAGGGGCATTAGAAGGGTCTTGTGTCCTTCATAAGGGTCCTGAAAGGCATTAGAAGGGTCTGGGGGCTTTTAGATGGGTCCTGAGGCAATCTAGAAGGGTCTAGGGGCCTCTACATGGGTCTTGAGGGTCATTAGAAGGGTGTGGAGGCCTTTAGAAAGGCCCTGAAAGGTATTAGAAGGGTCTGGGGGCTTTTAGATGGGTCCTGAGGCAATCTAGAAGGGTCTGGGGGCCTTTACATGGGTCTTGAGGGTCATTAGAAGGGTGTGGAGGCCTTTAGAAAGGCTCTGAGGGGCTCTAGAAGGGTCTGGGGGCCATTAGAAGCGTCCTGAGTGGGTCCAGAAGGGTCTGGGGGCCTTTTTAAAGGCCCTCAGGGGGATTAAAAGGGTCTCGCGACCTTTAGAAAGCCCTGAGTGGCATTAGAAGGGTCTGGGGGCTATTAGAAGCGTGCTAAGGGGGTCCAGAAGGGTCTGGGGGCCTTTTTAAAGGCCCTCAGGGGGATTATAAGGGTCTCGCGGCCTTTAGAAAGGCCCTGAGTGGCATTAGAAGGGTCTGGGGGTCTTTAGAATGGTCCTGAGTGGTTCTAGAAGGGTCTGGAGGCATTTAAAACTGTCCTGAGAGGCTCTAGAAGGGTCTGGGTGCCTTTATAAGGGTCCTGAGGGGCATTAGAAGGGTCTGGGTGACCTTATAAAAGCCCTGAGGGGAATTAGCAGGGTCTCGGGGGCTTTAGAAGGGTCCTGAGCGGCTGCATAAGGGTCTGGGGGCCTTTAGAAGGGTCTTCAGGAGCTCTAGAAGGGTCTGGGGACCTTTAGAAAGGCCCTGTGGGGCATTAAAGGGTCTGGGGGCCTTTAGAAGGGTCTTCAGGGGCTCTAGAAGGGTCTGGGGACCTTTAGAAAGGCCCTGACGGGCATTAGAATGGTCTGCGGGCCTTTAGAAGTGTCCTGAGGGGCTCTAGAATGGTCTGGGGGCCTTTATAAGGGTCCTGACGGGCACTAGAAGGGTCTGGGAACCTTTATAAATGCCCTGAGGGGCATTAGAAGGGTCTTGTGGCATTCATAAGGGTCCTGAAAGGCATTAGAAGCGTCTGGGGGCTTTTAGATGGGTCCTGAGGAAACCTAGAAGGGTCTGGGGGCCTTTACATGGGTCTTGAGGGTCATTAGAAAGGTGTGGAGGCCTTTAGAAGGGTCCTGAGGGGCATTAGAAGGGTCTGGGGGCCTTTAGAATGGTCCTGAGGGGGTCTAGAAGGGTCTGGAGGCATATAAATCTGTCCTGAGAGGCTCTAGAAGGGTCTGGGTGCCTTTATAAGGGTCCTGAAAGGCATTAGAAGGGTCTGGGTGCACTTATAAAAGCCCTGAGGGGAATTAGCAGGGTCTGGGGGACTTTAGATGCGTCCTGAGGGGCTCTATAAGGGTCTGGGGGCCTTTAGAAGGGTGTCCAGGGGCTCTAGAACGGTCTGGGGACTTTTAGAAAGGCCCTGTGGGGCATTAGAAGGGTCTGGGGGCCTTTAGAATGCTCCTGAGGGGCAGTAGAAGGGTCTGGAAACCTTTATAAAGGACCTGACGGGCATTAGAATGGTCTGCATGCCTTTAGAATTGTCTTGAGGGGCTCTAGAATGGTCTGGGGGCCTTTATAAGGGTCCTGACGGGCTATATAAGGGTCTGGGAACCTTTATAAATGCCCTGATGGGCATTAGAAGGGTCTTAGGGCATTTAGAAAGGCCCTGAGAGGAACTAGAAGGGTCTTGTGGCCTTCATAAGGGTCCTGAAAGGCATTAGAAGGGTCTGGGGGCTTTTAGATGGGTCCTGAGGCAATCTAGAAGGGTCTGGGGGCCTTTACATGGGTCTTGAGGGTCATTAGAAGGGTGTGGAGGCCTTTAGAAAGGCCCTGAGGGGCTCTAGAAGGGTCTGGGGGCTATTAGAAGCGTCCTGAGGTGGTCCAGAAGGGTCTGGGGGCCTTTTTAAAGGCCCTCAGGGGGATTATAAGGGTCTCGCGGCCTTTAGAAAGGCCCTGAGTGGCATTACAATGGTCTGGGGTCATATAGAAAGGCCCTGAGAGGTTTTAGAAGTGTCTGGGGTAATTTAGAAAGGCCCTGAGGGGCATTAGAAGGGTCTTGTGGCCTTTAGAAGTGTCCTGAGGGGCATTAGAAGGGTCTTGTGGCCTTCATAAGGGTCCTGAAAGGCATTAGAAGGGTCTGGAGGCTTTTAGATGGGTCCTGAGGCAATCTAGAAGGGTCTGGGGGCCTTTACATGGGTCTTGAGGGTCATTAGAAGGGTGTGGAGGCCTTTAGAAAGGCCCTGAGGGGCTCTAGAAGGGTGTGGGGGCTATTAGAAGCGTCCTGAGGGGGTCCAGAATGGTCTGGGGGCCTTTTTAAAGGCCCTCAGGGGGATTATAAGGGTCTCGCGTCCTTTAGAAAGGCCCTGAGAGGCATTACAAGGGTCTGGTGTCATATAGAAAGGCTCTGAGAGGTTCTAGAAGTGTCTGGGGTAATTTAGAAAGGCCCTGAGGGGCATTAGAAAGGTCTGGGGGCCTTTTGAAGGGTCCTAAGGGGCATTACAAGGGTCTGGGGTCATATAGAAAGGCCCTGAGAAGTTCTAGAAGTGTCTGGGGTACTTTAGAAAGGCCCTGAGGGGCATTAGAATGGTCTGTGTGCCTTTAGAAGGGTCCTGAGGGGCATTAGAAGGGTGTGGGGGCGTTTAGAATGGTCCTGAGGGGGTCTAGAAGGGTCTGGAAGCATTTGAAATTGTCCTGAGAGGCTCTAGAAGGGTCTGGGTGCCTTTATAAGGGTCCTGAGGGGCATTAGAACGGTCTGGATGCCCTTATAAAAGCCCTGAGGGGAATTAGCAGGGTCTGGGGGCTTTAGAAGTGTCCTGAGAGGCTCTATAAGGGTCTAGGGGCCTTTAGAAGGGTCTTCACGGGCTCTAGAAGGGTCTGTGGACCTTTAGAAAGGCCCTGTGGGGCATTAGAAGGGTCTGGGGGCCTTTAGAATGCTCCTGAGGGGCAGTAGAATGGTCTGGGGACCTTAGAAAGGCCCTTACGGGCATTAGAAGGGTCTTCGGGCCTTTAAAAAGATCATGAGGGGCAGTAGAAGGGTCTGGGGACCTTTAGAAAGGCCCTGATGGGCATTAGAAGGGTCTGCAGGCCTTTAGAAAGGTCCTGAGGTGCATTAGAAGGGTCTTGAGGCCTTCATAAGGGTCCTGAAAGGCATTAGAATTTTCTGGGGGCTTTTAGATGGGTCCTGAGGCAATCTAGAAGGGTCTTGGGGCCTTTACATGGGTCTTGAGGGTCATTAGAAGGGTGTGGAGACCTTTAGAAAGGCCCTGAAAGGCATTAGAAATGTCTGGGATACTTTAGAAAGGCCCTGAGGGGCATTAGAAGGGTCTGGGGACCTTTAGAAAGGCCCTGTGTGGCATTAGAAGGGTCTGGTGGCCTTTAGAATGCTCCTGAGGGGCAGTAGAATGGTCTGGGGAACTTTATAAAGGCCCTGAATGGCATTAGATTGGTCTGCGGGCCTTTAGAAGTGTCCTGAGGGTCTCTAGAATGGTCTGGGGGCCTTTATAAGGGTCCTGAGGGGCTCTAGAAGGGTCTGGGAACCTTTATAAAAGCCCCGAGAGGCATTAGAAGGGTCTGAAAGCCTTTAGAAAGGTCTTGAGGTGCATTAGAAGGGTCTTGTGCCCTTCATAAAGGTCCTGAAAGGCTTTAGAAGGGTCTGGGGGCTTTTAGATGGGTCCTGAGGCAATCTAGAAGGGTCTTGGGGCCTTTACATGGGTCTTGAGGGTCATTAGAAGGGTGTGGAGACCTTTAGAAAGGCCCTGAAAGGCATTAGAAATGTCTGGGATACTTTAGAAAGGCCCTGAGGGGCATTAGAAGGGTCTGGGGGCCTTTAGAAGGGTCCTGAGGGTCATTTGAATGGTCTGGGAGCCTTTAGAAAGGCCCTGAGGTGCAATAGAAGGGTCTGGGGGCCTTTAAAAGAGTCCTGAGGCTCATTTGAATGGTCTGGGGGCCTTTAGAAAGGCCCTGAGGTGGATTAGAAGGGTCTGGGGGCCTTTAGAATCGTCCTGAGGCGCTCTAGAAAGATCTGGGTTCCTTTAGAAATGTCCTGAGGTGCTCTAAAATGTCTCAGGGCGTTTAGAAGGGTCCTGAGGGGCATTAGATGGGTCTGGGGTCCTTTAGAAATGCCCTGAGGGGCATTAGAAAGGTCTGGGGCCTTTTAGGAGGGTCTTGAGGGGATCTAGAAGGGTCTGGGGGCCTTTAGAAATGTCCAGAGGGGCTTTAGAATGGTCTGGGGGCCTCAAAATGGCTGGAATCTGCGTCAAAATGGCCGTCGCCCGATTCAACAATGGCTGCCGCCTGAACTCAAAATGGCGGGAGTCGGCTTCAAAATGGCCTCCGCCCGATTCAAATATGGCGGCTGCCCGACCTCAAAATGGCGGGAGTTGGCTTCAAAATGGCCGCCACCCGATTCAAAAATGGTGGCTGCCCGATCTTAAAATGGCGGGAGTTGGCTTCAAAATGTTGAATGCCGGATTTAAACATGGTGGCTGTCTGAGTTGAAAATTTCTTCTTTTAGTTTCTTTTTTGTTTTTTTTGTGTGTGTGTTTTGATTGAGTGCTTTCTCTTTTAGGCATTGTTTTTGAGAGGTTTTTTTGAGGAGTGTTATCTGGGGGCTTGGCTATGTAATTAATTTGTTTTGTTGCTGGGTGGGTGCTTAATTGCTTGATGGGTGAATGTTTGGGGTGGGTGCTTAATTGCTAACGGGTGAATGTTTGGGGTGGGTGCTCGGGGAGGGTGGGTGCGCCCCATTCTAATGCCCCTCAGAACCCTTCAAAAGGCCCTCAGACCATTCTAATGCCCCTCAGGGCATATATAAAGGTTCCCAGACCCTTCTAGAGCCCGTCAGGACCATTCTAAAGGCCGACAGACCCTTCTAGAGCCCCTCAAGACGATTCAAAGGGACCCCAGACTTTTCCAGAGCCCCTCAGGACCCTTCTTAAGGACCCCAGACCCATCTAATGCCCTTCAGGACCCTTCTAACGACCCCAACACTCTTCTAGAGCCCCTCAGGCCCATTCTAAAGGCCCCCAGACCCTTCTAGAGCCCCTCAAGTCCTTTCTAAAGGCTCCCAGATTCTTCTAGAGCCCCTCAGGACCCTTCTAACGGCACCCAGACCCATCTAGAGCCCCTCAGAACATATCTAAAAGCCCCCAGACCCTTCTAGAGACCTTCAGGTCCTTTCTAAAGGACCCCAAACCCTTCTAGAGCCCCTCAAGACACTTCTAAAGGCCCCCAGACTTTTCTAGAGCCCCTCAGGACCCTTCTAAAGGACACCAGACCCTTGTAATGCAACTCAGGGTCTTTCTAAAGGACCCCAGACCCTTCTAATGCCCCTCAAGACCTTCTAAAGGCCCCCAAACTCATCTAATGACCCTCAGGGCCTTTATAAAGGACCTCAGACCACACTAGAGCCCTTCAGGACCTATCTAAAGGCCCCCAGACTCTTCTAGGACCCCTCACGGCCATTCTAAAGACCCCCAGACCCATCTAGAGACCCTCAAGACCCTTCTAAAGACCCCCAGACCCTTCTAATGACCCTCAGGACCCTTCTAAAGGCCCCCAGACATTTATAGAACCTGTCAGGACCCTTCAAAGGCCCACAGACCTTTCTAGACCTCACAGGACCTTTCTAACGGCACCCAGACCCTTGTAATGCCCCTCAGGACCCTTCTAAAGGGCCCCAGACCCTGGTAATTCCCCTCAAGACCATTCTAAAGGCCCGAAGACGCTTCTAGAGCCCCTCAGGACTCTTTTAAAGGCCCCCAGACCCTTCTAGAGCTGCTCAGGTCCTTTATAAAGGTCCCCAAACCATTCTAGAGCCCCTCAGGACCCTTCTACAGGCGCCCAGACTCTTGTAGAGCCCCTCAGGGCCTTTTCTAAAGGACCACAGACCCTTCTAGAGCCTTTCAGGGCATTTCTAAAGGCCCCAAAACCCTTCTAATGCCCCTTAGGGCCTTTCTAAAGGCCCCCAGAGCTTCTAATGCCCCTTAGGACTTTTCTAAAGGCCCCCAGACCCATCAAATGCCATTCAGGGTCATTCTAAAGGCCCCCAGACCCCTCTAGAGCCGTTCACGACCTATCTAAAGGCCTCCAGACTCCTCTAGATCCCCTCAAGACCTTTCTAAAGGCACCCAGACCCTTCTAGAGCCCCTCAAGACGCTTCAAATGGCCCCGAGACCCTTCCAGAGCCCCTCAGGACCCTTCTAAAGGCCCCCAGAAACTTCTAATGCCCCTCAGACCCATCCAAAGGCACCCAGACCCTTCTAATGCCCCTCAGAGCTTTTCTAAAGGTCACCAGACCCATCTAATGCCCTTCAGGGCCTTTCTAATACCCCCAGACCACTCTAGAGCCCTTTAGGACCTTTCTAAAGGCCCCCAGACTCCTCTAGAGCCACTCAGATCTATTGTAAAGACCCCCAGACCCTTCTAGAGACCCACAAGACCTTTCTAAAGGCCCCCAGACACTTCTGGAGCCCCTCAAGGCCATTTCAAAAGATTCCCAGACCATTCTAGAGCCACTCAGGGTGTTTCTAAAGGCCCCCAGACCCATCTATCGCCCCTCAAGGCCCTTCTAAAGGACCCCAGACCCTTCTAGAGCCCCTCAGGACCCTTTTAAAGGACCCCAGACGCTTCTAGAGCCCCTCTAGATTGTTCTAAAGGGCCCAAGACCCTTCTGGAGCACCTTAGGACCATTCTACAGCCGCCAGACCCTTCTAGAGCCACTCAAGACCCTTCTAAAGAACACCAGACATTTCTAGAGCCCTTCAGGACTATTCGAAAGGCACCCAGACCCTTCTGCAGACCCTCAGGGCCTTTCTAAAGCCCTCAGACCCTTCTAATGCCCCTCAGGGCCTTTCTAAAGGCCCCCAGACCCTTCTAATGCCCCTCAGGGCATTTCTAAAGGTCCTCAGACCATTCTAGAGCCCCTCAGGACCATTCTAAAGGACCCCAGACTCTTTTAGAGCCCCTCAGGGCCATTCTAAAGGCCCGCAGACCTTTCAAGAGCCCTTCAACATCCTTCTAACAACTCCCTGACCATTCTAGAGCCCGTCAGGGTCTTTCTAAAGGCCCCCAGACCCTTCTAGAGCCCCTCAGGACACATGTAAAGGACCCCAGACCCTTCTAGATCCCCTCAAGACCCTTTTTAAAGGCCCCAGACCTTTCTTATGCCCCTCAGGGTATTTCTAAAGGCCCCCAGACCCGTCTAATGCCCCTCAGGACCCTTCGAAAGGCCCCGAGACAATTTTAGAGCACCTCAGGACATTTCTAAAGGACCCCAGATCTTTCTAGAGCCCCTCAGGACCCTTCTAGAGGCGCCCAGACCCTTCTAGATCCCCTCAGGACCCTTCTAGAGGCCCCCAGACCCTTCTAGATCCCCTCAGGACGATTCTAAAGGACCCCAGACTCTTCTAATCCACCTCAGGGCCTTTCTAAAGGCCCCCAGACAATTCAAATGCCCCTCAGAACCCTTCTAAAGGCCCCCAGACCATTCTAGAGCCACTCACGACATTTCTAAAGGCCCCAAGATCTTTCTAGAACCCATCAGGACCCTTCGAAAGGCCCCCAGACCCTTCTACAGCCCCTCAGGATGCTTCTAAAGGCCCCAGACCATTCTAGAGCCCCTCAGGATCTTTCTAAAGGCACCCAGACCATTCTAATGCCCCTCAGGACCTTTCTAATGGCGCCCGGACCCTTCTAATGCCACTCAGGGACTATCTAAAGGACCCCAGACCCCTCTAATGACCCTCAAGACCCATGTAAAGGCCCCCAGACCCATCTAGATTGCCTCAGGACCCATCTAAAACCCCCCAGACCCTTCTAATGCCTTTCAGGACGCTTATGAAGGCCACAAGACCCTTCTAATGCCCCTCAGGACCTTTCTAAAGGCACTCGGACCCTTCTAATTCCCCTCAAGACCAATGTAAAGGCCCCCAGACCATTCTAGACCCCCTAAGGACCATTCTAAAGGCTCCCAGACCCTTCTAATGCCCCTCAGGACCCTTCTAAAGGCCCCCAGACCCTTCTAATGCCTTTCAGGGCCTTTCTAAAGTACCCCAGACACTTATAGAACCTCTCAGGGCCTTTCTATATGACCCCAGACCCTTGTAATGCCCCTCAGGGCCTTTCTAAAGGCCCCCATACCCTTCTAATGCCCCTCAGGACATTTATAAAGGCCCCCAGACCCTTCTAGAGCCCCTCAGGACATTTCTAAAGGCACCCAGACCCTTCTAATGCCCCTCAGGACCATTCGAAAGGCCCCGAGACCCTTCTAATCCACCTCAGGGCCTTTCTAAAGGACCCCAGACCCTTCTAGAGCCCCTCAGGACGATTCTAAAGGCCCCCAGACCCTTCTAATCCACCTCAGGGCCTTTCTAAAGGACCCCAGACCCTTCTAATCCACCTCTGGGCCTTTCTAAACGCCCCCAGACCATTCAAATGCCCCTAATAGCCCTTCTAAAAACCCCCAGACCCTTCTAATGCCCCTCAGGACCCTTCTAAAGGCACCCAGACCATTCTAATGCCCCTCAGGGCCTTTCTAAAGTACCCCAGACACTTCTAGAACATCTCAGGGCCTTTCTATATGACCCCAGACCCTTCTAATGCCACTCAGGACATTTCTAAAGGCCGCGAGACCCTTATAATCCCCCTGAGGGCCTTTAAAAAGGCCCCCAGACCCTTCTGGACCTCCTCAGGACGCTTCTAATAGCCCCCAGACCCTTCTAGAGCCCCTCAGGGCCTTTCTAAAGGCCTCCACACCCATCTAATGACCCCCAAGACCCATGTAAAGGCCCCTAGACCCTTCTAGATTGCCTCAGGACCCAACTAAAAGCCCCCAGAGCCTTCTAATGCCTTTCAGGACCCTTAGGAAGGCCACAAGACCCTTCTAATGCCCTTCAGGACCTTTCTAAAGGCACCCAGACCATTCTAATGCCCCTCAGGACCTTTATAAAGGCCCCCGAACCCTTCTAATGCCACTCAGGGAGTATCTAAAGGACCGCAGACCCCTCTAATGACCCTCAAGACCCATGTAAAGGCCCCCAAACCCATCTAGATTGCCTCAGGACCCATCTAAAGCCCCCCAGACCATTCTAATGCCTTTCAGGACCCTTATAAAAGCCACCAGACCCTTCTAATGCCCCTCAGGACCTTTCTAAATACACTCAGACCCTTCTAATGCCCCTCAAGACCCATGTAAAGAGCCCCAGACCCTTCTAGATTGCCTCAGAACCCATCTAAAAGCCCCCAGACCCTTCTATAGCCTTTCAGGGCCTTTCTAAAGGCCAACACACCCTTCTAATGACCCTCAAGACCCATGTAAAGGTCCCCAGACCCTTCTAGACCCCCTCAGGACCATTCTAAAGGCCCCCAGACCATGCTAATGCACCTCAGGGCATTTCTAAAGTACCGCAGACACTTCTAGAACCTCTCAGGGCCTTTCTATATGACCCCAGACCCTTCTAATGCCCCTCAGGGCCTTTAGAAAGGACCCCATACCCTTCTAATTCCCCTCAGGACATTTCTAAAGGCCCCCAGACCCTTCTAGAGCCGCTCAGGACATTTCTAAAGGCACCCAGACCCTTCTAATGCCCCCCGGGACCATTCGAAAGGCCCCGAGACACTTTTAGAGCACCTAAGGACATTTCTAAAGGACCCCAGATCTTTCTAGAGCCCCTAAGGACGATTCTAAAGGCCCCCAGACCCTTCTATTCCACCTCAGGGCCTTTCTAAAGGCCCCCAGACCCTTCTAATCCACCTCAGGGCCTTTCTAAACGCCCCCAGACCATTCAAATGCCCCTCAGAGCCATTCTAAAAGCCCCCAGACCCTTCTAATGCCCCTCAGGACCCTTCTAAAGAACCCCAGACCCTTCTAATGCCCCTCAGGGCCTTTCTAAAGTACCCCAGACACTTCTAGAACCTCTCAGGGCCTTTCTATATGACCCCAGACCCTTCTAATGCCATTCAGAGCCCTTCTAAAGGCCGCGAGACCCTTATAATCCCCCTGAGGGCCTTTAAAAATGTCCCCAGACCCTTCTGGACCCCCTCAGGACGCTTCTAATAGCCCCCAGACCCTTCTAGAGCCCCTCTGGGCCTTTCTAAAGGCCTCCACACCCTTCTAATGACCCTCAAGACCCATGTAAAGGCAACTAGACCCTTCTAGATTGCCTCAGGACCCATCTAAAAGACCCCAGACCCTTCTAATGCCTTTCAGGACCCTTATGAAGGCCACAAGACCTTTCTAATGCTCCTCAGGACCTTTCTAAAGGCCCTCAGACCCTTCTAATGCCCCTCAGGGCATTTATAAAGGTTCCCAGACCTTTCTAGAGCCCGTCAGGACCCTTATAAATGCCCCCAGACCATTCTAGAGCCCCTCAGGACACTTCTAAAGGCCCGCAGACCATTCTAATGCCCGTCAGGGCATTTCTAAAGGTCCCCAGACCCTTCTACTGCCCCTCAGGAGCATTCTAAAGGCCCCCAGACCCTTCTAATGCCCCTCAGGGCCTTTCTAAAGGCCCCCAGACCCTTCTGGACCCCCTCAGGACACTTCTAATAGTCCCCAGACCCTTCTAGAGCCCCTCAGGACCATTCTAAAGGCCCCCAGACTCTTTTAGAGCCTCTTTTAGAGGCTCTAGAAGGGTCTGGGTGCCTTTATAAGGTTCCTGAAAGGCATTAGAAGGGTCTTGTGGCCCTTATAAAAGCCCTTAGAGTAATTAGCAGGGTCTGGGGAACTTTAGAAGGGTCTTCAGGGGCTTTAGAAGGTTCTGGGGGCCTTTAGAAATGTCCTGAGGGGTATTAGAAGGGTATGGTGGCCTTTAGAAAGGCCCTGAGTGGCATTAGAAGGGTCTGGGTGCCTTTAGAAATGTCCTGAGGGGCTCTAGAAGGGTCTGAAGACCTTTAGAGATGTCCTGAGGGGCATTAGAAGGGTATGGGGGCCTTTAGAAAGGCCCTGAGGGGCATTACAAAAGTCTGGGGTCATATAGAAAGGCCCTGAGAGGTTCTAGAAGTGTCTGGGGTACTTTAGAAAGGCCCTGAGGGGCATTAGAAGGGTCTGGGGTCCTTTAGAAGGGTCCTGAGGGGCATTAGAAGGGTCTGGGGCATTTAGAATGGTCCTGACAGGCTCTAGAAGGGTCTGGAGGCATTTAAAACTGTCCTGAGAGGCTCTAGAAGGGTCTGGGTGCCTTTATAACAGTGCTGAGGGGCATTAGAAGGGTCTGGGTGCATTTAGAAGTGTCCTGATGGGCATTAGAAGGGTCTGGGGGCCTTTAGAAGGGTTCTGAGGGGCATTTGAATGGTCTGGGGGCCTTTAGAAAGGCCCTGAGGTGCATTAGAATGGTCTGGGGGCTTTTAAAAGGGTCCTGAAGGGCATTTGAATGGTCTGGGTGCCTTTAGAAAGGCCCTGATGTGGATTAGAAGGGTCTGGGGGCCTTTTGAATCGTCCTGAGTGGCTCTAGAAGGGTCAGGGAGCCGTTAGAAGGATGTTGAGGGGCTCTTGAAGGGTCTGCGGGCCTTTAGAATGGCCCTCAGGGGCTCTAAAAGAGTCTGGGGGCCTTTAGAATGGTCCTGAGTGACTCTAGAAGGGTCTGGGGACCTTTAGAAATGCCCTGAGGGGCATTAGAAGGGTCTGGGGGCCTTTAGAAAGGCCCTGAGGGGAATTAGAAGGGTCTGGGGGCCTTTAGAATGGTCCTGAGGGGGTCTAGAAGGGTCTGGAGGCATTTAAAACTGTCCTGAGAGGCTCTAGAAGGGTCTGGGTGCCTTTATAAGGGTCCTGAGGGGCATTAGAAGGGTCTGGGTGCCTTTATAAAAGCCCTGAGGGGAATTAGCAGGGTCTGGGGGACTTTAGAAGGGTCCTGAGGGGCTCTATAATGGTCTGGGGGCCTTTAGAAGGGTCTTCAGGGGCTCTAGAAGGGTCTGGGGACCTTTAGAAAGGCCCTGTGGGGCATTAGAAGGTTCTGGGGGCCTTTAGAATGCTCCTGAGGGGCAGTAGAAGGGTCTGGGGACGATTATAAAGGTCCTGACGGGCATTAGAATGGTCTGCGGGCCTTTAGAAGTGTCCTGAGGGGCTCTAGAATGTTCTGGAGGCCTTTATAAGGGTCCTGACGGGCTCCAGAAGGGTCTGGGAACCATTAGAAAGGTCCTGAGGGGCATTAGAAGGGTCTTGTGGCCTTCATAAGGGTCCTGAAAGGCATTAGAAAAGTCTGGGGGCTTTTAGATGGGTCCTGAGGGGGTCCAGAAGGGTCTGGGGGCCTTTATAAAGGCCCTCAGGGGGATTATAAGGGTCTTGCGGCCTTTAGAAAGGTCCTGAGGGGCATTACAACGGTCTGGGGTCATATAGAAAGGCCCTGAGATGTTCTAGAAGTGTCTGGGGTACTTTAGAAAGGCGCTGAAAGGCATTAGAAGGGTCTGGGGGCCTTTGAAGGATCCTGAAGGGCATTAGAAGGGTCTGAAGGCCTTTAAAAGGGTCCTGAGGGGCATTTGAATGGTCTGGGGGCCTTTAGTAAGGCCCTGAGGTTGATTAGAAGGGTCTGGGGGGCCTTTAGAATCGTCCTGAGGGGCTCTAGAAGGGTCTGGGTGCCTCTAGAAGGGTCCTGAGGGGCTCTAGAAAGATCTGGTGTGCTTTCGAAATGTCCTGAGGTGCTCCAAACATGTCTCGGGGCCTTTCGAAGGGTCCTGAGGGGCATTAGATGGGTCTGGGGGCCATTAGAAATGCCCTGAGGGGCATTAGAAAGGTCTGGGGCCTTTTAGAAGGGTCTTGAGGGGATCTAGAAGGGTCTGGGGGCCTTTAGAAAGGCCCTGAGGGGCTCTAGAAGTGTCAGGGTGCCGTTAGAAGGATGTTGATGGGCTCTTGACAGGTCTGCGGGCATTTAGAATGGCCCTGAGGGTCTCTAAAAGAGTCTGGGTGCCTTTAGAATGGTCCTGAGGGGCCCTAGAAGGTTCTGGGGACCTTTAGAAATGCCTTGAGGGGCATTAGAAGGGTCTGGGGGCCTTTAGAATGCTCCTGAGGGGCATTAGAAGGGTCTGGGGGGCTTTAGAATGGTCCTGACGGGGTCTAGAAGGGTCTGGGGGCATTTAAAACTGTCCTGAGAGGCTCTAGAATGGTCTGGGGGCCTTTAGAATGCTCCTGAGGGGCAGTAGAAGGGTCTGGGGACCTTTAGAAAGGCCCTGACGGGCATTAGAATGGTCTGGGGGACTTTAGAATTGTCCTGAGGGGCTCTAGAAGAGTCTGGGAACCTTTATAAATGCCATGAGGGGCATTAGAAGGGTCTGAGAACATTTAGAAAGGTCCTATGGGGCATTAGAAGGGTCTTGTGGCCTTCATAAGGGTCCTGAAAGGCATTAGAAGGGTCTGGGGGCTTTTAGATGGGTCCTGAGGCAATCTAGAAGGGTCTGGGGGCCTTTACATGTGTCTTGAGGGTCATTAGGAGGGTGTGGAGGCCTTTAGAAAGGCCCTGAGGTGCTCTAGAAGGGTCTGGGGGCTATTAGAAGCGTCCTGAGGGGGTCCAGAAGGGTCTGGGGGCTTTTTGAAAGGCCCTCAGGGGGATTATAAGGGTCTCGCGTCCTTTAGAAAGGCCCTGAGTGGCATTACAAGGGTCTGGGTGCCTTTAGAAATGTCCTGAGGGGCTCTAGAAAGGTCTGGGGGCCTTTAGAAATGTACTCAGGGGCATTAGAGGGGTCTGGGGGCCTTTAGAAAGGCCCTGATGGGCATTACAAGGGTCTGGGGTCATATAGAAAGGCCCTGATAGGTTCTAGAAGTGTCTGGGATACTTTAGAAAGGCCCTGTAGGGCATTAGAAGGGTCTGGGTGCCTTTATAAGGGTCCTGAGGGGCATTAGAAGGGTCTGGGTGCCTTTATAAAAGCCCTGAGGGGAATTAGCAGGGTCTGGGGGACTTTAGAAGGGTCCTGAGGGGCTCTATAAGGTTCTGGGGGCCTTTAGAAAGGTCTTCAGGAGCTCTAGAAGGGTCTCGGGACCTTTAGAAAGGCCCTGTGGGGCATTAGAAGGGTCTGGGGTCCTTTAGAATGCTCCTGAGGGGCAGTAGAAGGGTCTGGGGACCTTTATAAAGGCCCTGACGGGCATTAGAATTGTCTGCGGGCCTTTAGAAGTGCCTTGAGGGGCTCTAGAATGGTCTGGGGGCCTTTATAATGGTCCTGACGGGCTCTAGAAGGATCTGGGAACCTTTAGAAAGGTCCAGAGGGGCATTAGAAGGGTCTTGTGGCCTTCAAAAGGGTCCTGAATGGCATTTGAAGGGTCTGGGGAATATTTGAAGAGTCCTGAGGGGGTCCAGAAGGGTCTAGGTGGCATTTTAAAGGCCCTCAGGGGGATTATAAGGGACTCGCGGCCTTTAGAAAGGCCCTGAGTGGCATTAGAAGGGTCTGGTGTCATATAGAAAGGCCCTGAGAGGTTCTAGAAGTGTCTGGGGTACTTTAGAAAAGCCCTGAGGGGCATTAGAAGGGTCTGGGTGCCCTTATATAAGCCCTGAGGGGAATTAGCAGGGTCTGGGGGACCTTAGAAGGTCCTGAGGAGCTCTATAAGGGTCTGGGGGCCTTTAGAAGGGTCTTCAGGGGCTCTAGAAGGGTCTGGGGACCTTTAGAAAGGCCCTGTGGGGCATTAGAAGGGTCTGGGTGCCTTTAGAAGGGTCCTGAGGGACATTAGAATGGTCTGAAGGCCTTTATAAGGGTCCTGAGGGGCATTTGAATGGTCTGGGGGCCTTTAGAAAGGCCCTGAGGTGGATTAGAAGGGTCTGGGGGCCTTTAGAATGGTCCTGAGGGGCTCTAGAATGGTCTGGGTGCCTCTAGAAGGCTCCTGACGGGCTCTAGAAAGATCTGGGGTCCTTTAGAAATGTCCTGAGGTGCTCTAAAAGTGTCTCGGGGCCTTTCGAAGGGTCCTGAGGGGCATTAGAAGGGTCTGGGTGCCGTTATAAAAGCCCTCAGGGGAATTAGCAGGGTCTGGGGGACTTTAGAATGCTCCTGAGGGGAAGTAGAAGGGTCTGGGGACGTTTATAAAGGACCTGACGGGCATTAAAATGGTCTGCGGGCCTTTAGAAGTGTCCTGATTGGCTCTAAAATGGTCTGGGGGCCTTTATAAGGGTCCTGATGGGCTCTAGAAGGGTCTGGGAAACTTTATAAATGCCCTGACTGGCATTAGAAGGGTCTGAGTGCCTTTAGAATGGTCCTGAGGGGCATTAGAAGTGTCTGGGGGCTTTTAGATGGGTACTGAGGCAATCTAGGAGGGTCTGGGGGCCTTTACATGGGTCTTGAGTGTCATTAGAAGGGTGTGGAGGCCTTTAGAAAGGCCCTGAGGTGCTCTAGAAGGGTCTGGGGGCTATTAGAAGCGTCCTGAGGGGGTCTAGAAAGGTCTGGGGGCCTTTTTAAAGGCCCTCAGGGGCATTATAAAGTCTCGCGGTCTTTAGAAAGGCCCTGAGTGGCATTACAAGGGTCTGGGGTCATATAGAAAGGCCCTGAGAGGTTCTAGAAGTGTCTGGAGTACTTTTGAAAGGCCCTAAGGAGTATTAGAAGTGTCTGGGTGCCTTTAGAAGGGTCCTGAGGGGCATTTGAATGGTCTGGGGGCCTTTAGAAAGGTCCTGAGGTGGATTAGAAGGGTCTGGGGGCCTTTAGAATCGTCCTGAGTGGCTCTAGAAGGGTCTGGGGGCCTTTTGAAGGGTCCTAAGGGGAATTAGAAGGGTCTGAAGGCCTTTAAGAGGGTCCTGAGGGGCATTTGAATGGTCTGGGGGCCTTTAGAAAGGTCCTGAGGTGGATTAGAAGGGTTTGGGGGCCTTTAGAATCGTCCTGAGGGGCCCTAGAAGGGTCTGGGGGCCTCTAGAAGTGTCCTGAGGGGCTCTAGAAAGATCTGTAGTCCTTTAGAAATGCCCTGAGGGGCATTAGAAAGGTCTGGGGCCTTTTAGAAGGGTCTTCAGGGGATCTAGAAGGGTCTGGGGGCCTTTAGAAGTGTCCTGAGGGGCTCTAGAAGGGTCTGCGGGCCTTTAGAATGGCCCTGAGGGGCTCTAAAAGAGTCTGGGGGCCTTTAGAATGGTCCTGAGGGGCCCTAGAAGGGTCTGGGGACCTTTAGAAATGCCCTGAGGGGCATTAGAATGGTCTGGGGGCCTTTAGAAAGGCCCTGAGGGGCATTAGAAGGGTCCGGGGGGCTTTAGAATGGTCCTGAGGGGGTCTAGAAGGGTCTGGAGGCATTTAAAACTGTCCTGAGATGCTCTAGAAGGGTCTGGGGGCCTTTAGAATGCTCCTGAGGGGCAGTAGAAGGGTCTGGGGACCTTTATATATGCCCTGAGGGTCATTAGAAGGGTCTGAGGGCCTTTAGAAAGGTCCTGAGGGGCATTAGAAGGGTCTTGTAGCCTTTAAAAGGGTCATGAAAGGCATTAGAAGGGTCTGGGGTCTTTTCGATGGGTCCTGAGGCAATCTAGAAGGGTCTGGGGGCCTTTACATGGGTCTTTAGGGTCATTAGAAGGGTGTGGAGGCCTTTAGAAAGGCCCTGAGGGGCTCTAGAAGGGTCTGGGGGCTATTAGAAGCGTCCTGAGGAGGTCCAGAAGGGTCAGGTGGCCTATTTAAAGGCCCTCAGGAGGATTATAAGGGTCTCGCGGCCTTTAGAAAGGCCCTGAGTGGCATTCCAAGGGTCTGGGGTCATATAGAAAGGCCCTGAGAAGTTCTAGAAGTGTCTGGGGTACTTTAGAAAGGCCCTGAGGGGTATTAGAAGGGTCTGGAGTCCTTTAGAAGGGTCCTGAGGGGCATTAGAAGGGTCTGAAGGCCTATAAAAGGGTCCTGAGGGGCATTTGAATGGTCTGGGGGTCTTTAGAAAGGCCCTGAGGTGGATTAGAAGGGTCTGGGGGCCTTTAGAAAGGTCCTGAGGGGAAGTAGAAGGGTCTGGGGACCTTTAGAAAGGCCCTGACGGGCATTAGAATGGTCTGCGGGCCTTTAGAAGTGTCCTGAGGGGCTCTAGAATGCTCTGGGGGCCTTTATAAGGGTCCTGACAAGCTCTAGAAGGGTCTGGGAACCTTTATCAATGCCCTGAGGGTCATTAGAAGGGTCTGAGGGCCTTTAGAAAGATCTGGTGACCTTTAGAAATTTCCTGAGGTGCTCTAAATGTGTCTCGAGGCATTTATAAGGGTCCTGAGGGGCATTAGAAGGGTCTGGGTGCCCTTATGAAAGCCCTGAGGGGAATTAGCAGGGTCTGGGGGCCTTTAGAATGTTCCTGAGGGGCAGTAGAAGCGTCTGGGGACCTTTAGAAAGGCCCTGACGCGCATTAGAATGGTCTGCGGGCCTTTAGCAGTGTCCTGAGGGGCTCTAGAATGGTCTGGGGGCCTTTATAAGGGTCCTGACGGGATCTAGAAGGGTCTGGGAACCTTTATAAATGCCCTGAGGGTCATTAGAAGGGTCTGAGGGCCTTTAGAAAGGTCCTGAGGGGCATTAGAAAGGTCTTGTTGCCTTTATAAGGGTCCTGAAAGGCATTAGAAGGGTCTGGGGGCTTTTTGAAGGGTCCTGACGGGAATTAGAAGGGTCTGAAGGCCTTTAAAAGGGTCCTGAGGGACATTTAAATGGTCTGGGGGCATTTAGAAAGGCCCTGAGGTGGATTAGAAGGGTCTAGGGGCCTTTAGAAAGGTCCTGAGGGGCTCTAGAAGGGTCTGAGGGCCTCTAGAAGGGTCCTGAGGGGCTCTAGAAAGATCTGGGGTCCTTTAGAAATGTCCTGAGATGCTCTAAAAGTGTCTCAGGGCATTTCGAAGGGTCCAGAGGGGCATTAGAAGGGTCTGGGTGCCCTTATAAAAGCCCTGAGGGGAATTAGCTGGGTCTGGGGGACTTTAGAATGCTCCTGAGGAGCAGTAGAAGGGTCTGGGGACCTTTATTAATGCTCTGACGGGCATTAGAATGATCTGCGGGCCTTTAGAAGTGTCCTTATTGGCTCTACAATGGTCTGGGGTCCTTTATAAGGGACCTGACGGGCTCTAGAATGGTCTGGGAACCTTTATAAATGCCCTGAGGGGCATTAGAAGTGTCTGAGGGCCTTTAGAAATGCCCTGAGGGGCATTAGAAAGGTCTGGGGCCTTTTAGAAGGGTCTTGAGGGGATCTAGAAAGGTCTGGGGGCCTTTAGAAGTGTACTGAGGGGCTCTAGAAGGGTCTGGGGTCCTTTAGAAAGGCCCTGAGGGGCTCTAGAAGGGTCAGGGAGCCGTTAGAAGGATGTTTCGGGGCTCTTGAAGGGTCTGCGGGCCTTTAGCATGGCCCTGAGGGGCTCTAAAAGAGTCTGGGGGCCTTTAGAGTGGTCTTGAGGGGCCCTAGAAGGGTGTGGGTACCTCTAGAAAAGCCCTGAGGGGCATTAGAAGGGTCTGGGGGCCTTTAGAATGCTCCTGAGGGGCAGTAGAAGGATCTGGGGGCATTTAGAAGGGTCTTCAGGGGCACTAGAAGGGTCTAGGGACCTTTAGAAAGGCCCTGTGAGGCATTTGAAGGGTCTGGGGGCCTTTAGAATTATCCTGAGGGGCAGTAGAAGGGTCTGGGGACCTTTAGAAAGGCCCTGACAGGCATTAGAATGGTCTGCAGGCCTTTAGCAGTGTCCTGAGGGGCTCTAGAATGGTCTGGGGGCCTTTATAAGGGTCCTATCGGGATCTAGAAGGGTCTGGGAACCTTTATAAATGCCCTGAGGGGCATTAGAAGGGTCTGAGGGCCTTTAGAAAGGTCCTGAGGGGCATTAGAAGGGTCTTGTGGCCTTCATAAGGGTCCTGAAAGGCATTAGAAGGGTCTGGGGGCTTTTAGATGGGTCCTGAGGCAATCTAGAAGGGTCTGGGGGCCTTTACATGGGTCTTGAGGGTCATTAGAAGGGTGTGGAGGCCTTTAGAAAGGCCCTGAAAGGCATTAGAAGGGTCTGGGGGCTTTTAGATGGGTCCTGAGGCAATCTAGAAGGGTCTGGGGGCCTTTGCATGGGTCTTGAGGGCAATTAGAAGGGTGTGGAGGCCTTTAGAAAGGCCCTGAGTGGCTCTAGAAGGGTGTGGGTGCTATTAGAAGCGTCCTGAGGGGGTCCAGAAGAGTCTGGGGGCCTTTTTAAAGGCCCTCAGGGGGATTATAATGGTCTCGCGGCCTTTAGAAAGGCCCTGAGTGGCATTAGAAGGGTCTGGGGGCCTTTAGAAGGATCTTCAGGGGCTCTAGAAGGGTCTGGGGACCTTTAGAAGGGTCCTGAGGGGCATTAGAAGGGTCTGGGAGCCTTTAGAATGGTCCTGAGGGGGTCTAGAAGGGTCTGGAAGCATTTAAAACTGTCCTGAGAAGCTCTAGAAGCGTCTGGGGGCCTTTATAAGGGTCCAGAGGGGCATTAGAAGGGTCTGGGTGCCCTTATAAAAGACCTGAGGGGAATTAGCAGGGTCTGGGGGACTTTAGAAGGGTCCTGAGGGGCTCTATAAGGGTCTGGGGGCCTTTAGAAGGGTCTTCAGGGGCTCTAGAAGGGTCTGGAGACTTTTAGAAAGGCCCTGTGGGGCATTAGAAAGGTCTGGGGACCTTTAGAATGCTCCTGAGGGGCATTTGAATGGTCTGGGGACATTTATAAAGGCCCTGACGGGCATTAGAATTGTCTGCGGGCCTTTAGAAGTGTCCTGAGGGGCTCTAGAATGGTCTGGGGGCCTTTATAAGGGTCCTGACAGGCTCTAGAAAGGTCTGGGAACCTTTATAAAAGCCCTGAAGGGCATTAGAAGGGTCTGAGGGCCTTTAGAAAGGTCCTGAGGGGCATTAGAAGGGTCTTGTGGCCTTCATAAGGGTCCTGAAAGGCATTAGAAGGGTCTGGGGGCTTTTAGCTGGGTCCTGAGGCAATCTAGAAGGGACTAGGGGCCTTTACATGGGTCTTGAGGGTCATTAGAAGGGTGTGGAGGCCTTTAGAATGGCCCTGAGGGGCATTAGAATGGTGTGGGGGCTATTAGATGCGTCCTGAGTGGGTCCAGAAGGGTCTGGGGGCCTTTTTAAAGGCCTTCAGGGGGATTATCAGGGTCTCGCGACCTTTAGAAAGGCCCTGAGTGGCATTAGAAGGGTCTGGGGGCCTTTAGAAGGGCCTTCAGGGGCTCTAGAATGGTCTGGGGACCTTTAGAAAGGCCCTGAGGGGCATTAGAAGGGTCTGGGGACCTTTAGAAAGGCCGTGAGTGGCATTACAAGGGTCTGGGGTCATATAGAAAGGATCTGAGAGGTTCTAGTAGTGTCTGAGGTAATTTAGAAAGGCCCTTAGGGGCATTAGAAGGGTCTAGGGGCCTTTAGAAGGGTCCTGAGGGGCATTAGAAGGGTCTGGGGGCCTTTAGAATGGTCCTGAGTGGCTCTAGAAGGGTCTGGGTGCCTTTATAAGGGTCCTGAGGGGCATAGGAAGGGTCTGGGTGCCCTTATAAAAGCCCTGAGGGGATATAGCAGGGTCTGGGGACTTTAGAATGGTCCTGAGGGGCTCTATAACGGTCTGAGGGCCTTTAGAAACGTCCTGAGGGGCATTAGAAGGGTCTTGCGGCCTTCATAAGGGTCCTGAAAGGCATTAGAATGCTCTGGGGGCTTTTAGATGGGTCCTGAGGCAATCTAGAAGGGTCTAGGGGCCTTTGCTTGGGTCTTGAGTGTCATTAGAAGGGTGTGGAGGCCTTTAGAAAGGCCCTGAAAGGCATTAGAAGGGTCTGGGGGTCTTTAGAATGCTTCTTAGGGGCAGTAGAATGGTCTGCGGGCCTTTAGAAGTGTCCTGAGGGGCTCTAGAATGATCTGGGGGCCTTTATAAGGGACCTGACGGGCTCTAGAATGGTCTGGGAACCTTTATAAAGGCCCTGAAAGGCATTAGAAGGGTCTGAGGGCCTTTAGAAAGGTCCTGAGGGGCATTAGAAGGGTCTTGTGGCCTTCAGAAGGGTCCTGAAATGCATTAGAAGGGTCTGGGGGCATTTAGATGGGGCCTGAGGCAATCTAGAAGGGTCTGGGGGCATTTACATGGGTCTTGAGGGTCATTGGAAGGGTGTGGAGGCCTTTAGAAAGGTCCTGAAAGGCATTAGATGGGTCTGGGGGCTTTTAGATGGGTCCTGAGGCAATCTAGAAGGGTCTAGGGGCCTTTACATGGGTCTTGAGGGTCATTAGAAGGGTGTGGAGGCCTTTAGAAAGGCCCGGAGGGGCTCTAGAAGGGTCTGGGGGCTATTAGAAGCGTCCTGAGGAGGTCCAGAAGGGTCTGGGAGCCTTTTTAAAGGCCCTTAGGGGGATTATAAGGGTCTCGCGGCCTTTAGAAAGGCCCTGAGTGGCATTAGAAGGGTCTGGGTGCCTTTAGAAATGTCCTGAGGGGCTCTAGAAGGGTCTGGGGGCCTTTAGAAATGTCCTGAGGGGCATTAGAAGGGTCTGGGGGCCATTACAAAGGCCCTGAGGGGCATTACAATGGTCTGGGGTCATATAGAAAGGCCCTGAGAGGTTCTAGAAATTTCTGGGGTACTTTAGAAAGGCCCTGAGGGGCATTAGAAGGGTCTGCGGGCCTTTAGAAGGGTCCTCAGGGGCAGTAGAAGGGTCTGGGGGCATTTAGAATGGTCCTGAGGGGGTCTAGAAGGGTCTGGAGGCATTTAAAACTGTCCTGAGAGGCTATAGAAGGGTCTGGGTGCCTTTATAAAGGTCCTGAAAGGCATTAGAAGGGTCTGGGGGCTTTTAGCTGGGTCCTGAGGCAATCTAGAAGGGTCTAGGGGCCTTTACATGGGTCTTGAGGGTCACTAGAAGTGTTTGGAGGCCTTTAGAAAGGCCCTGAAAGGCATTAGAAGGGTCTGGGAGCTTTTAGATGGGTCCTGAGGCAATCTAGAAGGGTCTGGGGACCTTTACATGGGTCTTGAGGGTCATTAGAAGGGTGTGGAGGCCTTTAGAAAGGCCCTGATGGGCTCTAGAAGGGTGTGGGGGCTATTAGAAGCGTCCTGAGGGGGTCCAGAAGGGTCTGGGGGCCTTTTTAAAGGCCCTCAGGGGGATTATAAGGGTCTCGCGACCTTTAGAAAGGCCCTGAGTGGCATTAGAAGGGTCTGGGGTCCTTTAGAAGGGCCTTCAGGGGCTCTAGAATGGTCTGATGACCTTTAGAAAGGCCCTGAGGGGCATTAGAAGGGTCTAGGTGCCTTTAGAAGGGTCCTGAGGGTCATTAGAAGGGTCTGGGGGCCTTTAGAATGGTCCTGAGGGGGTCTAGAAGGGTCTGGAGGCATTTAAAACTGTCCTGAGAGGCTCTTGAAGGGTCTGGGTGCCTTTATAAGGGTCCTGAGGGGCATTAGAAGGGTCTGGGTGCCCTTATAAAAGCCCTGAGGGGAATTAGCAGGGTCTGGGGGACTTTAGAATGGTCCTGAGGGGCTCTATAATGCTCTGAGGGCCTTTAGAAACGTCCTGAGGGGCATTAGAAGGGTCTTGCGGCCTTCATAAGGGTCCTGAAAGGCATTAGAATGCTCTGTTGGCTTTTAGATGGGTCCTGAGGCAATCTAGAATGGTCTAGGGGCCTTTGCTTTGGTCTTGAGGGTCATTAGAAGGGTGTGGAGGCCTTTAGAAAGGCCCTGAAAGGCATTAGAAGGGTCTGGGGGCCTTTAGAATCCTCCTTAGGGGCAGTAGAATGGTCTGCGGGCCTTTAGAAGTGTCCTGAGGGGCTCTAGAATGATCTGGGGGCCTTTATAAGGGTCCTGACGTGCTCTAGAATGGTCTGGGAACCTTTATAAAAGCCCTGAGGGGCATTAGAAGGGTCTGAGGGCCTTTAGAAAGGTCCTGAGGGGCATTAGAAGGGTCTTGTGGCCTTCATAAGGGTCCTGAAAGGCATTAGAAGGGTCTGGGGGCTTTTAGATGGGTCCTGAGGCAATCTAGAAGGGTCTGGGGGCATTTACATGGGTCTTGAGGGTCATTGGAAGGGTGTGGAGGCCTTTTGAAAGGTCCTGAAAGGCATTAGATGGGTCTGGGGACTTTTAGATGGGTCCTGAGGCAATCTAGAAGGGTGTAGGGGCCTTTACATGGGTCTTGAGGGTCATTAGAAGGGTGTGGAGGCCTTTAGAAAGGCCCTGAGGGGCTCTAGAAGGGTCTGGGGGCTATTAGAAGCATCCTGAGGGGATCCAGAAGGGTCTGGGAGCCTTTTTAAAGGCCCTCAGGGGGATTATAAGGGTCTCGCGGCATTTAGAAAGGCCCTGAGTGGCATTAGAAGGGTCTGGGTGCCTTTAGAAATGTCCTGAGTGGCTCTAGAAGGGTCTGGGGGCCTTTAGAAATGTCCTGAGGGGCATTAGAAGGGTCTGGGGGCCATTAGAAATGCCCTGTGGGGCATTACAAGGGTCTGGGGTCATATAGAAAGGCCCTGAGAGGTTCTAGAAGTGCCTGGGGTACTTTAGAAAGGCCCTGAGGGGCATTAGAAGGGTCTAGGGGCCTTTAGAAGGGTCCTGAGGGGCATTAGAAGGGTCTGGGGGCATTTATAATGGTCCTGAGGGGTCTAGAAAGGTCTGGAGGCATTTAAAACTGTCCTGAGAGCCTCTAGAATGGTCTGGGTGCATTTATAAGGGCCCTGAAAGGCATTAGAAGGGTCTGGGGGCTTTTAGCTGGGTCCTGAGGCAATCTAGAAGGGTCTAGGGGCCTTTACATGGGTCTTGAGGGTCATTAGAAGGGTGTGGAGGCCTTTAGAAAGGCTCTGAAAGGCATTAGAAGGGTCTGTGAGCTTTTAGATGGGTCCTGAGGCAATCTAGAAGGGTCTGGGGACCTTTACATGGGTCTTGAGGGTCATTAGAAGGGTCTGGAGGCCTTTAGAAAGGCCCTGAGGGGCTCTAGAATGGAGTGGGGGCTATTAGAAGCGTCCTGAGGGGGTCTAGAAGGGTCTGGAGGCATTTAAAACTGTCCTGAGAGGCTCTAGAAGGGTCTGGGTGCCTTTATAAGGGTCCTGAGGGGCATTAGAAGGGTCTGGGTGCCCTTATAAAAGCCCTGAGGGGAATTAGCAGGGTCTGGGGGACTTTAGAATGGTCCTGAGGGGCTCTATAAAGGTCTGAGGGCCTTTAGAAACGTCCTGAGGGGCATTAGAAGGGTCTTGCGGCCTTCATAAGGGTCCTGAAAGGCATTAGAATGCTCTGGGGACTTTTAGATGGGTCCTGAGGCAATCTAGAAGGGTCTAGGGGCCTTTACATGGGTCTTGAGGGTCATTAGAAGGGTGTGGAGGCCTTTAGAAAGGCCCGGAGGGGCTCTAGAACGGTCTGGGGGCTATTAGAAGCATCCTGAGGAGGTCCAGAAGGGTCTGGGAGCCTTTTTAAAGGCCCTCAGGGGGATTATAAGGGTCTCGCGGCATTTAGAAAGGCCCTGAGTGGCATTAGAAGGGTCTGGGTGCCTTTAGAAATGTCCTTAGGGGCTCTAGATAGGTCTGGGGGCCTTTAGAAATGTCCTGAGGGGCATTAGAAGGGTCTGGGGGCCATTAGAAATGCCCTGAGGGGGTCTAGAAGGGTCTGGAGGCATTTAAAACTGTCCTGAGAGGCTCTAGAAGGGTCTGGGTGCATTTATAAGGGCCCTGAAAGGCGTAAGAAGGGTCTGGGGGCTTTTAGCTGGGTCCTGAGGCAATCTAGAAGGGTCTAGGGGCCTTTACATGGGTCTTGAGGGTCATTAGAAGGGTGTGGAGGCCTTTAGAATGGCACTGAGTGGCATTAGAAGGGTCTGGGTGCCTATAGAAATGTACTGAGGGGCTCTAGAAGGGTCTGGGGGCCTTTAGAAATGTCCTGAGGGGCAATAGAAGGGTATGGGTGCCTTTAGAAAGGCCCTGAGGGGCATTAGAATGGTCTGGGGGCCTTTAGAAGGGTCCTGAGGTGGTCTAGAAGGGTCTGGAGGCATTTAAAACTGTCCTGAGAGGCTCTAGAAGGGTCCGGGGGCCTTTGTAATGGTCCTGAGGGGCATTAGAAGGGTCTTGTGGCCCTTATAAAAGCCCTGAGGGGAATTAGCAGGGTCTGGAGGACTTTAGAAGGGTCCTGAGGGCCTCTATAAGGGTCTGGGGGCCTTTGGAAGGGTCTTCAGGGTCTCTAGAAGGGTCTGGGTACGTTTAGAAAGGCCCTGTGGGGCATTAGAAGGGTCTGGGGGCATTTAGAATGCTCCTGAGGGGCAGTAGAAGGGTCTGGGTACCTTTATAAAGGCCCTGACGGGCATTAGAGCGGTCTGCGGGCCTTTAGAAGTGTCCTGAGGGGCTCTAGAATTGTCTGGGGGCCTTTATAAGGGTCCTAACCTGCTCTAGAAGGGTCTGGGAACCTTTATAAATGCCCTGAGGGGCATTAGAAGGGTCTCAGTGCCTTTAGAAAGCTCCTGAGGGGCATTAGAAGGGTCTTGTGGCCTTCATAAGGGTCCTGAAAGGCATTAGAAGGCTCTAGGGGCTTTTAGATGGGTCCTGAGGCAATCTAGAAGGGTCTAGGGGCCTTTACATGGGTCTTGAGGGTCATTAGAAGGGTGTGGAGGCCTTTAGAAAGGCCCTGAAAGGCATTAGAAGGGTCTGGGGGCTTTTAGATGGGTCCTGAGGCAATCTAGAAGGGTCTGGGGGCCTTTACATGGGTCTTGAGGGTCATTAGAAGGGTGTGGAGGCCCTTAGAAAGGCCCTGAGGGGCTCTAGAAGGGTGTGGGTGCTATTAGAAGCGTCCTGAGGGGGTCCAGAAGAGTCTGGGGGCCTTTTTAAAGGCCCTCAGGGGGATTATAAGGGTCTCGCGTCCTTTAGAATGGCCCTGAGTGGCATTAGAAGGGACTGGGTGCCTTTAGAAGGGTCTTCAGGGGCTCTAGAAGGGTCTGGGGACCTTTAGAAGGGTCCTGAGGGGCATTAGAAGGGTCTGGGAGCCTTTAGAATGGTCCTGAGGGGGTCTAGAAGGGTCTGGAGGCATTTAAAACTGTCCTGAGAAGCTCTAGTAGGGTCTGGGGGCCTTTATAATGGTCCAGAGGGGCATTAGAAGGGTCTGGGTGCCCTTATAAAAGACCTCAGGGGAATTAGCAGGGTCTGGGGGACTTTAGAAGGGTCCTGAAGGGCTCTATAAGGGTCTGGGGGCCTTTAGAAGGGTCTTCAGTGGCTCTAGAAGGGTCTGGGGACTTTTAGAAAGGCCCTGTGGGGCATTAGAAGGGTCTGGGGACCTTTAGAATGCTCCTGAGGGGCATTTGAATGGTCTGGGGACATTTATAAAGGCCCTGACGGGCATTAGAATGGTCTGGGGGCCTTTAGAAGTGTCCTGAGGGGCTCTAGAATGGTCTGGGGGCCTTTATAAGGGTCCTGACGGGCTCCAGAAAGGTCTGGGAACCTTTATAAAAGCCCTGAAGGGCATTAGAATGGTCTGAGGGCCTTTAGAAAGGTCCTGAGGGGCATTAGAAGGGTCTTGTGGCCTTCATAAGGGTCCTGAAAGGCATTAGAAGGGTCTGGGGGCTTTTAGATGGGTCCTGAGGCAATCTAGAAGGGTCTAGGGGCATTTACATGGATCTTGAGGGTCATTAGAAGGGTGTGGAGGCCTTTAGAATGGCACTGAGTGGCATTAGAAGGGTCTGGGTGCCTTTAGAAATGTCCTTAGGGGCTCTAGAAGGGTCTGGGGGCCTTTAGAAATGTCCTGAGGGGCATTAGAAGGGTCTGGGGGCCATTAGAAATGCCCTGAGGGGCATTACAAGGGTCTGGGGTCATATAGAAAGGCCCTGAGAGGTTCTAGAAGTGTCTGGGGTATTTTAGAAAGGCCCTGAGGGGCATTAGAAGGGTCTAGGGGCCTTTAGAAGGTTCCTGAGGGGCATTAGAAGGGTCTGGGGGCATTTAGAATGGTCCTGAGGGGGTCTAGAAGGGTCTGGAGGCATTTAAAACTGTCCTGAGAGGCTCTAGAAGGGTCTGGGTGCATTTATAAGGGCCCTGAAAGGCGTTAGAAGGGTCTGGGGGCTTTTAGCTGGGTCCTGAGGCAATCTAGAAGGGTCTAGGGGCCTTTACATGGGTCTTGAGGGTCATTAGATGGGTGTGGAGGCCTTTAGAAAGGCCCTGAGGGGCATTAGAAGGGTCTGGGGGCTATTAGAAGCGTCCTGAGGGGGCCCAGAAGGGTCTCGAGGCCTTTTTAAAGGCCCTCATGGGGATTATAAGGGTCTCGCGACCTTTAGAAAGGCCCTGAGTGGCATTAGGAGGGTCTGGGGGCTTTTAGAAGCGTCCTGAGGGGGTCCAGATATGTCTGGGGGCCTTTTTAAAGGCCCTCAGGGGGGATTATAAGGGTGTCGCGGCCTTTAGAAAGGCTCTGAGTGGCATAAGAAGGGTCTGGGGGCCTTTAGAAGGGTCTTCAGGGGCTCTAGTATGGTCTGGGGACATTTAGAAAGGCCCTGTGGGGCATTAGAAGGGTCTGGGGACATTTAGAATGCTCCTCAGAGGCAGTAGAATGGTCTGCGGGCCTTTAGAAGTGTCCTGAGGGGCTCTAGAATGATCTGGGGGCCTTTATAAGGGTCCTGAAAGGCATTAGAATGGTCTGGGTGCTTTTAGATGGGTCCTGAGGCAATCTAGAAGGGTCTAGGGGCCTTTACATGGGTCTTGAGGGTCATTAGAAGGGTGTGGAGGCCTTTAGAAAGGCCCTGAGGGGCTCTAGAAGGGTCTGGGGGCTATTAGAAGCGTCCTGAGGGGTTCCAGAAAGGTCTGGGGGCCTTTTTAAAGGTCCTCAGGGGGATTATAAGGGTCTCGCGGCCTTTAGAAAGGCCCTGAGTGGCATTACAAGGGTCTGGGGTCATATAGAAAGGCTGTGAGAGGTTCTAGAAGTGTCTGGGGTAATTTAGAAAGGCCCTGAGGGGCATTAGAAGGGTCTGGGGACCTTTAGAAGTGTCCTGAGGGGCATTAGAAGGGTCTGGGGGCCTTTAAAAGACTCCTGAGGGGCATTTGAATAGTCTGAGGGCCTTTAGAAGGTCCTGAGGGGCATTAGAAGGGTCTGCGGGCCTTTAGAAGAGTCCTGAGGGGCATTAGAAGGGTCTGGGGGCATTTAGAAGTGTCCTGAGGGGGTCCAGAAATGTCTGGGGGCCTTTTTAAAGGCCCTCAGGGGAATTATAAGGGTCTCGCGGCCTTTAGAAAGGCCCTGAGTGGCATTAGAAGGGTCTGGGTGCCTATAGAAATGTCCTGAGGGGCTCTAGAAGGGTCTGGGGGCATTTAGAAATGTCCTGAGGGGCAATAGAAGGGTATGGGTGCCTTTAGAAAGGCCCTGAGTGGCATTAGAAGGGTCTGGGTTCATATAGAAAGGCTCTGAGAGGTTCTAGAAGTGTCTGGGGTAATTTAGAAAGGCCCTGAGGGGCATTAGAAGGGTCTGGGGGACTTTAGAAGGGTCCTGAGGGCATCTATAAGGGTCTGGGGGCCTTTAGAAGGGTCTTCACGGTCTCTAGAAGGGTCTGGGGACCTTTAGAAAGGCCCTGTGGGGCATTAGAAGGGTCTGGGGGCCTTTAGAATGCTCCTGAGGGACAGTAGAAGGGTCTGGGGACATTTATAAAGGACCTGACGGGCATTAGAATTGTCTGCGGGCCTTTAGAAGTGTCCTGAGGGGTTCTAGAATGGTCTGGGGGCCTTTATAAGGGTCCTGACGTGCTCTAGAGGGGTCTAGGAACATTTATAAATGACCTGAGGGGCATTAGAAGGGTCTGAGGGCCTTTAGAATGGTCCTGAGGGGCATTAGAAGGGTCTTGTGGCCTTCATAAGGGTCTTGAAAGGCATTAGAAGGGTCTGGGGGCTTCTAGATGGCTCCTGAGGCAATCTAGAAGGGTCTAGGGGCCTCTACATGGGTCTTGAGGGTCATTAGAAGGGTGTGGAGGCCTTTAGAAAGGCCCTGAAAGGCATTAGAAGGGTCTGGGGGCTTTTAGATGGGTCCTGAGGCAATCTAGAAGGGTCTAGGGGCCTCTACATGGGTCTTGAGGGTCATTAGAAGGGTTTGGAGGCCTTTAGAAAGGCCCTGATGGGGTCTAGAAGGGTCTGGGGGCTATTAGAAGTGTCCTGAGGGGGTCCAGAAGGCTTTGGGGCCTTTTTAAAGGCCCACAGGGGGATTATAAGGGTCTCGCGGCCTTTAGAAAGGCCCTGAGTGGCATTAGAAGGGTCTGGGTGCCTTTAGAAATGTCCTGAGGGGCATTAGAAGGGTCTGGGGGCTTTAGAAAGGCCCTGAGGGGCATTACAAGGGTCTGGGGTCATATAGAAAGGCCCTGAGAGGTTCTAGAAGTGTCTGGGGTATTTTAGAAAGGCCCTGAGGGGCATTAGAAGGGTCTGGGGGCCTTTAGAAGGGTCCTGAGGGGCATTAGAAGGGTCTGGGGGCCTTTAGAATGGTCCTGAGGGGGTGTAGAAGGGTCTGGAGGCATTTAAAACTGTCCTGAGAGGCTCTAGAAAGGTCTGGGTGCCTTTATAAGGGTCCTGAAAGGCATTAGAAGGGTCTGGGGGCTTTTAGCTGGGCCCTGAGGCAATCTAGAAGGGTCTAGGGGCCTTTACATGGGTCTTGAGGTTCATTAGAAGGGTGTGGAGGCCTTTAGAATGGCCCTGAAAGGCATTAGAAGGGTCTGGGAGCTTTTAGATGGGTCCTGAGGCAATCTAGAAGGGTCTGGGTGCCTTTACATGGGTCTTGAGGGTCATTAGAAAGGTGTGGAGGCCTTTAGAAAGGCCCTGAGGGGCTCTAGAAGGGTGTGGGGGCTACTAGAAGCGCCCTGAGGGGGTCCCGAATGGTCTGGGGTCCTTTTTAAAGGCCCTCAGGGGGATTATAAGGGTCTCGCGACCTTTAGAAAGGCCCTGAGTGACATTAGGAGGGTCTGGGTGCCTATAGAAATGTCCTGAGGGGCTCTGGAAGGGTCTGGGGGCCTTTAGAAATGTCCTGAGGGGCAATAGAAGGGTATGGGTGCCTTTAGAAAGGCCCTGAGTGGCATTACAAGGGTCTGGGGTCATATAGAAAGGCTCTGAGAGGTTCTAGAAGTGTCTGGGGTAATTTAGAAAGGCCCTGAGGGGCATTAGAAGGGTCTGGGGGCCTTTAGAAGGGTCCTGAGGGGCATTAGAAGGGTCTGGGGGCCGTTAGAAGGGTCCTGAGGGGGTCTAGAAGGGTCTGGAGGCATTTAAAACTGTCCTGAGAGGCTCTAGAAAGGTCTGGGGGCCTTTGTAAGGGTCCTGAGGGGAATTAGAAGGGTCTGGGTGCCCTTATAAAAGCCCTGAGCGGAATTAGCAGGGTCTGGGGGACTTTAGAAAAGTCCTGAGGGCCTCTATAAGGGTCTGGGGGCCTTTAGAAGGGTATTCAGGGGCTCTAGAAGGGTCTGGGGACATTTAGAAAGACCCTATGTGGTATTAGAAAGGTCTGGGGGCCTTTAGAATGCTGCTGAGGGGCAGTAGAAGGGTCTGGGGACCTTTAGAAAGGCTCTGACGGGCATTAGAAGGGTCTGGGGGCTTTTAGCTGGGTCCTGAGGCAATCTAGAAGGGTCTAGGGGCCTTTACATGGGTCTTGAGGGTCATTAGAAGAGTGTGGAGGCCTTTAGAAAGGCCCTGAAAGGCATTAGAAGGGTCTGGGGTCTTTTAGATGGGTCCTGAGGCAATCTAGAAGGGTCTGGGGGCCTTTACATGGGTCTTGAGGGTCATTAGAAGGGTGTGGATACCTTTAGAAAGGCCCTGAGGTGCTCTAGAATGGTGTGGGGGCTATTAGAAGCGTCCTGAGGGGGTCCAGAAGGGTCTGGGGGCCTTTTTAAAGGCCCTAAGAGGGATTATAATGGTTTCGCGACCTTTAGAAAGGCCCTGAGTGGCATTAGTAGGGTCTGGGGGCTATTAGAAGCGTCCTGAGGGGGTCCAGAAGGGTCTGGGGGCCTTTTTAAAGGCTCTCAGTGGGATTATAAGGGTCTCACGGCCTTTAGAAAGGCCCTGAGTGGCATTAGAAAGGTCTGGGGGCCTTTAGAAGGGTCCTTAGGGGCATTAGAAGGGTCTGGGTGCCCTTATAAAAGACCTGGGGGGAATTAGCAGGGTCTGGGGGACTTTAGAAGGGTCCTGAGGGGCTCTATAAGGGTCTGGGGGCCTTTAGAAGGGTCTTTAGGGGCTCTAGAAGGGTCTGGGGACTTTTAGAAAGGCCCTGTGAGGCATTAGAAGGGTCTGGGGGCCTTTAGAATGCTCCTGAGGGGCATTTGAATGGTCAGGGGTCATTTATAAAGGCCCTGACGGGCATTAGAATGGTCTGCGGGCCTTTAGAAGTGTCCTGAGGGGCTCTAGAATGGTCTGGGGGCCTTTATAAGGGTCCTGAAAGGCATTAGATTGGTCTGGGGGCTTTTAAATGCGTTCTGAGGCAATCTAGAAGGGTCTAGGGGTCTTTACATGGGTCTTGAGGGTCATTAGAAGGGTGTGGAGGCCTTTAGAAAGGCCCTGAGGGGCTCTAGAAGGGTCTGGGGACTATTAGAAGCGTCCTGAGGGGGTCCAGAATGGTCTGGGGGCCTTTTTAAAGGCCCTCAGGGGGATTATACGGGTCTCGCTTCATTTAGAAAGGCCCTGAGTGGCATTAGAAGGGTCTGGGGGCCTTTAGAAGGGTCTTCAGGGGCTCTAGAAGGGTCTGGGGGCCTTTAGAAAGGCCCTGAGGGGCATTAGAAGGGTCTGGGGGCCTTTAGAAGGGTCTTCAGGGGCTCTAGAATGGTCTGGGGACCTTTAGAAAGGCCCTGTTGCGCATTAGAAAGGTCTGGGGGCCTTTAGAATGCTCCTGAGGGGCAGTAGTATGGTCTGCGGGCCTTTAGAAGTGTCCTGAGGGGCTCTAGAATGGTCTTTGGGCCTTTATAAGGGTCCTGACGGGCTCTAGAAAGGTCTGGGAACCTTTATAAAGGCCCTGTGGGGCATTAGTAGGGTCTGGGGGCCTTTAGAATGCTCCTGAGGGGCAGTAGAAGGGTCTGGGGACCTTTATAAATGCCCTGACGGGCATTAGAATGGTCTGCGGGCCTTTAGAAGTGTCCTGAGGGGTTCTAGAATGGTCTTGGGGCCTTTATAAGGGTCCTGACGGGCTTTAGAAGATTCTGGGAACCTTTATAAAAGCCCTGAGCGGCATTAGAAGGGTCTGAGGGACTTTAGAAAGGTCCTGAGGGGCATTAGAAGGGTCTTGTGCCCTTCATAAGGGTCCTGAAAGGCATTAGAATGGTCTGGGGGCTTTTTTATGGGACCTGAGGCGATCTAGAAGGGTCTAGGGGCCTTTCCATGGGTCTTGAGGGTCATTAGAAGGGTGTGGAGGCCTTTAGAAAGGCCCTGAGGGGCTCTAGAAGGGTCTGGGGGCTATTAGAAGCGTCCTGAGGGGGTCCAGAAGGGCCTGGGGGCCTTTTTAAAGGACCTCAGGGGGATTATAAGTGTCTCGCGGCCTTTAGAAAGGCCCTGAGTGGCATTACACGGGTCTGGGGTCATATAGAAAGGCTCTCATAGGTTCTAGAAGTGTATGGGGTAATTTAGAAAGGCCCTGAGGGGCATTAGAAGGGTCTGGCTGCCTTTAGAAGGGTCCTGAGGGGCATTAGAATGGTCCGGGTGCCCTTATAAAGGCCCTGAGGGGAATTATCAGGGTCAGGGGGACATTAGAAGCGTCCTAATGGGCTCTATAAGGGTCTGGGTGCCTTTAGAAGGGTCTTCAGGGGCTCTAGAAGGGTCTGGGTACCTTTAGAAAGGCCCTGTGGGGCATTAGAAGGGTCTGGGAGCCTTTAGAATGCTCCTGAGGGGCATTAGAAGGGTCTGGGGACATTTAGAAAGGCCCTGACGGGCATTAGAATGGTCTGCGGGCATTTAGAAGTGTCCTGAGGGGCTCTAGAATGGTCTGGGGGCCTTTATAAGGGTCCTGACGGGCTCCAGAAAGGTCTGGGAACCTTTATAAATGCCCTGAGGTGCATTAGAAGGGTCTGAAGGCCTTTAGAAAGGTCCTGAGGGGCATTAGAAGGGTCTTGTGGCCTTCATAAGGGTCCTGAAAGGCATTAGAAGGGTCTGGGGGCTCTTAGATGGGTCCTGAGGCAATCTAGAAGAGTCTAGGGGCCTTTACATGGGTCTTGAGGGTCATTAGAAGGGTGTGGAGGCCTTTAGAAAGGCCCTGAAAGGCATTAGAAGGGTCTGGTGGCTTTTAGATGGGTCCTGAGGCAATCTAGAAGGGTCTGGGGGCCTTTACATGGGTCTTGAGGGTCATTAGAAGGGTGTGGAGGCCTTTAGAAAGGCCCTGAGGGGCTCTAGAAGGGTATGGAGGCCATTAGAAGCGTCCTGAGGGGGTCCAGAAGGGTCTGGGGGCCTTTTTAAAGGCCCTCAGGGGGATTATAAGGGTCTCGCGACCTTTAGAAAGGCCCTGAGTGGCATTAGAAGGGTCTGGGGTCTATTATAAGCGTCCTGAGGGGGTCCAGAAGGGTCTGGGGGCCTTTTTAAAGGCCCTAAGGGGGATTATAAGGGTCTCGCGGCCTTTAGAAAGGCCCTGAGTGGCATTAGAATGGTCTGGGAGCCTTTAGAAGGGTCTTCAGGGGTTCTGGAAGGGTCTGGGGACCTTTAGAAAGGCTCTGTGGGGCATTAGAAGGGTCTGTGGACATTTAGAGTGCTCCTGAGAGGCAGTATAATGGTCTGGGGGTCTTTAGAATGGTCCTGAGTGGGTCTAGACGGGTCTGGAGGCATTTAGAACTGTCCTGAGAGGCTCTAAAACGGTCTGGGTGCCTTAATAAGGGTCCTCAGGGGCATTAGAAGGGTCTGGGTTCCCTTATAAAAGCCCTGAAGGGAATTAGCAGGGTCTGGGGGACTTTAGAAGGGTCTTGAGGGGCTCCATAAGGGTCTGGGGGCCTTTAGAAGGGTCTTCAGGGGCTCTAGAAGGGTCTGGGGACCTTTAGAAAGGCCCTGTGGGGCATTAGAAGGGTCTGGGGGCCTTTAGAATGCTCCTGAGTGGCAGTAGAAGGGTCTGGGGACGTTTATAAAGGCCCTGACAGGCATTAGAATGGTCTGCGGGCCTTTAGAAATGTCCTGAGGGGCTCTAGAGTGGTCTGGGGGCCTTTATAAGGGTCCTGACGGGCTCTAGAAGGGTCTGGGAACATTTATAAAAGCCCTGAGGGGCATTAGAAGGGTCTGAGGGCCTTTAGAAAGGTCCTGAGGGGCATTAGAAGGGTCTTGTGTCCTTCATAAGGGTCCTGAAAGGCATTAGAAGGGTCTGGGGGCTTATAGATGGGTCCTGTGGCAATCTAGAATGGTCTAGGGGCCTTTACATGGGTCTTGAGGGTCATTAGAAGGGTGTGGAGTCCTTTAGAAAGGCCCTGAAAGGCATTACAAGGGTCTGGGGGCTTTTAGATGGGTCCTGAGGCAATCTAGAAGGGTCTGGGGGCCTTTACATGGGTCTTGAGGGTCATTAGAAGGGTGTGGAGGCCTTTAGAAAGGCCCTGAGTGGCTCTAGAAGGGTGTGGGGGCCATTAGAAGCGTTCTGAGAGGGTCCAGAAGGGTCTGGGGGCCTTTTTAAAGGCCCTAAGGGGGATTGTAAGGGTCTCGCGGCCATTAGAAAGGCCCTGAGTGGCATTAGAATGGTCTGGGAGCCTTTAGAAGGGTCTTCAAGGGCTCTAGAAGGGTCTGGGGACCTTTAGAAAGGCCCTGTGGGGCATTAGAAGGGTCTGGGGACATTTAGAGTGCTCCTGAGAGGAAGTAGAATGGTCTGGGGGTCTTTAGAATGGTCCTGAGGGGTCTAGAAGGGTCTGGAGGCATTTAAAACTGTCCTGAGAGGCTCTAGAATGGTCTGGGTGCCTTTATAAGGGTCCTGAGGGGCATTAGAAGGGTCTGGGTGCCCTTTTAAAAGCCCTGAGGGGAATTAGCAGGGTCTGGGGGACTTTAGAAGGGGCCTGAGGGGCTCCATAAAGGTCTGGGTGCCTTTAGAAAGGTCTTCAGGGGCTCTAGAAGGGTCTGGGGGCCATTAGAAAGGCCCTGTGGGGCATTAGAAGGGTCTGGGGTCCTTTAGAATTCTCCTGAGGTGTAGTAGAATGATCTGCGGGCCTTTAGAATTGTCCTGAGGGGCTCTAGAATGATCTGGCGGCCTTTATAAGGGTCCTGACGGGCCCTAGAAGGGTCTGGGAACCTTTATAAAGGCCCTGAAAGGCATTAGAAGGGTCTGAGGGCCTTTAGAAAGGTCCTGAGGGGCATTAGAAGGGTCTTGTGGCCTTCATAAGGGTCCTGAAAGGCATTAGAAGGGTCTGCGGGCATTTAGATGGGTCCTGAGGCAATCTAGAAGGGTCTAGGGGCCTTTCCATGGGTCTTGAGGGTCACTAGAAGGGTGTGGAGGCCTTTAGAAAGGCCCTGAAAGGCATTAGAATGGCCTGGGGGCTTTTAGATGGGACCTGAGGCAGTCAAGAAGGGTCTAGGGACCTTTATATGGGTCTTGAGGGTCATTAGAAGGGTGTGGAGGCCTTTAGAAAAGCCCGGAGGGGCTCTAGATGGGTCTGGAGGCTATTAGAAGCGTCCTGAGGGGGTCCAGAAGGGTCTGGGGGCCTTTTTAGAGGCCCTCAATGGGATTATAAGGGTCTCGTGGCCTTTAGAAAGGCCCTGAGTGGCATTAGAAGGGTCTGGGGGCTATTAGAAGAGTGCTGAGGGGGTCCAGAAGGGTCTGGGGGCCTTTTTAAAGGCCCTCAGGTGGAGTATAAGGGTCTCGCGGCCTTTAGAAAGGCCCTGAGTGGCATTAGAATGGTCTGGGAGCCTTTAGAAGGGTCTTCAAGGGCTCTAGAAGGGTCTGGGGACCTTTAGAAAGGCTCTGTGGGGCATTAGAAGGGTCTGGGGACATTTAGAGTGCTCCTGAGAGGCAGTAGAATGGTCTGGGGGTCTTTAGAATGGTCCTGAGGGGGTCTAGAAGGGTCTGGAGGCATTTCAAACTGTCCTGAGAGGCTCTAGAATGGTCTGGGTGCCTTTAGAATGCTCCTGAGGGGCAGTAGAAGGGTCTGGGGACATTTATAAAGGCCATGACGGGCATTAGAATGGTCTGCGGGCCTTTAGAAGTGTCCTGAAAGGCTCTAGAATGGTCTGGGGGCCTTTATAAAAGCCCTGAGGGGCATTAGAAGGGTCTGAGGGCCTTTAGAAAGGTCCTGAGGGGAATTAGAAGGGTCTTATGTCCTTCATAAGGGTCCTGAAAGGCATTAGAAGGGTCTGCGGGCTTTTAGATGGGTCCTGAGGCAATCTAGAAGGGTCTGGGGGCCTTTACATGGGTCTTGAGGGTCATTAGAAGGGTGTGGAGGCCTTTAGAAAGGCCCTGAGAGGCTCTAGAAGGGTCTGGGGGCTATTAGAAGCGTCCTGAGGGGGTCCAGAAGGGTCTGGGTGCCTTTTTAAAGGCCCTCAGGGGGATTATAAAAGTCTCGCGGCCATTAGAAAGGCCCTGAGTAGCATTAGAACGGTCTGGGGGCCTTTAGAAGGGTCTTCAGGGGCTCTAGAAGGGTCTGGGGACCTTTAGAAAGGCCCTGTGGGGCATTAGAAGGGTCTGGGGGCCTTTAGAATGCTCCGGAGGGGCAGTAGAAGGGTCTGGGGATTTTTAGAAAGCCCTGACGGGCATTAGAATGATCTGTGGGCCTTTAGAATTGTCCTGAGGGGCTCTAGAATGGTCTTGGGGCCTTTATAAGGGTCCTGACGGGCTCTAGAAGGGTCTGGGAATCTTTATAAAAGCCCTGAGGGGCATTACAAGGGTCTGAGGGCCTTTAGAAAGGTCCTGAGGGGCATTAGAAGGGTCTTGTGGCCTTCATAAGGGTCCTGAAAGGCATTAGAAGGGTCTGGGGGCTTTTAGATGGGTCCTGAGGCAATCTAGAAGGGTCTAGGGGCCTTTCCATGGGTCTTGAGGGTCATTAGAAGGGTGTGGAGGCCTTTAGAAAGGCCCTGAAAGGCATTAGAAGGGTCTGGGGGCTTTTAGATGGGACCTGAGGCAGTCTAGAAGGGTCTAGGGACCTTTACATGGGTCTTGAGGGACATTAGAAGGGTGTGGAGGCCTTTAGAAAGGCCCTGAGGGGCTCTAGAAAGGTCTGGGTGCTATTAGAAGCTTCCTGAGGGGGTCCAGAAGGGTCTGGGGGCCTTTTTAAAGGCCCTCAATGGGATTATAAGGGTCTCGTGGCCTTTAGAAAGGCCCTGAGTGGCATTAGAAGGGTCTGGGTGCATTTAGAAATGTCCTGAGGGGCTCTAGAAGGGTCTGGGGGCCTTTAGAAAGGCCCTGAGTGGCATTACAAGGGTCTGGGGTCATATAGAAAGGCCCTGAGAGGTTCTAGAAGTGTCTGGGTTACTTTAGAAAGGCCCTGAGGGCCTTTAGAAGGGTCCTGAGGGGCATTAGAAGGGTCTGGGGGACTTTAGAATGGCCCTGACGGGGTCTAGAAGGGTCTGGAGGCATTTAAAACTGTCCTGAGAGGATCTAGAAGGGTCTGGGTGCCTTTATAAAGGTCCTGAGGGGCATTAGATGGGTCTTGTGGCCCTTATAAAAGCCCTGAGGGGAATTAGCAGGGTCTGGGGGACTTTAGAAGGGTCCTGAGGGGCTCTATTACGGTCTGGGGGCCTTTAGAAGGGTCTTCAGGGGCTCTAGAAGGGTCTGGGGACCTTTAGAACGGCCCTGTGGGGCATTAGAAGGGTCTGGGGGCGTTTAGAATGATCCTGAGGGGCAGTAGAAGGGTCTGGGGACATTTATAAAGGCCCTGACAGGCATTAGAATGGTCTGCGGGCCTTTAGAAGTGTCCTGAGGGGCTCTAGATTGGTCTGGGGGCCTTTATAAGGGTCCTGAGGGGCTCTAGAAGGGTCTGGGAACCTTTATAAATGCCCTGAGGGGCATTAGAAGGGTCTGAGGGCCTTTAGAAAGGTCCTGAGGGGCATTAGAAGGGTCTTGTGGCCTTCATAATGGTCCTGAAAGGCATTACAAGGGTCTGCGGGCTTTTAGATGGGTCCTGAGGTAATCTAGAAGGGTCTAGGGGCCTTTACATGGGTCTTGAGGGCCATTAGAAGGGTGTGGAGGCCTTTAGAAAGGCCCCGAGGGGCTCTAGAAGGGTCTGGGGGCTATTAGAAGCGTCCTGAGGGGGTCCAGAAGGGTCTGGGGGCCTTTTTAAAGGCCCTCAGGGGGATGATAAGGGTCTCGCGGCCTTTAGAAGGGCCCTGAGTGGCATTACAAGGGTCTGGGGTCATATAGAAAGGCTCTGAGATGTTCCAGAAGTGTCTGGGGTAATTTAGAAAGGCCCTGAGGGACATTAGAAGGGTCTGGGGGCCTTTAGAAGTGTCCTGAGGTGCATTAGAAGGGTCTGGGGGCCTTTAAAAGAGTCCTGAGGGGCATTTGAATAGTCTGAGGGCCTTTAGAAAGGTCCTGAGGGGCATTAGAAGGGTCTTGTGGACTTCATAAGGGTCCTGAAAGGCATTAGAAGTGTCTGCGGGCTTTTAGATGGGTCCTGAGGCTATCTAGAAGGGTCTGGGGGCCTTTATATGGGTCTTGAGGGTCATTAGAAGGGTGTGGAGGCCTTTAGAAAGGCCCTGAGAGGCTCTAGAAGGGTCTGGGGGCTATTAGAAGCGTCCTGAGGGGGTCCAGAAGGGTCTGGGTGCCTTTTTAAAGGCCCTCAGGGGGATTATAAGTGCCTCGCGGCCTTTAGAAAGGCCCTGAGTGGCATTAGAAGGGTCTGGGGGCCTTTAGAAGGGTCTTCAGGGGCTCTAGAAGGGTCTGGGGACCTTTAGAAAGGCCCTGTGGGGCATTAGAAAGGTCTGGGGGCCTTTAGAATGCTCCTGAGGGGCAGTAGAAGGGTCTGGGGACATTTATAAAGGCCCTGACGGGCATTAGAATGGTCTGCGGGCCTTTAGAAGAGTCCTGAGGGGCTCTAGAATGGTCTTGGGGCCTTTATAAGGGTCCTGACGAGCTCTAGAAGGGTCTGGGAACCTTTATAAAAGCCCTGAGGGGCATTACAAGGGTCTGAGGGCCTTTAGAAAGGTCCTGAGTGGCATTAGAAGGGTCTTGTGGCCTTCATAAGGGTCCTGAAAGGCATTAGAAGGGTCTGGGGGCTTTTAGATGGGTCCTGAGGCAATCTAGAAGGGTCTAGGGACCTTTACATGGGTCTTGAGGGTCATTAGAAGGGTGTGGAGTCCTTTAGAAAGGCCCTGAAAGGCATTAGAAGGGTCTGGGGGCTTTTAGATGGGACCTGAGGCAGTCTAGAAGGGTCTAGGGGCCTTTACATGGGTCTTGAGGGTCATTAGAAGGGTGTGGAGGCCTTTAGAAAGGCCCGGAGGGGCTCTAGAACGGTCTGGGGGCTATTAGAAGCGTCCTAAGGGGCATTAGAAGGGTCTGGGGGCCTTTTTAAAGGCCCTAAATGGGATTATAAGGGTCTCGTGGCCTTTAGAAAGGCCCTGAGTGGCATTAGAAGGGTCTGGGTGCCTTTAGAAATGTCCTGAGGGGCTCTAGAAGGGTCTGGGGGCATTTAGAAAGGCCCTGAGGGGTATTACAAGGGTCTGGGGTCATATAGAATGGCCCTGAGAGGATCTAGAAGTGTCTGGGTTACTTTAGAAAGGCCCTGAGGGCCTTTAGAAGGGTCCTGATGGGAATTAGAAGGGTCTGGGGGCCTTTGGAATGGCCCTGACGGGGTCTAGAAGGGTCTGGAGGCATTTAAAACTGCCCTGAGAGGCTCTAGAAGGGTCTGGGTGCCTTTATAAGGGTCCTGAGGGGCATTAGAAGGGTCTTGTGGCCCTTATAAAAGCCCTGAGGGGAATTAGCAGGGTCTGGGGGACATTAGAAGGGTCCTGAGGGGCTCTATTATGCTCTGGGGGCCTTTAGAAGGGTCTTCAGGGGCTCTAGAAGGGTCGGGGGACCTTTAGAAAGGCCCTGTGGGGCATTAGAAGGGTCTGGGGGCCTTTAGAATGATCCTGAGGGGCAGTAGAAGAGTCTGGGGACCTTTAGAAAGGCCCTGACAGGCATTAGAATGGTCTGCGGGCCTTTAGATGTGTCCTAAAGGGCTCTAGAATGGTCTGGGGGCCTTTATAAGGGTCCTGAGGGGCTCTAGAAGGGTCTGGGAACCTTTATAAATGCCCTGAGGGGCATTAGAAGGGTCTGAGGGCCTTTAGAAAGGTCCTGAGGGGCATTAGAAGGGTCTTGTGGCCTTCATAAGGGTCCTGAAAGGAATAAGAATGGTCTGCGGGCTTTTAGATGGGTCCTGTGGCAATCTAGAAGGGTCTAGGGGCCTTTCCATGGGTCTTGAGGGTCATTAGAAGGGTGTGGAGGCCTTTAGAAAGGCCCTGAAATGCATTAGAAGGGTCTGGGGGCTTTTAGATGGGACCTGAGGCAGTCTAGAAGGGTCTAGGGACCTTTACATGGGTCTCGAGGGTCATTAGAAGGGTGTGGAAGCCTTTAAAAAGGCCCGGAGGGGCTCTAGAAGGGTCTGGGGGCTATTAGAAGCGTCCTGAGGGGCATTAGAAGGGTCTGGGGGCCTTTTTAAAGGCCCTCAATGGGATTATAATGGTCTCGTGGCCTTTAGAAATGCCCTGAGTGGCATTAGAAGGGTCTGGGTGCCTTTAGAAATGTCCTGAGGGGCTCTAGAAGGGTCTGGGGGCATTTAGAAAGGCCCTGAGGGGCATTACAAGGGTCTGGGGTCATATAGAAAGGCCCTGAGAGGTTCTAGAAGTGTCTGGGGTACTTTAGAAAGGCCCTGAGGGCCTTTAGAAGGGTCCTGAGGGCCTTTAGAATGGCCCTGAGTGGGTCTAGAAGGGTCTGGAGGCATTTAAAACTGTTCTGAGAGGCTCTAGAAGCGTCTGGGTGCCTTTATAAGGGTCCTGAGTGGCATTAGAATGGTCTTGTGGCCCTTATAAAAGCCCTGAGGGGAATTCGCAGGGTCTGGGGGACATTAGAAAGGTCCTGAGGGGCTCTATTATGGTCTGGGGGCCTTTAGAAGGGTCTTCAGGGGCTCCAGAAAGGTCTGGGGAGCTTTAGAACGGCCCTGTGGGGCATTAGAAGGGTCTGAGGGCCTTTAGAAAGGTCCTGAGGGGCATTAGAAGGGTCTTGTGGCCTTCATAAGGGTCCTGAAAGGCATTAGAAGGGTCTTGGGGCTTTTAGATGGGTCCTGAGGCAATCTAGAAGGGTCTAGGGGCCTTTACATGGGTCTTGAGGGTCATTAGAAGGGTGTGGAGGCCTTTAGAAAGGCCCCAAGGGGCTCTAGAAGGGTCTGGGGGCTATTAGAAGCGTCCTGAGGGGGTCCAGAAGGGTCTGGGTGCCTTTTTAAAGGCCCTCAGGGGGATGATATGGGTCTCGCGGCCTTTAGAAGGGCCCTGAGTGGCATTACAAGGGTCTGGGGTCATATAGAAAGGCTCTGAGATGTTCCAGAAGTGTCTGGGATAATTTAGAAAGGCCCTGAGGGACATTAGAAGGGTCTGGGGGCCTTTAGAAGTGTCCTGAGGTGCATTAGAAGGGTCTGGGTGCCTTTTTAAAGGCCCTCAGGGGGATTATAAGTGTCTAGCGGCCTTTAGAAAGGCCCTGAGTGGCATTAGAAGGGTCTGAGGGCCTTTAGAAAGGTCCTGAGGGGCATTAGAAGGGTCTTGTGATCTTCATAAGGGTCCTGAAAGGCATTAGAAGGGTCTGGGGGCTATTAGATGGGTCCTGAGGATATCTAGAAGGGTCTAGGGGCCTTTACATGGGTCTTGAGGGTCATTAGAAGGTAGTGGAGGCCTTTAGAAAGGCCCTGAAAGGCATTAGAAGTGTCTGGGGGCTTTTAGATGGGTCCTGAGGCAATCTAGAAGGGTCTGGGGGCCTTTACATGTGTTTTGAGGGTCACTAGAAATGTGTGGAGGCCTTTAGAAAGACCCTGGGGGTCATTAGAAGGGTCTGGGGGCTATTAGAAGCGTCCTGAGGGGGTCCAGAAGGGTCTGGGGGGCTTTTAAAAGGCCCTCAGGGGGATTATAAGGGTCTAGCGACCTTTAGAAAGGCCCTGAGAGGCATTAGAAGGGTCTGGGGTCATATAGAAAGGCCCTGAGAGGTTCTAGAAGTGTCTGGGGTACTTTAGAAAGGCCTTGAGGGGCATTAGAAGGGTCTGGGGACCTTTAGAAGGGTCTTCAGGTGCTCTATAAGGCTCTGGGGACGTTTAGAAAGGCCCTGTGGGGCATTAGAATGGTCTCGGGGCCTTTAGAATGGTCCTGAGGGGGTCTAGAAAGGTCTGCAGGCATTTAAATCTGTCCTGAGAGGCTCTAGAATGGTCTGGGTGCCTTTATAAGGGTACTGAGGGGTATTAGAAGGGTCTGGGTTCCCTTATAAAAACCCTGAGGGTAATTAGCAGGGTCTGGGGGACTTTAGAAGAGTCCTGAAGATCTCTATAAGGGTCTGGGGGCCTTTAGAAGGGTCTTCAGGGGCTCTAGAAGGGTCTGGGGACCTTTAGAAAGGCCCTGTGAGGCATTAGAAGGGTCTGGGGGCCTTTAGAATGCTACTGAGGGGCAGTAGAAGGGTCTGGAAACCTTTATAAAGGCCCTGACGGGCATTAGAATGGTCTGCGGGCCTTTAGAAGTTTCCTGAGGGGCTCTAGAATGGTCTGGGGGCCTTTATAAGGGTCCTGACGGGCTGTAGAATGGTCTGGGAACCTTTATAAATGCCCTGAGGGGCATTAGAAGGGTCTTAGGGCCTTTAGAAAGGTCCTGAGGGGCATTACAAGGGTCTTGTGGCCTTCATAAGGGTCCTGAAAGGCATTAGAAGGGTCTGGGGGCTTTTAGATGGGTCCTGAGGCAATCTAGAAGGGTCTGGGGGCCTTTACATTGGTCTTGAGGGTCATTAGAAGGGTGTGGAGGCCTTTAGAAAGGCCCTGAGGGGCTCTAGAAGGGTCTGGGGGCTATTAGAAGCGTCCTGAGGGGGTCCAGAAGGGTCTGGGTGCCTTTTTAAAGGCCCTCAGGGGGATTATAAGGGTCTCGCGGCCTTTAGAAAGGTCCTGAGTGGCATTAGAAGGGTCTGGGTGCGTTTAGAAATGTCCTGAGGGGCTCTAGAAGGGTCTGGGGGCCTTTAGAAATGTCCTGAGGGGCATTAGAAGGGTCTGGGGGCATTTAGAAAGACCCTGAGGGGCATTAGAAGGGTCTCGGGGCCTTTATAAGGGTCCTGAGTTGCATTAGAAGGGTCTGGGGGCCTTTAGAATGGTCCTGAGGGGGTCTAGAAGGGTCTGGAGGCATTTAAAACTGTCCTGAGAGGCTCTAGAAGGGTCTGGGTGCCTTTATAAAAGTCCTGAGGGGCATTAGAAGGGTCTGGGTGCTGTTATAAAAGCCCTGAGGGGAATTAGCAGGGTCTGGGGGACTTTAGATGCGTCCTGAGGGGATCTATAAGGGTCTGGGGGCCTTTAAAAGGGTGTCCAGGGGCTCTAGAACGGTCTGGGGACCTTTAGAAAGGCCCTGTGGGGCATTAGAAGGGTCTGGGGTCCTTTAGAATGCTCCTGAGGGGCAGTAGAAGGGTCTGGGGACCTTTATAAAGGCCCTGACGGGCATTAGAATGGTCTGCAGGCCTTTAGAAGTGTCCTGAGGGGCTCTATAATGGTCTGGGGGCATTTATAAGGGTCCTGACGGGATCTAGAAGGGTCTGGGAACCTTTATAAATGCCCTGATGGGCATTAGAAGGGTCTGAGGGCATTTAGAAAGGTCCTGAGGGGAATTAGAAGGGTCTTGTGGCCTTCATAAGGGTCCTGAAAGGCATTAGAAGGGTCTGGGGGCTTTTAGATGGGTCCTGAGGCAATCTAGAAGGGTCTGGGGGCCTTTACATGGGTCTTGAGAGTCATTAGAAGGGTGTGGAGGCCTTTAGAAAGGCCCCAAGGGGCTCTAGAAGGGTCTGGGGGCTATTAGAAGCGTCCTGAGGGGGTCCAGAAGGGTCTGGGGGCCTTTTTAAAGGCCCTCAGGGGGATTATAAGGGTCTCGCAGCCTTTAGAAAGGCCCTGAGTGGCATTAAAAGGCTCTTGCGTCATATAGAAAGGCCCTGAGAGGTTCTAGAAGTGTCTGGGTAATTTAGAAAGGCCCTGAGGGGCATTAGAAGGGTCTGGGGGCCTTTAGAAGTGTCCTGAGGGGCATTAGAAGGGTCTGGGGGCATTTAAAAGAGTCCTGAAAGGCATTAGAAGGGTCTGGGTGCTTTTAGATGGGTCCTGAGGCAATCTAGAAGGGTCTGGGGGCTTTTACATGGGTCTTGAGGGTCATTAGAAGGGTGTGGAGGCCTTTAGAAAGGCCCTGAGGGGCTCTAGAAGGGTCTGGGGGCTATTAGAAGCGTCCTGAGGGGGTTCAGAAGGGTCTGGGAGCCTTTTTAAAGGCCCTCAGGGGGATTGTAAGGGTCTCGCGGCCTTTAGAAAGGCCCTGAGTGGCATTACAAGGGTCTGGGTGCCTTTAGAAATGTCCTGAGGGGCTCTTGAAGGGTCTGGGGGCCTTTAGAAATGTCCTGAGGGGCATTAGAAGGGTATGGGGGCCTTTAGAAAGGCCCTGAGGGGCATTAGGAGGGTCTGGGGTCATATACAAAGGCCCTGAGAGGTTCTAGAAGTGTCTGGGGTACTTTAGAAAGGCCCTGAGGGGCAGTAGAAGGGTCTGGGGGCCTTTAGAAGGGTCCTGAGGGGCATTAGAAGGGTCTGGGGGCCTTTAGAATGGTCCTGAGGGGGTCTAGAAGGGTCTGGAGGCATTTAAAACTGTCCTGAGAGGCTCTAGAAGGGTCTGGGTGCCTTTATAAGGGTCCTGAGGGGCATTAGAAGGGTCTGGGTGCCCTTCTAAAAGCCCTGAGGGGAATTAGCAGGGTCTGGGGGACTTTAGAAGGGTCCTGAGGGGCTCTACAAGGGTCTGGGGGCCTTTAGAAGGGTCTTCAGTAGCTCTAGAATGGTCTGGGGGCCTTTAGAAAGGCCCTGTGAGGCATTAGAAGGGTCTGGGGGCCTTTAGAATGCTCCTGAGGGGCAGTAGAATGGTCTGGAGACCTTTAGAAAGGCCCTTACGGGCATTAGAAGGGTCTGTGGGCCTTTAGATAGATCCTGAGTGGCAGTAGAAGGGTCTGGGGACCTTTAGAAAGGCCCTCATGGGCATTAGCAGGGTCTGCGGGCCTTTAGAAAGGTCCTGAGGGGCATTAGAAGGGTCTTGTGGCCTTCATAAGGGTCCTTAAAGGCATTAGAAGGGTCTGGGGGCTTTTAGATGGGTCCTGAGGCAATCTAGAAGTGTCTAGGGGCCTTTCCATGGGTCTTGAGGGTTATTAGAAGGGTGTGGAGGCCTTTAGAAAGGCCCTGAAAGGCATTAGAAGGGTCTGGGGGCTATTAGAAGCGTCCTGAGGGGCATTACAAGGTTCTGGTGTCGTTTAGAAGGGTCCTGAGGGGCTCTATAAGGGTCTGGTGGCCTTTAGAAGGGTCTTCAGGGGCTCTAGAAGGGTCTGGGGACCTTTAGAATGCTCCTGAGGGGCAGTAGAAGGGTCTGGGGACATTTATAAAGGCCCTGACGGGCATTAGAATGGTCTGCTGGCCTTTAGAAGTGTCCTGAGGGGCTCTAGAATGGTCTGGGGGCCTTTATAAGGGTCCTGACGGGCTCTAGAAGGGTCTGGGAACTTTTATAAAAGCCCCGAGGGGCATTAGAAGGGTCTGAAAGCCTTTAGAAAGGTCCTGAGGGGCATTAGAAGCGTCTTGTGGTCTTCATAAGGGTCCTGAAAGGCATTAGAAGGGTCTGGGGGCTTTTAGATGGGTCCTGAGGCAATCTAGAAAGGTCTAGGGGCCTTTACATGGGTCTTGAGGGTCATTAGAAGGGTGTGGAGGCCTTTAGAAAGGCCCTGAGGGGCTCTAGAAGGGTCTGGGGGCTATTAGAAGCGTCCTGAGGGGGTCCAGAAGGGTCTTGTGGCATTTAAAACTGTCCTGAGAGGCTCTAGAAGGGTCTGGGTGCCTTTATAAGGGTCCTGAGGGGCATTAGAAGGGTCTGGGTGCCCTTCTAAAAGCCCTGAGGGGAATTAGCAGGGTCTGGGGGACTTTAGAAGGGTCCTGAGGGGCTCTACAAGGGTCTGGGGGCCTTTAGAAGGGTCTTCAGTAGCTCTAGAATGGTCTGGGGGCCTTTAGAAAGGCCCTGTGAGGCATTAGAAGGGTCTGGGGGCCTTTAGAATGCTCCTGAGGGGCAGTAGAATGGTCTGGAGACCTTTAGAAAGGCCCTTACGGGCATTAGAAGGGTCTGTGGGCCTTTAGATAGATCCTGAGTGGCAGTAGAAGGGTCTGGGGACCTTTAGAAAGGCCCTCATGGGCATTAGCAGGGTCTGCGGGCCTTTAGAAAGGTCCTGAGGGGCATTAGAAGGGTCTTGTGGCCTTCATAAGGGTCCTTAAAGGCATTAGAAGGGTCTGGGGGCTTTTAGATGGGTCCTGAGGCAATCTAGAAGTGTCTAGGGGCCTTTCCATGGGTCTTGAGGGTTATTAGAAGGGTGTGGAGGCCTTTAGAAAGGCCCTGAAAGGCATTAGAAGGGTCTGGGGGCTATTAGAAGCGTCCTGAGGGGCATTACAAGGTTCTGGTGTCGTTTAGAAGGGTCCTGAGGGGCTCTATAAGGGTCTGGTGGCCTTTAGAAGGGTCTTCAGGGGCTCTAGAAGGGTCTGGGGACCTTTAGAATGCTCCTGAGGGGCAGTAGAAGGGTCTGGGGACATTTATAAAGGCCCTGACGGGCATTAGAATGGTCTGCTGGCCTTTAGAAGTGTCCTGAGGGGCTCTAGAATGGTCTGGGGGCCTTTATAAGGGTCCTGACGGGCTCTAGAAGGGTCTGGGAACTTTTATAAAAGCCCCGAGGGGCATTAGAAGGGTCTGAAAGCCTTTAGAAAGGTCCTGAGGGGCATTAGAAGCGTCTTGTGGTCTTCATAAGGGTCCTGAAAGGCATTAGAAGGGTCTGGGGGCTTTTAGATGGGTCCTGAGGCAATCTAGAAAGGTCTAGGGGCCTTTACATGGGTCTTGAGGGTCATTAGAAGGGTGTGGAGGCCTTTAGAAAGGCCCTGAGGGGCTCTAGAAGGGTCTGGGGGCTATTAGAAGCGTCCTGAGGGGGTCCAGAAGGGTCTTGTGGCCTCTTTAAAGGCCCTCATGTGAATTTTAAGGGTCTCGCGGCTTTAGAAAGGCCCTGAGTGGCATTACAAGGGTCTGGGGTCATATAGAAAGGCCCTGAGAGGTTCTAGAAGTGTCTGGGGTACTTTAGAACGGCCCTGAGGGGCATTAGAAGGGTCTGGGGGCCTTTAGAAGGGTCCTGACGGGCATTAGAAGGGTCTGGGTGCCTTTAGAAGGGTTCTGAGGGGCATTTGAATGGTCTGGGGGCCTTTAGAAAGGCCCTGAGATGCATTAGAATGGTCTGGGGGCCTTTAAAATGGTCCTGAGGGGCATTTGAATGGTCTGGGGGCCTTTAGAAAGGCCCTGAGGTGGATTAGAAGGGTCTGGGGGCCTTTAAAAGGGTCCTGAGGGGCTCTAGAATTGTCTGGGGGCTTTTAGAAATGTTCAGAGGGGCTCTAGATGGGTCTGGGGGCCGTTACAAAGGTCCTGAGGAGTCTAGAAGAGTCTGGTAGCCTTTAGAAATGATCTGAGGGGCTCTAGAATGGTCTGGGGGCCTCAAAATGGCTGGAATCTGCGTCAAAATGGCCGTCGCCCGATTCAACAATGGCTGCCGCCTGAACTCAAAATGGCGGGAGTCGGCTTCAAAATGGCCTCCGCCCGATTCAAATATGGCGGCTGCCCGACCTCAAAATGGCGGGATTTGGCTTCAAAATGGCCGCCACCCGATTCAAAAATGGTGGCTGCACGGTCTGAAAATGGCTGGAGTTGGCTTCAAAATGTTGGATGCCGGATTTAAACATGGTGGCTGTCTGAGTTGAAAATTTCTTCTTTTAGTTTCTTTTTTGTTTTTTTGTGTGTGTGTTTTGATTGAGTGCATTCTCTTTTAGGCATTGTTTTTGAGAGGTTTTTTTGAGGAGTGTTATTCTGGGGCTTGGCTATGTAATTAATTTGTTTTGTCGCTGGATGGGTGCTTAATTGCTTGATGGGTGAATGTTTGGGGTGGGTGCTTAATTGCTAACGGGTGAATGTTTGGGGTGGGTGCTCGGGGAGGGTGGGTGCGCCCCATTCTAATGCCCCTCAGAACCCTTCAAAAGGCCCTCAGACCATTCTAATGCCCCTCAGGGCATATATAAAGGTTCCCAGACCCTTCTAGAGCCCGTCAGGACCATTCTAAAGGCCGACAGACCCTTCTAGAGCCCCTCAAGACGATTCAAAGGGACCCCAGACTTTTCCAGAGCACCTCAGGACCCTTCTTAAGGACCCCAGACCCATCTAATGCCCTTCAGGACCCTTCTAACGACCCCAACACTCTTCTAGAGCCCCTCAGGCCCATTCTAAAGGCCCCCAGACCCTTCTAGAGCCCCTCAAGTCCTTTCTAAAGGCTCCCAGATTCTTCTAGAGCCCCTCAGGACCCTTCTAACGGCACCCAGACCCATCTAGAGCCCCTCAGAACATATCTAAAAGCCCCCAGACCCTTCTAGAGACCTTCAGGTCCTTTCTAAAGGACCCCAAACCCTTCTAGAGCCCCTCAAGACACTTCTAAAGGCCCCCAGACTCTTCTAGAGCCCCTCAGGACCCTTCTAAAGGACACCAGACCCTTGTAATGCAACTCAGGGTCTTTCTAAAGGACCCCAGACCCTTCTAATGCCCCTCAAGACCTTCTAAAGGCCCCCAAACTCATCTAATGACCCTCAGGGCCTTTATAAAGGACCTCAGACCCCACTAGAGCCCTTCAGGACCTATCTAAAGGCCCCCAGACTCTTCTAGGACCCCTCACGGCCATTCTAAAGACCCCCAGACCCATCTAGAGACCCTCAAGACCCTTCTAAAGACCCCCAGACCCTTCTAATGACCCTCAGGACCCTTCTAAAGGCCCCCAGACATTTATAGAACCTGTCAGGACCCTTCAAAGGCCCCCAGACCTTTCTAGACCTCACAGGACCTTTCTAACGGCACCCAGACCCTTGTAATGCCCCTCAGGACCCTTCTAAAGGCCCCCAGACCCTGGTAATTCCCCTCAAGACCATTCTAAAGGCCCGAAGACGCTTCTAGAGCCCCTCAGGACTCTTTTAAAGGCCCCCAGACCCTTCTAGAGCTGCTCAGGTCCTTTATAAAGGTCCCCAAACCATTCTAGAGCCCCTCAGGACCCTTCTACAGGCGCCCAGACTCTTGTAGAGCCCCTCAGGGCCTTTCTAAAGGACCCCAGACCCTTCTAGAGCCTTTCAGGGCATTTCTAAAGGCCCCAAAACCCTTCTAATGCCCCTTAGGGCATTTCTAAAGGCCCCCAGAGCTTCTAATGCCCCTTAGGACTTTTCTAAAGGCCCCCAGACCCATCAAATGCCATTCAGGGTCATTCTAAAGGCCCCCAGACCCCTCTAGAGCCGTTCACGACCTATCTAAAGGCCTCCAGACTCCTCTAGATCCCCTCAAGACCTTTCTAAAGGCACCCAGACCCTTCTAGAGCCCCTCAAGACGCTTCAAATGGCCCCGAGACCCTTCCAGAGCCCCTCAGGACCCTTCTAAAGGCCCCCAGAACCTTCTAATGCCCCTCAGACCCATCCAAAGGCACCCAGACCCTTCTAATGCCCCTCAGAGCTTTTCTAAAGGTCGCCAGACCCATCTAATGCCCTTCAGGGCCTTTCAAATAGCACCCAGACCACACTAGAGCCCTTTAGGACCTTTCTAAAGGCCCCCAGACTCCTCTAGAGCCACTCAGATCTATTGTAAAGACCCCCAGACCCTTCTAGAGACCCACAAGACCTTTCTAAAGGCCCCCAGACACTTCTGGAGCCCCTCAAGGCCATTTCAAAAGATCCCCAGACCATTCTAGAGCCACTCAGGGTGTTTCTAAAGGCCCCCAGACCCATCTAACGCCCCTCAAGGCCCTTCTAATGGACCCCAGACCCTTCTAGAGCCCCTCAGGACCCTTTTAAAGGACCCCAGACGCTTCTAGAGCCCCTCTAGATTGTTCTAAAGGGCCCAAGACCCTTCTGGAGCACCTCAGGACCATTCTACAGCCGCCAGACCCTTCTAGAGCCACTCAAGACCCTTCTAAAGAACACCAGACATTTCTAGAGCCCTTCAGGACTATTCGAAAGGCACCCAGACCCTTCTGCAGACCCTCAGGGCCTTTCTAAAGCCCTCAGACCCTTCTAATGCCCCTCAGGGCCTTTCTAAAGGCCCCCAGACCCTTCTAATGCTCCTCAGGGCATTTCTAAAGGTCCTCAGACCATTCTAGAGCCCCTCAGGACCATTCTAAAGGACCCCAGACTCTTTTAGAGCCCCTCAGGGCCATTCTAAAGGCCCGCAGACCTTTCAAGAGCCCTTCAACACCCTTCTAACAACTCCCTGACCATTCTAGAGCCCGTCAGGGTCTTTCTAAAGGCCCCCAGACCCTTCTAGAGCCCCTCAGGACACTTGTAAAGGACCCCAGACCCTTCTAGATACCCTCAAGACCCTTTTTAAAGGCCCCAGACCTTTCTTATGCCCCTCAGGGCATTTCTAAAGGCCCCCAGACCCGTCTAATGCCCCTCAGGACCCTTCGAAAGGCCCCGAGACAATTTTAGAGCACCTCAGGACATTTCTAAAGGACCCCAGATCTTTCTAGAGCCCCTCAGGACCCTTTTAGAGACCCCCAGACCCTTCTAGATCCCCTCAGGACAATTCTAAAGGACCCCAGACTCTTCTAATCCACCTCAGGGCCTTTCTAAAGGCCCCCAGACAATTCAAATGCCCCTCAGAACCCTTCTAAAGGCCCCCAGACCCTTCTAGAGCCACTCACGACATTTCTAAAGGCCCCAAGATCTTTCTAGAACCCATCAGGACCCTTCGAAAGGCCCCCAGACCCTTCTACAGCCCCTCAGGATGCTGCTAAAGGCCCCAGACCATTCTAGAGCCCCTCAGGATCTTTCTAAAGGAACCCAGACCATTCTAATGCCCCTCAGGACCATTCTAATGGCGCCCGGACCCTTCTAATGCCACTCAGGGACTATCTAAAGGACCCCAGACGCCTCTAATGACCCTCAAGACCCATGTAAAGGCACCCAGACCCATCTAGATTGCCTCAGGACCCATCTAAAACCCCCCAGACCCTTCTAATGCCTTTCAGGACCCTTATGAAGGCCACAAGACACTTCTAATGCCACTCAGGACCTTTCTAAAGGCACTCGGACCCTTCTAATGCCCCTCAAGACCAATGTAAAGGACCCCAGACCCTTCTAGACCACCTCAGGACCATTCTAAAGGCTCCAAGACCCTTCTAATGCCCCTCAGGACCCTTCTAAAGGCCCCCAGACCCTTCTAATGCCCCTCAGGGCCTTTCTAAAGTACCCCAGACACTTCTAGAACCTCTCAGGGCCTTTCTATATGACCCCAGACCCTTGTAATGCCCCTCAGGGCCTTTCTAAAGGACCCATACCCTTCTAATGCCCCTCAGGACATTTCTAAAGGCCCCCAGACCCTTATAGAGCCCCTCAGGACATTTCTAAAGGCACCCAGACCCTTCTAATGCCCCTCAGGACCATTCGAAAGGCCCCGAGACACTTTAAGAGCACCTCAGGACATTTCTAAAGGACTCCAGATCTTTCTAGAGCCCCTCAGGACCCTTCTAGAGGCCCCCAGACCCTTCTAGAGCCCCTCAGGTCCTTTCTAAAGGCCCCCAGACCATTCTAGAGCCCCTCAGGACGATTCTAAAGGCCCCAAGACCCTTCTAATCCACCTCAGGGCCTTTCTAAAGGACCCCAGACCCTTCTAATCCACCTCAGGGCCTTTCTAAACGCCCCCAGACCATTCAAATGCCCCTCATAGCCCTTCTAAAAGCCCCCAGACCCTTCTAATGCCACTCAGGACCCTTCTAAAGGCCCCCAGACCATTCTAATGCCCCTCAGGGCCTTTCTAAAGTACCCCAGACACTTCTAGAACATCTCAGGGCCTTTCTATATGACCCCAGACCCTTGTAATGCCACTCAGGACATTTCTAAAGGCCGCGAGACCCTTATAATCCCCCTGAGGGCCTTTAAAAAGGCCCCCAGACCCTTCTGGACCTCCTCAGGACGCTTCTAATAGCCCCCAGACCCTTCTAGAGCCACTCAGGGCCTTTCTAAAGGCCTCCACACCCATCTAATGACCCCCAAGACCCATGTAAAGGCCCCTAGACCCTTCTAGATTGCCTCAGGACCCAACTAAAAGCCCCCAGAGCCTTCTAATGCCTTTCAGGACCCTTAGGAAGGCCACAAGACCCTTCTAATGCCCCTCAGGACCTTTCTAAAGGCACCCAGACCATTCTAATGCCCCTAAGGACCTTTATAAAGGCCCCCGAACCCTTCTAATGCCACTCAGGGACTATCTAAAGGACCGCAGACCCCTCTAATGACCCTCAAGACCCATGTAAAGGCCCCCAAACCCATCTAGATTGCCTCAGGACCCATCTAAAGCCCCTCAGACCCTTCTAATGCCTTTCAGGACCCTTATAAAAGCCACAAGACCCTTCTAATGCCCCTCAGGACCTTTCTAAATACACTGAGACCCTTCTAATGCCCCTCAAGACCCATGTAAAGACCCCCAGACCCTTCTAGATTGCCTCAGAACCCATCTAAAAGCCCCCAGACCCTTCTATAGCCTTTCAGGGCCTTTCTAAAGGCCAACACACCCTATCTAATGACCCTCAAGACCCATGTAAAGGTCCCCAGACGCTTCTAGACCCCCTCAGGACCATTCTAAAGGCCCCCAGACCCTTCTAATGCCCCTCAGGACCCTTCTAAAGGCCCCCAGACCCTGCTAATGCACCTCAGGGCATTTCTAAAGTACCGCAGACACTTCTAGAACCTCTCAGGGCCTTTCTATATGACCCCAGACCCTTCTAATGCCCCTCAAGGCCTTTATAAAGGACCCCATACCCTTCTAATGCCCCTCAGGACATTTCTAAAGGCCCCCAGACCCTTCTAGAGCCGCTCAGGACATTTCTAAAGGCACCCAGACCCTTCTAATGCCCCTCGGGACCATTCGAAAGGCTCCGAGAAACTTTTAGAGCACCTCAGGACATTTCTAAAGGACCGCAGATCTTTCTAGAGCCCCTAAGGACGATTCTAAAGGCCCCCAGACCCTTCTATTCCACCTCAGGGCCTTTCTAAAGGCCCCCAGACCCTTCTAATCCACCTCAGGGCCTTTCTAAACGCCCCCAGACCATTCAAATGCCCCTCAGAGCCCTTCTAAAAGCCCCCAGACCCTTCTAATGCCCCTCAGGACCCTTCTAAAGACCCCCAGACCTTTCTAATGCCCCTCAGGGCCTTTCTAAAGTACCCCAGACACTTCTAGAACCTCTCAGGGCCTTTCTATATGAACCCAGACCCTTCTAATGCCATTCAGAGCCCTTCTAAAGGCCGCGAGACCCTTATAATCCCCCTGAGGGCCTTTAAAAAGGTCCCCAGACCCTTCTAAACCCCCTCAGGAAGCTTCTAATAGCCCCCAGACCCTTCTAGAGCCCCTCAGGGCCTTTCTAAAGGCCTCCACACCCTTCTAATGACCCTCAAGACCCATGTAAAGGCCCCTAGACCCTTCTAGATTGCCTCAGGACCCATCTAAAAGCCCCCAGACCCTTCTAATGCCTTTCAGGACCCTTATGAAGGCCACAAGACCCTTCTAATGCTCCTCAGGACCTTTCTAAAGGCCCTCAGACCCTTCTAATGCCCCTCAGGGCATTTATAAAGGTTCCCAGACCTTTCTAGAGCCCGTCAGGACCCTTATAAATGCTCCCAGACCATTCTAGAGCCCCTCAGGACACTTCTAAAGGCCCGCAGACCATTCTAATGCCCGTCAGGGCATTTCTAAAAGTCCCCAGACCCTTCTACTGCCCCTCAGGAGCATTCTAAAGGCCCCCAGACCCTTCTAATGCCCCTCAGGGCCTTTCTAAAGGCCCCCAGACCCTTCTGGACCCCCTCAGGACACTTCTAATAGCCCCCAGACCCTTCTAGAGCCCCTCAGGACCATTCTAAAGGCCCCCAGACTCTTTTAGAGCCTGTTTTAGAGGCTCTAGAAGGGTCTGGGTGCCTTTATAAGGTTCCTGAAAGGCATTAGAAGGGTCTTGTGGCCCTTATAAAAGCCCTTAGGGTAATTAGCAGGGTCTGGGGGACTTTAGAAGGGTCTTCAGGGGCTTTAGAAGGTTCTGGGGGCCTTTAGAAATGTCCTGAGGGGTATTAGAAGGGTATGGGGGCCTTTAGAAAGGCCCTGAGTGGCATTAGAAGGGTCTGGGTGCCTTTAGAAATGTCCTGAGGGGCTCTAGAAGGGTCTGAAGACCTTTAGAAATGTCCTGAGGGGCATTAGAAGGGTATGGGGTCTTTAGAAAGGCCCTGAGGGGCATTACAAAAGTCTGGGGTCATATAGAAAGGCCCTGAGAGGTTCTAGAAGTGTCTGGGGTACTTTAGAAAGGCCCTGAGGGGCATTAGAAGGGTCTGGGGCCCTTTAGAAGGGTCCTGAGGGGCATTAGAAGGGTCTGGGTGCCCTTATAAAAGCCCTGAGGGGAATTAGCAGGGTCTGGGTACTTTAGAAGGGTCCTGAGGGGCTCTATAAGGGTCTGGGGGCCTTTAGAAGGGTCTTCAGGGGCTCTAGAAGGGTCTGGGGACCTTTAGAAAGGCCCTGTGGGGCATTAGAAGGGTCTGGGGGCATTTAGAAGTGTCCTGATGGGCATTAGAAGGGTCTGGGGGCCTTTAGAAGGGTTCTGAGGGGCATTTGAATGGTCTGGGGGCCTTTAGAAAGGCCCTGAGGTGCATTAGAATGGTCTGGGGGCTTTTAAAAGGGTCCTGAAGGGCATTTGAATGGTCTGGGGGCCTTTAGAAAGGCCCTGATGTGGATTAGAAGGGTCTGGGGGCCTTTTGAATCGTCCTGAGTGGCTCTAGAAGGGTCTGGGGGCCTCTAAAATCGTCCTGAGGGGCTCTAGAAAGATCTGGGGACCTTTAGAAATGTCCTGAGTTGCTCTAAAAGTGTCTCGGGGTCTTTAGAAGGGTAATGAGGGGCATTAGACAGGTCTGGGGGCCTTTAGAAATGCCCTGATGGGCATTAGAAAGGTCTGGGGCCTTTTAGAAGGGTCTTGAGGGGATCTAGAAGGGTCTGGGGGCCTTTAGAAAGGCCCTGAGGGGGTCTAGAAGGGTCTGAGGGCCTTTAGAAACGCAGTGAGGGGCTCGAGAAGGGTCAGGGAGCCGTTAGAAAGATGTTGAGGGGCTCTTGAAGGGTCTGCAGGCCTTTAGAATGGCCCTCAGGGGCTCTAAAAGACTCTGGGGGCCTTTAGAATGGTCCTGAGGGACTCTAGAAGGGTCTGGGGACCTATAGAAATGCCCTGAGGGGCATTAGAAGGGTCTGGGGGCCTTTAGAAAGGCCCTGAGGGAAATTAGAAGGGTCTGGGGGCCTTTAGAATGGTCCTGAGGGGGTCTAGAAGGGTCTGGAGGCATTTAAAACTGTCCTGAGAGGCTCTAGAAGGGTCTGGGTGCCTTTATAAGGGTCCTGAGGGGCATTAGAAGGGTCTGGGTGCCCTTATAAAAGCCCTGAGGGGAATTAGCAGGGTCTGGGTACTTTAGAAGTGTCCTGAGGGGCTCTATAAGGGTCTGGGGGCCTTTAGAAGGGTCTTCAGGGGCTCTAGAAGGGTCTGGGGACCATTAGAAAGGCCCTGTGGGGCATTAGAAGGGTCTGGGGGCCTTTAGAATGCTCCTGAGGTGCAGTAGAAGGGTCTGGGGACGATTATAAAGGTCCTGACGGGCATTAGAATGGTCTGCGGGCCTTTAGAAGTGTCCTGAGGGGCTCTAGAATGTTCTGCAGGCCTTTATAAGGGTCCTTACGGGCTCTAGAATGGTCTGGGAACCATTAGAAAGGTCCTGAGGGGCATTAGAAGGGTCTTGTGGCCTTCATAAGGGTCCTGAAAGGCATTAGAAAAGTCTGGGGGCTTTTAGATGGGTCCTGAGGGGGTCCAGAAGGGTCTGGGGGCCTTTTTAAAGGCCCTCAGGGGGATTATAAGGGTCTCGCGGCCTTTAGAAAGGCCCTGAGGGGCATTACAAGGGTCTGGGGTCATATAGAAAGGCCCTGAGAGGTTCTAGAAGTGTCTGGGGTACTTTAGAAAGGCGCTGAAAGGCATTAGAAGGGTCTGGGGGCCTTTGAAGGATCCTGAAGGGCATTAGAAGGGTCTGAAGGCCTTTAAAAGGGTCCTGAGGGGCATTTGAATGGTCTGGGGGCCTTTAGTAAGGCCCTGAGGTGGATTAGAAGGGTCTGGGGGGCTTTTAGAATCGTCCTGAGGGGCTCTAGAAGCGTCTGGGTGCCTCTAGAAGGGTCCTGAGGGGCTCTAGAAAGATCTGGTGTGCTTTCGAAATGTCCTGAGGTGCTCCAAACATGTCTCGGGGCCTTTCGAAGGGTCCTGAGGGGCATTAGATGGGTCTGGGGGCCATTAGAAATGCCCTGAGGGGCATTAGAAAGGTCTGGGGCTTTTTAGAAGGGTCTTGAGGGGATCTAGAAGGGTCTGGGGGCCTTTAGAAGTGTCTTGAGGGGCTCTAGAATGGTCTGGGGGCCTTTAGAAAGGCCCTGAGGGGCTCTAGAAGTGTCAGGGTGCCTTTAGAAGGATGTTGATGGGCTCTTGAAAAGTCTGCGGGCATTTAGAATGGCCCTGAGGGGCTCTAAAAGAGTCTGGGTGCCTTTAGAATGGTCCTGAGGGGCCCTAGAAGGGTCTGGGGACCTTTAGAAATGCCTTTAGGGGCATTAGAAGGGTCTGGGGGCCTTTAGAATGCTCCTGAGGGGCATTAGAAGGCTCTGGGGGGCTTTAGAATGGTCCTGACGGGGTCTAGAAGGGTCTGGGGGCATTTAAAACTGTCCTGAGAGGCTCTAGAATGGTCTGGAGGCCTTTAGAATGCTCCTGAGGGGCAGTAGAAGGGTCTGGGGACCTTTAGAAAGGCCCTGACTGGCATTAGAATGGTCTGGGGGACTTTAGAATTGTCCTGAGGGGCTCTAGAATGGTCTGGGGGCCTTTATAAGGGTCCTGACGGGCTCTAGAAGAGTCTGGGAACCTTTATAAATGCCATGAGGGGCATTAGAAGGGTCTGAGAACCTTTAGAAAGGTCCTGAGGGGCATTAGAAGGGTCTTGTGGCCTTCATAAGGGTCCTGAAAGGCATTAGAAGGGTCTGGGGGCTTTTAGATGGGTCCTGAGGCAATCTAGAAGGGTCTGGGGGCCTTTACATGTGTCTTGAGGGTCATTAGGAGGGTGTGGAGGCCTTTAGAAAGGCCCTGAGGGGCTCTAGAAGGGTCTGGGGGCTATTAGAAGCGTCCTGAGGGGGTCCAGAAGGGTCTGGGGGCTTTTTGAAAGGCCCTCAGGGGGATTATAAGGGTCTTGCGTCCTTTAGAAAGGCCCTGAGTGGCATTAGAAGGGTCTGGGTGCCTTTAGAAATGTCCTGAGGGGCTCTAGAAGGGTCTGGGGGCCTTTAGAAATGTCCTCAGGAGCATTAGAGGGGTCTGGGGGCCTTTAGAAAGGCCCTGACGGGCATTACAAGGGTCTGGGGTCATATATAAAGGCCCTGATAGGTTCTAGAAGTGTCTGGGATACTTTAGAAAGGCCCTGTGGGGCATTAGAAGGGTCTGGGTGCCTTTAGAAGGGTCCTGAGGGGCATTTCAATGGCCTGGAGGCCTTTAGAATGGTCCTGAGGTGGATTAGAAGGGTCTGGAGGCAATTAAAACTGTCCTGAGAAGGGTCTGGGTGCTTTATAAGGGTCCTGAGGGGCATTAGAAGGGTCTGGGTGCCTTTAAAAAAGCCCTGAGGGGAATTAGAAGGGTCTGGGGGACTTTAGAAGGGTCCTGAGGGGCTCTATAAGGTTCTGGGGGCATTTAGAAAGGTCTTCAGGAGCTCTGGAAGGGTCTCGGGACCTTTAGAAAGGCCCTGTGGGGCATTAGAAGGGTCTGGGGTCCTTTAGAATGCTCCTGAGGGGCAGTAGAAGGGTCTGGGGAATATTTGAAGCGTACTGAGGGGGTCCAGAAGGGTCTAGGTGGCATTTTAAAGGCCCTCAGGGGGATTATAAGGGACTCGCGGCCTTTAGAAAGGCCCTGAGTGGCATTAGAAGGGTCTGGGGTCATATAGAAAGGCCCTGAGAGGTTCTAGAAGTGTCTGGGGTACTTTAGATAGGCCCTGAGGGGCATTAGAAGGGTCTGGGTGCCTTTAGAAAGGTCCTGAGGGACATTAGAATGGTCTGAAGGCCTTTATAAGGGTCCTGAGGGGCATTTGAATGGTCTGGGGGCCTTTAGAAAGGCCCTGAGGTGGATTAGAAGGGTCTGGGGGCCTTTAGAATGGTCCTGAGGGGCTCTAGAAGGGTCTGGGGGCCTCTAGAAGGCTCTTGACGGGCTCTAGAAAGATCTGGGGTCCTTTAGAAATGTCCTGAGGTTCTCTAAAAGTGTCTCGGGGCCTTTCGAAGGGTCCTGAGGGGCATTAGAAGGGTCTGGGTGCCCTTATAATAGCCCTCAGGGGAATTAGCAGGGTCTGGGGGCCTTTAGAATGCTCCTGAGGTGCAGTAGAAGGGTCTGGGGACGATTATAAAGGTCCTGACGGGCATTAGAATGGTCTGCGGGCCTTTAGAAGTGTCCTGAGGGGCTCTAGAATGTTCTGGAGGCCTTTATAAGGGTCCTTACGGGCTCTAGAATGGTCTGGGAACCATTAGAAAGGTCCTGAGGGGCATTAGAAGGGTCTTGTGGCCTTCATAAGGGTCCTGAAAGGCATTAGAAAAGTCTGGGGGCTTTTAGATGGGTCCTGAGGGGGTCCAGAAGGGTCTGGGGGCCTTTTTAAAGGCCCTCAGAGGGATTATAAGGGTCTCGCGGCCTTTAGAAAGGCCCTGAGGGGCATTACAAGGGTCTGGGGTCATATAGAAAGGCCCTGAGAGGTTCTAGAAGTGTCTGGGGTACTTTAGAAAGGCGCTGAAAGGCATTAGAAGGGTCTGGGGGCCTTTGAAGGATCCTGAAGGGCATTAGAAGGGTCTGAAGGCCTTTAAAAGGGTCCTGAGGGGCATTTGAATGGTCTGGGGGCCTTTAGTAAGGCCCTGAGGTGGATTAGAAGGGTCTGGGGGGCTTTTAGAATCGTCCTGAGGGGCTCTAGAAGCGTCTGGGTGCCTCTAGAAGGGTCCTGAGGGGCTCTAGAAAGATCTGGTGTGCTTTCGAAATGTCCTGAGGTGCTCCAAACATGTCTCGGGGCCTTTCGAAGGGTCCTGAGGGGCATTAGATGGGTCTGGGGGCCATTAGAAATGCCCTGAGTGGCATTAGAAAGGTCTGGGGCTTTTTAGAAGGGTCTTGAGGGGATCTAGAAGGGTCTGGGGGCCTTTAGAAGTGTCCTGAGGGGCTCTAGAATGGTCTGGGGGCCTTTAGAAAGGCCCTGAGGGGCTCTAGAAGTGTCAGGGTGTCTTTAGAAGGATGTTGATGGGCTCTTGAAAAGTCTGCGGGCATTTAGAATGGCCCTGAGGGGCTCTAAAAGAGTCTGGGTGCCTTTAGAATGGCCCTGAGGGGCTCTAAAAGAGTCTGGGTGCCTTTAGAAAGGTCCTGAGGGGCATTAGAAGGGTCTTGTAGCCTTTAAAAGGGTCATGAAAGGCATTAGAAGTGTCTGGGGTCTTTTCGATGGGTCCTGAGGCAATCTAGAAGGGTCTGGGGGCCTTTACATGGGTCTTTAGGGTCATTAGAAGGGTGTGGAGGCCTTTAGAAAGGCCCTGAGGGGCTCTAGAAGGGTCTGGGGGCCTCTAGAAGGGTCCTGAGGGGCTCTAGAAAGATCTGGGGTCCTTTAGAAATGTCCTGAGGTGCTCTAAAAGTGTCTCGGGGCATTTCGAAGGGTCCAGAGGGGCATTAGAAGGGTCTGGGTGCCCTTATAAAAGCCCTGAATGGAATTAGCTGGGTCTGGGGGACTTTAGAATGCTCCTGAGGGGCAGTAGAAGGGTCTGGGGACCTTTATTAATGCCCTGACGGGCATTAGAATGATCTGCGGGCCTTTAGAAGTGTCCTTATTGGCTCTACAATGGTCTGGGGTCCTTTATAAGGGTCCTGACGGGATCTAGAAGGGTCTGGGAACCTTTATAAATGACCTGAGGGGCATTAGAAGGCTCTGAGGGCCTTTAGAAATGCCCTGAGGGGCATTAGAAATGTCTGGGGCCTTTTAGAAGGGTCTTGAGGGGATCTAGAAAGGTCTGGGGGCCTTTAGAAGTGTACTGAGGGGCTCTAGAAGGGTCTGGGGTCCTTTAGAAAGGCCCTGAGGGGCTCTAGAAGGGTCAGGGAGCCGTTAGAAGGATGTTTCGGGGCTCTTGAATGGTCTGCGGGCCTTTAGCATGGCCCTGAGGGGCTCTAAAAGAGTCTGGGGGCCTTTAGAGTGGTCTTGAGGGGCCCTAGAAGGGTGTGGAGACCTTTAGAAAAGCCCTGAGGGGCATTAGAAGGGTCTGGGGGACTTTAGAAGGGTCCTGAGGGGCTCTATAAGGGTCTGGGGGCTTTTAGAAAGGTCCTAAGGGGCTCTAGAAGGGTCTGGGGACCTTTAGAAAGGCCCTGTGGGGCATTAGAAGGGTCTGGGGGCCTTTAGAATGCTCCTGAGGGGTAGTAGAAGGGTCTGGGAACCTTTAGAAAGGTCCTGACGGGCATTAGAATAGTCTGCGGGCCTTTAGAAGTGTTCTGAGGTGCACTAGAATGGTCTGGGGGCATTTATAGGGGTCCTGACAGGCTCTAGAAGGGTCTGGGAACCTTTATAAATGCCCTGAGGGGCATTAGAAGGGTCTGAGGGCCTTTAGAAAGGTCATGAGGGGCATTAGAAGGGTCTTGTGGCCTTCATAAGGGTCCTGAAAGGCATTAGAAGGGTCTGGGGGCTTTTAGATGGGTCCTGAGGCAATCTAGAAGGGTCTGGGGGCCTTTACATGGGTCTTGAGGGTCATTAGAAGGGTGTGGAGGCCTTTAGAAAGGCCCTGAGAGGCTCTAGAAGGGTGTGGGGTCTATTAGAAGCGTCCTGAAGGGGTCCAGAAGGGTCTGGGGGCCTTTTTAAAGGCCCTCAGGGGGATTATAAGGGTCTCGCGGCCTTTAGAAAGGCCCTGAGTGGCATTATAAGGGTCTGGGTGCCTTTAGAAACGTCCTGAGGGGCTCTAGAAGGGTCTGGGGGCCTTTAGAAATGTCCTGAGGGGCATTAGAAGGGTATGGGGGCCTTTAGAAAAGCCCTGTTGGGCATTACAAGGGTCTGGGGTCATATAGAAAGGCCCTGAGAGGTTCTAGAAGTGTCTGGGGTACTTTAGAAAGGCCCTGAGGGGCATTAGAAGGGTCTGGGGACCTTTAGAAAGGCCCTGACGGGCATTAGAAGGGTCTGAGGGCCTTTACAAAGGTCCTGAGGGGCATTAGAAGGGTCTTGTGTCCTTCATAAGGGTCCTGAAATGCATTAGAAGGGTCTGGGGGCTTTTAGATGGGTCCTGAGGCAATCTAGAAGGGTCTAGAGGCCTTTACATGGGTCTTGAGGGTCATTAGAAGGGTGTGGAGGCCTTTAGAAAGGCCCTGAAAGGCATTAGACGGGTCTGGGGGCTTTTAGATGGGTCCTGAGGCAATCTAGAAGGGTCTGGGGGCCTTTACATGGGTCTTGAGGGTCATTAGAAGGGTGTGGAGGCCTTTAGAAAGGCCCTGAGGTGCTCTAGAAGGGTCTGGGGGCGATTAGAAGCATCCTGAGGGGGTCCAGAAGGGTCTGGGGGCCTTTTTAAAGGCCCTCAGGGGGATTATAAGGGTCTCGCGGCCTTTAGAAAGGCCCTGAGTGGCATTACAAGGGTCTGGGTGCCTTTAGAAAGGTCCTCAGGTGCTCTAGAAGGTTCTGGGGGCCTTTAGAAATGTCCTGAGGGGCATTAGAAGGGTCTGGGTGCCCTTATAACAGCCCTAAAGGGAATTAACAGTGTCTTGGGGACTTTAGAAGGGTCCTGAGGGGCTCTATAAGGGTCTGGGGGCCTTTAGAAGGGTCTTCAGGGGCTCTAGAAGGGTCTGGGGACCTTTAGAAAGGCCCTGTGGGGCATTAGAAGGGTCTGGGGGCCTTTAGAATGCTCCTGAGGGGCAGTAGAAGGGTCTGGCGACCTTTAGAAAGGTCCTGACGGGCATTAGAATGGTCTGCGGGCCTTTAGAAGTGTTCTGAGGTGCACTAGAATGGTCTGGGGGCCTTTATAAGGGTCCTGACAGGCTCTAGAAGGGTCTGGGAACCTTTATAAATGCCCTGAGGGGCATTAGAAGGGTCTGAGGGCCTTTAGAAAGGTCCTGAGGGGCATTAGAAGGGTCTTGTGGCCTTCATAAGGGTCCTGAAAGGCATTAGAAGGGTCTGGGGGCTTTTAGATGGGTCCTGAGGCAATCTAGAAGGGTCTGGGGGCCTTTACATGTGTCTTTAGGGTCATTAGAAGGGTGTGGAGGCATTTAGAAAGGCCCTGAAAGGCATTAGAAGGGTCTGGGGGCTTTTAGATGGGTCCTGAGGCAATCTAGAAGGGTCTGGGGGCCTTTACATGGGTCTTGAGTGTCATTCGAAGGGTGTGGAGGCCTTTAGAAAGACCCTGAAAGGCATTAGAAGGGTCTGGGGGCTATTAGAAGCGTCCTGAGGGGGTCCAGAAGGGTCTGGGGGCCTTTTTAAACGCCCTCAGGGTGATTATAAGGGTCTCGCGGCCTTTAGAAAGGCCCTGAGTGGCATTAGAAGGGTCTGGGTGCCTTTAGAAATGTCCTGAGGGGCTCTAGAAGGGTCTGGGGGCCTTTAGAAATGTCCTGAGGGGCATTAGAAGGGTATGGGGGCCTTTAGAAAAGCCCTGAGTGGCATTAGAAGGGCCTGGGGTCATATAGAAAGGCCCTGAGAGGTTCTAGAAGTGTCTGGGGTACTTTAGAAAGGCCCTGAGGGGCATTAGAAGGGTCTGGGGTCCTTTAGAAGGGCCCTGAGGGGCATTAGAAGGATCTGAGGGCCTTTAGAAAGGTCCTGAGGGGCATTAGAAGGGTCTTGTGGCCTTCATAAGGGTCCTGAAAGGCATTAGAAGGGTCTGGGGGCTTTTAGATAGGTCCTGAGGCAATCTAGAAGGGTCTGGGGGCCTTTACATGGGTCTTGAGGGTCATTAGAAGGGTGTGGAGGCCTTTAGAAAGGCCCTGAAAGGAATTAGAAGGGTCTGGGGGCTTTTAGAAGCGTCCAGAGGTAATCTAGAAGGGTCTGGGGGCCTTTACATGGGTCTTGAGGGTCATTAGGAGGGTGTGGAGTCCTTTAGAAAGGCCCTGAAAGGCATTAGAAGGGTCTGGGGGCTATTAGAAGAGTACTGAGGGGGTCCAGAAGGGTCTGGAGGCCTTTTTAAAGGCCCTCAGGGGGATTATAAGGGTCTCGCGGCCTTTAGAAAGGCCCTGAGTGGCATTAGAAGGGTCTGGGTGCCTTTAGAAATGTCCTGAGGGGCTCTAGAAGGGTCTGGGGGCCTTTAGAAAGGCCCTGTGGGGCATTAGAAGGGTCTGGGAGCCTTTAGAATGCTCCTGAGGGGCAGTAGAAGGGTCTGGGGACCTTTAGAAAGGTCCTGACGGGCATTAGAATGGTCTGCGGGCCTTTAGAAGTGTTCTGAGGTGCACTAGAATGGTCTGGGGGCCTTTATAAGGGTCCTGACAGGCTCTAGAAGGGTCTGGGAACCTTTATAAATGCCCTGAGGGGCATTAGAATGGTCTGAGGGCCTTTAGAAAGGTCCTGAGGGGCATTAGAAGGGTCTTGTGGCCTTCATAAGGGTCCTGAAAGGCATTAGAAGGGTCTGGGGGCTTTTAGATGGGTCCTGAGGCAATCTAGAAGGGTCTGGGGGCCTTTACATGGGTCTTGAGGGTCATTAGAAGGGTGTGGAGGCCTTTAGAAAGGCCCTGAAAGGCATTAGAAGGGTCTGGGGGCTATTAGAAGCGTCCTGAGTGGGTCCAGAAGGGTCTGGGGGCCTTTTTAAACGCCCTCAGGGTGATTATAAGGGTCTCGCGGCCTTTAGAAAGGCCCTGGGTGGCATTAGAAGGGTCTGGGTGCCTTTAGAAATGTCCTGAGGGGCTCTAGAAGGGTCTGGGGGCCTTTAGAAATGTCCTGAGGGGCATTAGAAGGGTATGGGGGCCTTTAGAAAAGCCCTGAGTGGCATTAGAAGGGCCTGGGGTCATATAGAAAGGCCCTGAGAGGTTCTAGAAGTGTCTGGGGTACTTTAGAAAGGCCCTGAGGGGCATTAGAAGGGTCTGGGGTCCTTTAGAAGGGCCCTGAGGGGCATTAGAAGGATCTGAGGGCCTTTAGAAAGGTCCTGAGGGGCATTAGAAGGGCCTTGTGGCCTTCATAAGGGTCCTGAAAGGCATTAGAAGGGTCTGGGGGCATTTAGATGGGTCCTGAGGCAATCTAGAAGGGTCTAGAGGCCTTTACATGGGTCTTGAGGGTCATTAGAAGGGTGTGGAGGCCTTTAGAAAGGCCCTGAGGGGCTCTAGAATGGTCTGGGGGCTATTAGAAGCGTCCTGAGGGGGTCCAGAAGGGTCTGGGGGCCTTTTTAAAGGCCCTCAGGGGGATTATAAGGGTCTCGCGGCCTTTAGAATGGCCTTGAGTGGCATTAGAAGTGTCTGGGTGCCTTTAGAAATGTCCTGAGGTGCTCTAGAAGGGTCTGGGGGCCTTTAGAAATGTCCTGAGGGGCATTAGAAGGGTCTGGGGGCCTTTAGAATGCCCCTGAGGGGCAGTAGAACGGTCTTGGGACCTTTAGAAAGGCCCTGACGGGCATTAGAATGGTCTGCGGGCCTTTAGAAGTGTCCTGAGGTGCTCTAGAATGGTCTGGGGGCCTTTATAAGGGTCCTGACAGGCTCTAGAAGGGTCTGGGAACCTTTATAAATGCCCTGAGGGGCACTAGGAGGGTCTGAGGGCCTTTAGAAAGGTCCTGAGGGGCATTAGAAGGGTCTTGTGGCCTTCGTAAGGGTCCTGAAAGGCATTAGAAGGGTCTGGGGGCTTTTAGATGGGTCCTGAGGCAATCTAGAAGGGTCTGGGGGCCTTTACATGGGTCTTGAGGGTCATTAGAAGGGTGTGGAGGCATTTAGAAAGGCCCTGAAAGGCATTAGAAGGGTCTGGGGGCTATTAGAAGAGTACTGAGGGGGTCCAGAAGGGTCTGGGGGCCTTTTTAAAGGCCCTCAGGGGTATTATAAGGGTCTCGCGGCCTTTAGAAAGGCCCTGAGTGGCATTAGAAGGGTCTGGGTGCCTTTAGAAATGTCCTGAGGGGCTCTAGAAGGGTCTGGGGGCCTTTAGAAAGGCCCTGTGGGGCATTAGAAGGGTCTGGGAGCCTTTAGAATGCTCCTGAGGGGCAGTAGAAGGGTCTGGGGACCTTTAGAAAGGTCCTGACGGGCATTAGAATGGTCTGCGGGCCTTTAGAAGTGTTCTGAGGTGCACTAGAATGGTCTGGGGGCCTTTATAAGGGTCCTGACAGGCTCTAGAAGGGTCTGGGAACCTTTATAAATGCCCTGAGGGGCATTAGAATGGTCTGAGGGCCTTTAGAAAGGTCCTGAGGGGCATTAGAAGGGTCTTGTGGCCTTCATAAGGGTCCTGAAAGGCATTAGAAGGGTCTGGGGGCTTTTAGATGGGTCCTGAGGCAATCTAGAAGGGTCTGGGGGCCTTTACATGGGTCTTGAGGGTCATTAGAAGGGTGTGGAGGCCTTTAGAAAGGCCCTGTAAGGCATTAGAAGGGTCTGGGGGCTATTAGAAGCGTCCTGAGGGGGTCCAGAAGGGTCTGGGGGCCTTTTTAAAGGCCCTCAGTGTGATTATAAGGGTCTCGCGGCCTTTAGAAAGGCCCTGAGTGGCATTAGAAGGGTCTGGGTGCCTTTAGAAATGTCCTGAGGGGCTCTAGAAGGGTCTGGGGGCCTTTAGAAATGTCCTGAGGGGCATTAGAAGGGTATGGGGGCCTTTAGAAAAGCCCTGAGTGGCATTAGAAGGGTCTGGGGTCATATAGAAAGGCCCTGAGAGGTTCTAGAAGTGTCTGGGGTACTTTAGAAAGGCCCTGAGGGGCATTAGAAGGGTCTGGGGTCCTTTAGAATGGCCCTGAGGGGCATTAGAAGGATCTGAGGGCCTTTAGAAAGGTCCTGAGGGGCATTAGAAGGGTCTTGTGGCCTTCATAAGGGTCCTGAAAGGCATTAGAAGGGTCTGGGGGCTTTTAGATGGGTTCTGAGGCAATCTAGAAGGGTCTGGGGGCCTTTACATGGGTCTTGAGGGTCATTAGAGGGGTGTGGAGGCCTTTAGAAAGGCCCTGAGGGGCTCTAGAATGGTCTGGGGGCTATTAGAAGCGTCCTGAGTGGGTCCAGAAGGGTCTGGGGGCCTTTTTAAAGGCCCTCAGGGGGATTATAAGGGTCTCGCGGCCTTTAGAAAGGCCTTGAGTGGCATTAGAAGGGTCTGGGTGCCTTTAGAAATGTCCTGAGGGGCTCTAGAAGGGTCTGGGGGCCTTTAGAAATGTCCTGAGGTGCATTAGAAGGGTCTGGGGGCCTTTAGAATGCTCCTGAGGGGCAGTAGAACGGTCTTGGGACCTTTAGAAAGGCCCTGACGGGCATTAGAATGGTCTGCGGGCCTTTAGAAGTGTCCTGAGGTGCTCTAGAATGGTCGGGGGGCCTTTATAAGGGTCCTGACAGGCTCTAGAAGGGTCTGGGAACCTTTATAAATGCCCTGAGGGGCACTAGGAGGGTCTGAGGGCCTTTAGAAAGGTCCTGAGGGGCATTAGAAGGGTCTTGTGGCCTTCATAAGGGTCCTGAAAGGCATTAGAAGGGTCTGGGGGCTTTTAGATGTTTCCTGAGGCAATCTAGAAGGGTCTGGGGGCCTTTACATGGGTCATGAGGGTCATTAGAAGGGTGTGGAGGCCTTTAGAAAGGCCCTGAGGGGCTCTAGAAGGGTCTGGGGGCTATTAGAAGCGTCCTGAGGGGGTCCAGAAGGGTCTGGGGTCCTTTTTAAAGGCCCTCAGGGGGATTATAAGGGTCTCGCGGCCGTTAGAAAGGCCCTGAGTGGCATTAGAAGGGTCTGGGTGCCTTTAGAAATGTCCTGAGGGGCTCTAGAAGGGTCTGGGGGCCTTTAGAAATGTCCTGAGGGGCATTAGAAGGGTATGGGGGCCTTTATAAAAGCCCTGAGGGGCATTAGAAGGGTCAGGGGTCATATAGAAAGGTCCTGAGAGGTTCTAGAAGTGTCTGGGGTACTTTAGAAAGGCCCTGAGGGGCAGTAGAAGGGTCTGGGGACCTTTAGAAGGGCCCTGACGGGCATTAGAAGGGTCTGAGGGTCTTTAGAAAGGTCCTGAGGGGCATTAGATGGGTCTTGTGGCCTTCATAATGGTCCTGAAAGGCATTAGAATGGTCTGGAGGCTTTTAGATGGGTCCTGAGGCAATCTAGAAGGGTCTGGGGGCCTTTACATGGGTCTTGAGGGTCATTAGAAGGGTGTGGAGGCCTTTAGAAAGACCCTGAGGGGCTCTAGAAGGGTCTGGGGGCTATTAGAAGCGTCCTGAGGGGGTCTAGAAGGGTCTGGGGGCCTTTTTAAAGGCCCTCAGGGGGATTATAAGGGTCTCGCGGCCTTTAGATAGACCCTGAGTGGCATTAGAAGGGTCTGGGTTCATATAGAAAGGCCCTTAGAGGTTCTAGAAGTGTCTGGGGTACTTTAGAAAGGCCCTGAGGGGCATTAGAAGGGTCTGGGTGCCTTTAGAAGGGTCTTCAGGGGCTCTAGAAGGCTCTGGGGAACTTTAGAAAGGCCCTGTGGGGCATTAGAATGGTCTGGGGGCCTTTAGAATGCTCCTGAGTGGCAGTAGAAGGGTCTGGGGACCTTTAGAAAGGCCCTGACGGGCATTAGAATGGTCTGCAGGCCTTTAGCAGTGTCCTGAGGGGCTGTAGATTGGTCTGGGGGCCTTTATAAGTGTCCTGAGGGGCTCTAGAAGGGTCTGGGAACCTTTATAAATGCCCTGAGGGACATTAGAAGGGTCTGAGGGCCTTTAGAAAGGTCCTGAGGGGCATTAGAAGGGTCTTGTGGCCTTGATAAGGGTCCTGAAAGGCATTAGAAGGGTCTTGGGGCTTTTAGATGGGTCCTGAGGCAATCTAGAATGGTCTGGGGGCCTTTACATGGGTCTTGAGGGTCATTAGAAGAGTGTGGAGGCCTTTAGAAAGGCCCTGAGGGGCTCTAGAAGGGTCTGGGGAACTTTAGAAGCGTCCTGAAAGTCTGTAGAAGGGTCTGGGGGCCTTTACATAGGTCCTGATGGGTTCTAGAAAGATTTGAGGGCCTCTAGAAATGTCCTGAGTGGCTCTAGAAGGGTCTGGGAGCCTTTTTAAGGGCTCTGAGGGGCATTTGAATGGTCTGGGGGCCTTTAGAAAGGCCCTGAGGTGGATTAGAAGGGTCTGAGGGCCTTTAGAATCATCCTGAGGGGTTCTAGAAGGGTCTGGAAGCCGTTAGAATGACGTTGAGGGGCTCTAGAAGGCTCTGCGGGCCTTTAGAATGGCCCTGAGGGGCTCTAAAAGAGTCTGGGGGCCTTTAGAATGGTCCTGAGGGGCTCTAGAAGGGTCTGGGGACCTTTTTAAATGCCCTTAGGGGCATTAGAAGGGTCTGGGGGCCTTTAGAAAGGCCCTGAGGAGAATTAGAAGGGTCTGGGTGGATTTAGAAAGGCCCTGATAGGTTCTAGAAGTGTCTGGGGGCCTTTAGAATGGTCCTGAGGGTGTCTAGAAGGGTCTGGAGGCATTTAAAACAGTCCTGAGAGGCTCTAGAAAGGTCTGGGTGCCTTTATAAGGGTCCTGAGGGGCATTAGAAGGGTCTGGGTGTCCTTATAAAAGCCCTAATGGGAATTAGCAGGGTCTGGGGGACTTTAGAAGGGTCCTGAGGGGCTCTATAAGGGTCTGGGGGCCTTTAGAAAGGCCCTGTGGGGCATTAGAAGTGTCTGCGGGCCTTTAGAAGTGTCCTGAGGGGCTCTAGAATGGTCTGGGGACCTTTATAAGGGTCCTGACAGGCTCTAGAAGGGTCTGGGAACCTTTATAAATGCCCTGAGGGGCATTAGAAGGGTCTTAGGGCCTTTAGAAAGGTCCTGAGGGGCATTAGAAGGGTCTTGTGGCCTTCATAAGGGTCTTGAAAGGCATTTGAAGGGTCTGGGGTCTTTTGAATAGGTCCTAAGGCAATCTAGAAGGGTCTGGGGGCCTTTACATGGGTCTTGAGGGTCATTAGAAGGGTGTGGAGGTCTTTAGAAAGGCCCTGAGGGGCTCTAGAAGGGTCTGGGGGCTATTAGAAGTGTCCTGAGGGGGTCCAGAAGGGTCTGGGGGCCTTTATAAAGGCCCTCAGGGGGTTTATAAGGGTCTTACGGCCTTTAGAAAGGCCCTGAGTGGCATTACAAGGGTCTGGTGTCATATAGAAAGGCCCTGAGAGGTTCTAAAAGTGTCTGTGGTACTTTAGAAAGGCCCTGAGGAGCATTAGAAGGGTCTGGGGGCCTTTTGAAGGGTTCTGAGGGGCATTTGAATGGTCTGGGGGCCTTTAGAAAGGCCCTGAGGTGCATTAGAAAGGTCTGGGGCCTATTAGAAGGGTCTTGAGGGGGTCTAGAAGGGTCTGGGGGCCTTTAGAAAGGCCCTGAGGTGACCTAGAAGGGTCAGGGAGCAGTTAGAAGGATGTTGAGGGTCTCTTGAAGGGTCTGCGGGCCTTTAGAATGGCCCTGAGGGGCTCTAAAAGAATCTGGGGGCCTTTAGAATGGTCCTGAGGGGCTCTAGGAGGGTCTGGGGACCTTTCGAAATGCCCTGAGGGGCATTAGAAGGGTCTGGGGGGCTTTAGAATGGTCCTGAGGGGGTCTAGAAGGGTCTGGAGGCATTTAAAACTGCCCTGAGAGGCTCTAGAAGGGTCTGGGGGCCTTTAGAATTATCCTGAGTGGGAGTAGAAGGGTCTGGGAACCTTTATAAAGGCCCTAACGGGCATTAGAATGGTCTGCGGGCCTTTAGAAGTGTCTAGAGTGGCTCTAGAATGGTCTGGTGGCCTTTATAAGGGTCCTGACGGGCTCTAGAAGGGTCTGGGAACCTTTCTAAATGCCCTGAGGGGCATTAGAAGGGTCTGAGGGCCTTTAGAATAGTCCTGAGGGGCATTAGAAGGGTCTTGTGGCCTTCATAAGGGTCCTGAAAGGCATTAGAAGGGTCTGGGGGCTTTTAGATGGGTCCTGAGGCAATCTAGAAGGGTCTGGTGGCCTTTACATGGGTCTTGACGGTCATTAGAAGGGTGTGGAGGCCATTAGAAAGGACCTGATCGGCTCTAGAATGGTCAGGGAGCCGTTAGAAGGATGTTGAGGGTCTCTTGAAGGTTCTGCGGGCCTTTAGAATGGCCCTGAGGGGCTCTAAAAGAGTCTGAGGGCCTTTAGAATGGTCCTGAGGGGCTCTAGAAGGGTCTGGGGTACTTTCAAATGCCCTTAGGGGCATTATTAGGGTCTGGGGGGCTTTAGAATGGTCCTGAGGGGGTCTAGAAGGGTCTGGAGGCATTTAAAACTGTCCTGAGAGGCTCTAGACAGGTCTGGGGGCCTTTAGAATACTCCTGAGGGGCAGTAGAAGGGTCTGGGAACCTTTATAAATGCCCTGAGGGGCATTAGAAGGGTCTGAGGGCCTTTAGAAAGGTCCTGAGGGGCATTAGAAGGGTCTTGTGGCCTTCATAAGGGTCCTGAAAGGCATTAGAAGGGTCTGGGGGCTTTTAGATGGGTCCTGAGGCAATCTAGATGGGTCTGGGGGCCTTTACATGGGTCTTGAGGGTCATTAGAAGGGTGTGGAGACATTTAGAAAGGACCTGAGGGGCTCTAGAAGGGTCTGGGGTACTTTAGAAGCGCCCTGAGGGGCTGTAGAAGGGTCTCGGGGCCTTTACATGGGTCCTGATGTGTTCTAGATAGATCTGAGGGCCTCTAGAAATGTCCTGAGTGGCTCTAGAAGGGTCTGGGGGCCTTTTTAAAGGCTCTGAGGGGCATTTGAATGGTCTGGGGGCCTTTAGAAACGTCCTGAGGTGGATTAGAAGGGTCTTGGGGCATTTAGAATGGTCCTGAGGGGTTCTAGAAGGGTCTGGAAGCCGTTAGAATGACGTTGAGGGGCTCTAGGAGGGTCTGCGGGCCTTTAGAATGGCCCTGAGGGGCTCTAAAAGAGTCTGGGGGCCTTTAGAATGGTCCTGAGGGGATCTAGAAGGGTCTCGGGACCATTTAAATGCCCTGAGGGTCATTAGAATGGTCTGGGGGCCTTTAGAAAGGACCTGAGGGGCATTAGAAGGGTCTGGGGGGATTTAGAAAGGCCCTGATAGGTTCTAGAAGGGTCTGGGGGCCTTTAGAATGGTCCTGAGGGTGTCTAGAAGGGTCTGGGGGCTATTAGAATTGTCCTGAGGGGGTCCAGAAGGGTCTGGGGGCCTTTTTAAAGGCCCTCAGAAGTATTATAAGGGTCTCGCGGCCTTTAGAAAGGCCCTGAGTGGCATTACAAGGGTCTGGGGTCATATAGAAAGTCCCTGAGAGGTTCTAGAAGTGTCTGTGGTACTTTAGAAAGGCCCTGAGGAGCTTTAGAATGGTCTGGGGGCCTTTAGAAGGGTTCTGAGGGGCATTTGAATGGTCTGGGGGTCTTTAGAAAGGCCCTGAGGTGCATTAGAAAAGTCTGGGGCCTTTTAGAAGGGTCTTGAGGGGATCTAGAAGGGTCTGGGGGCCTTTAGAATCGTCCTGAGGGGGTCTAGAAGGGTCTGGGGGCTATTAGAAAGGCCCTGAGGTGCATTAGAAGGGTCTGGGTGCCTTTAGAATGGTCCTGAGGGGGTCTAGAAGGGTCTGGAGGCATTTAAAACTGTCCTGAGAGACTCTAGAAGGGTCTGGGGGCAATTAAAAGGGTCCTTAGGGGCATTAGAAGGGTCTGGGTGTCCTTATAAAAGCCCTCGGCGGAATTAGCTGGGTTTCGGGGACTTTAGAGGGTCCTGAGGGGCTCTATAAGGGTCTGGGGACCTTTAGAATGGTCCTGAGGGGTCTAGAATGGTCTGGAGGCATTTAAAACTGTCCTGAGAGACTCTAGAATGGTCTGTGTGCCTTTATAAGGGTCCTGAGGGGCATTAGAAGGGTCTGGGTGCCCTTATAAAAGCCCTGAGGGGAATTAGCAGGGTCTGGGGGACTTTAGAAGGGTCCTGATGGGCTCTATAAGGGTCTGGGGTCTTTTAGAAGGGTCTTGAGGGGCTCTAGAAGGGTCTGGGGACCTTTAGAAAGGCCCTGTGGGGCATTAGAAGGGTCTGGGGTCCTTTAGAATGCTCCTGAGGGGCAGTAGAAGGGTCTGGGGACATTTATAAAGGCCCTGACGGGCATTGGAATGGTCTGCGGGCCTTTAGAAGTGTCCTGAGGGGCTCTAGAATGGTCTGGGGGCCTTTAGAAGGGTCCTGACGGGCTCTAGAAGGGTCTGGGAAGCTTTATAAATGCCCTGAGGGGCATTAGAAGGGTCTGAGGGCCTTTAGAAAGGTCCTGAGGGGCATTAGAAGGGTCGTGTCTCCTTTATAAGGGTCCTAAAAGGCATTAGAAGCTTCTGGGGGCTTTTAGATGGGTCCTGAGGCAATCTAGAAGGGTCTGGGGGCCTTTACATGGGTCTTGAGGGTCATTAGAAGGGTGTGGAGGCCTTTAGAAAGGCCTTGAGGGGCTCTAGAAGGGTCTGGGGGCTATTAGAAGCGTCCTGAGGGGGTCCAGAAGGGTCTGGGGGCCTTTTTAAAGGCCCTCAGGGGGATTATAAGGGTGTCGGGGCCTTTAGAATGGCCCTGAGGGGCATTGGAAGGGTCTGGGTGCCTTTAGAAATGTCCTGAGGGGCTCTAGAAGGGTCTGGGGGCCTTTAGAAATGTCCTGAGGGGCATTGGAAGGGTCTGGGGGCCTTTAGAAAGGCCCTGAGGGGCATTAGAATGGTCAGGGTGCCTTTAGAAATGTCCTGAGGGGCTCTAGAAGGGTCTGGGGGCCTTTAGAAATGTCCTGAGGGGCTCTAGAAGGGTCTGGGGGCCTTTAGAAAGGCCCTGAGGGGCATTACAAGGGTCTGGGGTCATATAGAAAGGCCCTGAGAGTTTCTAGATGTGTCTGGGGTACTTTAGAAAGGCCCCTAGGGGCATTAGAAGGGTCTGGGGGCTTTTAAAAGGGTCCTGAGGGGCATTAGAAGGGTCTGGGGACCTTTAGAATGGACCTGAGTGGTTCTAGAAGGGTCTGGAAGCCGTTAGAATGACGTTGAGGGGCTCTAGAACGGTCTGCGGGCCTTTAGAATGGCCCTGAAAGGCTCTAAAAGAGACTGGGGGCCTTTAGAAGTGTCCTGAGGGGCTCTAGAAGGGTCAGGGGACCTTTTTTAATGCCCTGAGGGGCATTAGAAGGGTCTGGGGGCCTTTAGAAAGGCCCTGAGGGGCATTAGAAGGGTCTGGGGGGATTTAGAAAGGCCCTGATAAGTTCTAGAAGGGTCTGGGGTCCTTTAGATTGGTCCTGAGGGTGTCTAGAAGAGTCTGGAGGCATTTAAAACTGTCCTGAGTGGCTCTAGAATGGTCTGGGTGCCTTTATAAGGGTCCTGAGGGGCATTAGAAGGGTCTGGGTGTCCTTATAAAAGCCCTGAGGGGAATTAGCAGGGTCTGGGGGACTTCAGAAGGGTCCTGAGGGGCTCCATAAGGGTCTGGTGGCCTTTATAACGGTCTTCAGGGGCTCTAGAAGGGTCTGGGGACCTTTAGAAAGGCCCTGTGGATCATTAGAAGGGTCTGGGGGCCTTTAGAATGCACCTGAGGGGCAGTAGAAGGGTCTGGGAACCTTTATAAATGCCCTGAGGGGCATTAGAAGGGTCTGAGGGCCTTTAGAAAGGTCCTGAGGGGCATTAGAAGGGTCTTGTGTCCTTCATAAGGGTCTTGAAAGGCATTTGAAGGGTCTGGGGTCTTTTAGATGGGTCCTGAGGTAATGTAGAATGGTCTGGGGGCCTTTACATGGGTCTTGAGGGTCATTAGAAGGGTGTGGAGGTCTTTAGAAAGGCCCTGAGGGGCTCTAGACGGGTCTGGGGGCTATTAGAATTGTCCTGAGGGGGTCCAGAAGGGTCTGGGGGCCTTTATAAAGGCCCTCAGGGGGATTATAAGGGTCTCGCGGCCTTTAGAAAGGCCCTGAGTGGCATTACAAGGGTCTGGGGTCATATAGAAAGGCCCTGAGAGGTTCTAGAAGTGTCTGTGGTACTTTAGAACAGCCCTGAGGAGCATTAGAAGGGTCTGGGTGCCTTTCGAAGGATTCTGAGGGGCATTTGAATGGTCTGGGGGCCTTTAGATAGGCCCTGAGGTGCATTAGAAAGGTCTGGGGCCTTTTAGAAAGGTCTTGAGGGGATCTAGAATGGTCTGGGGGCCTTTAGAATCATCCTGAGGGGGTCTAGAAGGGTCTGGGGGCCTTTAGAAAGGCCCAGAGGGGCTCTAGAAGGGTCAGGGAGCCGTAAGAAGGATGTTGAGGGTCTCTTGAAGGGTCTGCGGGCCTTTAGAATGGCCCTGAGGGGCTCTAAAAGAGTCTGGGTGACTTTAGAATGGTCCTGAGGGGCTCAAGAATGGTCAGGCAGCCTTTAGACAGATGTTGAGGGGCTCTCGAAGGGTCTGTGGGCCCTTAGAATGGCCCTGAGGGGCTCTAAAAGAGTCTGGGGGCCTTTAGAATGGCCCTGAGGGGGTCTAGAAGGGTCAGGGAGCCGTTAGAAGGATGTTGAGGGGCTCTCGAAGGGTCTGGGGGGCTTTAGAATGGCCCTGAGGGGCTCTAAAAGAGTCTGGGGGCCTTTAGAATGGTCCTGAGGGGGTCTAGAAGGGTCTGGGGACCTTTAGAAATGCCCTGAGGGGCATTAGAAGGGTCAGGGGGCCTTTAGAATGGTCCTGAGGGGGTCTAGAAGGGTCTGGAGGCATTTAAAACTGTCCTGAGAGACTCTAGAAGGGTCTGCTTGCCATTATAAGGGTCCTGAGGGGCATTAGAAGGGTCTGGGTGCCCTTATAAAAGCCCTGAGGGGAATTAGCAGGGTCTGGGGGACTGTAGAAGGGTCCTGAGAGGCTCTATAAGGGTCTGGGGGCCTTTAGAAGGGTCTTCAGGGGCTCTAAAAGGGTCTGGGGACCCTTAGAAAGGCCCTGTGGGGCATTAGAAGGGTCTGGGGGCCTTTAGAAAGGTCCTGAGGGGCATTAGAAGGGTCTGGGGGCCTTTAGAATTGTCCTGAGGGGGTCTAGAAGGGTCTGGAGGCATTTAAAACTGCCCTGAGAGGCTGTAGACGGGTCTGGGGACCTTTAGAATGCTCCTGAGGGGCAGTAGAAGGGTCTGGGGACCTTTAGAAAGGCCCTGACGGGCATTAGAATGGTCTGCGGTCCTTTAGAAGTGTCCTGAGGGGCTCTAGAATGGTCTGGGGGCCTTTATAAGGGTCCTGACGGGCTCTAGAAGGGTCTGGGAACCTTTAGAACGGTTCTGAGGGGCATTAGAAAGGTCTTGTGACCTTCATAATGGTCCTGAAAGGCATTAGAAGGGTCTGGGGGCTTTTAGATGGGTCCTGAGGCAATCTAGAAGGGTCTAGGGGCCTTTACATGGGTCTTGAGGGTCATTAGAAGGGTGTGGAGGCCTTTAGAAAGGCCCTGAGGGGATCTAGAAGGGTCTGGGGGCCTTTAGAATCGTCCTGAGGGGCTCTAGAAGGGTCTGGGGCCATCTAGAAGAGTCCTGAGGGCCTCTAGAAGGATCTGGGGGCTATTAGAAGCGTCCTGAGGGGGTCCAGAAGGGTCTGGGGGCCTTTTTAAAGGCCCTCAGGGGGATTATAAGGGTCTCGCGGCCTTTAGAAAGGCCCTGAGTGGCATTAGAAGGGTCTGGGTGCCTTTAGAAATGTCCTGAAGGGCTCTAGAAGGGTCTGGGTGCCTTTAGAAATGTCCTGAGGGGCATTAGAAGGGTATGGAGGCCTTTAGAAAGGACCTGAGGGGCATTAGAATGGTCTGGGGTCATATAGAAAGGCCCAGATGGTTCTAGAAGTGTCTGGGGTACTTTAGAAAGGCCCTGAGGGGCATTAGAGTGGTCTGGAGGCCTTTAGACGTGTCCTGAGGGGCATTAGAAGGGTCTGAGGGCCTTTAGAATGGTCCTGTGGGCGTCTAGAAGGGTCTGGAGGCATTTAAAACTGTCCTGAGAGGCTCTAGAAGGGTCTGGGTGCCTTTATAAGGGTCCTGAGGGGCATTAGAAGGGTCTTGTGGCCCTTATAAAAGCCCTGAGGGGAATTAGCAGGGTCTGGTGGAGTTTAGAAGGGTCCTGAGGGGCTCTATAAGGGTCTGGGGGCCTTTATAAGGGGCTTCAGGGGCTCTAGAAGGGTCTGGGGGCCTTTAGAAAGGCCCTGAGGGGCATTAGAAGGGTCTGGGGGGCTTTAGAATGGTCCTGAGGGGGTCTAGAAGGGTCTGGAGGCATTTAAAACTGTCCTGAGAGACTCTAGAAGGGTCTGGGGGCAATTAAAAGGGTCCTTAGGGGCATTAGAAGGGTCTGGGTGTCCTTATAAAAGCCCTCGGCGGAATTAGACGGGTTTCGGGGACTTTAGAGGGTCCTGAGGGGCTCTATAAGGGTCTGGGGACCTTTAGAATGGTCCTGAGGGGTCTAGAATGGTCTGGAGGCATTTAAAACTGTCCTGAGAGGCTCTAGAATGGTCTGGGTGCCTTTATAAGGGTCCTGAGGGGCATTAGAAGGGTCTGGGTGCCCTTATAAAAGCCCTGAGGGGAATTAGCAGGGTCTGGGGGACTTTAGAAGGGTCCTGAGGGGCTCTATAAGGGTCTGGGGTCTTTTAGAAGGGTCTTCAGGGGCTCTAGAAGGGTCTGGGGACCTTTAGAAAGGCCCTGTGGGGCATTAGAAGGGTCTGGGGTCCTTTAGAATGCTCCTGAGGGGCAGTAGAAGGGTCTGGGGACATTTATAAAGGCCCTGACGGGCATTGGAATGGTCTGCGGGCCTTTAGAAGTGTCCTCAGGGGCTCTAGAATGGTCTGGGGGCCTTTAGAAGGGTCCTGACGGGCTCTAGAAGGGTCTGGGAAGCTTTATAAATGCCCTGAGGGGCATTAGAAGGGTCTGAGGGCCTTTAGAAAGGTCCTGAGGGGCATTAGAAGGGTCTTGTCTCCTTTATAAGGGTCCTAAAAGGCATTAGAAGCGTCTGGGGGCTTTTAGATGGGTCCTGAGGCAATCTAGAAGGGTCTGGGGGCCTTTACATGGGTCTTGAGGGTCATTAGAAGGGTGTGGAGGCCTTTAGAAAGGCCTTGAGGGGCTCTAGAAGGGTCTGGGGGCTATTAGAAGCGTCCTGAGGGGGTCCAGAAGGGTCTGGGGGCCTTTTTAAAGGCCCTCAGGGGGATTATAAGGGTGTCGGGGCCTTTAGAATGGCCCTGAGGGGCATTGGAAGGGTCTGGGTGCCTTTAGAAATGTCCTGAGGGGCTCTAGAAGGGTCTGGGGGCCTTTAGAAATGTCCTGAGGGGCATTGGAAGGGTCTGGGGGCCTTTAGAAAGGCCCTGAGGGGCATTAGAATGGTCAGGGTGCCTTTAGAAATGTCCTGAGGGGCTCTAGAAGGGTCTGGGGGCCTTTAGAAATGTCCTGAGGGGCTCTAGAAGGGTCTGGGGGCCTTTAGAAAGGCCCTGAGGGGCATTACAAGGGTCTGGGGTCATATAGAAAGGCCCTGAGAGTTTCTAGAAGTGTCTGGGGTACTTCAGAAAGGCCCCTAGGGGCATTAGAAGGGTCTGGGGGCTTTTAAAAGGGTCCTGAGGGGCATTAGAAGGGTCTGGGGACCTTTAGAATGGACCTGAGTGGTTCTAGAAGGGTCTGGAAGCCGTTAGAATGACGTTGAGGGGCTCTAGAACGGTCTGCGGGCCTTTAGAATGGCCCTGAAAGGCTCTAAAAGAGACTGGGGGCCTTTAGAAGTGTCCTGAGGGGCTCTAGAAGGGTCAGGGGACCTTTTTTAATGTCCTGAGGGGCATTAGAAGGGTTTGGGGGCCTTTAGAAAGGCCCTGAGGGGCATTAGAAGGGTCTGGGGGGATTTAGAAAGGCCCTGATAAGTTCTAGAAGGGTCTGGGGGCCTTTAGATTGGTCCTGAGGGTGTCTAGAAGAGTCTGGAAGCATTTAAAACTGTCCTGAGTGGCTCTAGAATGGTCTTGGTGCCTTTATAAGGGTCCTGAGGGGCATTAGAAGGGTCTGGGTGTCCTTATAAAAGCCCTGAGGGGAATTAGCAGGGTCTGGGGGACTTCAGAAGGGTCCTGAGGGGCTCCATAAGGGTCTGGTGGCCTTTATAACGGTCTTCAGGGGCTCTAGAAGGGTCTGGGGACCTTTAGAAAGGCCCTGTGGGTCATTAGAAGGGTCTGGGGGCCTTTAGAATGCACCTGAGGGGCAGTAGAATGGTCTGGGAACCTTTATAAATGCCCTGAGGGGCATTAGAAGGGTCTGAGGGCCTTTAGAAAGGTCCTGAGGGGCATTAGAAGGGTCTTGTGTCCTTCATAAGGGTCTTGAAAGGCATTTGAAGGGTCTGGGGTCTTTTAGATGGGTCCTGAGGTAATGTAGAATGGTCTGGGGGCCTTTACATGGGTCTTGAGGGTCATTAGAAGGGTGTGGAGGTCTTTAGAAAGGCCCTGAGGGGCTCTAGACGGGTCTGGGGGCTATTAGAATTGTCCTGAGGGGGTCCAGAAGGGTCTGGGGGCCTTTATAAAGGCCCTCAGGGGGATTATAAGGGTCTCGCGGCCTTTAGAAAGGCCCTGAGTGGCATTACAAGGGTCTGGGGTCATATAGAAAGGCCCTGAGAGGTTCTAGAAGTGTCTGTGGTACTTTAGAACAGCCCTGAGGAGCATTAGAAGGGTCTGGGTGCCTTTCGAAGGATTCTGAGGGGCATTTGAATGGTCTGGGGGCCTTTAGATAGGCCCTGAGGTGCATTAGAAAGGTCTGGGGCCTTTTAGAAAGGTCTTGAGGGGATCTAGAATGGTCTGGGGGCCTTTAGAATCATCCTGAGGGGGTCTAGAAGGGTCTGGGGGCCTTTAGAAAGGCCCAGAGGGGCTCTAGAAGGGTCAGGGAACCGTAAGAAGGATGTTGAGGGTCTCTTGAAGGGTCTGCGGGCCTTTAGAATGGCCCTGAGGGGCTCTAAAAAAGTCTGGGTGTCTTTAGAATGGTCCTGAGGGGCTCAAGAATGGTCAGGCAGCCTTTAGAAGGATGTTGAGGGGCTCTCGAAGGGTCTGTGGGCCCTTAGAATGGCCCTGAGGGGCTCTAAAAGAGTCTGGGGGCCTTTAGAATGGCCCTGAGGGGGTCTAGAAGGGTCAGGGAGCCGTTAGAAGGATGTTGAGGGGCTCTCGAAGGGTCTGGGGGGCTTTAGAATGGCCCTGAGGGGCTCTAAAAGAGTCTGGGGGCCTTTAGAATGGTCCTGAGGGGGTCTAGAAGGGTCTGGGGACCTTTAGAAATGCCCTGAGGGGCATTAGAAGGGTCTGGGGGCCTTTAGAATGGTCCTGAGGGGGTCTAGAAGGGTCTGGAGGCATTTAAAACTGTCCTGAGAGACTCTAGAAGGGTCTGCTTGCCATTATAAGGGTCCTGAGGGGCATTAGAAGGGTCTGGGTGCCCTTATAAAAGCCCTGAGGGGAATTAGCAGGGTCTGGGGGACTGTAGAAGGGTCCTGAGAGGCTCTATAAGGGTCTGGGGGCCTTTAGAAGGGTCTTCAGGGGCTCTAGAAGGGTCTGGGGACCTTTAGAAAGGCCCTGTGGGGCATTAGAAGGGTCTGGGGGCCTTTAGAAAGGTCCTGAGGGGCATTAGAAGGGTCTGGGTGCCTTTAGAATTGTCCTGAGGGGGTCTAGAAGGGTCTGGAGGCATTTAAAACTGCCCTGAGAGGCTGTAGACGGGTCTGGGGGCCTTTAGAATGCTCCTGAGGGGCAGTAGAAGGGTCTGGGGACCTTTAGAAAGGCCCTGACGGGCATTAGAATGGTCTGCGGGCCTTTAGAAGTGTCCTGAGGGGCTCTAGAATGGTCTGGGGGCCTTTATAAGGGTCCTGACGGGCTCTAGAAGGGTCTGGGAACCTTTAGAACGGTTCTGAGGGGCATTAGAAAGGTCTTGTGACCTTCATAATGGTCCTGAAAGGCATTAGAAGGGTCTGGGGGCTTTTAGATGGGTCCTGAGGCAATCTAGAAGGGTCTAGGGGCCTTTACATGGGTCTTGAGGGTCATTAGAAGGGTGTGGAGGCCTTTAGAAAGGCCCTGAGGGGATCTAGAAGGGTCTGGGGGCCTTTAGAATCGTCCTGAGGGGCTCTAGAAGGGTCTGGGGCCATCTAGAAGTGTCCTGAGGGCCTCTAGAAGGATCTGGGGGCTATTAGAAGCGTCCTGAGGGGGTCCAGAAGGGTCTGGGGGCCATTTTAAAGGCCCTCAGGGGGATTATAAGGGTCTCGCGGCCTTTAGAAAGGCCCTGAGGGGCATTAGAAGGGTCTGGGTGCCTTTAGAAATGTCCTGAAGGGCTCTAGAAGGGTCTGGGTGCCTTTAGAAATGTCCTGAGGGGCATTAGAAGGGTATGGAGGCCTTTAGAAAGGACCTGAGGGGCATTAGAATGGTCTGGGGTCATATAGAAAGGCCCAGATGGTTCTAGAAGTGTCTGGGGTACTTTAGAAAGGCCCTGAGGGGCATTAGAGTGGTCTGGAGGCCTTTAGAAGTGTCCTGAGGGGCATTAGAAGGGTCTGAGGGCCTTTAGAATGGTCCTGTGGGCGTCTAGAAGGGTCTGGAGGCATTTAAAACTGTCCTGAGAGGCTCTAGAAGGGTCTGGGTGCCTTTATAAGGGTCCTGAGGGGCATTAGAAGGGTCTTGTGGCCCTTATAAAAGCCCTGAGGGGAATTAGCAGGGTCTGGTGGAGTTTAGAAGGGTCCTGAGGGGCTCTATAAGGGTCTGGGGGCCTTTATAAGGGGCTTCAGGGGCTCTAGAAGGGTCTGGGGGCCTTTAGAAATGCCCTGAGGGGCATTAGAAGGGTCTGGGGGGCTTTAGAATGGTCCTGAGGGGCATTAGAAGGGTCTGGGGGCCTTTAGAATTGTCCTGAGGGGGTCTAGAAGGGTCTGGAGGCATTTAAAACTGCCCGGAGAGGCTGTAGACGGGTCTGGGGGCCTTTAGAATGCTCCTGAGGGGCAGTAGAAGGGTCTGGGGACCTTTAGAAAGGCCCTGACAGGCATTAGAATGGTCTGCGGGCCTTTAGAATTGTCCTGAGGGGCTCTAGAATGGTCTGGGGGCCTTTATAAGGGTCCTGACGGGCTCTAGAAGGGTCTGGGAACCTTTATAAATGCCCTGAGGGGCATTAGAAGGGTGTGGAGGCCTTTAGAAAGGCCCTGAGGGGCATTAGAATGGTCTTGGTTCCTTTATAAGGGTCCTAAAAGGCATTAGAAGGGTCTGGGGTCTTTTTGATGGGTCCTGAGGCAATCTAGAAGGGTCTGGGGGCCTTTACATGGGTCTTGAGGGTCATTAGAAGGGTGTGGAGGCCTTTAGAAAGGCCCTGAGGGGCTCTAGAAGGGTCTGGGGGCTATTAGAAGCGTCCTGAGGTGGTCGAGAAGGGTCTGAGGGCCTTTTTAAAGGCCCTCAGGGGGATTATAAGGGTCTCGCGTCCTTTAGAAAGGCCCTGAGTGGCATTAGAAGGGTCTGGGTGCCTTTAGAAATGTCCTGAGGGGCTCTAGAAGGGTCTGGATGCCTTTAGAAATGTCCTGAGGTGCATTAGAAGGGTATGGGGTCCTTTAGAAAGGCCCTGAGTGGCATTAGAAGGGTCTGGGGGCCTTTAGAAGGGTCATGAGGGGCATTAGAAGGGTCTGGGGGCCTTTAGAATGGTCCTGAGGGGGTCTAGAAGGGTCTGGAGGCACGTAAAACTGTCCTGAGAGACTCTAGAAGGTCTGGGTTCCTTTATAAGGGTCCTGAGGGGCATTAGAAGGGTCTGGGTGCCCTTATAAAAGCCCTGAGGGGAATTAGCAGCGTCTGGGGGACTTTAGAAGGGTCCTGAGGGGCTCTATAAGGGTCTGGGGGCCTTTAGAAAGGTCTTCAGGAGCTCTAGAAGGGTCTGGGGGCGTTTAGAAAGGCCCTGTGTGGCATTAAAGGGTCTGGGGGCCTTTAGAATGCTCCTGAGGGGCAGTAGAAGGGTCTGGGGACCTTTATAAAGGCCCTGACGGGCATTAGAATGGTCTGCGGGCCTTTAGAAGTGTCCTGAGGGGCTCTAGAATGGTATGGGGGCTTTTATAAGGGTCCTGACGGGCTCTAGAAGGGTCTGGGAACCTTTAGAACGGTTCTGAGGGGCATTAGAAAGGTCTTGTGGCCTTCATAATGGTCCTGAAAGGCATTAGAAGGGTCTGGGGGCTTTTAGATGGGTCCTCAGGCAATCTAGAAGGGTCTAGGGGCCTTTACATGGGTCTTGAGGGTCATTAGAAGGGTGTGGAGGCCTTTAGAAAGGCCCTGAGGGGCTCTAGAAGGGTCTGGGGGCCTTTAGAATCGTCCTGAGGGGCTCTAGAAGGGTCTGGGGGCATCTAGAAGTGTCCTGAGGGGCTCTAGAAAGATCTGGGGTCCTTTCGAAATGTCCTGAGGTGCTTTAAAATGTCTCGGGGCCTTACGAAGGGTCCTGAGGGGCATCAGATGGGTCTGGGGGCCTTTAGAAATTCCCTGAGGGGCAGTAGAAGGGTCTGGGGGACTTTAGAAATGCCCTGAGGGGCATTAGAAAGGTCTGGGGCCTTTTAGAAGGGTCTTGAGGGGATCTAGAAGGGTCTGGGGGCCTTTACAAGTGTCCTGAGGGGTTCTAGAAGGGTCTGGGGGCATTTAGAAAGGCCCTGAGGGGCTCTAGAAGTGTCAGGGAGCCGTTAGAAGGATGTTGAGGGGCTCTTGAAGGGTCTGCGGGCCTTTTGAATGGCCCTGAGGGGCTCTAAAATAGTCTGGGGGCCTTTAGATTGGTACTGAGGGGCTCTAGAAGGGTCTGGGGACCTTTAGAAATGCCCTGAGGGGCATTAGATGGGTCTGGGGGCCTTTAGAAAGGCCCTGAGGGGCATTAGAAGGGTCTGGGGGGCTTTAGAATGGTCCTGAGGGGATCTAGAAGGGTCTGGAGGCATTTAAAACTGTCCTGAGAGGCTCTAGAAGGGTCTGGGGACCTTTAGAAAGGCCCTGTGGGGCATTAGAATGGTCTGGGGGCCTTTAGAATGCTCCTGAGGGGCAGTAGAAGGGTCTGGGGACCTTTAGAAAGGCCCTGACGGGCATTAGAATGGTCTGCGGGCCTTTAGAAGTGTCCTGAGGGGCTCTAGAATGGTCTGGGGGCCTTTATAAGGGTCCTGACGGGCTCTAGAAGGGTCTGGGAACCTTTATAAATGACCTGAGGGACATTAGAAGGGTCTGAGGGCCTTTAGAAAGGTCCTGAGGGGCATTAGAAGGGTCTGGGGGCCTTTAGAATTGTCCTGAGGGGGTCTAGAAGGGTCTGGAGGCATTTAAAACTGCCCGGAGAGGCTGTAGACGGGTCTGGGGGCCTTTAGAATGCTCCTGAGGGGCAGTAGAAGGGTCTGGGGACCTTTAGAAAGGCCCTGACAGGCATTAGAATGGTCTGCGGGCCTTTAGAATTGTCCTGAGGGGCTCTAGAATGGTCTGGGGGCCTTTATAAGGGTCCTGACGGGCTCTAGAAGGGTCTGGGAACCTTTATAAATGCCCTGAGGGGCATTAGAAGGGTGTGGAGGCCTTTAGAAAGGCCCTGAGGGGCATTAGAATGGTCTTGGTTCCTTTATAAGGGTCCTAAAAGGCATTAGAAGGGTCTGGGGTCTTTTTGATGGGTCCTGAGGCAATCTAGAAGGGTCTGGGGGCCTTTACATGGGTCTTGAGGGTCATTAGAAGGGTGTGGAGGCCTTTAGAAAGGCCCTGAGGGGCTCTAGAAGGGTCTGGGGGCTATTAGAAGCGTCCTGAGGTGGTCGAGAAGGGTCTGAGGGCCTTTTTAAAGGCCCTCAGGGGGATTATAAGGGTCTCGCGTCCTTTAGAAAGGCCCTGAGTGGCATTAGAAGGGTCTGGGTGCCTTTAGAAATGTCCTGAGGGGCTCTAGAAGGGTCTGGATGCCTTTAGAAATGTCCTGAGGTGCATTAGAAGGGTATGGGGTCCTTTAGAAAGGCCCTGAGTGGCATTAGAAGGGTCTGGGGGCCTTTAGAAGGGTCATGAGGGGCATTAGAAGGGTCTGGGGGCCTTTAGAATGGTCCTGAGGGGGTCTAGAAGGGTCTGGAGGCACGTAAAACTGTCCTGAGAGACTCTAGAAGGTCTGGGTTCCTTTATAAGGGTCCTGAGGGGCATTAGAAGGGTCTGGGTGCCCTTATAAAAGCCCTGAGGGGAATTAGCAGCGTCTGGGGGACTTTAGAAGGGTCCTGAGGGGCTCTATAAGGGTCTGGGGGCCTTTAGAAAGGTCTTCAGGAGCTCTAGAAGGGTCTGGGGGCGTTTAGAAAGGCCCTGTGTGGCATTAAAGGGTCTGGGGGCCTTTAGAATGCTCCTGAGGGGCAGTAGAAGGGTCTGGGGACCTTTATAAAGGCCCTGACGGGCATTAGAATGGTCTGCGGGCCTTTAGAAGTGTCCTGAGGGGCTCTAGAATGGTATGGGGGCTTTTATAAGGGTCCTGACGGGCTCTAGAAGGGTCTGGGAACCTTTAGAACGGTTCTGAGGGGCATTAGAAAGGTCTTGTGGCCTTCATAATGGTCCTGAAAGGCATTAGAAGGGTCTGGGGGCTTTTAGATGGGTCCTCAGGCAATCTAGAAGGGTCTAGGGGCCTTTACATGGGTCTTGAGGGTCATTAGAAGGGTGTGGAGGCCTTTAGAAAGGCCCTGAGGGGCTCTAGAAGGGTCTGGGGGCCTTTAGAATCGTCCTGAGGGGCTCTAGAAGGGTCTGGGGGCATCTAGAAGTGTCCTGAGGGGCTCTAGAAAGATCTGGGGTCCTTTCGAAATGTCCTGAGGTGCTTTAAAATGTCTCGGGGCCTTACGAAGGGTCCTGAGGGGCATCAGATGGGTCTGGGGGCCTTTAGAAATTCCCTGAGGGGCAGTAGAAGGGTCTGGGGGACTTTAGAAATGCCCTGAGGGGCATTAGAAAGGTCTGGGGCCTTTTAGAAGGGTCTTGAGGGGATCTAGAAGGGTCTGGGGGCCTTTACAAGTGTCCTGAGGGGTTCTAGAAGGGTCTGGGGGCATTTAGAAAGGCCCTGAGGGGCTCTAGAAGTGTCAGGGAGCCGTTAGAAGGATGTTGAGGGGCTCTTGAAGGGTCTGCGGGCCTTTTGAATGGCCCTGAGGGGCTCTAAAATAGTCTGGGGGCCTTTAGATTGGTACTGAGGGGCTCTAGAAGGGTCTGGGGACCTTTAGAAATGCCCTGAGGGGCATTAGATGGGTCTGGGGGCCTTTAGAAAGGCCCTGAGGGGCATTAGAAGGGTCTGGGGGGCTTTAGAATGGTCCTGAGGGGATCTAGAAGGGTCTGGAGGCATTTAAAACTGTCCTGAGAGGCTCTAGAAGGGTCTGGGGACCTTTAGAAAGGCCCTGTGGGGCATTAGAATGGTCTGGGGGCCTTTAGAATGCTCCTGAGGGGCAGTAGAAGGGTCTGGGGACCTTTAGAAAGGCCCTGACGGGCATTAGAATGGTCTGCGGGCCTTTAGAAGTGTCCTGAGGGGCTCTAGAATGGTCTGGGGGCCTTTATAAGGGTCCTGACGGGCTCTAGAAGGGTCTGGGAACCTTTATAAATGACCTGAGGGACATTAGAAGGGTCTGAGGGCCTTTAGAAAGGTCCTGAGGGGCATTAGAAGGGTCTTGTGGCATTCATAAGGGTCCTGAAAGGCATTAGAAGGGTCTGGGAGCTTTTAGAAGGGTCCTGATGCAATCTAGAAGGGTCAGGGGGCATTTACATGGGTCTTGAGGGTCATTAGAAGGGTGTGGAGACCTTTAGAAAGGCCCTGAGGGCCTCTAGAAGGATCTGGGGGCTATTAGAAGCGTCCTGAGGGGTCCAGAAAGGTCTGGGGGCCTTTTTAAAGGCCCTCAGGGGGATTATAAGGGTCTCCCGGCCTTTAGAAAGGCCCTGAGTGGCATTAGAAGGGTCTGGGGGCCTTTAGAAATGTCCTGAGGGGCATTAGAAGGGTATGGAGGCCTTTAGAAAGGACCTGAGGGGCATTAGAATGGTCTGGGGTCATATAGAAAGGCCCAGATGGTTCTAGAAGTGTCTGGGGTACTTTAGAAAGGCCCTGAGGGGCATTAGAGTGGTCTGGAGGCCTTTAGAAGGGTCCTGAGGGGCATTAGAAGGGTCTGTGGGCCTTTAGAATGGTCCTGTGGGGGTCTAGAAGGGTCTGGAGGCATTTAAAACTGTCCTGAGAGGCTCTAGAAGGGTCTGGGTGCCTTTATAAGGGTCCTGAGGGGCATTAGAAGGGTCTTGTGGCCTTTATAAAAGCCCTGAGGGGAATTAGCAGGGTCTGGGGGAGTTTAGAAGGGTCCTGAGGGGCTCTATAAGGGTCTGGGGGCCTTTAGAAGGGTCTTGAGGGGCTCTAGAAGGGTCTGGGGACCTTTAGAAAGGCCCTGTGTGGCATTAGAAGGGTCTGGGGTCCTTTAGAAGGTCTTCAAGGGCTCTAGAAGGGTCTGGGGACCTTTAGAAAGGCCCTGTGAGGCATTAGAATGGTCTTTTTAAAGGCCCTCAGGAGGATTATAAGGGTCTCGCGGCCTTTAGAAAGGCCCTGAGTGGCATTAGAAGGGTCTGGGGGCCTTTAGAAGGGTCTTCAGGGGCTCTAGAAGGGTCTGGGGATTTTTAGAAAGGCCCTGTGGTGCATTAGAAGGGTCTGGGGGCCTTTAGAATGCTCCTGAGGGGCAGTAGAAGGGTCTGGGGACCTTTATTAAGGCCCTGACAGGCATTATAATGGTCTGCGGGCCTTTAGAAGTGTCCTGAGGGGATCTAAAATGGTCTGGGGGCCTTTATAAGGGTACTGACGGGATCTAGAAACGTCTGGGAACCTTAAATGCCCTGAGGGGCATTAGAAGGGTCTGAGGGCCTTTAGAAAGGTCCTGAGGGGCATTAGAAGGGTCTTGTGGCCTTCATAAAGGTCCTGAAAGGCTTTAGAAGGGTCTGGGGGCTTTTAGATGGGTCCTGAGGCAATCTAGAAGGGTCTGGGGGCCTTTACATGGGTTTTGAGTGTCATTAGAAGGGTGTGGAGGCCTTTAGAAAGGCCCTGAGGGTCTCTAGAAGGGTCTGGTGGCTATTAGAAGCGTCCTGAGGGGGTCCAGAATGGTCTGGGGGCCTTTATAAAGGCCCTCAGGGGGATTATAAGGGTCTCGCGACCTTTAGAAAGGCCCTGAGTGGCATTAGAAGGGTCTGGGGTCATATAGAAAGGCCCTGAGATGTTCTAGAAATGTCTGTGGTACATTCGAAAGGCCCTGTGGGGCATTAGAAGGGTCTGGGGGCCTTTAGAAGGGTCTTCAGGGGCTCTAGAAGGGTCTGGGGACCTTTAGAAAGGCCCTGTGGGCATTAGAAGGGTCTGGGGGCCTTTAGAATGCTCCTGAGGGGCAGTAGAAGGGTCTGGGGACCATTATAAAGGCCCTGACGGGCATTAGAATGGTCTGTGGGCCTTTAGAAGTGTTCTGAGGTGCTCTAGAATGGTCTAGGGGCCTTTATAACGGTCCTTACGGGCTCTAGAAGGGTCTGGGAACCTTTATAAATGCCCTGTGGGGCATTAGAATGGTCTGGGGGCCTTTAGAAAGGTCTTGTGTGGCATTACAAGGGTCTGGGGTCATATAGAAATGCCCTGAGGAGCTCTAGAAGGGTCTGGGGGCTATTAGAAGCGTCCTGAGGGGGTCCAGAAGGGTCTGGGGGCCTTTTTAAAGGCCCTCAGGGGGATTATAAGGGTCTCGCGGCCTTTAGAAAGGCCCTGAGTGGCATTACAAGGGTCTGGGTTCATATAGAAAGGCTCTGAGAGGTTATAGAAGTTTCTGGGGTGGCATTAAATCCTGAAAGGCATTAAAAGGTACTGGGGGCTTTTAGATGGCTACTTAGGCAATCTAGAAGGTTCTAGGTGCCTTTACATGGGTCTTGAGGGTCATTAGAAGGGTGTCGCGGCCTTTAGAATGTCATTTAAAAGCATTAGAAGGGTCTGGGGGCTTTTAGGTGGGTCCTGAGGCAATCTAGAAGGGTCTGGGGGCCTTTACATGGGTCTTGAGGGTCATTAGAAGGGTGTGGAGGCCTTTAGAAAGGCCCTGAGGGGCTCTAGAAGGGTCTGGGTGATATTAGAAGCGTCCTGAAGGGGTCCAGAAGTGTCTGGGGGCCTTTATAAAGACCCTCAGGGGGATTATAAGGGTCTCGCTGCCTTTAGAAAGGCCCTGAGTGGCAAAAGAAGGGTCTGGGTGCCTTTAGAAATGTCCTGAGGGGCTCTAGAAGGGTCTGGGGGCCTTTAGAAAGGCCCTGATGGGCATTACAAGGGTCTGGGGTCATATAGAAAGGCCCTGAGATGTTCTAGAAGTGTCTGGGGTACTTTAGAAAGGCCCTGAGGGGCATTAGAAGGGTCTGGGGGCATTTAGAAAGGCCCTGTGGGGCATTAGAAGGGTCTGGGGGTCTTTAGAAGGGTCTTCAGGGGCTCTAGAAGGGTCTGGGGACATTTAGAAAGGCCCTGTGGGGCATTAGAAGGGTCTGGGGGCCTTTAGAATGCTCCTGAGGGGCAGTAGAATGGTCTGCGGGCCTTTAGAAGTGTCCTGAGGGGCTCTAGAATGATCTGGGGGCCTTTATAAGGGTCCTGACGGGCTCTAGAAGGGTCTGGGAACCTTTATAAAGGCCCTGAAAGGCATTAGAAGGGTCTGAAGGCCTTGAGAATGGTCCTGAAGGGCATTAGAAGGGTCTTGTGGCATTCATAAGGGTCCTGAAAGGCATTAGAAGGGTCTGGGGGTTTTTAGATGGGTCCTGAGGCAATCTAGAAGGGTCTAGGAGCCTTTACATGGGTCTTGAGGGTCATTAGAAGGGTGTGGAGGCCTTTAGAAAGGCCCTGAGGGGCTCTAGAAGGGTGTGGGAGCTATTAGAAGCGTCCTGAGGGGGTCCAGAAGGGTCTGGGGGACTTTTTAAAGGCCCTCAGGGGGATTAGAAGGGTCTCGCGACCTTTAGAATGGTCCTGAGGAGGTCTAGAAGGGTCTGGGATCATATAGAAAGGCTCTGAGAGATTCTAGAAGTGTCTGGGGTACTTTCGAAAGGCCCTGAGTGGCATTAGAAGGGTCTGGGAGCCTTCAGAATGGTCTTCAGGGGCTGTATAAGGGTGTGGGGACGTTTAGAAAGGCCCTGTGGGGCATTAGAAGGGTCTGGGGGCCTTTAGAATGCTCCTGAGGGGCAGTAGAAGGGTCTGGGGACCTTTATAAAGGCCCTGACGGGAATTAGAATGGTCTGCGGGCCTTTAGAAGTGTCCTGAGGGGCTCTAGAATGGTCTGGGGGCCTTTATAAGGGTCCTGACGGGCTCTAGAAGGGTCTGGGAACCTTTATAAAAGACCTGAGGGGCATTAGAATGGTCTGAGGGCCTTTAGAATGGTCCTGAGGGGCATTAGAACGGTCTTGTGGTCTTCATAAGGGTCCTGAAATGCATTAGAACGGTCTGAGGTCTTTTAGATGGGTCCTGAGGCAATCTAGAAGGGTCTGGGGGCCTTTACATGGGTCTTGGGTGTCATTAGAAGGGTGTGGAGGCCTGTAGAAAGGCCCTGAGGTGCTCTAGAAGGGTCTGGGGGCCATTAGAAGCGTCCTGAGGGGGTTCAGAAGGGTCTGGGGGCCTTTTTAAAGGCCCTCAGGGGGATTATATAGGTCTTGCGGCCTTTAGAAAGGCCCTGAGGGGCATTAGAAGAGTCTGGGTGCCTTTAGAAATGTCCTCAGTGGCTCTAGAAGGGTCTGGGGGCCTTTAGAAATGTCCTGTTGGGCATTAGAAGGGTATGGGGGCCTTTAGAAAGGCCCTGAGGGGCATTACAAGGGTCTGGGGGCCTTTAGAATCGTCCTGAGGGGGTCTAGAAGGGTCTGGAGGCATTTAAAACTGTCCTGAGAGGCTCTAGAAGGGTCTGGGTGCCTTTATAAGGGTCCTGAGGGGCATTAGAAGGGTCTGGGTGCCCTTATAAAAGCCCTGAGGGGAATTAGCAGGGTCTCGGGGACTTTAGAAGGGTCCTGAGTGGCTCTATAATGGTCTGGGGGCCTTTAAAAGGGTCTTCAGGGGCTCTAGAAGGGTCTGGGAGCCTTTAGAATGCTCCTGAGGGGCATTAGAAGGGTCTGGGGACCTTTAGAAAGGCCCTGACAGGCATTAGAATGGTCTGCGGGCCTTTAGAAGTGTCCTGAGGCGTTCTGGAATGGTCTGGGGGCCTTTATAAGGGTCCTGACGGGCTCTAGAAGGGTCTGGGAACCTTTATAAAAACCCTGAGGGGCATTAGAAGGGTCTGAGGGCCTTTAGAAAGGTCATGAGGGGCATTAGAAGGGTCTTGTGGCCTTCATAAGGGTCCTGAAAGGCATTAGAAGGGTCTGGGGGCTTTTAGATGGGTCCTGAGGCAATCTAGAAGGGTCTAGGTGCCTTTCCAAGGGTCTTGAGGGTCATTAGAAGGGTGTGGAGGCCTTTAGAAAGGCCCTGAGTGGCTCTAGAAGGGTCTGGGGGCTATTAGAAGCGTCCTGAGGTGGTCCAGAAGGGTCTGGGGGCCTGTTTAAAGGCCCTCAGGGAGATGATCGGGGTCTCGCAGCCTTTAGAAAGGCCCTAAGTGGCATTACAAGGGTCTGGGGTCATATAGAAAGGCTCTGAGAGGTTCAAGAAGTGTCTGGGGTAATTTAGAAAGGCCCTGAGGAGCATTAGAATGGTCTGGGGGCCTTTACAAGGGTCTTCAGGGGCTCTAGAAACGTCTTGGGACCTGTAGAAAGGCCCTGTGGAACATTATAAGGGTCTGGGGGCCTTTTATAGGAGTCTTCAGGGGCTCTAGAAGGGTCTGGGGACCTTTAGAAAGGCCCTGTGGGGCATTAGAAGGGTCTGGGGGCCTTTAGAATGCTACTGATGGGAAGTAGAATGGTCTGCGGGCCTTTAGAATTGTCCTGAGGGGCTCTAGAATGATCTGGGGGCCTTTATAAGGGTCCTGACGGGCTCTAGAAGGGTCTGGGAACCTTTATAAAAGCCCTGAGGGGCATTAGAAGGGTCTGAGGGCCTTTAGAAAGGTCCTGAGAGGCATTAGAAGGGTCTTGTGGCCTTCATAATGGTCCTGAAAGGCATTAGAAGGTTCTGGGGGCTTTTAGATGGCTCCTGAGGCAATCTAGAAGGGTCTAGGTGCCTTTCCAAGGGTCTTGAGGGTCATTAGAAAGGTGTGGAGGCCTTTAGAAAGGCCCTGAGGGGCTCTAGAAGGGTCTGGGGGCTATTAGAAGCGTCCTGAGTGGGTCCAGAAGGGTCTGGGGGCCTTTTTAAAGGCCCTCAGGGGGATTATAAGGGTCTCGCGGCGTTTAGAAAGGCCCTGAGTGGCATTGCAAGGGTCTGGGGTCATATAGAAAGGCTCTGAAAGGTTCTAGAAGTGTCTGGGGTAATTTAGAAAGGCCCTGAGGGGCATTAGAAGGGTCTGGGGGCCTTTAGAAGTGTCCTGAGGTGCATTAGAAGGGTCTGGGGGCCTTTAATAGAGTCCTTAGTGGCATTTGAATAGTCTGAGGGCCTTTAGAAAGGTCCTGAGGGGCATTAGAAGGGTCTGGGGGCCTTTAGAAGTGTCCTGAGGTGCATTAGAAGGGTCTGGGGGCCTTTAATAGAGTCCTTAGTGGCATTTGAATAGTCTGAGGGCCTTTAGAAAGGCCCTGAGGGGCTCTAGAAGGGTCTGGGGGCTATTAGAAGCGTCCTGAGGGGGTCCAGAATGGTCTGGGGGCCTTTTTAAAGGCCCTCAAGGGGATTATAAGCGTCTCGCGGCCTTTAGAAAGGCTCTGAGTGGCATTAGAAGGGTCTGGGGGCCTTTAGAAGGGTCTTCAGGGGCTCTAGAAGGCTCTGGGAACCTTTAGAAAGGCCCTGTGGGGCATTAGAAGGGTGTGGGGGCCTTTAGAATGCTCCTGAGGGGCCGTAGAATGGTCTTGAGACCTTTATAAAGGCCCTGACGATCATTAGAATGGTCTGCGGGAATTTAGAAGTGTCCTGAGGGGCTCTAGAATGATCTGGGGGCCTTTATAAGGGTCTTGACGGGCTCTAGAAGGGTCTGGGGGCCTTTTAAAAAGTCCTGAGGTGCATTTGAATAGTCTGAGGGCCTTTAGAAAGGTCCTGAGGGACATTACAAGGGTCTTGTGGCCTTCATAAGGGTCCTGAAAGGCATTTGAAGGGTCTGGGGGCTTTTAGATGGGTCCTGAGGCAATCTAGAAGGGTCTAGATGCCTTTACATGGGTCTTGAGGGTCATTAGAAGGGTGTGGAGGCCTTTAGAAAGGCCCTGAAAGGCATTAGAAGGGTCTGGGGGCTTTTAGATGGGTCCTGAGGCAATCTAGAAGGGTCTGGGGGCCTTTACATGGGTCTTGAGGGTTATTAGAAGGGTGTGGAGGCCTTTAGAAAGGCCCTGAGGGGCTCTAGAAGGGTCTGGGGGCTATTAGAAGCGTCCTGAGGGGGTCCAGAAAGGTCTGGGGGCTTTTTAAAGGCCCTCAGGGGGATTATAAGGGTCTCGCAGCCTTTAGAAAGGTCCTGAGTGGCATTAGAATGGTCTGGGTGCCTTTAGAAATGTCCTGAGGGGCTCTAGAAGGGTCTGGGGGCCTTTAGAAATGTCCTGAGGGGCATTAGAAGGGTATGGGGGCCTTTAGAAAGGCCCTGAGGGGCATTACAAGTGTCTGGGGTCATATAGAAAGGCCCTGAGAGGTTCTAGAAGTGTCTGGGCTACTTTAGAAAGGCCCTGAGGGGCATTAGAAGGGTCTGGGGGCATTTAGAAAGGCCCTGAGGGGCATTACAAGGGTCTGAGGTCATATAGAAAGGCCCTGAGAGGTTCTAGAAGCGTCTGGTGTACTTTAGAAAGGCCCTGAGGGGCATTAGAAGGGTCTGGGGGCCTTTAGAATGGTCCTGAGGGGCATTAGAAGGTTCTGAAGGCCTTTAAAAGGGTCCTGATGGGCATTTGAATGGTCTGGGGGCCTTTAAAAATACCCTGAGGTGGACTAGAAGGGTCTGGGGGCCTTTAGAATCGTCCTGAGGGGCTCTAGAAGGGTCTGGGAGCCTCTAGAAGGGTCCTGACGGGCTATAGAAAGATCCGGGGTCCTTTCGAAATGTCCTGAGGTGATCTAAAAGTGTCTCGGGTCCTTTCGAAGGGTCCTGATGGGCATTAGACGGGTCTGGGGGCCTTTAGAAATGCCGTGAGGGGCATTAGAAAGGTCTGGGGCCTTTTAGAAGGGTCTTGAGGGGATCTAGAAGGGCCTGGGGGCCTTTAGAAGTGTCCTGAGGGGCTATAGAAGTGTCTGGGAGCCTTTAGAAAGGCCCTGAGGGGCACTAGAAGGGTCAGGGACCCGTTAGAAGGATGTTGAGGGGCTCTTGAAGGGTCTGCGGGCCTTTAGAATGGACCTTAGGTGCTCTAAAAGAGTCTGGGGGCCTTTTGAATGGTCCTGAGGGGCTCTAGAAGGGTCTGGGGACCTTTAGAAATGCCCTGAGGGGCATTAGAAGGGTCTGGGGGCCTTTAGAAAGGCCCTGAGGGGCATTAGAAGGGTCTGGGGGGATTTATAATGGTCTTGAGGAGGTCTAGAAGGGTCTGGAGGCATTTAAAACTGTCCTGAGAGGCTCTAGAATGGTCTGGGGGCCTTTAGAATGCTCCTGAGGGGCAGTAGAAGGTTCTGGGGACCTTTATAAAGGCCCTGACGGGCATTAGAATGGTCTGTGGGCCTTTAGAAGTGTCCTGAGGGGCTCTAAAATGGTCTGGGGGCCTTTATAACGGTCCTGACGGGCTCTAGAAGGGTCTGGGAACCTTTATAAATGCCCTGAGGGGCATTAGAAGGGTCTGAGGGCCTTTAGAAAGGTCCTGAGGGGCATTAGAAGGGTCTTGTGGCCTTCATAAGGGTCCTGAAATTCATTAGAAGGGTCTGGGGGCTTTTAGATGGGTCCTGAGGCAATCTAGAAGGGTCTAGGGGCCTTTACATGGGTCTTGAGGGTCATTAGAAGGGTGTGGAGGCCTTTAGAAAGGCCCTGAGGGGCTCTAGAAGGGTCTGGTGGCTATTAGAAGCGTCCTGAGGGGGTCCAGAAGGGTCAGGGGGCCTTTTTAAAGGCCCTCAGGGGGATTATAAGGGTCTCGCGGCCTTTAGAAAGGCCCTGAGTGGCATTACAAGGGTCTGGGGTCATATAGAAAGGCCCTGAGAGGTTCTAGAAGTGTCTGGGGTACTTTAGAAAGGCCCTGAAGGACATTAGAAGGGTCTGAAGGCCTTTAGAAGGGTCCTGAGGGGCATTAGAAGTGTCTGAAGGCCTTTAAAAGGGTCCTGAGAGGCATTTGTATGGTTTGGGGGCCTTTAGAAAGGCTATGAGGTGGATTAGAAGGGTGTGGGGTCCTTTAGAATCGTCCTGAGTGGCTCTAGAATGGTCTGGGGGCCTCTAGAAGGGTCCTGAGGGGCTCTAGAAAGATCTGGGGTCATTTAGAAGTGTCCTGAGGTGCTCTAAATGTGTCTCGGGGCCTTTCAAAGGGTCCTGATGGGCATTAGACGGGTCTGGGGGCCTTTAGAAATGCCCTGCGGGGCATTAGAAAGGTCTGGGGCCTTTTAGAAGGGTCTTGAGGTGATCTAGAAGGGTCTGGGGGCCTTTAGAAGTGTCTGGAGGGGATCTAGAATGGTCTGGGGGCCTTTAGAATGCTCTTGAGGGGCAGTAGAATGGTCTGGGAACCTTTATAAAGGCCCTGACGGGCATTAGAATGGTCTGCCAGCCTTTAGATGTGTCCTGAGGGGCTTTGGAATGGTCTGGGGGCCTTTATAAGGGTCCTGACAGGCTCTAGAAGGGTCGGGGTACCTTTATAAATGCCCTGAAGGGCATTAGAATGGTCTGAGGGTCTTTAGAAAGGTCCTGAAGGGCATTAGAAGGGTGTGGAGGCTTTTTTAAGTGTCCTGAAAGGCATTAGAAGGGTCTGGGGGCTTTTAGAAGGGTCAAGTGCAATCTAGAAGGGTCTGGGGGCCTTTACATGGGTCTTGAGGGTCATTAGAAGGGTGTGCAGGCCTTTAGAAAGGCCCTGAGGGGCTCTAGAAGGGTCTGGGGGCTATTAGAAGCGTCCTGAGGGGGTCCAGAAGGGTCTTGGGGCCTTTTTAAAGGCGCTCAGGGGGATTATAAGGGTCTCTCGGCCTTAAGAAACGCCCTGAGTGGCATTAGAAGGGTCTGGGTGCCTTTAGAAACATCCTGAGGAGCTCTAGAAGGGTCTGGGGGCCTTTAGAAATGTCCTGAGGTGCATTAGAAGGGTCAGGGGGCCTTTAGAAAGGCCCTGAGGGGCATTAGAAGGGTCTGGGGTCATATAGAAAGGCCCTGAGAGGTTCTAGAAGTGTCTGGGGTACTTTAGAAATGTCCTGAGGAGATTTAGAAGGGTCTGGGGGCCTTTAGAAGGCTCCTGAGGGGCATTAGAAGGGTCTGTGGGCTTTTAGAATGGTCCTGAGGGGGTCTAGAAGGGTCTGCAGGCATTTAAAACTGTCCTGAGAGGCTCTAGAAGGGTCTGGGTGCGTTTATAAGGGTCCTGAGGGGCATTAGAAGGGTCTGGGTGCCCTTTTAAAAGCCCTGAGGGGAATTAGCAGGGTCTGGGGGAGTTTAGAAGGGTCCTGAGGGGCTCTATAAGGGTCTGGGGGCCTTTAGAAGGGTCTTGAGGGGCTCTAGAAGGGTCTGGGGACCTTTAGAAATGTCCTGAGGGGCATTAGAAGGGTATGGGGGCCTTTAGAAAGGCCCTGAGGTGCATTACATGGGTCTGGGGTCATATAGAAAGGCCCTGAGAGGTTCTAGAAGTGTCTGGGGTACTTTGGAAAGGCCCTGAGGGGCATTAGAAGGGTCTGGGGGCTTTTAGAAGGGTCCTGAGGGGCATTAGAAGGGTCTGGAGGCCTTTAGAATGGTCCTGAGGGGTTCTAGAAGGGTCTGGGGGCCTTTACATGGGTCTTGAAAGTCATTAGAAGGGTGTGGAGGCCTTTAGAAAGGCCCTGAAAGGCTATAGAAGGGTCTGGGGGTATTTAGATGGGTTCTGAGGCAATCTGGAAGGGTCTGGGGTTCTTTACATGGGTCTTGAGGGGCATTAGAAGGGTCTGAGTGTATTTAGAAAGGTCCTGAGGGGCATTAGAAGGGTCTTGTGGCCTTTATAAGGGTCCTGAAAGGCATTAGAAGGGTCTGGGGGGCTTTAGATGGGTCCTGAGGCAATCTCGATGGGTCTGGGGCCCTTTACATGGGTCTTGAGGGTCATTAGAGGGTTCTGGGGTCCTTTAGATAGTCACTGAGTGGCATTAGAAGGGTCCGGGGGCATTTATAAAGGTCCTGAGGGGCATTAGAATGGTCTGGGTGCCTTTAGAAAGGTCCTGAGGGGCATTAGAAGGGTCTTGTGGCCTTCATAAGGGTCCTGAAAGGCATTAGAATGCTCTGGGGGCTTTTAGTTGGGTCCTGAGGCAATCTAGAAGGGTCTAGGGGCCTTTACATGGGTCTTGGGTGTCATTAGAAGGGTGTGGAGGCCTTTAGAAAGGACCTGAGGGGCTCTAGAAGGGTATGGGGGCTATTAGAAGCATCCTGAGGGGGTCCAGAAGGGTCTGGGGGCCTTTTTAAAGGCCCTCAGGGGGATTATAAGGGTCTCGCGGCCTTTAAAAATGTACTGAATGGCATTACAAGGGTCTGGGGTCATATAGAAAGGCCCTGAGATGTTCTAGAATTTTCTGGGGTACTTTAGAAAGGCCCTGAGGGGCATTAGAAGGGTCTGGGGGCCTTTAGAAGGGTCGTGAGGGGCATTAGAATGGTCTGGGGGCTTTTAGAAGGGCTCTGAGGGGCATTTGAATGGTCTGAGGGCGTTTAGAAAGGCCCTGAGATGTTCTAGAAGTTTCTGGGCTACTTTAGAAATGTCCTGAGGGGCTCTAGAAGGGTCTGGGGGCCTCTAGAAGGGTCCTGAGGGGCTCTAGAAAGATCTGGGTTCCTTTAGAAATGTCCTGTGGTGCTCTTAAAGTGTCTCGGGGCCTTTCGAATGGTCCTTAGGGGCATTAGAAGGGTCTGGGTGCCTTTAGAAATGTCCTGAGGGGCTCTAGTAGGGTCTGGGGGCCTTTAGAAATGTCCTGAGGGGCATTACAAGATTATGGGGGCCTTTAGAAAGGCCCTGAGGGGCATTAGAAGGGTCTGGGGTCATATAGATAGGCCCTGAGAGGTTCTTGAAGTGTCTGGGGTACTTTAGAAAGGCCCTGAGGGGCATTAGAAGGGTCTGGGGGCCTTTAGAAGTGTCCTGATGGGCATTAGAAGGGTCTGGGGGCCTTTAGAATGGTCCTGAGGGGGTCTAGAAGGGTCTGGGGGCCTTTACATGGGTCTTGAGGGTCATTAAAAGGGTGTGGAGGCCTTTAGAAAGGCCCTGAAAAGCTATAGAAGGGTCTGGGGGCTTTTAGATGGGTTCTGAGGCAATCTGGAAGGGTCTGGGGGTCTTTACATGGGTCTCGAGGGGCATTAGAAGGGTCTGAGTGCCTTTAGAAAGGTCCTGAGGGGCATTAGAAGGGTCTTGTGGCCTTTATAAGGGTCCTGAAAGGCATTAGAATGGTCTGGGGGGCTTTAGATGGGTCCTGAGGCAATCTAGATGGGTCTGGGGGCCTTTACATGGGTCTTGAGGGTCATTAGAGGGGTCTGGGGTCCTTTAGATAGTCTCTGAGTGGCATTAGAAGGGTCCGGGGGCCTTTAGAAAGGTCCTGAGGGGCATTAGAATGGTCTGGGTGCCTTTAGAATGATCCTGACAGGCTCTAGAAGGGTCTGGGGCCTTTAGAAGCATCCTGAGGGGCTGTAGAAGGGTCTGAGGGCCTTTCGAAGGGTCCTGATGGGTTCTAGAAAGATCTTGGGGCCTTTAGGAATGTCGTGAGTGGCTCTAGAAGGGTCTGGGGGCCTTTAGAAGGTTTCTGAGGGGCATTTGAATGGTCTGGGGTCCTTTAGAAATGCCCTGAGGTGCATTAGAAGGGTCTGAGGGCTTTAGAAAGGCCCTGAGCGTCTGCAGAAGGGTCTGGGTTCCTTTCGAATGGTCCTGAAGGGCTCTAGAAAGGTCTGATGTTTTTTAGAAGGGTCTTGAGTGGCTCTAGAAGGGTCTGGCGGCTGTAGAATGGTCCTGAGGTGCTCTAGAAGGGTCTGGGGCCCTTTAGAACAATCTAGAGGGGCTCTAGAAGCGTCTGGGGTCCTTTAAAAGGGTCCTGAGGGGCTCTAGAAGGGTCTGGGGTCCTTTAGAAGGGCCTTGAGGGGCGTTAGATGGGTCTGGGGGCCTTTAGAAACACCCTGAGTGGCTCTAGAATGGTCTGGGGATCTTTTGAAATGGCCTTGAGGGGCTCCAGAAGTGTCTGGGGGCCTTTAGAAAGGTCTTGTGTGCCTCTAGAAGGGTCTGGGGGTCTTTACAATGGATCTGAGTGGCTCTAGAGGAGTCTGGGGGCCTTTAGAAAGGTCCTAAAGGGCTCTAGTGTGGTCTGGGTGCTATTTGAAAGGCCCTGAAGGGCATTAGATGGGTCTGGCGACCTTTAGAAAAGCCCTGAGGGGCATTAGAAGGGTCTGGGTGCCTTTGGATGGATCTGAGGGGCATTAGAAGGTTCTGAGGGCCTTTAGAAGGGTCCTGAGGGGCTCTGGAAGGGTCTCGGGGCCATTTGAAGCGTCTTGAGGGGCTCTAGAAGGGTCTGGGTGCCTTTAGAAAGGTCTTGAGGGGATCTAGAGGAGTCTGGAGGCCTTTAGATAGGTCGTGAACTGCTCTAGAGGGGTCTGGGGGCCTTTAGAATGACCCTGAATGGCATTAGATGGGTCTGGGGGCCTTTAGAAAAGTCCTAAGGGGCATTAAAAGCTCTCGGCTCCTTTAGAAAGGCCCTAAGGGGCATTAGAAGGGTCTTGGGGCCTTTAGAAATGCCCTGAAAGGCTCTAGAAGGGTCTGGGGTCCTTTAGAAATGCCCTGAGGGGCTCTACAAGAGTCTGGGCGCCTGTAGAAGGGTCCTGAGGGGCTCTAGAATGGTTTGGGGACCTTTATAAAGGACCTGAGGAGCTCTAGAAGGGTCTGGGGGCCTTTAAAAGAGTCCTGAGGGGCTCTAGAAGCGTCTTCGGGCCTTTAGAATGGTCTTGAGGGGAATTACCAGGGTCTGGGGGCCTTTAGAAGGGTTCTGAGGGGCATTACAAGGGTCTGGGTACCGTTAGAAAGGTCCTGTGAGGTCTAGAAAGGTCTGTGGGCCTTTGAAGGGTCCTGACAGGTTCTATAAATGTCTGGGGGCCTTTAGAAGGGTCCTGAGGGGCATTAGAAGGGTCTGGGGGTCTGTAGAAGGGTCTTGAGGGTCTCTAGATGGGTCTGGGGGCCTTTAGAATGGCCGTTAGGGGTCCTAGAAGAGTCTGGGGGCCTTTAGATAGGTCCTGAAGGGCTCTAGTGTGGTCTGACGTCCTTTATAAAGGCCCTGAGGGTCATTAGATGAGTCTTGGGACCTTTAGAAGGTCTTGAGGGGCATTAGAAGGGTCTGGGGTCCTTTAGAAAGACCCTGAGTTGCATTACAAGGGTCTGGTGTCCTTTAGAAGGGTCCTGAGGGGCTCTAGAAGAGTCTGGGGGCCTTTAGAAGTGTCTTGAGGGGCTCTAGAAGGGTTTGGGGTCCTTTAGAAAGGACCTGAAGGTCTCTAGAAGGGTCTGGGGGCTTTTAGATATGTTCTGAGGGGCTCTAAATGGGTCTGGGTGCCATTAGAAGGGTCCTGAGGGGCTCTAGAAGAATCTGGGAGCCTTTAGAAAGGACTTGAGGGGCTCTAGAAGGGTCTGGGGGCCTTTAGAATGGGCCTGAGGGGCTCTAGAAGAGTGTTGGGGTCGTTAGAAGGGTCCTGAAGGGCATTAGATGGGTCTGGGGTCCTTAAGAAGGGTCCTGAGGTGCTCTGGAAAAGTCTGGGGTCCCTTTGAATCGTCTTGAGGGGCTCTAGAAGGGTCTGTCGGCCTTTAGAATGGTCCTGACGGGCTCTAGAAGGGTCTGGGAACCTTTATAAATGCCCTGAGGGGCATTAGAATGGTCTGAGGGCCTTTTGAAGGGTTCTGAGGGGCATTAGAATGGGGCGCACCCACCCTCCCCGAGCACCCACCCCAAACATTCACCCGTTAGCAATTAAGCACCCACCCCAAACATTCACCCATCAAGCAATTAAGCACCCATCCAGCGACAAAACAAATTAATTACATAGCCAAGCCCCAGAATAACACTCCTCAAAAAAACCTCTCAAAAACAATGCCTAAAAGAGAATGCACTCAATCAAAACACACACACAAAAAACCAAAAAAGAAACTAAAAGAAGAAATTTTCAACTCAGACAGCCACCATGTTTAAATCCGGCATCCAACATTTTGAAGCCAACTCCAGCCATTTTCAGACCGTGCAGCCACCATTTTTGAATCGGGTGGTGGCCATTTTGAAGCCAACTCCCGCCATTTTGAGGTCGGGCAGCCGCCATATTTGAATCGGGCGGAGGCCATTTTGAAGCCGACTCCCGCCATTTTGAGTTCAGGCGGCAGCCATTTTTGAATCGGGCGACGGCCATTTTGACGCAGATTCCAGCCATTTTGAGGCCCCCAGACCATTCTAGAGCCCCTCAGATCCTTTCTAAAGGCTCCCAGACTCTTCTAGACCCCTCAGGACTTTTGTAACGGCCCCCAGACCCATCTAGAGCCCCTCTGACATTTCTAAAAGCCCCCAGACCCTTCTAATGAAACTCAGGACCATTCTAAAGGCCCCCAGACCCTTCTAATGCCCCTCAGGGCCTTTCTAAAGTACCCCAGACACTTCTAGAACCTCTCAGGGCCTTTCTATATGACCCCAGACCCTTGTAATGCCACTCAGGGCCTTTCTAAAGGCCGCGAGACCCTTATAATCCCCCTGAGGGCCTTTAAAGAGGCCCCCAGACCCTTCTGGACCCCCTCAGGATGCTTCTATTAGCCCCCAGACCCTTCTAGAGCCCCTCAGGGCCTTTCTAAATTACCCCATACACGTCTAGAACCTATGAGAGCCTTTCTATATGACCCCAGACCCGTGTAATGCCACTCAGGGCCTTTCTAAAGGCCGCGAGACCCTTATAATCCCCCTGAGGGCCTTTAAAGAGGCCCCCAGACCCTTCTGGACCCCCTCAGGACGCTTCTAATAGCCCCCAGACCCTTCTAGAGCCCCTCAGGGCCTTTCTAAAGGCCTCCACACCCTTCTAATGACCCTCAAGACCCATGTAAAGGCCCCCAGATCCTTCTAGATTGCCTCAGGACCCATCCAAAAGCCCCCAGACCCTTCTAATGCCTTTCAGGACCCTTATGAAGGCCACTAGACCCTTCTAATGCCCCTCAGGACCCTTCTAAAGGCCCCCAGACCATTCTAATGCCCCTCAGGGCCTTTCTAAAGTACCCCAGACACTTCTAGAACTTCTCAGGGCCTTTCTATATGACCCCAGACCCTTGTAATGCCCCTTAGGACCCTTCAAAAGGCCCCCAGACTTTTCTAATGCCCCTCAGGGCCTTTCTAAATTACCCCAGACACTTCTAGAACCTCTCAGAGCCTTTCTATATGACACCAGACCCTTGTAATGCCTCTCAGGGCCATTCTAAAGGCCGCGAGACCCTTATCATCCCCCTGAGGGCCTTTAAAAAGGCCCCCAGACCATTCTGGACCCCCTCAGGACGCTTCTAATAGCCCCCACACCCTTCTAGAGACCCTCAGGGCCTTTCTAAAGGCCTCCACACCCTTCTAATGACCCTCAAGACCCATGTAAAGGCCCCCAGACCCTTCTAGATTGCCTCAGGACCCATCTAAAAGCCTCCAGACCCTTCTAATGCCTTTCAGGACCCTTATGAAGGCCACAAGACCCTTCTAATGCCCCTCAGGACCTTTCTAAAGGCCCTCAGACTATTCAAATGCCACTCAGGACTCTTTTAAAGGCCCCCAGACCCTTCTAATGCCCCTCAGGACACTTCTAAAGGCCACAAGACCCTTCTAATGCCCCTCAGGGCCTTTCTAAATTACCCCAGACACTTCTAGAACCTCTCAGGGCCTTTCTATATGACCCCAGACCATTGTAATGCCACTCAGGGCCTTTCTAAAGGCCGCGAGACCCTTATAATCCCACTGAGGGCCTTTAAAAAGGCCCCCCGACCCATCTGGACCACCTCAGGACGCTTCTAATAGCCCCCAGACCCTTCTAGAGCCCCTCAGGGCCTTTCTAAAGGCCTCCACACCCTTCTAATGACCCTCAAGACCCATGTAAAGGCCCCCAGACCCTTCTAGATTGCCTCAGGACCCATCTAAAAGCCCCCAGGCCCTTCTAATGCCTTTCAGGACCCTTATGAAGGCCACAAGACCCTTCTAGTTCCCCTCAGGGCCTTTCTAAATGCCCTAAGACCCTTCTAATGCCCATCAGGGCATTTATAAAGGTTCCCAGACCCTTCTATAGCCCGTCAGGACCCTTATAAAGGCCCCCAGACCATTCTAGAGCCCCTCAAGACAATTCTAAAGGCATGCAGACCATTCTAATGCCCGTCAGGGCCTTTATAAAGGTTTCCAGACCCTTCTACTGCCCCTCAGGAGCATTCTAAAGGCCCCCAGACCCTTCTAATGCCCCACAGGGCCTTTCTAAAAGTCCCCAGACCGTTCTAGAGCCCCTGGACACCCTTCTAAAGGCCCCCAGACCCTTATAGAGCCCCTCAGGACGCATCTAAAGTCCCCCAGACCCTGCTAATTCCCCTCAGGGCTTTTATAAGGGCACCCAGACCCTTCTAATGCCTTTCAGGACCCTTATAAAGGCACCCAGACCCTTCTAGAGCCTCTCAGGACAGATTTAAATGCCTCCAGACCCTTCTAGACCCCCTCAGGACCATTCTAAAGGCCCCCAGACCCTTCTAATGCCTCTCAGGACCCTTCTAAAGGCCTCCACACCTTTCTAATGACCCTCAAGACCCATGTAAAGGCCCCCAGACCCTTCTAGATTGCCTCAGGACCCATCTAAAAGCCCCCAGACGCTTCTAATTCCTTTCAGGACCCTTATGAAGGCCACAAGACCCTTCTAATGCCCCTCAGGGCCTTTCTAAAGGTCCCCAGACCCTTCTAGAGCCCCTGAAGACCCTTCTAAAGGCCCCCAGACCCTTTAATGCCCCACAGGGCCTTTCTAAAGGTCCCCAGACCCTTCTAGAGCCCCTGAAGACCCTTCTAAAGGCCCCCAGACCCTTATGGAGCCGCTCAGGACCCTTCTAAAGTCCCCCAGACCCTGCTAATTCCCCTCAGGGCTTTTATAAGGTCACCCAGACCCTTCTAATGCCCCTCAGGACCCTTATAAAGGCACCCAGACCCTTCTAGAGCCTCTCAGGACAGTTTTAAATGCCTCCAGACCCTTCTAGACCCCCTCAGGACCATTCTAAAGGCCCCCAGACACTTCTAATGCCCCTTAGGACCCTGCAGAAGGCCCCCATACCCTTCTAATGCCCCTCAGGGCCTCTCTGAATTACCCCAGACACTTCTAGAACCTCTCAGAGCCTTTCTATATGACACCAGACCCATGTAATGCCACTCAGGGCCTTTCTAAAGGCCGCGAGACCCTTATAATCCCCCTGAGGGCCTTTAAAAAGGCCCCCAGACCATTCTGGACCCCCCTCAGGATGCTTCTAATAGCCCCCACACCCTTCTAGAGCCCCTCAGGGAATCTATGGAATCATAGAACAACCAGGTTGGAAGAGACCCACTGGATCATCGAGTCCAACTGTTCCTGTCAAACAGTAAACATTGCCCCTCGGCACCTTGTCCATCTGTGCCTTAAACACCTCCAGGGAAGATGAATCAACCCCCTCCCTGGGCAGCCTCTGACACTGCCCAATGACCCTTTCCATGAAAAAGTTTTCCTAATCTCCAGCCTAAATCTCCCCTGGTGGAGCTTGAGGCCACTCCCTCTCGTCCTGTCCCCAGTCACTTGGGAGAAGGGGCCAGCTCCCTCCTCTCCACAACTTACTTTCAGTTAATTGTAGAGAGCAATGAGGTCTCCCCTCAGCTTCCTCTCCTCCAGGATCAACACCCCCAGCTCTCTCAGCTGTTCCTTATAAGGCCTTTTCTCCCGCCCCTTTACTAGCTTTGTTGCTCTTCTCTGAACTTTCTCCGGAGCCTCAACATCCTTCTTGTGGTGAGGGGCCCAGAAGCGAACACAGGATTCAAGAATCGGTCTCACCATTGCTGAGTACAGAGGGAGAACAACCTCCCTGGAGTCCAATTGTATGAGGTTTAACAAGGCCAAACACCAGGTCCTGCTTCTATGATTCTACGTGTTACATAATCACATTCTCATGCACCATTTAGATAGAATTGAGCATTGATCTCTCTCATACAGTAGCAAAATCGCAGAGACTGAGCTATTTCTCAGCAGCCAATGAAGCAGCAAACTCTAAAGGGCATTTTCAACTTTTTGTTATTGGTCCTATTCTTGCCCTTCTCCCAACAACCTTAACATTGCATGCAGCCCCATCTTTTGTGTAGTCATCAGGCTAGTCATCACCCTACGCAGAGCTACAGACTGGGAGAAGCCTGGCTGGAAAACTGCCAGGAGGAGAGGGACCTGGGGGTGTCAGTCGACAGCTGACTGACCATGAGCCAGCAGTGTGCCCAGAAGGCCAATGGCATCCTGGCTTGTGTCAGAAATGGTATGACCAGCAGGTCCAAGGAGGTGATTCTCCCTCTGTACTCAGCACTGGTGAGGCCGCTCCTTGAATCCTGCGTTCAGTTCTGGACCTCTCAGCAAGGATGTTGAGGTTCTGGAGCGAGTCAAGAGAAGAGCCACGAAGCCGGTGAAGGGACTGGAGGACAGGCCCTATGAGGAGCAGCTGAGAGAGCTGGGGTTGTTTAGCCTGGAGAAGAGGAGGCTGAGAGGAAACCTCATTGTTCTCTGCAACTACCTGAAGGGAGGATGCAGAGAGGAGGGAGCTGGGCTCTTCTCCCAAGGGACAGGGGACAGGACAAGAGGGAATGACCTCAAGCTCCACCAGGGGACATTTAGGCTGGAGATTAGGAGGAAGTTTTTCACACAGGGGGTCATTGGGCAGCGTCAGAGGCTGCCCAGGGAGGGGATTGACTTGCCTTCCCTGGAGGTGTTTAAGGCACAGGTGGATGAGGTCTTGAGGTACTCGGTTTAGCATTTGATAGGAAGGGTTGGACTAGAAGATCCGATGGGTCCCTTCCAACCTGGTTGTTCTATGATTCTGTGATAATATCCAGGCTGAGAAGAACAATAAAACGGTCACAGAGAAGCTAACTATAACAGCAGACTCCAGACATAAGAGGAAAGGCTCTGAAACTCCTACATTTCCATCAAGGACAGAGACAGCCTGTGCTTCTATCGGCTGAGTTGCGGCCCTTCCTCTCACAGAACTAACTCGATATGACCACTGCCGTGACATCATTAGTCAGGCTCCAGTTTCAGGGGCCGTGAATCCCAGGCACATACAAAAAGCAAGTCAGCTCGGGCCCCGTGCCTCTGAGTTACAGAGCGCTGGGCCAGGTAGGAGGAGAGGGGAAGAAAATGCCCTAAAGCTCTACTACTTCAGACATCTTGAAGATATCAACACACAGACTTTTTCCACAGCAGTTCTCTGAGCAGAAGCTTAGAGGAACATTTCAGCCTAAGAGTGCTATAAAGCTACATGTATACGTAAAAAAGAGCTGACTAGTTTGAAAGGCACAAGGAGCCCTACAGACAGGCAGAGGATTATAGAAAAGGGCAGGGACTAGCACAAAGATTCAGAAACAGTAAGAGGAGTAAAGGGGAGCGTCAAGATACAGAGTGAATGTAGAAGCTGGAACAGCAACAGTGAGCAATACAAAGGGATAGAGAAAGAAAAAGAGAGATGGAAAGAGAGAAAAAAAGAGAGAAAGAAAAGCAAAGCATTTTCAGGTGCAGAGAAAGAACAAACTGCAAGGATCAAACCAGTGAAATTGTAGGGGGAAAGAATGAGAAATACAGAATAGGACAAAGATGGAAAAGAAAAAAAAAAAAGCGTGGGCAGAGAACAGATGCTGAAGACTGGGAAAAGGAGAGAAAAGAGCACAGAGAAATAAAAGGGCAGGGTTATAGGGATCCCAGGAGACAAAAATTGTAGCAGCAGCACAATAAATGAAAGGAACCAAAAAGTCCACCTTTAAAAAGTTTGCTATCTCCTCCCATCACTGTCGCAACAAGCAGCAGAGCAGGGAAAGCACACATACTATTATTTCTCATAAGGATGCTTTCAGGCATAGTAACAGCAGGGCTCTTACCGAGAATGTAAAGGAGAGTCAATCAAATGCAGCTGCTCCCCAGACCATATTTATACCTTTGAGAGAGTTCGCCCCACCCCATTCACAGGTGATGCTTGTGAAGGCCCAGGGTGTATATAAGCCCCAGGCCTTGCCTGGGGAGGTCATTCAGCCTCTGGTTTCCCTTGAGATTGGAGCTCTGCTGGTGTTTTAACTCCTTGTGTTGGATGAGGGCTGGAATGGTAAGGGTTTTTTTTTTTGGTTTTTAATAGCACTTTGTCTGTGAGGCAACTTGTTGCTATTCTTCATTCTGGGCAGGGGGGTGGGGGATGGTGATGCATTCATCCTAGAGTATCTCCAGTTTGTTGCTGGCAGCATATGGGGGATAAAAATTTGTTAGCTAGGGCACTGCTTTTCTTGAATTGAGCTCCTAAAGCCTGCGGCCGTCTCATATTTTGATGCTGTACTTTCCTGTTTCTTTTTTTCTTGTAGATGCTGAAGAGGGAGCCGGTGACTGCACGATTATTTCCATAAGCAGACCTGACTTGAGCAGCTTTGGCCAAGGAGAGCTTCAGCGGTGGCCTTCTGCAAGCTGAGTTGAGGGGACAGAGTCGATAAGCAGGAGGTGGCTTGGGGATAGCAGCCCTAGGCGTGGTGGGTGAGGAGGGTAGTTTCTGCTAGTCTCTGGAGCCACGGAGGGGGATAACCAAAACAGCGTGGGAGAAGCCATCGGAGCAGTAGCCGAGGGGGTTGAATGCTGAGGAAGCAGAGCTTAATGTTTGAGTTTGGTTGCAGACTAGCTTGGCTTGGCTGTGCTCTGCAGTCGAGGCAGCGCGAGCAAAAGCAGGCAAGAGGTTTGGAATTCTTTGGTCATTGCAGAGAGTCAGGGACTGGGCTAGTAACATTGTGGGGAAAATGAAAAAAAACAAAACAAACCCGCAGGCTGGGAAAAAAGATGAAAAAGGAAAAAAGAACTATGGACACAAGACAGATACTAAAGACCGGGGGGAAGCGGGGCGGGGTGGGGAGAAAGAGAAAACAACACAGAAAAATAAAAGAGTATGGTTATAGGGATGCCAGAAAATAAAAATTGTATTGCAGTACAGTAAATGAAAGGAACCGAAAAGTCTAGCTCTAAGATCTTTGCTATCTAGTCACCTTACCGTCACGAGAAGCGGCATCGCAATGAAAGCTTGTATACTGTTATTTCTGATAAGAATGCTTTTGGGCATAATAACGGCATAGTTCTTAGCAAAAATGTAAGGTATAGTCAGTAAAACACAGGTGCTCCCCATTTCCTATTTATACCTTTGAGATAGTTCACCCCACCCCCTTCACAGGTGATGTGCATGAAGGCCCAGGGTGTATATAAGCCCCAGGCCTTGCCCACAGAGTTCATTCGGCCTCTGGCTTCCCTCGAGGTCAGAGCTCTGCCGCCGCTTTACCTTCTTGCGGCCGATGAGGGTGTGCTGGAAAGGTAAGCTTATTTTTTTTTCTTTTACAGTGCTTTGTCTTTGTTTAGCATTTCTGGTTATGGGGTCAGTTCTGGGTGTTCCTCATTCTGTGGGGTCGATGTTTTTATCCTAGAATCTCTGCAGTTTGTAGTTGGCTCCTTACGGGACATAACAATTTAGATTTTAGTACACTTGCCTAGAGGAGTAAGTCGATTCCGTGGGTCGGTAGATGATGCAAGGGACCAGGGGAACCCTGGGAAAGGCTGAGAAGTACAGCTCTCGAGGAATATCAGCTCATAAGGGTCAAGGGATTAAAATATAGTGCAGGTTCTGTTAGGAAAAACCAGAGTTCTTTGTCTGATTTTTCAGGGGTGCGGAAGGACTTTAATGGTTTAGAACTGGGAAAGGAAGATAGCTTCATCAGACTTTCTCGGATCGGTTTGGCGGTCAGATGCAAGCGTCATTCAGGTTTCTGTCGTTCCAGTCTCTCTGCAGCCAGTAGGAGGTAACGATGCGATTGAGACACAGATTCAGACACGAGGTATGGATTATTTGGACTCTCGTGTGGCAATTGCCAGTTTGCATATCGGAGGAATTTGATCTCGAGAAGTTTCGGTCGCCTTAAAAATGTACTCTCTGGGACTGAGATCTCTGCTCCCTCGTCCCTTCTACTTATTGCATTGTTTGAGTGACTTATTTGCACCCATCCCGTCTTCATCTGTCTGAATATCGGATACTTTGCTACTTGAAAGTATGGATTTGCTGCCTATCTGCAGCGCAGGATTCCGTCCTTGTCTTCCACTGTATTTCTCAGGGAAGAGGACGGTCATCGTTTTGCCTCGTAACAGTTAACAGCTGAGCGATCATTCCTCATCCGGTCTGTGGGCACATGAGCCTCCCTCGTTTAGAAGAGCTTGGGATTTTTCCAAACTTACCGGGGAGATTTGCTCTATCGCTCACAGCGGTCGGAACCTCGTTCCTGTTATCCATTGTGTGGATTTTTATGTTCATAGACTTTCCAGTTTAGGTCTTAAAGGAGTCAGTTCCCACCGTTGTGAACTTTTCATCGGCTGCTTGCCTTTGTCCTTCCAGTGTCCATTACTGTCTGGTAAGTGTTCTGATTTTTTAGGTCTTCTGTGTCGATTCTTTTTGAGAACCGGTAAAGGTTGTAATTTTTCAAGTTCTTTTTGTTTACTGCTGTAACTAAAGTCTAGTAAAATTCCTAGAATTTTGATCCGCACAGCTCATCTGTCTTTTGTCCCGGCTATCGGCACTACTATGTTCCTGTAACGGGAGCGGCGGAGAGAAGAGGTAAGCGGACCGTGTGGCATTTTGGCGTGCCTGTGAGGTAGTTGGGCTCACTCTTAAGGGGCTGGCGGCGAGGAGGAAACTAAGTATGTCTCGAAGAGTAAAGTAGTAGCATTTGTTATCTCGATTATGTACGGAACCTTTGGTTTGGCAGGTGCCCTGACAGTTTTGCAGCGGGTTTAGTACAAGATGTCGGCAGTGAGCAGTGTGATGCTGACTTAGCACTCTGTTTGCTGTCTCTTTTTTTTTTTTTTTTTTTGTGTGTGTGTATTATAGTCCAGGACAATGTGACAGTGCAGGATTTTTCCAGTTACTTGATGCAGTTAGAGGTTTTTTGCCTGGGATGGCTTTGGGTCCTCGGTCCTCAGGAAGTTAAGAGGGCTGTGGTTTTTGCCGGGAAGAGGGCAGAATGTCGAGAGCAGCAAGGAGGAGACTTAGCGTAGGGTAGAAGGTTGCGCGGGGAGAGTTTGCCTCGTTACAGATTTGGAGAAGGGTTTAATTTTCAGCCCCAAGCTAGCGTGTGCCAGGCAGGGCAGTTCCAGCCTGTATCTGTCTTTCAGGACCCTTATAAAGGCCACAAGACCCTTCTAATGCCCCTCAGGACCTTTCTAAAGGCCCTCAGACCCTTCTAGTGCCCCTCAGGGCATTTATAAAGGTTCCCAGACCCTTCTAGAGCCTGTCAGGACCCATATAAAGGCCCCCAGACCCCTCTAGAGCACCTCAGAACACTTCTAAAGGCCTGCAGACCATTCTAATGCCTGTCAGGGCCTTTATAAAGGTCCCCAGACCCTTCTACTGCCCCTCAGGAGCATTCTAAAGGCCCCCAGACCCTTCTAATGCCCCACAGGGCCTTTCTAAAGGTCCCCAGACCCTTCTAGAGCCCCTCAAGACCCTTCTAAAGGCCCCCAGACCCTTATAGAGCCCCTCAGGACCAATCTAAAGTCCCCCAGACCCTGCTAATTCCCCTCAGGGCTTTTATAAGGGCACCCAGACCCTTCTAATGCCCCTCAGGACATTTCTAAAGGCCCCCAGAACATTCTAGAGCCCCTCAGGACATTTCTAAAGGCACCCAGACCCTTGTAATGCCACTCAGGGCCTTTCTAAAGCCGCGAGACCCTTATAATCCCCCTGAGGGCCTTTAAAAAGGCCCCCAGACCCTTCTGGACCCCCTCAGGACGCTTCCAATAGCCCCCAGACCCTTCTAGAGCCCCTCAGGGCCTTTCTAAAGGCCTCCACACCCTTCTAATGACCCTCAAGACCCATGTAAAGGCCCCCAGACGCTTCTAGATTGCCTCAGGACCCATCTAAAAGCCCCCAGACCCTTCTAATGCCTTTCAGAGCCTTTCTAAAGGCCTCCACACCCTTCTAATGACCCTCAAGACCAATGTAAAGGCCTCTAGACCCTTCTAGATTGCCTCAGGACCCATCTAAAAGCCCCCAGACCCTTCTAATGCCTTTCAGGGCCTTTCTAAAGGCCTCCACAACCTTCTAATGACCCTCAAGACCCATGTAAAGGCCCCTAGACCATTCTAGATTGCCTCAGGACCCATCTAAAAGCCCCCAGACCCTTCTAATGCCTTTCAGGACCCTTATGAAGGCCACAAGACCCTTCTAATGCCCCTCAGGACCTTTCTAAAGGCCCTCAGACCCTTCTAATGCCCCTCAGGGCATTTATAAAGGTTCCCAGACCCTTCTAGAGCCCGTCAGGACCCTTATAAAGGCCCCCAGACCATTCTAGAGCCCATCAGGACACTTCTAAAGGCCTGCAGACCATTCTAATGCCCGTCAGGGCCTTTCTAAAGGTCCCCAGACCCTTCTACTGCCCCTCAGGAGCATTCTAAAGGCGCCCAGACCCTTCTAATGCCCCACAGGGCCTTTCTAAAGGTCCCCGGACCCTTCTAGAGCCCCTGAAGACCCGTCAAAAGGCCCCCAGACCCTTCTAATGCCTCTCAGGGCCTTTCTAAAGTATCCCAGACACTTCTAGAACCTCTCAGGGCCTTTCTATATGACCCCAGACCCTTGTAATGCCCCTCAGGACATTTCTAAAGGCCCCCAGACCCTTTTAGAGCCCCTCAGGACATTTGTAAAGGCACCCAGACCATTCTAATGTCACTCAGGGCCTTTCTAAAAGCCGCGAGACCCTTATAATCCCCCTGAGGGCCTTTAAAAAGGCCCCCAGACCCTTCTGGACCCTTTCAGGACGCTTCTAATAGCCCCCAGACCCTTCTAGAGCCTTTCAGGGCCTTTCTAAAGGCCTCCACACCCTTCTAATGACCCTCAAGACCCATGTAAAGGCCCCCAGACCCTTATAGATTGCCTCAGGACCCATCTAAAAGCCCCCAGACCCTTCTAATGCCTTTCAGGACCCTTATGAAGGTAACAAGACCCTTCTAATGCCCCTCAAGACCTTTCTAAAGGCCCTCAGACCCTTCTAATGCCCCTCAGGGCATTTATAAAGGTTCCCAGACCCTTCTAGAGCCCGTCAGGACCCTTATAAAGGCCCCCAGACCATTCTAGAGCCCCTCAGGACACTTCTAAAGGCCTGGAGACCATTCTAATGCCCGTCAGGGCCTTTCAAAAGGTCCCCAGACCCTTCTACTGCCACTCAGGAGCATTCTAAAGGCCCCCAGACCCTTCTAATGCCCCACAGGGCCTTTCTAAAGGTCCCCAGACCATTCTAGAGCCCCTGAAGACCCTTCTAAAGGCCCCCAGACCCTTCTAATGCCCCTCAGGGCCTTTCTAAAGTACCCCAGACCCTGCTAATTCCCCTCAGGGCTTTTATAAGGGCACCCAGACCCTTCTAATGCTCCACAGGACATTTCTAAAGGCCCCCAGACACTTCTAGAGCCCCTCAGGACATTTCTAAAGGCACCCAGACCCTTGTAATGCCACTAAGGGCCTTTCTAAAGGCCGCGAGACCCTTATAATCCCCCTCAGGGCCTTTAAAAAGGCCCCCAGACCCTTCTGGACCCCCTCAGGATGCTTCTAATAGCCTCCAGACCCTTCTAGAGCCCCTCAGGGCCTTTCTAAAGGCCTCCACACCCTTCTAATGACCCTCAAGACCCATGTAAAGGCCCCCAGACCCTTCTAGATTGCCTCAAGACCCATCTAAAAGCCCCCAGACCCTTCTAATGCCTTTCAGGGCCTTTCTAAAGGCCTCCACACCCTTATAATGACCCTCAAGACCCATGTAAAGGCCGCCAGACCCTTCTAGATTGCCTCAGGACCAATCTAAAAGACCCCAGACCCTTCTAATGCCTTTCAGGACCCTTATGAAGGCCACAAGACCCTTCTAATGCCCCTCAGGACCTTTCTAAAGGCCCCCAGACCCTTCTAATGCCCCTCAGGGCCCTTCTAAAGGCCCCCAGACCCTTCTAATGCCCCTCAGGGCCTTTCTAAAGTACCCCAGACACTTCTAGAACCTCTCAGGGCCTTTCTATATGACCCCAGACCCATGTAATGACCCTCAGGGCTTTTCTAAAGTCCCCCATACCCTTCTAATGCCACTGAGGACATTTCTAAAGGCCCCCAGAACCTTGTAGAGCCCCTCAGGACATTTCTAAAGGCACCCAGACCCTTCTAGAGCCCCTCAGGACATTTCTATATGACCCCAGACCCTTCTAATGCCACTCAGGGCCTTTCTAAAGGCCGCGAGACCCTTATAATCCCCCTGAGGGCCTTTAAAAAGGCCCCCAGACCCTTCTGGACCCCCTCAGGACGCTTCTAATAGCCCCCAGACCCTTCTAGAGCCCCTCAGGGCCTTTCTAAATGCCTCCACACCCTTCTAATGACCCTCAAGACCCATGTAAAGGCCCCCAGACCCTTCTAGATTGCCTCAGGACCCATCTAAAAGCCCCCAGACCCTTCTAATGCCTTTCAGGGCCTTTCTAAAGGCCTCCACAACCTTCTAATGACCCTCAAGACCCATGTAAAGGCCCCTAGACCCTTCTAGATTGCCTCAGGACCCATCTAAAAGCCCCCAGACCCTTCTAATGCCTTTCAGGACCCTTATGAAGGACACAAGACCCTTCTAATGCCCCTCAGGACCTTTCTAAAGGCCCTCAGACCCTTCTAGTGCGTCTCAGGGCATTTATAAAGGTTCCCAGACCCTTCTAGAGCCTGTCAGGACCCTTCTAAAGGCCCCCAGACCATTCTAGAGCCCCTCAGGACACTTCTAAAGGCCCGCAGACCGTTCTAATGCCCGTCAGGGCCTTTCTAAAGGTCCCAAGACCCTTCTACTGCCCCTCAGGAGCATTCTAAAGGCCCCCAGACCCTTCTAATGCCCTAGAGGGCCTTTCTAAAGGTCCCCAGACCCTTCTAGAGCCCCTCAAGACCCTTCTAAAGGCCCCCAGACCTTTATAGAGCCCATCAGGACCCTTCTAAAGACCCCCAGACCCTGCTAATTCACCTCAGGGCTTTTATAAGGGCACCCAGACCCTTCTAATGCCCCTCAGGACCCTTATAAAGGCACCCAGACCATTCTAGAGCCTCTCAGGACAGTTTTAAATGATTCCAGACCATTCTAGACCCTCTCAGGACCATTCTAAAGGCCCCCAGACCCTTGTAATGCCCCTCAGGGCCTTTCTAAAGGCCCCCAGACCGTTGTAATGCCCCTCAGGGCCTTTCTAAAGGCCCCCAGACCCTTGTAATGCCCCTCAGGGCCTTTTTAAAGGCCCCCAGACCCTTCTAATGCCCCTCAGGACATTTCTAAAGGCCCCCAGACCCTTCTAGACCCGCTCAGGACATTTCTAAAGGCACCCAGACCCTTCTAATGCCACTCAGGGCCTTTCTAAAGGCCGCGAGACCCTTATAATCCCCCTGAGGGCCTTTAAAAAGGCCCCCAGACCCTCCGGGACCCCCTCAGGATGCTTCTAATAGCCCCCAGACCCTTCTAATTCGTTTCAGGGCCTTTCTAAAGGCCTCCACACCCTTCTAATGACCCTCAAGACCCATGTAAAGGCCCCCAGACCCTTCTAGATTGCCTCAGGACCCATCTAAAAGCCCCCAGACCCTTCTAATGCCTTTCAGGACCATTATGAAGGCCACAAGACCCTTCTAATGCCCCTCAGGACCTTTCTAAAGGCCCTCAGACCCTTCTAATGCCCCTCAGGGCATTTATAAAGGTTCCCAGACCCTTCTAGAGCCCGTCAGGACCCTTATAAAGGCACCCAGACCATTCTAGAGCCCCTCAGGACACTTCTAAAGGCCTGCAGACCATTCTAATGCCCGTCAGGGCCTTTATAAAGGTCCCCAGACCCTTCTACTGCCCCTCAGGAGCATTCTAAAGGCCCCCAGACCCTTCTAATGCCCCACAGGGCCTTTCTAAAGGTCCCCAGACCCTTCTAGAGCCCCTCAAGACCCTTCTAAAGGCCCCCAGACCCTTATAGAGCCCCTCAGGACCAATCTAAAGTCCCCCAGACCCTGCTAATACCCCTCAGGGCTTTTATAAGGGCACCCAGACCCTTCTAATGCCCCTCAGGACATTTCTAAAGGCACCCAGACCCTTGTAATGCCACTCAGGGCCTTTCTAAAGGCCGCGAGACCCTTATAATCCCCCTGAGGACCTTTAAAAAGGACCCCAGACCCTTCTGGACCCCCTCAGGACGCTTCTAATAGCCCCCAGACCCTTCTAGAGCCCCTCAGGGCCTTTCTAAAGGCCTCCACACCCTTCTAATGACCCTCAAGACCCATGTAAAGGCCCCCAGACCCTTCTAGATTGCCTCAGGACCCATCTAAAAGCCCCCAGACCCTTCTAATGCCTTTCAGAGCCTTTCTAAAGGCCTCCACACCCTTCTAATGACCCTCAAGACCAATGTAAAGGCCTCTAGACCCTTCTAGATTGCCTCAGGACCCATCTAAAAGCCCCCAGACCCTTCTAATGCCTTTCAGGACCCTTATGAAGAACACAAGACCCTTCTAATGCCCCTCAGGACCTATCTAAAGGCACTCAGACCCTTCTAATGCCCCTCAGGGCCTTTCTAAAGGCCCCTAGACCCTTCTAATGCCCCTCAGGGCCTTTCTAAAGTACCCCAGACATTTCTAGAACCTCTCAGGGCCTTTCTATATGACCCCAGACCCTTGTAATGCCCATCAGGGCTTTTCTAAAGTCCCCCATACCCTTCTAATGCCCCTCAGGACATTTCTAAAGGCCCCCAGACCCTTCTAGAGCCTCTCAGGACATTTCTAAAGGCACCCAGACCCTTCTAATGCCACTCAGGGCCATTCTAAAGGCCGCGAGACCCTTATAATCCCCCTGAGGGCCTTTAAAAAGGCCCCCAGACCCTTCTGGACCCCCTCAGGACGCTTCTAATAGCCCCCAGACCCTTCTAGAGCCCCTCAGGGCCTTTCTAAAGGCCTCCACACCCTTCTAATGACCCTCAAGACCCATGTAAAGGCCCCCAGACCCTTCTAGATTGCCTCAGGACCCATCTAAAAGCCCCCAGACCCTTCTAATGCCTTTCAGGACCCTTATGAAGGCCACAAGACCCTTCTAATGCCCCTCAAGACCTTTCTAAAGGCCCACAGACCCTTCTAATGCCCCTCAGGGCATTTATAAAGGTTCCCAGACCCTTCTAGAGCCCGTCAGGACCCTTATAAAGGCCCCCAGACCATTCTAGAGCCGCTCAGGACACTTCTAAAGGCCTGGAGACCATTCTAATGCCCGTCAGGGCCTTTCAAAAGGTCCCCAGACCCTTCTACTGCCACTCAGGAGCATTCTAAAGGCCCCCAGACCCTTCTAATGCCCCACAGGGCCTTTCTAAAGGTCCCCAGACCATTCTAGAGCCCCTGAAGACCCTTCTAAAGGCCCCCAGACCCTTCTAATGCCCCTCAGGGCCTTTCTAACGTACCCCAGACCCTGCTAATTCCCCTCAGGGCTTTTATAAGGGCACCCAGACCCTTCTAATGCTCCTCAGGACATTTCTAAAGGCCCCCAGACACTTCTAGAGCCCCTCAGGACATTTCTAAAGGCACCCAGACCCTTGTAATGCCACTAAGGGCCTTTCTAAAGGCCGCGAGACCGTTATAATCCCCCTGAGGGCCTTTAAAAAGGCCCCCAGACCCTTCTGGACCCCCTCAGGACGCTTCTAATAGCCCCCAGACCCTTCTAATGCCTTTCATGGCCTTTCTAAAGGCCTCCACAACCTTCTAATGACCTCAAGACCCATGTAAAGGCCCCTAGACCCTTCTAGATTGCCTCAGGACCCATCTAAAAGCCCCCAGACCCTTCTAATGCCTTTCAGGACCCTTATGAAGGCCACAAGACCGTTCTAATGCCCCTCAGGACCTTTCTAAAGGCCCTCAGACCCTTTTAGTGCCCCTCAGGGCATTTATAAAGGTTCCTAGACCCTTCTAGAGCCTGTCAGGACCCTTATAAAGGCCCTCAGACCATTCTAGAGCACCTCAGGACACTTCTAAATGCCCGCAGACCATTCTAATGCCCGTCAGGGCCTTTCTAAAGGTCCCAAGACCCTTCTACTGCCCCTCAGGAGCATTCTAAAGGCCCCCGGACCCTTCTAATGCCCCTCAGGACATTTCTAAAGGCCCCCAGACCCTTCTAGAGCCCCTCAGGACATTTCTAAAGGCACCCAGACCCTTCTAATGCCACTCAGGGCCTTTCTAAAGGCTTCGAGACCCTTATAATCCCCCCTGAGGGCCTTTAAAAAGGCCCCCAGACCCTTCTGGACCCCCTCAGGACGCCTCTAATAGCCCCCAGACCCTTCTAGAGCCCCTCAGGACCTTTCTAAAGGCCTCCACACCCTTCTAATGACCCTCAAGACCCATGTAAAGGCCCCCAGACCCTTCTAATGCCTTTCAGGACCCTTATGAAGGCCACAAGACCCTTCTAATGCCCCTCAGGACCTTTCTAAAGGCCCTCAGACCCTTCTAGTGCCCCTCAGGGCATTTATAAAGGTTCCCAGACCCTTCTAGAGCCTGTCAGGACCCTTATAAAGGCCCCCAGACCATTCTAGAGCCACTCAGGACACTTCTAAAGGCCCGCAGACCGTTCTAATGCCCGTCAGGGCCTTTATAAAGGTCTCCAGACCCTTCTACTGCCACTCAGGAGCATTCTAAATGCCCCCAGACCCTTCTAATGCCCCACAGGGCCTTTCTAAAGGTCCCCAGACCCTTCTAGAGCCCCTGAAGACCCTTCTAAAGGCCCCCAGACCCTTATAGAGGCCCCTCAGGACCCTTATAAAGGCACCCAGACCCTTCTAGAGCCTCTCAGGACAGTTTTAAATGCCTCCAGACCCTTCTAGACCCCCTCAGGACCATTTTAAAGGCCCCCAGACCCTTCTAATGCCCCTCAGGGCATTTCTAAAGGCCTCCACAACCTTCTAATGACCCTCAAGACCCATGTAAATGCCCCCAGACCCTTCTAGATTGCCTCAGGACCCATCTAAAAGCCCCCAGACCCTTCTAATGCCTTTCAGGACCCTTATGAAGGCCACAAGACCCTTCTAATGCCCCTCAGGACCTTTCTAAAGGCCCACAGACCCTTCTAGTGCCCCTCAGGGCATTTATAAAGGTTCCCAGACCCTTCTAGAGCCTGTCAATACCCTTATAAAGGCCCCCAGACCATTCTAGTGCACCTCAGGACACTTCTAAAGGCCCGCAGACCATTCTAATGCCCGTCAGGGCCTTTCTAAAGGCCCCCAGACCGTTCTCCTGCCCCTCAGGAGCATTCTAAAGGCCCCCAGACCCTTCTAATGCCCCACAGGGCCTTTCTAAAGGTCCCCAGACCCTTCTAGAGCCCCTGAAGACCCTTCTAAAGGCCCCCAGACCCTTCTAGAGCCCCTCAGGACATTTCTAAAGGCACCCAGACCCTTCTAATGCCACTCAGGGCTTTTCTAAAGGCCGCGAGACCCTTATAATCCCCCTGAGGGCCTTTAAAAAGGCCCCCAGTCCCTTCTGGACCCCCTCAGGACGCTTCTAATAGCCCCCAGACCCTTCTAGAGCCCCTCAGCGCCTTTCTGAAGGCATCCACACCCTTCTAATGACCCTCAAGACCCATGTAAAGGCCCCTAGACCCTTCTAGATTGCCTCAGGACCCATCTAAAAGCCCCCAGACCCTTCTAATGCCTTTCAGGACCCTTATCAATGCCACAAGACCCTTCTAATGCCCCTCAGAACCTTTGTAAAGGCCCTCAGACCCTTCTAATGCCCCTCAGGGCATTTATAAAGGTTCCCAGACCCTTCTAGAGCCCGTCAGGACACTTATAAAGGTCCCCAGACCCTTCTACTGCCCCTCAGGAGCATTCTAAAGGCCCCCAGACCCTTCTAATGCCCCACAGGGCCTTTCTAAAGGTACCCAGACCCTTCTAGAGCCCCTGAAGACCCTTAAAAAGGCCCCCAGACCATTACAGAGCCCCTCAGGACCCTTCTAAAGTCCCACAGACCCTGCTAATTCCTCTCAGGGCTTTTATAAGGGCACCCAGACCCTTCTAATGCCCCTCAGGACCCTTATAAAGGCACCCAGACCCTTCTAGAGCCTCTCAGGACAGTTTTAAATGCCTCCAGACCCTTCTAGACCCCCTCAGGACCATTTTAAAGGCCCCCAGACCCTTCTAATGCCCCTCAGGGCCTTTCTAAAGGCCCCCAGACCCTTGTAATGCCCGTCAGGACATTTCTAAAGGCCCCCAGACCCTTCTAGACCCGCTCAGGACATTTCTAAAGGCACCCAGACCCTTCTAATGCCACTCAGGGCCTTTCTAAAGGCCGCGAGACCCTTATAATCCCCCTGAGGGCTTTTAAAAAGGCCCCCAGACCCTCCGGGACCCCCTCAGGATGCTTCTAATAGCCCCCAGACCCTTCTAATGCATTTCAGGGCCTTTCTAAAGGCCTCCACACCCTTCTAATGACCCTCAAGACCAATGTAAAGGCCCCCAGACCCTTCTAGATTGCCTCAGGACCCATCTAAAAGCCCCCAGACCCTTCTAATGCCTTTCAGGACCATTATTAAGGCCACAAGACCCTTCTAATGCCCCTCAGGACCTTTCTAAAGGCCCTCAGACCCTTCTAATGTCCCTCAGGGCATTTATAAAGGTTCCCAGACCCTTCTAGAGCACGTCAGGACATTTATAAAGGCCCCCAGACCATTCTAGAGCCCCTCAGGACCCTTCTAAAGTCCCCCAGACCCTGCTAATTCCCCTCGGGTCTTTTATAAGGGCACCCAGACCCTTCTAAAGCTCCTCAGGACCCTTATAAAGGCACCCAGACCCTTCTAGAGCCTCTCAGGACAGTTTTAAATGCCTCCAGACCCTTCTAGAACCCCTGAGGACCATTCTAAAGGCCCCCAGACCCTTCTAATGCCCCTCAGGGCATTTCTAAAGTACCCCAGACACTTCTAGAACCTCTGAGGGCCTTTCTGTATGACCCCAGACCCTTGTAATGCCACTCAGGGCCTTTCTAAAAGCCGCGAGACCCTTATAATCCCCCTGAGGGCCTTTAAAAAGGCCCCCAGTCCCTTCTGGACCCAGTCAGGACGCTTCTAATAACCCCCAGACCCTACTGGAGCCCCTCAGGGCCTTTCTAAAGGCCTCCACACCCTTCTAATGAACCTCAAGACCCATGTAAAGGCCCCCAGACCCTTCTAGATTGATTCAGGACCCATCTAAAAGCCCCCAGACCCTTCCAATACCTTTCAGGACCCTTATGAAGGCCACAAGACCCTTCTAAATCTTCTCAGGGCCTTTCTAAAGGCCCCCATACCCTTGTAATGCCCCTCACGTCATTTCTAAAGGCACCCAGACCCTTCTAATGCCACTCAGGGCCTTTCTAAAGGCCGCGAGACCCTTATAATCCCCCTGAGGGCCTTTAAAAAGGCCCCCAGACCGTTCTGGACCCAGTCAGGACGCTTCTAATAGCCCCCAGACCCTACTGGAGCCCCTCAGGGCCTTTCTAAAGGCCTCCACACCCTTCTAATGAACCTCAAGACCCATGTAAAGGCCCCTAGACCCTTCTAGATTGCCTCAGGACCCATCTAAAATCCCCCAGACCCTTCTAATGCCTTTCAGGACCCTTATGAAGGCCACAAGACCCTTCTAATGCCCCTCAGGACCTTTCTAAAGGCCCTCAGACCATTCTAATGCACCTCAGGGCATTTATAAAGGTTCCCAGACCCTTCTAGAGCACGTCAGGACATTTATAAAGGTCCCCAGACCCTTCTACTGCCCCTAAGGAGCATTATAAAGGCCCTCAGACCCTTCTAATGCCCCAAAGGGCCTTTCTAAAGGTCCCCAGACCCTTCTAGATCCCCTGAAGACCCTTCTAAAGGCCCCCAGACCCTTCTAATGCCACACAGGGCCTTTCTAAAGGTCCCCAGACCCTTCTAGAGCCCCTCAAGACCCTTCTAAAGGCCCCCAGACCCTTATAGAGACCCTAAGGACCCTTCTAATGGCCCCCAGACCCTGCTAATTCTCCTCAGGGCTTTTATAGGGGCACCCAGACCATTCTAATGCCCCTCATGACCCTTATAAATGCCTCCAGACCCTTCTAGACCCCCTCAGGACCACTCTAAAGGCCCCCAGACCCTTCTAATGCCCCTCAGGACTTTTCTAAAGGCCCTCAGACCCTTCTAATCCCCCTTAGGGCATTTTTAAAGGTTCCCAGACTCTTCTAGAGCATGTCAGGACCCTTATAAAGGCCCCCAGACCATTCTAGAGCCCCTCAGGACACTTCTAAAGGCCCGCAGACCATTCTAATGCCCGTCACGGCCTTATAAAGGTCCCCAGACCCTTCTACTGCCCCTCAGGAGCATTCTAAAGGCCCCCAGACCCTTCTAATGCCCCACAGGGCCTTTCTAAAGGTCCCCAGACCCTTCTAGAGCCCCTGAAGACCCTTCTAAAGGCCGCCAGACCCTTATAGAGCCGCTCAGGACCCTTCTAAAGGCCCCCAGACCCTGCTAATTCCTTTCAGTGCTTTTATAATGGCACCCAGACCCTTCTAATGCCCCTCAGGACCCTTATAAAGGCACCCAGACCCTTCTAGAGCCTCTCAGGACAGTTTTAAATGCCTCCAGACCCTTCTAGACCCCCTCAGGACCATTCTAAAGGCCCCCAGACCCTTCTAATGCCCATCAGGGCCTTGCTAAAGGCCCCCATACCCTTCTAATGCCCCTCAGGTCATTTCTAAAGGCTCCCAGACCCTTCTAATGCCACTCAGGGCTTTTCTAAAGGCCGCGAGACCCTTATAATCCCCCTGAGGGCCTTTAAAAAGGCCCCCAGACCTTTCTAGACCCCCTCAGGACGCTTCTAATAGCCCCCAGACCCTTCTAGAGCCCCTCAGGGCCTTTCTAAAGGCCTTCACACCCTTCTAATGACCCTCAAGACCCATGTAAAGGCCCCCAGACCCTTCTAGATTGCCTCAGGACCCATCTAAAAGCCCCCAGACCCTTCTAATGCATTTCAGCACCCTTATCAAGGCCACAAGACCCTTCTAATGCCCCTCAGGACCTTTCTAAAGGCCCTCAGACCCTTCTAATGCCTCTCAGGGCATTTATAAAGGTTCCCAGACCCATCTACTGCCCCTCAGGAGCATTCTGAGGGCCCCCAGACCCTTCTAATGCCCCACAGGGCCTTTCTAAAGGTCCCCAGACCCCTCTAGAGCCCCTGAAGACCCTTCTAAAGGCCCCCAGACCCTTCTAGAGCCCCTCAGGGCCTTTCTAAAGGCCTCCACACCCTTCTAATGACCCTCAAGACCCATGTAAAGGCCCCTAGACCCTTCTAGATTGCCTCAGGACCCATCTAAAAGCCCCCAGACCCTTCTAATGCCTTTCAGGACCCTTATGAAGGCCACAAGAACCTTCTAATGCCCCTCAGGACCTTTCTAAAGGCCCTGAGACCCTTCTAATGCCCCTCAGGGCATTTATAAAGGTTCCCAGACCCTTCTAGAGCCCGTCAGGACACTTATAAAGGTCCCCAGACCCTTCTACTGCCCCTCAGGAGCATTCTAAAGGCCCCCAGACCCTTCTAATGCCCCACAGGGCCTTTCTAAAGGTCCCCAGACCCTTCTAGAGCCCTTGAAGACCCTTCTAAAGGCCCCCAGACCCTTCTAATGCCTTTCAGGGCCTTTCTAAAGGCCTCCACACCTTTCTAATGACCCTCAAGACCCATGTAAAGGCCCCTAGACCCTTCTAGATTGCCACAGGACCCATCTAAAAGCCCCCAGACCCTTCTAATGCCTTTCAGGACCCTTATGAAGGCCACAAGACCCTTCTAATGCCCCTCAGGACCTTTCTAAAGGCCCTCAGACCCTTCTAGATCCGGTCAGGACCCTTATAAAGGCCCCCAGACCATTCTACTGCCCCTCAGGAGCATTCTAAAGGCCCCTAGACCCTTCTAATGCCCCACAGAGCCTTTCTAAAGGTACCCAGACCCTTCTACTGCCCCTCAGGAGCATTCTAAAGGCCCCCAGACCCTTCTAATGCCCCACAGGGCCTTTCTAAAGGTCCCCAGACCCTTCTAGAGCCCCTGAAGACCCTTCTAAAGGCCCCCAGACCCTTATAGAGCCCCTCAGGACCCTTCTAAAGTCCCCCAGACCCTGCTAATTCCCCTCAGGGCTTTTATAAGGGCACCCAGACCCTTCTAAAGCCCCTCAGGACCCTTATAAAGGCACCCAGACCCTTCTAGAGCCCCTCAGGAACATTTTAAAGGCCCCCAGACCCTTCTAATGCCTCTCAGGACCCTTCTAAAGGCCCCCAGACCCTTCTAATGCCCCTCAGGGCCCTTCTAAAGGCCCCCAGACCCTTCTAATGCCCCTCAGGGCCTTTCTAAAGTACCCCAGACACTTCTAGAACCTCTCAGGGCCTTTCTATATGACCCCAGACCCTTGTAATGCCACTCAGGGCCTTTCTAAAAGCCACGAGACGCTTATAATGCCCCTCAGGACCTTTCTAAAGGCCTCCACACCCTTCTAATGACCCTCAAGACCCATGTAAAGGCCCCCAGACCCTTCTAGATTGCATCAGGACCCATCTAAAAGCCCCCAGACCCTTCTAATGCCTTTCAGGACCCTTATGAAGGCCACAAGACCCTTCTAATGCCCCTCAGGACCTTTCTAAAGGCCCTCAGACCCTTCTAATGCCCCTCAGGGCATTTATAAAGGTTCCCAGACCCTTCTAGAGCCCGTCAGGACCCTTATAAAGGCCCCCAGACCATTCTAGAGCACCTCAGGATACTTCTAAAGGCCCGCAGACCATTCTAATGCCCGTCAGGGCCTTTATAAAGGTCCCCAGACCCTTCTAATGCCCCGCAGGGCCTTTCTAAATTACCCCAGACACTTCTAGAACCTCTCAGGGCCTTTCTATATGACCCCAGACCCTTGTAATGCCCCTCAGGGCCTTTCTAAAGGCCCCCACACCCTTCTAATGACCCTCAGGACATTTCTAAAGGCCCCCAGACCATTCAAGAGCCCCTCAGGACATTTCTAAAGGCACCCAGACCCTTCTAATGCCACTCAGGGCCTTTCTAAAGGCTTCGAGACCCTTATAATCCCCCTGAGGACCTTTAAAAAGGCCCCCAGACCCTTCTGGACCCCCTCAGGACGCTTCTAATAGCCCCCAGACCCTTCTAGAGCCCCTCAGGGCCTTTCTAAAGGCATCCACACCCTTCTAATGACCCTCAAGACCCATGTAAAGGCCCCCAGACCCTTCTAGATGGCATCAGGACCCATCAAAACGCCCCCAGACCCTTCTAATGCCTTTCAGGGCCTTTCTAAAGGCCTCCACACCCATCTAATGACCCTCAAGACCCATGTAAAGGCCCCCAGACCCTTCTAGATTGCCTCAGGACCCATCTAAAAGACCCCAGACCCTTCTAATGCATTTCAGGACCCTTATGAAGGCCACAAGACCCTTCTAATGCCCCTGAGGGCATTTATAAAGGCCCCCAGACCATTCTAGAGCCCCTCAGGACAATTCTAAAGGCCCGCAGACTATTCTAATGCCCGTCAGGGCCTTTATAAAGGTCCCCAGACCCTTCTACTGCCCCTAAGAAGCATTCTAAAGGCACCCAGACCCTTCTAATGCCCCACAGGGCCTTTCTAAAGGTCCCCCAGACCCTTAGAGAGCCCCTCAGGACCCTTCTAATGTCCCCCAGACCCTGCTAATTCCCCTCAGGGCTTTTATAAGGCCACAAGACCCTTCTAATGCCCCTCAGGACCCTTATAAAGGCACCCAGACCCCTCTAGAGCCTCTCAGGACAGTTTTAAATGCCTCCAGACCCTTCTAGACCCCCTCAGGACCATTCTAAAAGCCCCAGACACTTCTAATGCCGCTCAGGACCCTTCTAAAGGCCCCCAGACCCTTCTAATGCCCCTCAGGGCCTTTCTAAAGTACCCCAGACACTTCTAGAACCTCTCAGGGCCTTTCTATATGACCCCAGACCCTTGTAATGCCCCTCAGGGCCTTTCTAAAGGCCCCCATACCCTTCTAATGACCCTCAGGACATTTCTAAAGGCCGCCAGACCCTTCAAGAGCCCCTCAGGACATTTCTAAAGGCACCCAGAACCTTCTAATGCCACTCAGGACCTTTCTAAAGGCCGCGAGACCCTTATAATCCCCCTGAGGACCTTTAAAAAGGCACCCAGACCCTTCTGGACCCCCTCAGGACGCTTCTAATAGACCCCAGACCCTTCTAGAGCCCCTCAGGGCCTTTCTAAAGGCCTCCACACCCTTCTAATGACCCTCAAGACCCATGTAAAGGCCCCCAGACCCTTCTAGATTGCCTCAGCACCCATCCAAAATCCCCAGACCCTTCTAATGCCTTTCAGGGCCTTTCTAAAGGCCTCCACACCCTTCTAATGACCCTCAAGACCCATGTAAAGGCCCCAAGACCCTTCTAGATTGCCTCAGGACCCATCTAAAAGCCCTCAGACCCTTCTAATGCCTTTCAGGACCCTTATGAAGGCCACAAGACCCTTCTAATGCCCCTCAGGACCTTTCTAAAGGCCCTCAGACCCTTCTAATGCCCCTCAGGGCATTTATAAAGGTTCCCAGACCCTTCTAGAGCCCGTCAGGACCCTTATAAAGGCTCCCAGACCATTCTAGAGCACCTCAGGACACTTCTAAAGGCCCGCAGACCATTCTAATGCCCGTCAGGGCCTTTATAAAGGTCCCCAGACCCTTCTACTGCCCCTCAGGAGCATTCTAAAGGCACCCAGACCCTTCTAATGCCCCACAGGGCCTTTCTAAAGGTCCCCCAAACACTTATAGAGCCCCTCAGGACCCTTCTAATGTCCCCCAGACCCTGCTAATTCCCCTCAGGGCTTTTATAAGGGCCACAAGACCCTGCTGATTCCCCTCAGGGCTTTTATAATGGCCACAAGACCCTTCTAATGCCCCTCAGGACCCTTATAAAGGCACCCAGACCCCTCTAGAGCCTCTCAGGACAGTTTTAAATGCCTCCAGACCCTTCTAGACCCCCTCAGGACCATTCTAAAAGCCCCAGACACTTCTAATGCCGCTCAGGACCCTTCTAAAGGCCCCCAGACCCTTCTAATGCCCCTCAGGGCCTTTCTAAAGTACCCCAGACACTTCTAGAACCTCTCAGGGCCTTTCTATATGACCCCAGACCCTTGTAATGCCCCTCAGGGCCTTTCTAAAGGCCCCCATACCCTTCTAATGACCCTCAGGACATTTCTAAAGGCCGCCAGACCCTTCAAGAGCCCCTCAGGACATTTCTAAAGGCACCCAGAACCTTCTAATGCCACTCAGGACCTTTCTAAAGGCCGCGAGACCCTTATAATCCCCCTGAGGACCTTTAAAAAGGCACCCAGACCCTTCTGGACCCCCTCAGGACGCTTCTAATAGACCCCAGACCCTTCTAGAGCCCCTCAGGGCCTTTCTAAAGGCCTCCACACCCTTCTAATGACCCTCAAGACCCATGTAAAGGCCCCCAGACCCTTCTAGATTGCCTCAGCACCCATCCAAAATCCCCAGACCCTTCTAATGCCTTTCAGGGCCTTTCTAAAGGCCTCCACACCCTTCTAATGACCCTCAAGACCCATGTAAAGGCCCCAAGACCCTTCTAGATTGCCTCAGGACCCATCTAAAAGCCCTCAGACCCTTCTAATGCCTTTCAGGACCCTTATGAAGGCCACAAGACCCTTCTAATGCCCCTCAGGACCTTTCTAAAGGCCCTCAGACCCTTCTAATGCCCCTCAGGGCATTTATAAAGGTTCCCAGACCCTTCTAGAGCCCGTCAGGACCCTTATAAAGGCTCCCAGACCATTCTAGAGCACCTCAGGACACTTCTAAAGGCCCGCAGACCATTCTAATGCCCGTCAGGGCCTTTATAAAGGTCCCCAGACCCTTCTACTGCCCCTCAGGAGCATTCTAAAGGCACCCAGACCCTTCTAATGCCCCACAGGGCCTTTCTAAAGGTCCCCCAAACACTTATAGAGCCCCTCAGGACCCTTCTAATGTCCCCCAGACCCTGCTAATTCCCCTCAGGGCTTTTATAAGGGCCACAAGACCCTGCTGATTCCCCTCAGGGCTTTTATAATGGCCACAAGACCCTTCTAATGCCCCTCAGGACCCTTATAAAGGCACCCAGACCCCTCTAGAGCCTCTCAGGACAGTTTTAAATGCCTCCAGACCCTTCTAGACCCCCTCAGGACCATTCTAAAAGCCCCAGACACTTCTAATGCCGCTCAGGACCCTTCTAAAGGCCCCCAGACCCTTCTAATGCCCCTCAGGGCCTTTCTAAAGTACCCCAGACACTTCTAGAACCTCTCAGGGCCTTTCTATATGACCCCAGACCCTTGTAATGCCCCTCAGGGCCTTTCTAAAGGCCCCGATACCCTTCTAATGACCCTCAGGACATTTCTAAAGGCCGCCAGACCCTTCAAGAGCCCCTCAGGACATTTCTAAAGGCACCCAGACCCTTCTAATGCCACTCAGGGCCTTTCTAAAGGCCGCGAGACCCTTATAATCCCCCTGAGGACCTTTAAAAAGGCCCCCAGACCCTTCTGGACCCCCTCAGGACGCTTCTAATAGACCCCAGACCCTTCTAGAGCCCCTCAGGGCCTTTCTAAAGGCCTCCACACCCTTCTAATGACCCTCAAGACCCATGTAAAGCCCCCCAGACCCTTCTAGATTGCCTCAGGACACATCCAAAAGCCCACAGACCCTTCTAATGCCTTTCAGGGCCTTTCTAAAGGCCTCCACACCCTTCTAATGACTCTCAAGACCCATGTAAAGGCCCCAAGACCCTTCTAGATTGCCTCAGGACCCATCTAAAAGCCCTCAGACCCTTCTAATGCCTTTCAGGACCCTTATGAAGGCCACAAGACCCTTCTAATGCCCCTCAGGACCTTTCTAAAGGCCCTCAGACCCTTCTAATGCCCCTCAGGGCATTTATAAAGGTTCCCAGACCCTTCTAGAGCCCATCAGGACCCTTATAAAGGCCCCCAGACCATTCTAGACCCCCTCAGGACACTTCTAAATCCCGCAGACCATTCTAATGCCCGTCAGGGCCTTTATAAAGGTCCCCAGACCCTTCTACTGCCCCTCAGGAGCATTCTAAAGGCCCCCAGACCATTCTAATGCCCCACACGGCCTTTCTAAAGGTCCCCAGACTCTTCTAGAGCCCCTCAAGACCCTTCTAAAGGCCCCCAGACCCTTATAGAGCCCCTCAGGACCCTTCTAATGTCCCCCAGACCCTGCTAATTCCCCTCAGGGCTTTTATAAGGGCCACAAGACCCTTCTAATGCCCCTCAGGACCCTTATAAAGGCACCCAGACCCTTCTAGAGCATCTCAGGACAGTTTTAAATGCCTCCAGACCCTTCTAGACCCCCTCAGGACCATTCTAAAGGCCCCCAGACCCTTCTAATGCCCCTCAGGACCCTTCTAAAGGCCCCCAGACCCTTCTAATGCCCCTCAGGACCCTTAAAAAGTCCCCCAGACCCTTCTAATGCCCCGCAGGGCCTTTCTAAATTACCCCAGACACTTCTAGAACCTCTCAGGGCCTTTCTATATGACCCCAGACCCTTGTAATGCCCCTCAGGGCCTTTCTAAAGGCCCCCACACCCTTCTAATGACCCTCAGGACATTTCTAAAGGCACCCAGACCCTTCTAATGCCACTCAGGGCCTTTCTAAAGGCCGCGAGACCCTTATAATCCCCCTGAGGACCTTTAAAAAGGCACCCAGACCCTTCTGGACCCCCTCAGGACGCTTCTAATAGCCCCCAGACCCTTCTAGAGCCCCTCAGGGCCTTTCTAAAGGCCTCCACACCCTTCTAATGACCCTCAAGACCCATGTAAAGGCCCCCAGACCCTTCTAGATTGCCTCAGGACCCATCTAAAAGCCCCCAGACCCTTCTAATGCCTTTCAGGGCCTTTCTAAAGGCCTCCACACCCTTCTAATGACCCTCAAGACCCATGTAAAGGCCCCCAGACCCTTCTAGATTGCCTCAGGACCCATCTAAAAGACCCCAGACCCTTCTAATGCCTTTCAGGACCCTTATGAAGGCCACAAGACCCTTCTAATGCCCCTCAGGACCTTTCTAAAGGCCCTCAGACCCTTCTAATGCCCCTCAGGGCATTTATAAAGGTTCCCAGACCCTTCTAGAGCCCGTCAGGACCCTTATAAAGGCCCCCAGACCATTCTAGAGCCCCTCAGGACACTTCTAAAGGCCCGCAGACCATTCTAATGCCCGTCAGGGCCTTTATAAAGGTCCCCAGACCCTTCTACTGCCCCTCAGGAGCATTCTAAAGGCACCCAGACCCTTCTAATGCCCCACAGGGCCTTTCTAAATGTACCCCAGACACTTATAGAGCCCCTCAGGACCCTTCTAATGTCCCCCAGACCCTGCTAATTCCCCTCAGGGCTTTTATAAGGGCCACAAGACCCTGCTGATTCCCCTCAGGGCTTTTATAAGGGCCACAAGACCCTTCTAATGCCCCTCAGGACCCTCATAAAGGCCCCCAGACCCTTCTAATGCCCCGCAGGGCCTTTCTAAATTACCCCAGACACTTCTAGAACCTCTCAGGGCCTTTCTATATGACCCCAGACCCTTGTAATGCCCCTCAGGGCCTTTCTAAAGGCCCCCACACCCTTCTAATGACCCTCAGGACATTTCTAAAGGCCCCCAGACCATTCAAGAGCCCCTCAGGACATTTCTAAAGGCACCCAGACCCTTCTAATGCCACTCAGGGCCTTTCTAAAGGCTTCGAGACCCTTATAATCCCCCTGAGGACCTTTAAAAAGGCCCCCAGACCCTTCTGGACCCCCTCAGGACGCTTCTAATAGCCCCCAGACCCTTCTAGAGCCCCTCAGGGCCTTTCTAAAGGCATCCACACCCTTCTAATGACCCTCAAGACCCATGTAAAGGCCCCCAGACCCTTCTAGATGGCATCAGGACCCATCAAAACGCCCCCAGACCCTTCTAATGCCTTTCAGGGCCTTTCTAAAGGCCTCCACACCCATCTAATGACCCTCAAGACCCATGTAAAGGCCCCCAGACCCTTCTAGATTGCCTCAGGACCCATCTAAAAGACCCCAGACCCTTCTAATGCATTTCAGGACCCTTATGAAGGCCACAAGACCCTTCTAATGCCCCTGAGGGCATTTATAAAGGCCCCCAGACCATTCTAGAGCCCCTCAGGACAATTCTAAAGGCCCGCAGACTATTCTAATGCCCGTCAGGGCCTTTATAAAGGTCCCCAGACCCTTCTACTGCCCCTAAGAAGCATTCTAAAGGCACCCAGACCCTTCTAATGCCCCACAGGGCCTTTCTAAAGGTCCCTCAGACCCTTAGAGAGCCCCTCAGGACCCTTCTAATGTCCCCCAGACCCTGCTAATTCCCCTCAGGGCTTTTATAAGGCCACAAGACCCTTCTAATGCCCCTCAGGACCCTTATAAAGGCACCCAGACCCCTCTAGAGCCTCTCAGGACAGTTTTAAATGCCTCCAGACCCTTCTAGACCCCCTCAGGACCATTCTAAAAGCCCCAGACACTTCTAATGCCGCTCAGGACCCTTCTAAAGGCCCCCAGACCCTTCTAATGCCCCTCAGGGCCTTTCTAAAGTACCCCAGACACTTCTAGAACCTCTCAGGGCCTTTCTATGTGACCCCAGACCCTTGTAATGCCCCTCAGGGCCTTTCTAAAGGCCCCCATACCCTTCTAATGACCCTCAGGACATTTCTAAAGGCCGCCAGACCCTTCAAGAGCCCCTCAGGACAATTCTAAAGGCACCCAGAACCTTCTAATGCCACTCAGGACCTTTCTAAAGGCCGCGAGACCCTTATAATCCCCCTGAGGACCTTTAAAAAGGCACCCAGACCCTTCTGGACCCCCTCAGGACGCTTCTAATAGACCCCAGACCCTTCTAGAGCCCCTCAGGGCCTTTCTAAAGGCCTCCACACCCTTCTAATGACCCTCAAGACCCATGTAAAGGCCCCCAGACCCTTCTAGATTGCCTCAGGACCCATCCAAAATTCCCAGACCCTTCTAATGCCTTTCAGGGCCTTTCTAAATGCCTCCACACCCTTCTAATGACCCTCAAGACCCATGTAAAGGCCCCAAGACCCTTCTAGATTGCCTCAGGACCCATCTAAAAGCCCTCAGACCCTTCTAATGCCTTTCAGGACCCTTATGAAGGCCACAAGACCCTTCTAATGCCCCTCAGGACCTTTCTAAAGGCCCTCAGACCCTTCTAATGCCCCTCAGGGCATTTATAAAGGTTCCCAGACCCTTCTAGAGCCCGTCAGGACCCTTATAAAGGCCCCCAGACCATTCTAGAGCCCCTGAAGACCCTTCTAAAGGTTCCCAGACCCTTATAGAGCCCCTCAGGACCCTTCTAAAGTCCCCCAGACCCTGCTAATTCCCCTCAGGGCTTTTATAAGGGCCCCCAGACCCATCTAATGCCCCTCAGGACATTTCTAAAGGCCCCCAGACCCTTCTAGAGCCCCTCAGGACATTTCTAAAGGCACCCAGACCCTTCTAATGCCACTCAGGGCCTTTCTAAAGGCCGCGAGACCCTTATAATCCCCCTGAGGACCTTTAAAAAGGCCCCCAGACCCTTCTGGACCCCCTCAGGACGCTTCTAATAGACCCCAGACCCTTCTAGAGCCCCTCAGGGCCTTTCTAAAGGCCTCCACACCCTTCTAATGACCCTCAAGACCCATGTAAAGCCCCCCAGACCCTTCTAGATTTCCTCAGGACACATCCAAAAGCCCCCAGACCCTTCTAATGCCTTTCAGGGCCTTTCTAAAGGCCTCCACACCCTTCTAATGACTCTCAAGACCCATGTAAAGGCCCCCAGACCATTCTAGATTGCCTCAGGACCCATCTAAAAGCCCTCAGACCCTTCTAATGCCTTTCAGGACCCTTATGAAGGCCACAAGACCCTTCTAATGCCCCTCAGGACCTTTCTAAAGGCCCTCAGACCCTTCTAATGCCCCTCAGGGCATTTATAAAGGTTCCCAGACCCTTCTAGAGCCCGTCAGGACCCTTATAAAGGCCCCCAGACCATTCTAGACCCCCTCAGGACACTTCTAAATCCCGCAGACCATTCTAATGCCCGTCAGGGCCTTTATAAAGGTCCCCAGACCCTTCTACTGCCCCTCAGGAGCATTCTAAAGGCCCCCAGACCATTCTAATGCCCCACACGGCCTTTCTAAAGGTCCCCAGACTCTTCTAGAGCCCCTCAAGACCCTTCTAAAGGCCCCCAGACCCTTATAGAGCCCCTCAGGACCCTTCTAATGTCCCCCAGACCCTGCTAATTCCCCTCAGGGCTTTTATAGGGGCCACAAGACCCTTCTAATGCCCCTCAGGACCCTTATAAAGGCACCCAGACTCTTCTAGAGCCTCTCAGGACAGTTTTAAAAGCCTCCAGACCCTTCTAGACCCCCTCAGGACCATTCTAAAGGCCCCCAGACCCTTCTAATGCCCCTCAGGACCCTTCTAAAGGCCCCCAGACCCTTCTAATGCCCCTCAGGACCCTTATAAAGTCCCCCAGACCCTTCTAATGCCCCGCAGGGCCTTTCTAAATTACCCCAGACACTTCTAGAACCTCTCAGGGCCTTTCTATATGACCCCAGACCCTTGTAATGCCCCTCAGGGCCTTTCTAAAGGCCCCCACACCCTTCTAATGACCCTCAGGACATTTCTAAAGGCACCCAGACCCTTCTAATGCCACTCAGGGCCTTTCTAAAGGCCGCGAGACCCTTATAATCCCCCTGAGGACCTTTAAAAAGGCACCCAGACCCTTCTGGACCCCCTCAGGACGCTTCTAATAGCCCCCAGACCCTTCTAGAGCCCCTCAGGGCCTTTCTAAATGCCTCCACACCCTTCTAATGACCCTCAAGACCCATGTAAAGGCCCCCAGACCCTTCTAGATTGCCTCAGGACCCATCTAAAAGCCCCCAGACCCTTCTAATGCCTTTCAGGGCCTTTCTAAAGGCCTCCACACCCTTCTAATGACCCTCAAGACCCATGTAAAGGCCCCCAGACCCTTCTAGATTGCCTCAGGACCCATCTAAAAGACCCCAGACCCTTCTAATGCCTTTCAGGACCCTTATGAAGGCCACAAGACCCTTCTAATGCCCCTCAGGACCTTTCTAAAGGCCCTCAGACCCTTCTAATGCCCCTCAGGGCATTTATAAAGGTTCCCAGACCCTTCTAGAGCCCGTCAGGACCCTTATAAAGGCCCCCAGACCATTCTAGAGCCCCTCAGGACACTTCTAAAGGCCCGCAGACCATTCTAATGCCCGTCAGGGCCTTTATAAAGGTCCCCAGACCCTTCTACTGCCCCTCAGGAGCATTCTAAAGGCACCCAGACCCTTCTAATGCCCCACAGGGCCTTTCTAAAGGTACCCCAGACACTTATAGAGCCCCTCAGGACCCTTCTAATGTCCCCCAGACCCTGCTAATTCCCCTCAGGGCTTTTATAAGGGCCACAAGACCCTGCTGATTCCCCTCAGGGCTTTTATAAGGGCCACAAGACCCTTCTAATGCCCCTCAGGACCCTTATAAAGGCCCCCAGACCCTTCTAATGCCCCGCAGGGCCTTTCTAAATTACCCCAGACATTTCTAGAACCTCTCAGGGCCTTTCTATATGACCCCAGACCCTTGTAATGCCCCTCAGGGCCTTTCTAAAGGCCCCCACACCCTTCTAATGACCCTCAGGACATTTCTAAAGGCCCCCAGACCATTCAAGAGCCCCTCAGGACATTTCTAAAGGCACCCAGACCCTTCTAATGCCACTCAGGGCCTTTCTAAAGGCTTCGAGACCCTTATAATCCCCCTGAGGACCTTTAAAAAGGCCCCCAGACCCTTCTGGACCCCCTCAGGACGCTTCTAATAGCCCCCAGACCCTTCTAGAGCCCCTCAGGGCCTTTCTAAAGGCCTCCACACCCTTCTAATGACCCTCAAGACCCATGTAAAGGCCCCCAGACCCTTCTAGATTGCCTCAGGACCCATCCAAAAGCCCCCAGACCCTTCTAATGCCTTTCAGGGCCTTTCTAAAGGCCTCCACACCCTTCTAATGACTCTCAAGACCCATGTAAAGGCCCCAAGACCCTTCTAGATTGCCTCAGGACCCATCTAAAAGCCCTCAGACCCTTCTAATGCCTTTCAGGACCCTTATGAAGGCCACAAGACCCTTCTAATGCCCCTCAGGACCTTTCTAAAGGCCCTCAGACCCTTCTAATGCCCCTCAGGGCATTTATAAAGGTTCCCAGACCCTTCTAGAGCCCGTCAGGACCCTTATAAAGGCCCCCAGACCATTCTAGAGCCCCTGAAGACCCTTCTAAAGGTTCCCAGACCCTTATAGAGCCCCTCAGGACCCTTCTAAAGTCCCCCAGACCCTGCTAATTCCCCTCAGGGCTTTTATAAGGGCCCCCAGACCAATCTAATGCCCCTCAGGACATTTCTAAAGGCACCCAGACCCTTCTAGAGCCCCTCAGGACATTTCTAAAGGCACCCAGACCCTTCTAATGCCACTCAGGGCCTTTCTAAAGGCCGCGAGACCCTTATAATCCCCCTTAGGGCCTTTGAAGAGGCCCCCAGACCCTTCTGGACCCCCTCAGGACGATTCTAATAGCCCCCAGACCCTTCTAGAGCCCCTCAGGGCCTTTCTAAAGGCCTCCACACCCTTCTAATGACCCTCAAGACCCATGTAAAGGCCCCCAGACCCTTCTAGATTGCCTCAGGACCCATCTAAAAGCCCCCAGACCCTTCTAATGCCTTTCAGGGCCTTTCTAAAGGCCTCCACACCATTCTAATGACCCTCAAGACCCATGTAAAGGCCTCTAGACCCTTCTAGATTGCCTCAGGACCCATCTAAAAGACCCCAGACCCTTCTAATGCTTTTCAGGACCCTTATGAAGGCCACAAGACCCTTCTAATGCCCCTCAGGACCTTTCTAAAAGCCTCCAGACCCTTCTAATGCCCTTCAGGGCCCTTATAAAGGCCCCCAGACCCTTCTAATGCCCCTCAGGGCTTTTCTAAAGGCCCCCATACCCTTCTAATGCCCCTCAGGACATTTCTAAAGGCCCCCAGACCCTTCTAGACCCCTCAGGACATTTCTAAAGGCACCCAGACCCTTCTAATGCCACTCAGGGCCTTTCTAAAGGCCGCGAGACCCTTATAATCCCCCTGAGGGCCTTTAAAAAGGCCCCCAGACCCTTCTGGACCCCCTCAGGACGCATCTAATAGCCCCCAGACCCTTCTAGAGCCCCTCAGGGCCTTTCTAAAGGCCTCCACACCCTTCTAATGACCCTCAAGACCCATGTAAAGGCCTCTAGACCCTTCTAGATTTGCTCAAGACCCACCTAAAAGACCCCAGACCCTTCTAATGCCTTTCAGGACCCTTATGAAGGCCACAAGACCCTTCTAATGCCCCTCAGGACCATTCTAAAGGCCCTCAGACCCTTCTAATGCCCCTCAGGGCATTTATAAAGGTTCCCAGACCCTTCTAGAGCCCGTCAAGACCCTTATAAAGGCCCCCAGACCATTCTAGAGCCCCTCAGGACACTTCTACAGGCCCGCAGACCATTCTAATGCCCGTCAGGGCCTTTCTAAAGGTCCCCAGACCCTTCTACTGCCCCTCAGGAGCATTCTAAAAGCCCCCAGACCCTTCTAATGCCCCACAGGGCCTTTCTAAAGGTCCCCAGACCCTTCTAGAGCACCTGAAGACCCTTCTAAAGGCCCCCAGACCCTTGTAATGCCCCTCAAGGCCTTTCTAAAGTACGCCATACACTTCTAGAAACTATCAGGACCTTTCTATATGACCCGAGACCATTCTAATGCCCCTCAGGACCTTTCTAAAGGCCCTCAGACCCTTCTAATGCCCCTCAGGGCATTTATAAAGGTTTCCAGACCATTTTAGAGCCCGTCAGGACACTTATAAAGGTACCCAGACCCTTCTACTGCCCCTCAGGAGCATTCTAAAGGCCCCCAGACCCTTCTAATGCCCCACAGGGCCTTTCTAAAGGTCCCCAGACCCTTCTAGAGCCCCTGAAGACCCTTCAAAAGGCCCCCAGACCATTATAGAGCCACTCAGGACCCTTCTAAAGTCCCCCAGACACTGCTAATTCCTCTCAGGGCTTTTATAAGGGCACCCAGACCCTTCTAATGCCCCTCAGGACCCTTATAAAGGCACCCAGACCCTTCTAGAGCCTATCAGGACAGTTTTAAATGCCTCCAGACCCTTCTAGACCCCCTCAGGACCATTCTAAAGGCCCCCAGACCCTTCTAATGCCCCTGAGGGCCTTTCTAAAGGCCCCCAGACCCTTGTAATGCCCCTCAGGGCCTTTTTAAAGGCCCCCAGACCCTTCTAATGCCCGTCAGGACATTTCTAAAGGCCCCCAGACCCTTCTAGACCCGCTCAGGACATTTCTAAAGGCACCCAGAACATTCTAATGCCACTCAGGGCCTTTCTAAAGACCCCCAGACCCTTCTAGAGCCCCTCAGGACATATCTAAAGGCCCCCAGACCCTTCTAGAGCCTCTCAGGACATTTATAAAGGCACCCAGAGCCTTCTAATGCCACTCAGGGCCTTTCTAAATGCTGCGAGACCCTTATAATCCCCCTAAGGACCTTTAAAAAGGCCCCCAGACCCTTCTGGACCCCCTCAGGACGCTTCTAATAGACCCCAGACCCTTCTAGAGCCCCTCAGGGCCTTTCTAAAGGCCTCCACACCCTTCTAATGACCCTCAAGACCCATGTAAAGGCCCCCAGACCCTTCTAGATGGCATCAGGACCCATCAAAACGCCCCCAGACCCTTCTAATGCCTTTCAGGGCCTTTCTAAAGGCCTCCACACCCTTCTAATGACCCTCAAGACCCATGTAAAGGCCCCCAGACCCTTCTAGATTGCCTCAGGACCCATCTAAAAGACCCCAGACCCTTCTAATGCATTTCAGGACCCTTATGAAGGCCACAAGACCATTCTAATGCCCCTGAGGGCATTTATAAAGGCCCCCAGACCGTTCTAGAGCCCCTCAGGACAATTCTAAAGGCCCGCAGACTATTCTAATGCCCGTCAGGGCCTTTCTAAAGTACCCCAGACACTTCTAGAACCTCTCAGGTCCTTTCTATATGATCCGAGAGCCTTGTAATGCCCCTCAGGGCCTTTCTAAAGACCCCCATACCCTTCTAATGCCCCTCAGGACATTTCTAAAGGCCCCCAGACCCTTCTAGAGCCCCTCAGGACATATCTAAAGGCCCCCAGACCCTTCTAGAGCCCCTCAGGACATTTATAAAGGCACCCAGAGCCTTCTAATGCCACTCAGGGCCTTTCTAAATGCTGCGAGACCCTTATAATCCCCCTAAGGACCTTTAAAAAGGCCCCCAGACCCTTCTGGACCCCCTCAGGACGCTTCTAATAGCCCCCAGACCCTTCTAGAGCCCCTCAGGGCCTTTCTAAAGGCCTCCACACCTTTCTAATGACCCTCAAGACCCATGTAAAGGCCCCCAGACCCTTCTAGATCGCCGCAGGACCCATCTAAAAGCCCCCAGACCCTTCTAATGCCTTTCAGGACCATTATGAAGGCCACAAGACCCTTCTAATGCCCCTGAGGACCTTTCTAAAGGCCCTCAGACCCTTCTAATGCCCCTCAGGGCATTTATAGTGGTTCCCAGACCATTCTAGACCCCCTCAGGACCATTCTAAAGGCCCCCAGACCCTTCTAATGCCCCACAGGTCCTTTCTAAAGGTCCCCAGACCCTTCTAGAGCCCCTGAAGACCCTTCTAAAGGCCCCCAGACCCTTATAGAGCCCCTCAGGACCCTTCTGAAGTCCTCCAGACCCTGCTAATTCTCCTCAGGGCTTTTATAAGGGCACCCAGACCCTTCTAATGCCCCTCAGGACGCTTATAAAGGCACCCAGACCCTTCTAGAGCCTCCCAGGACAGTTTTAAATGCCTCCAGACCCTTCTAGACCCCCTCAGGACCATTCTAAAGGCCCCCAGACCCTTCTAATGCCCCTCAGGGCCTTTCTAAAGGCCCCCATACCCTTTTAATGCCCCTCAGGTCATTTCTAAAGGCACCCAGACCCTTCTAATGCCTCTCAGGGCCTTTCTAAAGGACGCGAGACCCTTATAATCCCCCTGAGGGCCTTTAAAAAGGCCCCCAGACCCTTCTGGACCCCCTCAGGACGCTTCTAATAGCCCCCAGACCCTTCTAGAGCCCCTCAGGGCCTTTCTAAAGGCCTCCACACCCTTCTAATAACCCTCAAGACCCATGTAAAGGCCCCCAGACCCTTCTAGATTGCCTCAGGACCCATCTAAAAGCCCCCAGACCCTTCTAATGCCTTTCAGGACCCTTATGAAGGCCACAAGACCCTTCTAATGCCCCTCAGGACCTTTCTAAAGGCCCTCAGACCCTTCTAATGCCCCTCAGGGCATTTATAAAGGTTCCCAGACCCTTCTAGAACCCGTCAGGACACTTATAAATGTCCCCAGACCCTTCTACTGCCCCTCAGGAGCATTCTAAAGGCCTCTAGACCCTTCTAATGCCCCACAGGGCCTTTCTAAAGGTCCCCAGACCCTTCTAGAGCCCCTGAAGACCCTTCTAAAGGCTCCCAGACCCTTATAGAACCCCTCAGGACCCTTCTAAAGTCCCCCAGACCCTGCTAATTCCTCTCAGGGCTTTTATAAAGGCACCCAGACCCTTCTAGAGCCTCTCAGGACAGTTTTAAATGCCTCCAGACCCTTCTAGACCCCCTCAGGACCATTCTAAAGGCACCCAGACTCTTCTAATGCCCCTCAGGGCCTTTCTATATGACCCCAGGCCCTTGTAATGCCACTCAGGGCCTTTCTAAAGGCCGCGAGACCCTTATAATCCCCCTGAGGGCCTTTAAAAAGGCCCCCAGACCCTTCTGGACCCACTCAGGACGCTTCTAATAGCCCCCAGACCCTTCTAGAGCCCCTCAGGGCCTTTCTAAAGGCCTCCACACCCTTCTATTGACCCTCAAGACCCATGTAAAGGCCCCTAGACCCTTCTAGATTGCTTCAGGACCCATCTAAAAGCCCCCAGACCCTTCTAATGCCTTTCAGGACCCTTATCAAGGACACAAGACCCTTCTAATGCCCCTCAGGACCTTTCTAAAGGCCCTCAGACCCTTCTAATGCCCCTCAGGGCATTTATAAAGGTTCCCAGACCCTTCTAGAGCCCGTCAGGACCGTTATAAAGGCCCCCAGAACATTCTAGAGCCTCTCAGGACACTTCTAAATCCCGCAGACCATTCTAATGCCCGTCAGGGCCTTTATAAACGTCCCCAGACCCTTCTACTGCCCCTCAGGAGCATTCTAAAGGCCCCCAGACCCTTCTAATGCCCCACAGGGCCTTTCTAAAGGTCCCCAGACCCTTCTAGAGCCCCTGAAGACCCTTCTAAAGGCCGCCAGACCCTTATAGAGCCCCTCAGGACCCTTCTAAGGACCCAGACCCTTCTAATTCCTTTCAGGGCTTTTATAAGGGCACCCAGACCCTTCTAATGCCCCTCAGGACCCTTATAAAGGCACCCAGACCCTTCTAGAGCCTCTCAGGACAGTTTTAAATGCCTCCAGACCCTTCTAATGCCCCTCAGGACCCTTCTAAAGGCCTCCAGACCCTTCTAATGCCCCTCAGGGCCTTTCTAAAAGCCCCCATACCTTTCTAATGCCCCTCAGGACCTTTCTAAAGGCCCTCAGACCCTTCTAGAGCCCGTCAGGACCCTTATAAAGGTCCCCAGACCCTTCTAGAGCCCGTCAGGACCCTTATAAAGGTCCCCAGACCCTTCTACTGCCCCTCAGGAGCATTCTAAAGGCCCCCAGACCCTTCTAATGCCCCACAGGGCCTTTCTAAAGGTCCCCAGACCCTTCTAGAGCCCCTGAAGACCCTTCTAAAGGCCCCAAGACCCTTATAGAGCCCCTCAGGACCCTTCTAAAGTCCCCCAGACCCTGCTAATTCCCCTCAGGTCTTTTATAAGGGCACCCAGACCCTTCTAAAGCTCCTCAGGACCCTTATAAAGGCACCCAGACCCTTCTAGAGCCTCTCAGGACAGTTTTAAATGCCTCCAGACCCTTCTAGAACCCCTCAGGACCATTCTAAAGGCCCCCAGACCCTTCTAATGCCCCTCAGGGCATTTCTAAAGTACCCCAGACCCTTATAATGCCCCTAAGGTCATTTCTAAAGGCACCCAGACCCTTCTAATGCCACTCAGGGCCTTTCTAAAGGCCGCGAGACCCTTATAATCCCCCTGAGGGCCTTTAAAAAGGCCCCCAGACCTTTCTAGACCCCCTCAGGACGCTTCTAATAGCCCCCAGACCCTTCTAGTGCATTTCAGGGCCTTTCTAAAGGCCTCCACACCCTTCTAATGACCCTCAAGACCCATGTAAAGGACCCTAGACCCTTCTAGATTGCCTCAGGACCCATCTAAAAGCCCCCAGACCCTTCTAATGCCTTTCAGGACCATTATGAAGGCTACAAGACCCTTCTAATGCCCCTCAGGACCTTTCTAAAGGCCCTCAGACCCTTCTAATGCCCCTCAGGGGATATATAAAGGTTCCCAGACCCTTCTAGAGCCCGTCAGGACCCTTATAAAGGCCCCCAGACCATTCTAGAGCCCCTCAGGACACTTCTAAAGGCCTGCAGACCATTCTAATGACCGTCAGGGCCTTTCTAAAGGTCCACAGACCATTCTACTGCCCCTCAGTAGCATTCTAAAGGCCCCCAGACCCTTCTAATGCCCCACAGGGCCTTTCTAAAGGTCCCCAGACCCTTCTAGAGCCCCTGAAGACCCTTCTAAAGGCCCCCAGACCCTTATAGAGCCCCTCAGGACCCTTTTGAAGTCCTCCAGACCCTGCTAATTCTCCTCAGGGCTTTTATAAGGGCACCCAGACCCTTCTAATGCCTTTCAGGACCATTATAAAGGCACCCAGACCCTTCTAGAGCCTCCCAGGACAGTTTTAAATGCCTCCAGACCCTTCTAGACCCCCTCAGGACCATTCTAAAGGCCCCCAGACCCTTCTAATGCCCCTCAGGGCCTTTCTAAAGGCCCCCATACCCTTGTAATGACCCTCAGGTCATTTCTAAAGGCACCCAGACCCTTCTAATGCCACTCAGGGCCTTTCTAAAGGCCGCGAGACCCTTATAATCCCCCTGAGGGCCTTTAAAAAGGCCCCCAGACCCTTCTGGACCCCCTCAGGACGCTTCTAATAGCCCCCAGACCCTTCTAGAGCCCTTCAGGGCCTTTCTAAAGGCCTCCACACCCTTCTAATGACCCTCAAGACCCATGTAAAGGCCCCCAGACCCTTCTAGATTGCCTCAGGACCCATCTAAAAGCCCCCAGACCCTTCAAATGCCTTTCAGGACCCTTATGAAGGCCACAAGACCCTTCTAATGCCCCTCAGGACCTTTCTAAAGGCCCTCAGACCCTTCTAATGCCCCTCAGGGCATTTATAAAGGTTCCCAGACCCTTCTAGAGCCCGTCAGGACCCTTAAAAAGGCCCCCAGACCATTCTAGAGCCCCTCAGGACACTTCTAAAGGCCTGCAGACCATTCTAATGACCGTCAGGGCCTTTCTAAAGGTCCACAGACCCTTCTACTGCCCCTCAGGAGCATTCTAAAGGCCCCCAGACCCTTATAATGCCCCACAGGGCCTTTCTAAAGGTCCCCAGACCCTTCTAGAGCCCCTGAAGACCCTTCTAAAGGCCCCCAGACCCTTATAGAGCCCCTCAGGACCCTTCTAAAGGCCCCCAGACCCTTCTAATGCCCCACAGGGCCTTTCTAAAGGTCCCCAGACCCTTCTAGAGCCCCTGAAGACCCTTCTAAAGGCCCCCAGACCCTTCTAATGCCCCACAGGGCCTTTCTAAAGGTCCCCAGACCCTTTCTTGAGCCACTGAAGACCCTTCTAAAGGCCCCCAGACCCTTATAGAGCCCCTCAGGACCATTCTAAAGGTCCCGAGACCCTGCTAATTCCCCTTAGGGCTTTCATAAGGGCCCCCAGACCCTTCTAATGCCCCTCAGGACCCTTATAAAGGCACACAGACCCTTCTAGAGCCTCTCAGGACAGTTTTAAATGCCTCCAGACCCTTCTAGACCACCTCAGGACCATTCTAAAGGCCCCCAGACCCTTCTAATGCCACTCAGGGCCTTTCTAAAGGCCCCCAGACCCTTCTAATGCCCCTCAGGTCATTTCTAAAGGCACCCAGACCCTTCTAATGCCACTCAGGGCCTTTCTAAAGGCCTCGAGACCCTTATAATCCCCCTGAGGACCTTTAAAAAGGCCCCCAGACCCTTCTGGACCCCCTCAGGACGCATCTAATAGCCCCGAGACCCTTCTAGAGCACCTCAGGCGGTTTCTAAAGGCCTCCACACCCTTCTAATGACCCTCAAGACCCATGTAAAGGCCCCCAGACCCTTCTAGATTGCCTCAGGACCCATCTAAAAGCACCCAGACCCTTCTAATGCCTTTCAGGGCCTTTCTAAAGGCCTCCACACCCTTCTAATGACACTCAAGACCCATGTAAAGGCCCCCAGACCCTTCTAGATTGCCTCAGGACCCATCTAAAAGCCCCCAGACCCTTCCAATACCTTTCAGGACCCTTATGAAGGCCACAAGACCCTTCTACTGCCCCTCAGGACCTTTCTAAAGGCGCTCAGACCATTCTAATGCCCCTCAGGGCATTTATAAAGGTTCCCAGACCCTTCTAGAGCCCGTCAGGACCCTTATAAAGGCCCCCAGACCCTTCTACTGCCCATCAGGAGCATTCTAAAGGCCCCCAGACCCTTCTAATGCCCGACAGGGCCTTTCTAAATGTCCCCAGACACCTCTAGACCCCCTGAAGTCCCTTCTAAAGGCCCCCAGACCCTTATAGAGCCCCTCAGGACCCTTCTAAAGTCCCCCAGACCCTTCTAATGCCTCTCAGGGTCTTTCTAAATACCCCAGACACTTCTAGAACCTCTCAGGGCCTTTCTATATGACCCCAGGCCCTTGTAATGCCACTCAGGGCCTTTCTAAAGACCGCGAGACCCTTATAATCCCCCTGAGGGCCTTTAAAAAGGCCCCCAGACCCTTATGGACCCCCTCAGGACGCTTCTAATAGCCCCCGGACCCTTCTAGAGCCCCTCAGGGCCTTTCTAAAGGCCTCCACACCCTTCTAATGACCCTGAAGACCCATGTAAAGGCCCCTAGACCCTTCTAGATTGCCTCAGGACCCATCTAAAAGCCCCCAGACCCTTCTAATGCCTTTCAGGGCATTTATAAAGGTTCCCAGACCCTTCTAGAGCCCGTCAGGACACTTCTAAATGCCTGCAGACCATTCTAATGACCGTCAGGGCCTTTCTAAAGGTCCACAGACCATTCTACTGCCCCTCAGGAGCATTTTAAAGGCCCCCAGACCCATCTAATGCCCCACAGGGCCTTTCTAAAGGTCCCCAGACCCTTCTAGAGCCCCTGAAGACCCTTCTAAAGGCCCCCAGACCCTTATAGAGCCCCTCAGGACCCTTCTGAAGTCCCCCAGACCCTGCTAATTCTCCTCAGGGCTTTTATAAGGGCACCCAGACCCTTCTAATGCCCCTCAGGACCCTTATAAAGGCACCCAGACCCTTCTAGAGCCTCTCAGGACAGTTTTAAATGCCTCCAGACCCTTCTAGACCCCCTCAGGACCATTCTAAAGGCCCCCAGACCCTTCTAATGCCCCTCAGGGCCTTTCTAACGGCACCCATACTTTTCTAATGCCCCTCAGGTCATTTCTAAAGGCACCCAGACCCTTCTAATGCCACTCAGGGCCTTTCTAAAGGCCGCGAGACCCTTATAATCCTCCTGAGGGCCTTTAAAAAGGCCCCCAGACCTTTCTGGACCCCCTCAGGACGCTTCTAAAGGCCCCCAGACCCTTCTAATGCCCTTCAGGGCCTTTCTATATGACCCCAGGCCCTTGAAATGCCACTTAGGGCCTTTCTAAAGGCCGCGAGACCCTTATAATCCCCCTGAGGGCCTTTAAAAAGGCCCCCAGACCCTTCTGGACCCACTCAGGACGCTTCTAATAGCCCCCAGACCCTTCTAGAGCCCCTCAGGGCCTTTCTAAAGGCCTCCACACCCTTCTAATGACCCTCAAGACCCATGTAAAGGCCCCTAGACCCTTCTAGATTGCCTCAGGACCCATCTAAAAGCCCCCAGACCATTCTAATGCCTTTCAGGACCCTTTTGAAGGCCACAAGACCCTTCTACTGCCCCTCAGGAGCATTCTAAAGGCCCCCAGACCCTTCTAATGCCCCACAGGGCCTTTCTAAAGGTCCCCAGACCCTTCTAGAGCCCCTGAAGTCCCTTCTAAAGGCCCCAAGACCCTTATAGAGCCCTTCAGGGCCTTTCTAAAGGCCTCCACACCATTCTAATGACCCTCAAGACCCATTTAAAGGCCCCCAGACCCTTCTAGATTGCCTCAGGACCCATCTAAAAGAACCCAGACCCTTCTAATGCCTTTCAGGGCCTTTCTAAAGGCCTCCACACCCTTCTAATGACCCTCAAGACCCATGTAAAGGCCCCTAGACCCTTCTAGATTGCCTCAGGACCCATCTAAAAGCCCCCAGAGCCTTCTAATGCCTTTCAGGACCCTTATCAAGGCCACAAGACCCTTCTAATGCCCCTCAGGGCATTTATAAAGGTTCCCAGACCTTTCTAGAGCCCGTCAGGACCCTTATAAAGGCCCCCAGAACATTCTAGAGCCTCTCAGGACACTTCTAAATCTCGCAGACCATTCTAATGCCCGTCAGGGCCTTTATAAACGTCCCCAGACCCTTCTACTGCCCCTCAGGAGCATTCTAAAGGCCCCCAGACCCTTCTAATGCCCCACAGGGCCTTTCTAAAGGTCCTCAGACCCTTCTAGAGCCCCTGAAGACCCTTCTAAATGCCCCCAGACCCTTATAGAGCCCCTCAGGACCCTTCTAAAGGCCCGCAGACCCTGCTAATTCCCCTCAGGGCTTTTATAAGGGCACCCAGACCCTTCTAATGCCCCTCAGGACCCTTATAAAGGCACCCAGACCCTTCTAGAGCCACTCAGGACAGTTTTAAATACCTCCAGACCCTTCTAGACCCCATCAGGACCATTCTAAAGGCCCCCAGACCCTTCTAATTCCACTCAGGACCCTTCTAAAGGCCCCCAGACCCTTCTAATGCCCCTCAAGGCCTTTCTAAAGGCCCCCATACCCTTCTAATGCCCCTCAGGTCATTTCTAAATGCTCCCAGACCCTTCTAATGCTTTTCAGGGCCTTTCTAAAGGCCGCGAGACCCTTATAATCCCCCTGAGGGCCTTTAAAAAGGCCCCCAGACCCTTTTAGAGCCCCTCAGGGCTTTTCTAAAGGCCTCCACACCCTTCTAATGACCCTCAAGACCCATGTAAAGGCCCCCAGACCCTTCTAATGCCCCTCAGGACCCTTATAAAGGCACCCAGACCCTTCTAGAGCCTCCCAGGACAGTTTTAAATGCCTCCAGACCCTTCTAGACCCCCTCAGGACCATTCTAAAGGCCCCCAGACCCTTCTAATGCCCCTCAGGGCCTTTCTAAAGGCCCCCATACCCTTGTAATGACCCTCAGGTCATTTCTAAAGGCACCCAGACCCTTCTAATGCCACTCAGGGCCTTTCTAAAGGCCGCGAGACCCTTATAATCCCCCTGAGGGCCTATAAAAGGCCCCCAGACCCTTCTGGACCCCCTCAGGACGCTTCTAATAGCCCCCAGACCCTTCTAGAGCCCTTCAGGGCCTTTCTAAAGGCCTCCACACCCTTCTAATGACCCTCAAGACCCATGTAAAGGCCCCCAGACCCTTCTAGATTGCCTGAGGACCCATCTAAAAGCCCCCAGACCCTTCTAATGCCTTTCAGGGCCTTTCTAAAGGCCTCCACACCCTTCTAATGACCCTCAAGACCCATGTAAAGGCCCCTAGACCCTTCTAGATTGCCTCAGGACCCATCTAAAAGCCCCCAGACCCTTCTAATGCCTTTCAGGACCCTTATGAAGGCCACAAGACCCTTCTAATGCCCCTCAGGACCTTTCTAAAGGCCCTCAGACCCTTCTAGAACCGGTCAGGACCCTTATAAAGGTCCCCAGACCCTTCTAGAGCCCGTCAGGACCCTTATAAAGGTATCCAGACCCTTCTACTGCCCCTCAGGAGCATTCTAAAGGCCCCCAGACCCTTCTAATGACCCACAGGGCCTTTCTAAAGGTCCCCAGACCCCTCTAGAACCCCTGAAGACCCTTCTAAAGGCCCCCAGACCCTTATAGAGCCCCTCAGGACCCTTCTAAAGTCCCCCAGACCCTGCTAATTCCCCTCAGGGCTTTTATAAGGGCACCCAGACCGTTCTAATGCTCCTCAGGACCCTTATAAAGGCACCCAGACCCTTCTAGAGCCTCTCAGGACAGTTTTAAATGCCTCCAGACCCTTCTAGACCCCCTCAGGACCATTCTAAAGGCCCCCAGACCCTTCTAATGCCCCTCAGGGCCTTTCTAAAGTACCCCAGACACTTCTAGAACCTCTCAGGGCCTTTCTATATGACCCCAGGCCCTTGTAATGCCACTCAGGGCCTTTCTAAATGCCGCGAGACCCTTATAATTCCCCTTGAGGGCCTTTAAAAAGTCCCCCAGACCCTTCTGGACCCTCTCAGGACGATTCTAATAGCCCACAGACCCTTCTAGAGCCCCTCAGGGCCTTTCTAAAGCCCTCCACACCCTTCTAATGACCCTCAAGACCCATGTAAAGGCCCCCAGACCCTTCTAGATTGCCTGAAGACCCATCTAAAAGCCCCCAGACCCTTCTAATGCCTTTCAGGGCCTTTCTAAAGGCCTCCACACCCTTCTAATGACCCTCAAGACCCATGTAAAGGCCCCTAGACCCTTCTAGATTGCCTCAGGACCCATCTAAAAGCCCCCAGACCCTTCTAATGCCTTCCAGGACACTTATGAAGGCCACAAGACCCTTCTAATGCCCCTCAGGACCTTTCTAAAGGCCCTCAGACCCTTCTAATGCACCTCAGGGCATTTATAAAGGTTCCCAGACCCTTCTAGAGCACGTCAGGACACTTATAAAGGTCTCCAGACCCTTCTACTGCCCCTCAGGAGCATTCTAAAGACCCTCAGACCCTTCTAATGCCCCCCAGGGCCTTTCTAAAGGTCCCCAGACCCTTCTAGAGCCCCTGAAGACCCTTCTAAAGGCCCCGAGACCATTCTAATGCCACACAGGACCCTTATAAAGGCACCCAGACCCTTCTAGAGCCTCTCAGGACAGTTTTAAATGCCTCCAGACCCTTCTAGACCCCCTCAGGACCATTCTAAAGGCCCCCAGACCCTTCTAATGCCCCTCAGGACTTTTCTAAAGGCCCTCAGACCCTTCTAATGCCCCTTAGGGCATTTATAAAGGTTCCCAGACCCTTCTAGAGCATGTCAGGACCCTTATAAAGGCCCCCAGACCATTCTAGAGCCCCTCAGGACACTTCTAAAGGCCCGCAGACCATTCTAATGCCCGTCAGGGCCTTATAAAGGTCCCCAGACCCTTCTACTGCCCCTCAGGAGCATTCTAAAGGCCCCCAGACCCTTCTAATGCCCCACAGGGTCTTTCTAAAGGTCCCCAGACCCTTCTAGAGCCCCTGAAGACCTTTCTAAAGGCCGCCAGACCCTTATAGATCCCCTCAGGACCCTTCTAAAGGCCCCCAGGCCCTTCTAGAGCCTATCAGGACAGTTTTAAATGCCTCCAGACCCTTCTAGACCCCCTCAGGACCATTCTAAAGGCCCCCAGACCCTTCTAATGCCCCTCAGGGCCTTTCTAAAGGCACCCAAACCCTTCTAATGCCACTCAGGGTCTTTCTAAAGGCCGCGAGACCCTTATAATCCCCCTGAGGGCCTTTAAAAAGGCCCCCAGACACTTCTAGACCCCCTCAGAACGCTTCTAATAGCCCCCAGACCCTTCTAGAGCCCCTCAGGGCCTTTCTAAAGGCCTCCACACCCTTCTAATGACCCTCAAGACCCATGTAAAGGCCCCCAGACCCTTCTAGATTGCCTCAGGACCCATCTAAAAGCCCCCAGACCATTCTAATGCCTTTCAGGGCCTTTCTAAAGGCCTCCACACCCTTCTAATGACCATCAAGACCCATGTAAAGGCCCCTAGACCCTTCTAGATTGACTCAGGTCCCATCTAAAAGCCCCCAGACCCTTCTAATGCCTTTCAGGACCCTTATGAAGGCCACAAGACCCTTCTAATGCCCCTCAGGACCTTTCTAAAGGCCCTCAGACCCTTCTAATGCCCCTCAGGGCATTTATAAAGGTTCCCAGACCATTCTAGAGCCCGTCAGGACACTTATAAAGGTCCCCAGACCATTCTACTGCCCTTCAGGAGCATTCTAAAGGACCTCAGACCCTTCTAATACCCCACAGGGCCTTTCTAAAGGTCCCCAGACCCTTCTAGAGCCCCTGAAGACCCTTCTAAAGGCCCCCAGACCCTTCTAATGCCACACAGGGCCTTTCTAAAGGTCCCCCGACCCTTATAGAGCCCCTCAGGACCCTTCTAAAGTCCCCCAGACCCTGCTAATTCCCCTCAGGGCTTTTATAAGGGCACCCAGACCCTTCTAAAGCTCCTCAGGACCCTTATAAAGGCACCCAGACCCTTCTAGAGCCTCTCAGGACAGTTTTAAATGCCTCCAGACCCTTCTAGAACCCCTCAGGACCATTCTAAAGGACCCCAGACCCTTCTAATGCCCCTCAGGGCCTTTCTATATGACCCCAGGCCCTTGTAATGCCACTCAGGGCCTTTCTAAAGGCCGCCAGACCCTTATAATCCCCCTGAGGGCCTTTAAAAAGGCCCCCAGACCCTTCTGGACCCACTCAGGACCCATCTAAAAGCCCCCAGACCCTTCTAATGCCTTTCAGGGCCTTTCTAAAGGTTTCCACACCCTTCTAATGACCCTCAAGACCCATGTAAAGGCCCCTAGACCCTTCTAGATTGCCTCAGGACCCATCTAAAAGCCCCCAGACCCTTCTAATGCATTTCAGGACCCTTATGAAGGCCACAAGACCCTTCTACTGCCCCTCAGGAGCATTCTAAAGGCCCCCAGACCCTTCTAATGCCCCTTAGGACCTTTCTAAAGGCGCTCAGACCCTTCTAATGCCCCTCAGGGCATTTATAAAGGCTTCCAGACCCTTCTAGAGCCCGTCAGGACACTTATAAAGGTCCCCAGACCCTTCTACTGCCCCTCAGAAGTATTCTAAAGGCCTCCAGACCCTTCTAATGCCCCACAGGGCCTTTCTAATGGTCCCCAGACCCTTCTAGAGCCCCTGAAGACCCGTCTAAAGGCCCCCAGACCCTTATAAAGCCCTTCAGGACCCTTCTAAAGTCCCCCAGACCATGCTAATTCCCCTCAGGGCTTTTATAAGTGCACCCAGACCCTTCTAATGCCCGTAAGGACCCTTATAAAGGCACCCAGACCCTTCTAGAGCCTCTCAGGACAGTTTTAAATGCCTCCAGACCCTTCTAGACCCCCTCAGGACCATTCTAAAGGCCCCCAGACCCTTCTAATGCCCCTCAGGGCCTTTCTATATGACCCCAGGCCCTTGAAATGCCACTCAGGGCCTTTCTAAAGGCCGCGAGACCCTTATAATCCCCCTGAGGGCCTTTAAAAAGGCCCCCAGACCCTTCTGGACCCACTCAGGACGCTTCTAATAGCCCCCAGACCCTTCTAGAGCCCCTCAGGGCCTTACTAAAGGCCTCCACACCCTTCTAATGACCCTCAAGACCCATGTAAAGGCCCCTAGACCCTTCTAGATTGCCTCAGGACCCATCTAAAAGCCCCCAGACCATTCTAATGCCTTTCAGGACCCTTATGAAGGCCACAAGACCCTTCTACTGCCCCTCAGGAGCATTCTAAAGGCCCCCAGACCCTTCTAATGCCCCACAGGGCCTTTCTAAAGGTCCCCAGACCCTTCTAGAGCCCCTGAAGACCCTTCTAAATGCCCCCAGACCCTTATAGAGCCCCTCAGGACCCTTCTAAAGGCCCGCAGACCCTGCTAATTCCCCTCAGGGCTTTTATAAGGGCACCCAGACCCTTCTAATGCCCCTCAGGACCCTTATAAAGGCACCCAGACCCTTCTAGAGCCACTCAGGACAGTTTTAAATACCTCCAGACCCTTCTAGACCCCATCAGGACCATTCTAAAGGCCCCCAGACCCTTCTAATTCCCCTCAGGACCCTTCTAAAGGCCCCCAGACCCTTCTAATGCCCCTCAAGGCCTTTCTAAAGGCCCCCATACCCTTCTAATGCCCCTCAGGTCATTTCTAAAGGCTCCCAGACCCTTCTAATGCTTTTCAGGGCCTTTCTAAAGGCCGCGAGACCCTTATAATCCCCCTGAGGGCCTTTAAAAAGGCCCCCAGACCCTTTTAGAGCCCCTCAGGTCTTTTCTAAAGGCCTCCACACCCTTCTAATGACCCTCAAGACCCATGTAAAGGCCCCCAGACCCTTCTAATGCCTTTCAGGGCCTTTTTATAGGCCTCCACACCCTTCTAATGACCCTCAAGACCCATGTAAAGGCCCCCAGACCCTTCTAGATTGCCTCAGGACCCATCTAAAAGCCCCCAGACCCTTCTAATGCCTTTCAGGACCCTTATGAAGGCCACAAGACCCTTCTAGAGCCCCTCAGGACCTTTCTAAAGGCCCTCAGACCCTTCTAATGCCCCTCAGGGCATTTATAAAGGTTCTCAGACTCTTCTAGAGCACGTCAGGACACTTATAAAGGTCCCCAGACCCTTCTACTGCCCCTCAGGAGCATTCTAAAGGCCCCCAGACCCTTCTAATGCCCCACAGGGCCTTTCTAAAGGTCCCCAGACCCTTCTAGAGCCCCTGAAGACCCTTCTAAAGGCCCCAAGACCATTATAGAGCCCCTCAGGACCCTTCTAAAGTCCCCCAGACCCTGCTAATTCCCCTCAGGGCTTTTATAAGGGCGCCCAGACCCTTCTAAAGCTCCTCAGGACCCTTATAAAGGCACCCAGACCCTTCTAGAGCCTCTCAGGACAGCTTTAAATGCCTCCAGACCCTTCTAGACCCCCTCAGGACCATTCAAAAGGCCCCCAGACCCTTCTAATGCCCCTCAGCCCATTTCTAAAGTACCCCAGACACTTCTAGAACCTCTGAGGGCCTTTCTATATGACCCCAGACCCTTGTAATGCCACTCAGGGCCTTTCTAAAAGCCGCGAGACCCTTATAATCCCCCTGAGGACCTTTAAAAAGGCCCCCAGACCATTCTGGACCCCCTCAGGACGCTTCTAATAGCCCCCAGACCCTTCTAGAGCCCCTCAGGGCCTTTCTAAAGGCCTCCACACCCTTCTAATGACCCTCAAGACCCATGTAAAGGCCCCCAGACCCTTCTAGATTGCCTGAAGACCCATCTAAAAGCCCCCAGACCCTTCTAATGCCTTTCAGGGCCTTTCTAAAGGCCTCCACACCCTTCTAATGACCCTCAAGACCCATGTAAAGGCCCCTAGACCCTTCTAGATTGCCTCAGGACCCATCTAAAAGCCCCCAGACCCTTCTAATGCCTTCCAGGACACTTATGAAGGCCACAAGACCCTTCTAATGCCCCTCAGGACCTTTCTAAAGGCCCTCAGACCCTTCTAATGCCCCTCAGGGCATTTATAAAGGTTCCCAGACCCTTCTAGAGCACGTCAGGACACTTATAAAGGTCTCCAGACCCTTCTACTGCCCCTCAGGAGCATTCTAAAGACCCTCAGACCCTTCTAATGCCCCCCAGGGCCTTTCTAAAGGTCCCCAGACCCTTCTAGAGCCCCTGAAGACCCTTCTAAAGGCCCCGAGACCATTCTAATGCCACACAGGACCCTTATAAAGGCACCCAGACCCTTCTAGAGCCTCTCAGGACAGTTTTAAATGCCTCCAGACCCTTCTAGACCCCCTCAGGACCATTCTAAAGGCCCCCAGACCCTTCTAATGCCCCTCAGGACTTTTCTAAAGGCCCTCAGACCCTTCTAATGCCCCTTAGGGCATTTATAAAGGTTCCCAGACCCTTCTAGAGCATGTCAGGACCCTTATAAAGGCCCCCAGACCATTCTAGAGCCCCTCAGGACACTTCTAAAGGCCCGCAGACCATTCTAATGCCCGTCAGGGCCTTATAAAGGTCCCCAGACCCTTCTACTGCCCCTCAGGAGCATTCTAAAGGCCCCCAGACCCTTCTAATGCCCCACAGGGCCTTTCTAAAGGTCCCCAGACCCTTCTAGAGCCCCTGAAGACCTTTCTAAAGGCCGCCAGACCCTTATAGATCCCCTCAGGACCCTTCTAAAGGCCCCCAGGCCCTTCTAGAGCCTATCAGGACAGTTTTAAATGCCTCCAGACCCTTCTAGACCCCCTCAGGACCATTCTAAAGGCCCCCAGACCCTTCTAATGCCCCTCAGGGCCTTTCTAAAGGCACCCAAACCCTTCTAATGCCACTCAGGGTCTTTCTAAAGGCCGCGAGACGCTTATAATCCCCCTGAGGGCCTTTAAAAAGGCCCCCAGACACTTCTAGACCCCCTCAGAACGCTTCTAATAGCCCCCAGACCCTTCTAGAGCCCCTCAGGGCCTTTCTAAAGGCCTCCACACCCTTCTAATGACCCTCAAGACCCATGTAAAGGCCCCCAGACCCTTCTAGATTGCCTCAGGACCCATCTGAAAGCACCCAGACCCTTCTAATGCCTTTCAGGGCCTTTCTAAAGGACACCACACCCTTCTAATGACACTCAAGACCCATGTAAAGGCCCCCAGACCCTTCTAGATTGCCTCAGGACCCATCTAAAAGCCCCCAGACCCTTCTAATGCATTTCAGGACCCTTATGAAGGCCACAAGACCCTTCTAATGCCCCTCAGGACCTTTGTAAAGGCCCTCAGACCCTTCTAATGCCCCTGAGGGCATTTATAAAGGTTCCCAGACCCTTCTACTGCCCCTCAGGAGCATTCTAAAGGCCCCCAGACCCTTCTAATGCCCCACAGGGCCTTTCTAAAGGTCCCCAGACCCCTCTATAGCCCCTGAGGACCCTTCTAAAGGCCCCCAGACCCTTCTAGAGCCCCTCAGGGCCTTTCTAAAGGCCTCCACACCCTTCTAATGACCCTCAAGACCCATGTAAAGGCCCCTAGACCTATCTAGATTGCCTCAGGACCCATCTAAAAGCCCCCAGACCCTTCTAATGCCTTTCAGGACCCTTATCAAGGCCACAAGAACCTTCTAATGCCCCTCAGGACCTTTCTAAAGGCCCTTAGACCCTTCTAATGCCCCTCAGGGCATTTATAAAGGTTCCCAGACCCTTCTAGAGCCCGTCAGGACACTTATAAAGGTCCCCAGACCCTTCTACTGCCCCTCAGGAGCATTCTAAAGGCCCCCAGACCCTTCTAATGCCCCACAGTGCCTTTCTAAAGGTCCCCAGACCCTTCTAGAGCCCCTGAAGACCCTTCTAAAGGCCCCCAGACCCTTATAGAGCCCTTCAGGGCCTCTCTAAAGGTCTCCACACCATTCTAATGACCCTCAAGACCCATTTAAAGGCGCCCAGACCCTTCTAGAATGCATCAGGAACCATCTAAAAGAACCCAGACCCTTCTAATGCCTTTCAGGGCTTTTCTAAAGGCCTCCACAACCTTCTAATGACCCTCAAGACCCATGTAAAGGCCCCTAGACCCTTCTAGATTGCCTCAGGACCCATCTAAAAGCCCCCAGACCCTTCTAATGCCTTCCAGGACACTTATGAAGGCCACAAGACCCTTCTAATGCCCCTCAGGACCTTTCTAAAGGCCCTCAGACCCTTCTAATGCACCTCAGGGCATTTATAAAGGTTCCCAGACCCTTCTAGAGCACGTCAGGACACTTATAAAGGTCTCCAGACCCTTCTACTGCCCCTCAGGAGCATTCTAAAGACCCTCAGACCCTTCTAATGCCCCCCAGGGCCTTTCTAAAGGTCCCCAGACCCTTCTAGAGCCCCTGAAGACCCTTCTAAAGGCCCCGAGACCATTCTAATGCCACACAGGACCCTTATAAAGGCACCCAGACCCTTCTAGAGCCTTTCAGGACAGTTTTAAATGCCTCCAGACCCTTCTAGACCCCCTCAGGACCATTCTAAAGGCCCCCAGACCCTTCTAATGCCCCTCAGGACTTTTCTAAAGGCCCTCAGACCCTTCTAATGCCCCTTAGGGCATTTATAAAGGTTCCCAGACCCTTCTAGAGCATGTCAGGACCCTTATAAAGGCCCCCAGACCATTCTAGAGCCCCTCAGGACACTTCTAAAGGCCCGCAGACCATTCTAATGCCCGTCAGGGCCTTATAAAGGTCCCCAGACCCTTCTACTGCCCCTCAGGAGCATTCTAAAGGCCCCCAGACCCTTCTAATGCCCCACAGGGCCTTTCTAAAGGTCCCCAGACCCTTCTAGAGCCCCTGAAGACCTTTCTAAAGGCCGCCAGACCCTTATAGAGCCCCTCAGGACCCTTCTAAAGGCCCCCAGGCCCTTCTAGAGCCTATCAGGACAGTTTTAAATGCCTCCAGACCCTTCTAGACCCCCTCAGGACCATTCTAAAGGCCCCCAGACCCTTCTAATGCCCCTCAGGGCCTTTCTAAAGGCACCCAAACCCTTCTAATGCCACTCAGGGTCTTTCTAAAGGCCGCGAGACCCTTATAATCCCCCTGAGGGCCTTTAAAAAGGCCCCCAGACACTTCTAGACCCCCTCAGAACGCTTCTAATAGCCCCCAGACCCTTCTAGAGCCCCTCAGGGCCTTTCTAAAGGCCTCCACACCCTTCTAATGACCCTCAAGACCCATGTAAAGGCCCCCAGACCCTTCTAGATTGCCTCAGGACCCATCTGAAAGCACCCAGACCCTTCTAATGCCTTTCAGGGCCTTTCTAAAGGACACCACACCCTTCTAATGACCCTCAAGACCCATGTAAAGGCCGCCAGACCCTTCTAGATTGCCTCAGGACCCATCTAAAAGCCCCCAGACCCTTCTAATGCATTTCAGGACCCTTATCAAGGCCACAAGACCCTTCTAATGCCCCTCAGGACCTTTCTAAAGGCCCTCAGACCCTTCTAATGCCCCTGAGGGCATTTATAAAGGTTCCCAGACCCTTCTACTGCCCCTCAGGAGCATTCTAAAGGCCCCCAGACCCTTCTAATGCCCCACAGGGCCTTTCTAAAGGTCCCCAGACCCCTCTATAGCCCCTGAGGACCCTTCTAAAGGCCCCCAGACCCTTCTAGAGCCCCTCAGGGCCTTTCTAAAGGCCTCCACACCCTTCTAATGACCCTCAAGACCCATGTAAAGGCCCCTAGACCCTTCTAGATTGCCTCAGGACCCATCTAAAAGCCCCCAGACCCTTCTAATGCCTTTCAGGACCATTATGAAGGCCACAAGAACCTTCTAATGCCCCTCAGGACCTTTCTAAAGGCCCTTAGACCCTTCTAATGCCCCTCAGGGCATTTATAAAGGTTCCCAGACCCTTCTAGAGCCCGTCAGGACACTTATAAAGGTCCCCAGACCCTTCTACTGCCCCTCAGGAGCATTCTAAAGGCCCCCAGACCCTTCTAATGCCCCACAGTGCCTTTCTAAAGGTCCCCAGACCCTTCTAGAGCCCCTGAAGACCCTTCTAAAGGCCCCCAGACCCTTATAGAGCCCTTCAGGGCCTCTCTAAAGGTCTCCACACCATTGTAATGACCCTCAAGACCGATTTAAAGGCGCCCAGACCCTTCTAGAATGCATCAGGAACCATCTAAAAGAACCCAGACCCTTCTAATGCCTTTCAGGGCTTTTCTAAAGGCCTCCACACCCTTCTAATGACCCTCAAGACCCATGTAAAGGCCCCTAGACCATTCTAGATTGCCTCAGGACCCATCTAAAAGCCCCCAGAGCCTTCTAATGCCTTTCAGGACCCTTATCAAGGCCACAAGACCCTTCTAATGTCCCTCAGGGCATTTATAAAGGTTCCCAGACCCTTCTAGAGCCCGTCAGGACCCTTATAAAGGCCCCCAGAACATTCTAGAGCCTCTCAGGACACTTCTAAATCCCGCAGACCATTCTAATGCCCGTCAGGGCCTTTATAAACGTCCCCAGACCCTTCTACTGCCCCTCAGGAGCATTCTAAAGGCCCCCAGACCCTTCTAATGCCACACAGGGCCATTCTAAAGGTCCCCAGACCCTTCTAGAGCCCCTGAAGACCCTTCTAAAGGCCCCCAAACACTTACAGAGCCCCTCAGGACCCTTCTAAGGACCCAGACCCTGCTAATTCCTTTCAGGACTTTTATAAGGGCACCCAGACCCTTCTAATGCCCCTCAGGACCCTTATAAAGGCACCCAGACCCTTCTAGAGCCTCTCAGGACAGTTTTAAATGCCTCCAGACCCTTCTAATGCCGCTCAGGACCCTTCTAAAGGCCCCCAGACCCTTCTAATGCCCCTCAGGGCCTTTCTAAAGGATCCCATACCCTTCTAATGCCCCTCAGGTCATTTCTAAAGGCACACAGACCCTTCTAATGCCACTCTGGGCCTTTCTAAAGGCCGCGAGACCCTTATAATTCCCCTTGAGGGCCTTTAAAAAGGCCCCCAGACCCTTCTGGACCCCCTCAGGACGCTTCTAATAGCCCCCAGACCCTTCTAGAGCCCCTCAGGGCCTTTCTAAAGGCATCCACACCATTCTAATGACCCTCAAGACCCATGTAAAGGCCCCCAGACCCTTCTAGATTGCATCAGGACCCATCTAAAAGCCCCCAGACCCTTCAATGCCTTTCAGGGCCTTTCTAAAGGCCTCCACACCCTTCTAATGCCCCTCAAGACCCATGTAAAGGCCCCTAGACCCATCTAGATTGCCTCAGGACCCATCTAAAAGCCCCCAGACCCTTCTAATGCCTTTCAGGACCCTTATCAAGGCCACAAGACCCTTCTAATGCCCCTCAGGACCTTTCTAAAGGCCCTCAGACCCTTCTAATGCCCCTCAGGGCATTTATAAAGGTTCCCAGACCCTTCTAGAGCCCGTAAGGACACTTATAAAGGTCCCCAGACCCTTGTACTGCCTCTCAGGAGCACTCTAAAGGACCTCAGACCCTTCTAATGCCCCACAGGGCCTTTCTAAAGGTCCCCAGACCCTTCTAGAGCCCCTGAAGACCCTTCTAAAGGCCCCCAGACCCTTATAGAGCCCCTCAGGACCCTTCTAAAGGCCCCCAGACCTTGCTAATTCCCCTCAGGGCTTTTATAAGGGCACCCAGACCCTTCGAATGCCCCTCAGGACCCTTATAAAGGCACCCAGACCCTTCTAGAGCCTATCAGGACAGTTTTAAATGCCTCCAGACCCTTCTAGACCCCCTCAGGACCATTCTAAAGGCCCCCAGACCCTTCTAATGCCCCACAGGGCCTTTCTAAATGCCCCCATACCTTTCTAATGCCCCTCAGGTCATTTCTAAAGGCACCCAGACCCTTCTAATGCCACTCAGGGCCTTTCTAAAGGCCGCGAGACCATTATAATCCCCCTGAGGGCCTTTAAAAAGGCCCCCAGACCCTTCTGGACCCCCTCAGGACGCTTCTAATAGCCCCCAGACCCTTCTAGAGCCCCTCAGGGCCTTTCTAAAGGCCTCCACACCCTTCTAAGGACACTCAAGACCCATGTAAAGGCCCCCAGACCCTTCTAGATTGCCTCAGGACCCATCTAAAAGCCCCCAGACCCTTCTAATGCCTTTCAGGGCCTTTCTAAAGGCCTCCGCACCCTTCTAATGACCCTCAAGACCCATGTAAAGGCCCCTAGACCCTTCTAGATTGCCTCAGGACCCATCTAAAAGCCCCAGACCCTTCTAATGCCTTTCAGGACCCTTATGAAGGCCACAAGACCCTTCTAATGCCCCTCAGGACCTTTATAAAGGCCCTCAGACCATTCTAATGCCACTCAGGGCATTTAGAAAGGTCCCCAGACCCTTCTACTGCCCCTCAGGAGCATTCTAAAGGCCCCCAGACCCTTCTAATGCCCCACAGGGCCTTTCTAAAGGTCCCCAGACCCCTCTATAGCCCCTGAGGACCCTTCTAAAGGCCCCCAGACCATTCTAGAGCCCCTCAGGGCCTTGCTAAAGGCCTCCACACCCTTCTAATGACCCTCAAGACCCATGTAAAGGCCCCTAGACCCTTCTAGATTGCCTCAGGACCCATCTAAAAGCCCCCAGACCCTTCTAATGCCTTTCAGGACCATTATGAAGGCCACAAGAACCTTCTAATGCCCCTCAGGACCTTTCTAAAGGCCCTTAGACCCTTCTAATGCCCCTCAGGGCATTTATAAAGGTTCCCAGACCCTTCTAGAGCCCGTCAGGACACTTATAAAGGTCCCCAGACCCTTCTACTGCCCCTCAGGAGCATTCTAAAGGCCCCCAGACCCTTCTAATGCCCCACAGTGCCTTTCTAAAGGTCCCCAGACCCTTCTAGAGCCCCTGAAGACCCTTCTAAAGGCCCCCAGACCCTTATAGAGCCCCTCAGGACCCTTCTAAAGGCCCCCAGACCCTGCTAATTCCCCTCAGGGCTGTTATAAGGGCACCCAGACCCTTCTAATGCCCCTCAGGACCCTTATAAAGGCACCCAGACCCTTCTAGAGCCTCTCAGGACAGTTTTAAATGCCTCCAGACCCTTCTTGACCCCCTCAGGACCATTCTAAAGGCCCCCAGACCCTTCTAATGCCCCTCAGGACCCTTCTAAAGGCCCCCAGACCCTTCTAATGCCCCTCAGGGCCTTTCTAAAGGCCCTCAGACCATTCTAGAGCCCGTCAGGACCCTTATAAAGGTCCCCAGACCCTTCTAGAGCCCGTCAGGACCCTTATAAAGGTCCCCAGACCATTCTACTGCCCCTCAGGAGCATTCTAAAGGCCCCCAGACCCTTCTAATGCCCCACAGGGCCTTTCTAAAGGTCCACAGACCCCTCTAGAGCCCCTGAAGACCCTTCTAAAGGCCCCCAGACCCTTATAGAGCCCCTCAGGACCCTTCTAAAGTCCCCCAGACCCTGCTAATTCCCCTCAGGGCTTTTATAAGGGCACCCAGACCCTTCTAATGCCCCTCAGGACCCTTATAAAGGCACCCAGACCCTTCTAGACCCTCTCAGGACAGTTTTAAATGCCTCCAGACCCTTCTAGACTCCCTCAGGACCATTCTAAAGGCCCCCAGACCCTTCTAATGCCCCTCAGGGCCTTTCTAAAGTACCCCAGACACTTCTAGAACATCTCAGGGCCTATCTATATGACCCCAGGCCCTTGTAATGCCACTCAGGGCCTTTCTAAAGGCCGCGAGACCCTTATAATTCCCCTTGAGGGCCTTTAAAAAGTACCCCAGACCCTTCTGGACCCTCTCAGGACGCTTCTAATAGCCCCCAGACCCTTCTAGAGCCCCTCAGGGCCTTTCTAAAGGCATCCACACCATTCTAATGACCCTCAAGACCCATGTAAAGGCCCCCAGACCCTTCTAGATTGCCTCAGGACCCATCTAAAAGCCCCCAGACCATTCAATGCCTTTCAGGGCCTTTCTAAAGGCCTGCACACCCTTCTAATGCCCCTCAAGACCCATGTAAAGGCCCCTAGACCCATCTAGATTGCCTCAGGACCCATCTAAAAGCCCCCAGACCCTTCTAATGCCTTTCAGGACCCTTATGAAGGCCACAAGACCCTTCTAATGCCCCTCAGGACCTTTATAAAGGCCCTCAGACCATTCTAATGCCACTCAGGGCATTTAGAAAGGTCCCCAGACCCTTTTACTGCCCCTCAGGAGCATTCTAAAGGCCCCCAGACCCTTCTAATGCCCCACAGGGCCTTTCTAAAGGTCCCCAGACCCTTCTAGAGCCCCTGAAGAACCTTCTAAAAGCCCCCAGACCCTTCTAGAGCCCCTCAGGGCCTTTCTAAAGGCCTCCACAACTTTCTAATGACCCTCAAGACCCATGTAAAGGCCCCTAGACCCTTCTAGATTGCCTCAGGACCCATCTAAAAGCCCCCAGACCCTTCTAATGCCTTCCAGGACCCTTATGAATACCACAAGACCCTTCTAATGCCCCTCAGGACCTTTCTAAAGGCCCTCAGACCCTTCTAATGCACCTCAGGGCATTTATAAAGGTTCCCAGACCCTTCTAGAGCACGTCAGGACACTTATAAAGGTCCCCAGACCCTTCTACTGCCCCTCAGGAGCATTCTAAAGGCCCTCAGACCATTTTAATGCCCGTCAGGACCTTTCTAAAGGTCCCCAGACCCTTCTAGAGCCCCTGAAGACCCTTCTAAAGGACCCCAGACCCTTCTAATGCCACACAGGGCCTTTCTAAAGGTCCCCAGACCCTTCTAGAGCCCCTCAAGACCCTTCTAAAGGCCCCCAGACCCTTATAGAGCCCCTAAGGACCCTTCTAAAGTCCCCCAGACCCTGCTAATTCTCCTCAGGGCATTTATAAGGGCACCCAGACCCTTTTAATGCCCCTCAGGACCCTTATAAAGGCACCCAGACCCTTCTAGAGCCTCTCAGAACAGTTTTAAATGCCTCCAGACCCTTCTAGACCCCCTCAGGACCATTCTAAAGGCCCCCAGACCCTTCTAATGCCCCTCAGGACTTTTCTAAAGGCCCTCAGACCCTTCTAATGCCCCTTAGGGCATTTATAAAGGTTCCCAGACCCTTCTAGAGCATGTCAGTACCCTTATAAAGGCCCCAGACCATTCTAGAGCCCCTCAGGACACTTCTAAAGGCCCGCAGACCATTCTAATGCCCGTCAGGTCCTTATAAAGGCCCCCAGACCCTTCTAATGCCCCACAGGGCCTTTCTAAAGGTCCCCAGACCCTTCTAGAGCCCCTGAAGACCCTTCTAAAGGCCCCCAGACCCTTATAGAGCCCCTCAGGACCCTTCTAAAGGCCCCCAGACCCTGCTAATTCCCCTCAGGGCTGTTATAAGGGCACCCAGACCCTTCTAATGCCCCTCAGGACCCTTATAAAGGCACCCAGACCCTTCTAGAGCCTCTCAGGACAGTTTTAAATGCCTCCAGACCCTTCTTGACCCCCTTAGGACCATTCTAAAGGCCCCCAGACCCTTCTAATGCCCCTCAGGACCCTTCTAAAGGCCCCCAGACCCTTCTAATGCCCCTCAGGACCCTTCTAAAGGCCCCCAGACCCTTCTAATGCCCCTCAGGGCCTTTCTAAAGGCCCTCAGACCATTCTAGAGCCCGTCAGGACCCTTATAAAGGTCCCCAGACCCTTCTAGAGCCCGTCAGGACCCTTATAAAGGTCCCCAGACCATTCTACTGCCCCTCAGGAGCATTCTAAAGGCCCCCAGACCCTTCTAATGCCCCACAGGGCCTTTCTAAAGGTCCACAGACCCCTCTAGAGCCCCTGAAGACCCTTCTAAAGGCCCCCAGACCCTTATAGAGCCCCTCAGGACCCTTCTAAAGTCCCCCAGACCCTGCTAATTCCCGTCAGGGCTTTTATAAGGGCACCCAGACCCTTCTAATGCCCCTCAGGACCCTTATAAAGGCACCCAGACCCTTCTAGAGCCTCTCAGGACAGTTTTAAATGCCTCCAGACCCATCTAGACCCCCTCAGGACCATTCTAAAGGCCCCCAGACCCTTCTAATGCCCCTCAGGGCCTTTCTAAAGTACCCCAGACACTTCTAGAACATCTCAGGGCCTATCTATATGACCCCAGGCCCTTGTAATGCCACTCAGGGCCTTTCTAAAGGCCGCGAGACCCTTATAATTCCCCTTGAGGGCCTTTAAAAAGTACCCCAGACGCTTCTGGACCCTCTCAGGATGCTTCTAATAGCCCCCAGACCCTTATAGAGCCTCTCAGGGCCTTTCTAAAGGCATCCACACCATTCTAATGACCCTCAAGACCCATGTAAAGGCCCCCAGACCCTTCTAGATTGCCTCAGGACCCATCTAAAAGCCCCCAGACCCTTCAATGCCTTTCAGGGCCTTTCTAAAGGCCTGCACACCCTTCTAATGCCCCTCAAGACCCATGTAAAGGCCCCTAGACCCATCTAGATTGCCTCAGGACCCATCTAAAAGCCCCCAGACCCTTCTAATGCCTTTCAGGACCCTTATCAAGGCCACAAGACCCTTCTAATGCCCCTCAGGACCTTTCTAAAGGCCCTCAGACCCTTCTAATGCCCCTCAGGGCATTTATAAAGGTTCCCAGACCTTTCTAGAGCCCGTCAGGACACTTATAAAGGTCCCCAGACCCTTCTACTGCCCCTCAGGAGCATTCTAAAGGACCTCAGACCCTTCTAATGCCCCACAGGGCCTTTCTAAAGGTCCCCAGACCCTTCTAGAGCCCCTCAAGACCCTTCTAAAGGCCCCCAGACCCTTATAGAGCCCCTCAGGACCCTTCTAAAGGCCCCCAGACCCTGCTAATTCCCCTCAGGGCTTTTATAAGGGCACCCAGACCCTTCGAATGCCCCTCAGGACCCTTATAAAGGCACCCAGACCCTTCTAGAGCCTATCAGGACAGTTTTAAATGCATCCAGACCCTTCTAGACCCCCTCAGGACCATTCTAAAGGCCCCCAGACCCTTCTAATGCCCCACAGGGCCTTTCTAAATGCCCCCATACCTTTCTAATGCCCCTCAGGTCATTTCTAAAGGCACCCAGACCCTTCTAATGCCACTCAGGGCCTTTCTAAAGGCCGCGAGACCCTTATAATCCCCCTGAGGGCCTTTAAAAAGGCCCCCAGACCCTTCTGGACCCCCTCAGGACGCTTGTAATAGCCCCCAGACCCTTCTAGAGCCCCTCAGGGCCTTTCTAAAGGCCTCCACACCCTTCTAAGGACACTCAAGACCCATGTAAAGGCCCCCAGACCCTTCTAGATTGCCTCAGGACCCATCTAAAAGCCCCCAGACCCTTCTAATGCCTTTGAGGGCCTTTCTAAAGGCCTCCACACCCTTCTAATGAAACTCAAGACCCATGTAAAGGCCCCTAGACCCTTCTAGATTGCCTCAGGACCCATCTAAAAGCCCCAGACCCTTCTAATGCCTTTCAGGACCCTTATGAAGGCCACAAGACCCTTCTAATGCCCCTCAGGACCTTTCTAAAGGCCCTCAGACCCTTCTAATGCACCTCAGGGCATTTATAAAGGTTCCCAGACCCTTCTAGAGCACGTCAGGACACTTATAAAGGTCCCCAGACCCTTCTACTACCCCTCAGGAGCATTCTAAAGGCCCTCAGACCATTCTAATGCCCGTCAGGGCCTTTCTAAATGTCCCCAGACCCTTCTAGAGCCCCTGAAGACCCTTCTAAAGGCCTCCACAACTTTCTAATGACCCTCAAGACCCATGTAAAGGCCCCTAGACCCTTCTAGATTGCCTCAGGACCCATCTAAAAGCCCCCAGAGCCTTCTAATGCCTTTCAGGACCCTTATGAAGGCCACAAGACCCTTCTCATGCACCTCAGGACCTTTATAAAGGCCCTCAGACCCTTCTAGAGCCCGTCAGGACCCTTATAAAGGTCTCCAGACCCTTCTACTGCCCCTCAGGAGCATTCTAAAGGCCCCCAGACCCTTCTAATGCCCCACAGGGCCTTTCTAAAGGTCCCCAGACCCCTCTAGAGCCCCTGAAGACCCTTCTAAAGGCCCCCAGACCCTTATAGAGCCCCTCAGGACCCTTCTAAAGGCCCCCAGACCCTGCTAATTCCCCTCAGGGCTGTTATAAGGGCACCCAGACCCTTCTAATGCCCCTCAGGACCCTTATAAAGGCACCCAGACCCTTCTAGAGCCTCTCAGGACAGTTTTAAATGCCTCCAGACCCTTCTTGACCCCCTCAGGACCATTCTAAAGGCCCCCAGACCCTTCTAATGCCCCTCAGGACCCTTCTAAAGGCCCCCAGACCCTTCTAATGCCCCTCAGGGCCTTTCTAAAGGCCCTCAGACCATTCTAGAGCCCGTCAGGACCCTTATAAAGGTCCCCAGACCCTTCTAGAGCCCGTCAGGACCCTTATAAAAGTCCCCAGACCATTCTACTGCCCCTCAGGAGCATTCTAAAGGCCCCCAGACCCTTCTAATGCCCCACAGGACCTTTCTAAAGGTCCCCAGACCCCTCTAGAGCCCCTGAAGACCCTTCTAAAGGCCCCCAGACCCTTATAGAGCCCCTCAGGACCCTTCTAAAGTCCCCCAGACCCTGCTAATTCCCCTCAGGGCTTTTATAAGGGCACCCAGACCCTTCTAATGCCCCTCAGGACCCTTATAAAGGCACCCAGACCCTTCTAGAGCCTCTCAGGACAGTTTTAAATGCCTCCAGACCCCTCTAGACCCCCTCAGGACCATTCTAAAGGCCCCCAGACCCTTCTAATGCCCCTCAGGGCCTTTCTAAAGTACCCCAGACACTTCTAGAACATCTCAGGGCCTATCTATATGACCCCAGGCCCTTGTAATGCCACTCAGGGCCTTTCTAAAGGCCGCGAGACCCTTATAATTCCCCTTGAGGGCCTTTAAAAAGTACCCCAGACGCTTCTGGACCCTCTCAGGACGCTTCTAATAGCCCCCAGACCCTTCTAGAGCCCCTCAGGGCCTTTCTAAAGGCATCCACACCATTCTAATGACCCTCAAGACCCATGTAAAGGCCCCCAGACCCTTCTAGATTGCCTCAGGACACATCTAAAAGCCCCCAGACCCTTCAATGCATTTCAGGGCCTTTCTAAAGGCCTGCACACCCTTCTAATGCCCCTCAAGACCCATGTAAAGGCCCCTAGACCCATCTAGATTGCCTCAGGACCCATCTAAAAGCCCCCAGACCCTTCTAATGCCTTTCAGGACCCTTATCAAGGCCACAAGACCCTTCTAATGCCCCTCAGGACCTTTCTAAAGGCCCTCAGACCCTTCTAATGCCCCTCAGGGCATTTATAAAGGTTCCCAGACCCTTCTAGAGCCCGTCAGGACACTTATAAAGGTCCCCAGACCCTTCTACTGCCCCTCAGGAGCATTCTAAAGGACCTCAGACCCTTCTAATGCCCCACAGGGCCTTTCTAAAGGTCCCCAGACCCTTCTAGAGCCCCTGAAGACCCTTCTAAAGGCCCCCAGACCCTTCTAATGCCCTACAGGGCCTTTCTAAAGGTCCCCAGACCCTTCTAGAGCCCCTCAAGACCCTTCTAAAAGCCCCCAGACCCTTATAGAGCCCCTCAGGACCCTTCTAAAGGCCCCCAGACCCTGCTAATTCCCCTCAGGGCTTTTATAAGGGCACCCAGACCCTTCGAATGCCCCTCAGGACCCTTATAAAGGCACCCAGACCCTTCTAGAGCCTATCAGGACAGTTTTAAATGCCTCCAGACCATTCTAGACCCCCTCAGGACCATTCTAAAGGCCTCCAGACCCTTCTAATGCCCCACAGGGCCTTTCTAAATGCCCCCATACCTTTCTAATGCCCCTCAGGTCATTTCTAAAGGCACCCAGACCCTTCTAATGCCACTCAGGGCCTTTCTAAAGGCCGCGAGACCCTTATAATCCCTCTGAGGGCCTTTAAAAAGGCCCCCAGACCCTTCTGGACCCCCTCAGGACGCTTCTAATAGCCCCCAGACCCTTCTAGAGCCCCTCAGGGCCTTTCTAAAGGCCTCCACACCCTTCTAAGGACACTCAAGACCCATGTAAAGGCCCCCAGACCCTTCTAGATTGCCTCAGGACCCATCTAAAAGCCCCCAGACCCTTCTAATGCCTTTCAGGGCCTTTCTAAAGGCCTCCACACCCTTCTAATGAAACTCAAGACCCATGTAAAGGCCCCTAGACCCTTCTAGATTGCCTCAGGACCCATCTAAAAGCCCCAGACCCTTCTAATGCCTTTCAGGACCCTTATGAAGGCCACAAGACCCTTCTAATGCCCCTCAGGACCTTTATAAAGGTCCCCAGACCCTTCTACTGCCCCTCAGGAGCATTCTAAAGGCCCCCAGACCCTTCTAATGCCCCACAGGGCCTTTCTAAAGGTCCCCAGACCCTTCTAGAGCCCCTGAAGAACCTTCTAAAAGCCCCCAGACCCTTCTAGAGCCCCTCAGGGCCTTTCTAAAGGCCTCCACAACTTTCTAATGACCCTCAAGACCCATGTAAAGGCCCCTAGACCCTTCTAGATTGCCTCAGGACCCATCTAAAAGCCCCCAGACCCTTCTAATGCCTTCCAGGACCCTTATGAAGACCACAAGACCCTTCTAATGCCCCTCAGGACCTTTCTAAAGGCCCTCAGACCCTTCTAATGCACCTCAGGGCATTTATAAAGGTTCCCAGACCCTTCTAGAGCACGTCAGGACACTTATAAAGGTCCCCAGACCCTTCTACTGCCCCTCAGGAGCATTCTAAAGGCCCTCAGACCATTCTAATGCCCGTCAGGGCCTTTCTAAAGGTCCCCAGACCCTTCTAGAGCCCCTGAAGACCCTTCTAAAGGCCCCCAGACCCTTCTAATGCCACACAGGGCCTTTCTAAAGGTCCCCAGACCCTTCTAGAGCCCCTCAAGACCCTTCTAAAGGCCCCCAGACCCTTATAGAGCCCCTAAGGACCCTTCTAAAGTCCCCCAGACCCTGCTAATTCTCCTCAGGGCATTTATAAGGGCACCCAGACCCTTCTAATGCCCCTCAGGACCCTTATAAAGGCACCCAGACCCTTCTAGAGCCTCTCAGAACAGTTTTAAATGCCTCCAGACCCTTCTAGACCCCCTCAGGACCATTCTAAAGGCCCCCAGACCCTTCTAATGCCCCTCAGGACTTTTCTAAAGGCCCTCAGACCCTTCTAATGCCCCTTAGGGCATTTATAAAGGTTCCCAGACCCTTCTAGAGCATGTCAGTACCCTTATAAAGGCCCCCAGACCATTCTAGAGCCCCTCAGGGCCTTTCTAAAGGCATCCACACCATTCTAATGACCCTCAAGACCCATGTAAAGGCCCCCAGACCATTCTAGATTGCCTCAGGACCCATCTAAAAGCCCCCAGACCCTTCAATGCCTTTCAGGGCCTTTCTAAAGGCCTGCACACCCTTCTAATGCCCCTCAAGACCCATGTAAAGGCCCCTAGACCCATGTAGATTGCCTCAGGACCCATCTAAAAGCCCCCAGACCCTTCTAATGCCTTTCAGGACCCTTATCAAGGCCACAAGACCCTTCTAATGCCCCTCAGGACCTTTCTAAAGGCCCTCAGACCCTTCTAATGCCCCTCAGGGCATTTATAAAGGTCCCCAGACCCTTCTAGAGCCCGTCAGGACCCTTATAAATGTCCCCAGACCCTTCTACTGCCCCTCAGGAGCATTCTAAAGGACCTCAGACCCTTCTAATGCCCCACAGGGCCTTTCAAAAGGTCCCCAGACCCTTCTAGAGCCCCTGAAGACCGTTCTAAAGGCCCCCAGACCCTTCTAATGCCCCACAGGGCCTTTCTAAAGGTCCCCAGACCCTTCTAGAGCCCCTCAAGACCCTTCTAAAGGCCCCCAGACCCTTATAGAGCCCCTCAGGACCCTTCTAAAGGCCCCCAGACCCTGCTAATTCCCCTCAGGGCTTTTATAAGGGCACCCAGACCCTTCTAGAGCCTATCAGGACAGTTTTAAATGCCTCCAGACCCTTCTAGACCCCCTCAGGACCATTCTAAAGGCCCCCAGACCCTTCTAATGCCCCACAGGGCCTTTCTAAATGCCCCCATACCTTTCTAATGCCCCTCAGGTCATTTCTAAAGGCACCCAGACCCTTCTAATGCCACTCAGGGCCTTTCTAAAGGCCGCGAGACCCTTATAATCCCCCTGAGGGCCTATAAAAAGGCCCCCAGACCCTTCTGGACCCCCTCAGGACGCTTCTAATAGCCCCCAGACCCTTCTAGAGCCCCTCAGGGCCTTTCTAAAGGCCTCCACACCCTTCTAAGGACACTCAAGACCCATGTAAAGGCCCCCAGACCCTTCTAGATTGCCTCAGGACCCATCTAAAAGCCCCCAGACCCTTCTAATGCCTTTGAGGGCCTTTCTAAAGGCCTCCACACCCTTCTAATGACCCTCAAGACCCATGTAAAGGCCCCTAGACCCTTCTAGATTGCCTCAGGACCCATCTAAAAGCCCCAGACCCTTCTAATGCCTTTCAGGACCCTTATGAAGGCCACAAGACCCTTCTAATGCCCCTCAGGACCTTTATAAAGGCCCTCAGACCCTTCTAATGCCACTCAGGGCATTTAGAAAGGTCCCCAGACCCTTCTACTGCCCCTCAGGAGCATTCTAAAGGCCCCCAGACCCTTCTAATGCCCCACAGGGCCTTTCTAAAGGTCCCCAGACCCTTCTAGAGCCCCTGAAGAACCTTCTAAAAGCACCCAGACCCTTCTAGAGCCCCTCAGGGCCTTTCTAAAGGCCTCCACAACTTTCTAATGACCCTCAAGACCCATGTAAAGGCCCCTAGACCCTTCTAGATTGTCTCAGGACCCATCTAAAAGCCCCCAGACCCTTCTAATGCCTTCCAGGACCCTTATGAAGACCACAAGACCCTTCTAATGCCCCTCAGGACCTTTCTAAAGGCCCTCAGACCCTTCTAATGCACCTCAGGGCATTTATAAAGGTTCCCAGACCCTTCTAGAGCACGTCAGGACACTTATAAAGGTCCCCAGACCCTTCTACTGCCCCTCAGGAGCATTCTAAAGGCCCTCAGACCATTCTAATGCCCGTCAGGGCCTTTCTAAAGGTCCCCAGACCCTTCTAGAGCCCCTGAAGACCCTTCTAAAGGCCCCCAGACCCTTCTAATGCCACACAGGGCCTTTCTAAAGGTCCCCAGACCCTTCTAGAGCCCCTCAAGACCCTTCTAAAGGCCCCCAGACCCTTATAGAGCCCCTAAGGACCCTTCTAAAGTCCCCCAGACCCTGCTAATTCTCCTCAGGGCATTTATAAGGGCACCCAGACCCTTCTAATGCCCCTCAGGACCCTTATAAAGGCACCCAGACCCTTCTAGAGCCTCTCAGGGCAGTTTTAAATGCCTCCAGACCCTTCTAGACCCCCTCAGGACCATTCTAAAGGCCCCCAGACCCTTCTAATGCCCCTCAGGACTTTTCTAAAGGCCCTCAGACCCTTCTAATGCCCCTTAGGGCATTTATAAAGGTTCCCAGACCCTTCTAGAGCATGTCAGTACCCTTATAAAGGCCCCCAGACCATTCTAGAGCCCCTCAGGACACTTCTAAAGGCCCGCAGACCATTCTAATGCCCGTCAGGTCCTTATAAAGGCCCCCAGACCCTTCTAATGCCCCACAGGGCCTTTCTAAAGGTCCCCAGACCCTTCTAGAGCCCCTCAGGACCCTTCTAAAGGCCCCCAGACCCTTATAGAGCCCCTCAGGACCCTTCTAAAGGCCCCCAGACCCTGCTAATTCCTTTCAGTGCTTTTATAAGGGCACCCAGACCCTTCTAATGTCCCTCAGGACCCTTATAAAGGCACCCAGACCCTTCTAGAGCCTCTCAGGACAGTTTTAAATGCCTCCAGACCCTTCTAGACCCCCTCAGGACCATTCTAAAGGCCCCCAGACCCTTCTAATGCCCATCAGGGCCTTTCTAAAGGCCCCCATACCCTTCTAATGCCCCTCAGGTCATTTCTAAAGGCACCCAGACCCTTCTAATGCCACTCAGGGCTTTTCTAAAGGCCGCGAGACCCTTATAATCCCCCTGAGGGCCTTTAAAAAGGCCCCCAGACCCTTCTAGACCCCCTAAGGACGCTTCTAATAGCCCCTAGACCCTTCTAGAGCCCCTCAGGGCCTTTCTAAAGGCCTCCACACCCTTCTAATGACCCTCAAGACCCATGTAAAGGCCCCCAGACCCTTCTAGATTGCCTTAGGACCCATCTAAAAGCACCCAGACCCTTCTAATGCCTTTCAGGGCCTTTCTAAAGGACACCACACCCTTCTAATGACCCTCAAGACCCATGTAAAGGCCGCCAGACCCTTCTAGATTGCCTCAGGACCCATCTAAAAGCCCCCAGACCCTTCTAATGCATTTCAGGACCCTTATCAAGGCCACAAGACCCTTCTAAAGCCCCTCAGGACCTTTCTAAAGGCCCTCAGACCCTTCTAATGCCCCTCAGGGCATTTATAAAGGTTTCCAGACCCTTCTAGAGCCCGTCAGGACCCTTATAAAGGCCCCCAGACCATTCTAGAGCCCCTCAGGACACTTCTAAAGACCCGCAGACCATTCTAATGCCCGTCAGGGCCTTTATAAAGGTCCCCAGACCCTTCTACTGCCACTCAGGAGCATTCTAAAGGCCCCCAGACCCTTCTAATGCCTCACAGGGCCTTTCTAAAGGTCCCCAGACCCTTCTAGAGACCCTGAAGACCCTTCTAAAGGCCCCCAGACCCTTATAGAGCCCCTCAGGACCCTTCTAAAGTCCCCCAGACCCCGCTAATTGCCCTCAGGGCTTTTATAAGGGCACCCAGACCCTTATAATGCCCCTCAGGACCCTTATAAAGGCACCCAGACCCTTCTAGAGCCTCTCAGGACAGTTTTAAATGCCTCCAGACCCTTCTAGACCCTCCTGAGGACCATTCTAAAGGCCCCCAGACCCTTCTAATGCCCCTCACGTCATTTCTAAAGGCACCCAGACCCTTCTAATGCCACTCAGGGCCTTTCTAAAGGCCGCGAGACCCATATAATCCCCCTGAGGGCCTTTAAAAAGGCCCCCAGACCCTTCTGGACCCCCTCAGGACGCTTCTAATAGCCCCCAGACCCTTCTAGAGCTCCTCAGGGCCTTTCTAAAGGCCTCCACACCCTTCTAATGACCCTCAAGACCCATGTAAAGGCCCCCAGACCCTTCTAGATTGCCTCAGGACCCATCTAAAAGCCCCCAGACCCTTCTAATGCCTTTGAGGGCCTTTCTAAAGGCCTCCACACCCTTCTAATGACCCTCAAGACCCATGTAAAGGACCCTAGACCCTTCTAGATTGCCTCAGGACCCATCTAAAAGCCCCCAGACCCTTCTAATGCCTTCCAGGACCCTTATGAAGGCCACAAGACCCTTCTAATGCCCCTCAGGACCTTTCTAAAGGCCCTCAGACCCTTCTAATGCACCTCAGGGCATTTATAAAGGTTCCCAGACCCTTCTTGAGCACGTCAGGACACTTATAAAGGTCCCCAGACCCTTCTACTGCCCCTCAGGAGCATTCTAAAGGCCCTCAGACCCTTCTTATGCCCCACAGGGCCTTTCTAAAGGTCCCCAGACCCTTCTAGAGCCCCTGAAGACCCTTCTAAAGGCCCCCAGACCCTTCTAATGCCACACAGGGCCTTTCTAAAGGTCCCCAGACCCTTCTAGAGCCCCTCAAGACCCTTCTAAAGGCCCCCAGACCCTTATAGAGCCCCTAAGGACCCTTCTAAAGTCCCCCAGACCCTGCTAATTCTCCTCAGGGCTTTTATAAGGGCACCCAGACCCTTCTAATGCCCCTCAGGACCCTTATAAAGGCACCCAGACCCTTCTAGAGCCTCTCAGGGCAGTTTTAAATGCCTCCAGACCCTTCTAGACCCCCTCAGGACCATTCTAAAGGCCCCCAGACCCTTCTAATGCCCCTCAGGACTTTTCTAAAGGCCCTCAGACCCTTCTAATGCCCCTTAGGGCATTTATAAAGGTTCCCAGACCCTTCTAGAGCATGTCAGGACCCTTATAAAGGTCCCAAGACCATTCGAGAGCCCCTCAGGACACTTCTAAAGGCCCCCATACCCTTCTAATGCCCCTCAGGTCATTTCTAAAGGCACCCAGAACCTTCTAATGCCACTCAGGGCCTTTCTAAAGGCCGCGAGAACCTTATAATCCCCCTGAGGGCCTTTAAAAAGGCCCCCAGTCCCTTCTAGACCCCCTCAGGACGCTTCAAATAGCCCCCAGACCCTTCTAGAGCCCCTTAGGGGCTTTCTAAAGGCCTCCACACCCTTCTAATGACCCTCAAGACCCATGTAAAGGCCCCCAGACCCTTCCAGATTGCCTCAGGACCCATCTAAAAGCCCCCAGACCCTTCTAATGCATTTCAGGACCCTTATCAAGGCCACAAGACCCTTCTAATGCCCCTCAGGACCTATCTAAAGGCCCTCAGACCCTTCTAATGCCCCTCAGGGCATTTATAAAGGTTCCCAGACCCTTCTACTGCCCCTCAGGAGCATTCTAAAGGCCCCCAGACCCTTCTAATGCCCCACAGGGCCTTTCTAAAGGCCCCCATACTTTTGTAATGCCCCTCACGTCATTTCTAAAGGCACCCAGACCCTTCTAATGCCACTCAGGGCCTTTCTAAAGGCCGCGAGACCCTTATAATCCCCCTGAGGGCCTTTAAAAAGGCCCCCAGACCCTTCTGGACCCCCTCAGGACGCCTCTAATAGCCCCCAGACCCTTCTAGAGCTCCTCAGGGCCTTTCTAAAGGCCTCCACACCCTTCTAATGACCCTCAAGACCCATGTAAAGGCCCCCAGACCCTTCTAGATTGCCTCAGGACCTATCTAAAAGCCCCCAGACCCTTCTAATGCATTTCAGGGCCTTTCTAAAGGCCTCCACACCCTTCTAATGATGCTCAGGACCCATGTAAAGGCCCCCAGACCCTTCTAGATTGCCTCAGGACCCATCTAAAAGCCCCCAGACCCTTCTAATGCCTTTTTGGGCCTTTCGAAAGGCCTCCACACCCTTCTAATGACCCTCAAGACCCATGTAAAGGCCCCTAGACCCTTCTAGATTGCCTCAGGACCCATCTAAAAGCACCCAGAGCATTCTAATGCCTTTCAGGACCCTTATGAAGGCCACAAGACCCTTCTAATGCCCCTCAGGACGTTTCTAAAGGCCCCCAGACCCTTCTAGAGCACTTCAGGGCCTTTCTAAAGGCCTCCACACCCTTCTAATGATGCTCAGGACCCATGTAAAGGCCCCCAGACCCTTCTAGATTGCCTCAGGACCCATCTAAAAGCCCCCAGACCCTTCTAATGCCTTTCAGGGCCTTTCTAAAGGCCTCCACACCCTTCTAATGACCCTCAAGACCCATGTAAAGGCCCCTAGACCCTTCTAGATTGCCTCAGGACCCATCTAAAAGCCCCCAGACCCTTCTAATGCCTTTCAGGACCCTTATGAAGGCCACAAGACCCTTCTAATGCCCCTCAGGACGTTTCTAAAGGCCCTCAGACCATTCTAATGCCCCTCAGGGCATTTATAAAGGTCCCCAGACCCTTCTACTGCCCCTCAGGAGCATTCTAAAGGCCCTCAGACCCTTCTAATGCCACACAGGGCCTTTCTAAAGGTCCCCAGCCCCTTCTAGAGCCCCTCAAGACCCTTCTAAAGGCCCCCAGACCCTTATAGAGCCCCTCAGGACCCTTCTAAAGGCCCCCAGACCCTGCTAATTCCCCTCAGGGCTTTTATAAGGGCACCCAGACCCTTCGAATGCCCCTCAGGACCCTTATAAAGGCATCCAGACCCTTCTAGAGCCTATCAGGACAGTTTTAAATGCCTCCAGACCCTTCTAGACCCCCTCAGGACCATTCTAAAGGCCCCCAGACCCTTCTAATGCCCCACAGGGCCTTTCTAAATGCCCCCATACCTTTCTAATGCCCCTCAGGTCATTTCTAAAGGCACCCAGACCCTTCTAATGCCACTCAGGGCCTTTCTAAAGGCCGCGAGACCCTTATAATCCCCCTGAGGGCCTTTAAAAAGGCCCCCAGACCCTTCTGGACCCCCTCAGGACGCTTCTAATAGCCCCCAGACCCTTCTAGAGCCCCTCAGGGCCTTTCTAAAGGCCTCCACACCCTTCTAAGGACACTCAAGACCCATGTAAAGGCCCCCAGACCCTTCTAGATTGCCTCAGGACCCATCTAAAAGCCCCCAGACCCTTCTAATGCCTTTGAGGGCCTTTCTAAAGGCCTCCACACCCTTCTAATGACCCTCAAGACACATGTAAAGGCCCCTAGACCCTTCTAGATTGCCTCAGGACCCATCTAAAAGCCCCAGACCCTTCTAATGCCTTTCAGGACCCTTATGAAGGCCACAAGACCCTTCTAATGCCCCTCAGGACCTTTCTAAAGGCCCTCAGACCCTTCTAATGCCACTCAGGGCATTTAGAAAGGTCCCCAGACCCTTCTACTGCCCCTCAGGAGCATTCTAAAGGCCCCCAGACCCTTCTAATGCCCCACAGGGCCTTTCTAAAGGTCCCCAGACCCTTCTAGAGCCCCTGAAGAACCTTCTAAAAGCCCCCAGACCCTTCTAGAGCCCCTCAGGGCCTTTCTAAAGGTCTCCACAACTTTCTAATGACCCTCAAGACCCATGTAAAGGTCCCTAGACCCTTCTAGATTGTCTCAGGACCCATCTAAAAGCCCCCAGACCCTTCTAATGCCTTCCAGGACCCTTATGAAGACTACAAGACCCTTCTAATGCCCCTCAGGACCTTTCTAAAGGCCCTCAGACCCTTCTAATGCACCTCAGGGCATTTATAAAGGTTCCCAGACCCTTCTAGAGCCTGTCAGGACACTTATAAAGGTCCCCAGACCCTTCTACTGCCCCTCAGGAGCATTCTAAAGGCCCTCAGACCATTCTAATGCCCGTCAGGGCCTTTCTAAAGGTCCCCAGACCCTTCTAGAGCCCCTGAAGACCCTTCTAAAGGCCCCCAGACCCTTCTAATGCCACACAGGGCCTTTCTAAAGGTCCCCAGACCCTTCTAGAGCCCCTCAAGACCCTTCTAAAGGCCCCCAGACCCTTATAGATCCCCTAAGGACCCTTCTAAAGTCCCCCAGACCCTGCTAATTCTCCTCAGGGCATTTATAAGGGCACCCAGACCCTTCTAATGCCCCTCAGGACCCTTATAAAGGCACCCAGACCCTTCTAGAGCCTCTCAGGGCAGTTTTAAATGCCTCCAGACCCTTCTAGACCCCCTCAGGACCATTCTAAAGGCCCCCAGACCCTTCTAATGCCCATCAGGGCCTTTCTAAAGGCCCCCATACCCTTCTAATGCCCCTCAGGTCATTTCTAAAGGCACCCAGACCCTTCTAATGCCACTCAGGGCTTTTCTAAAGGCCGCGAGACCCTTATAATCCCCCTGAGGGCCTTTAAAAAGGCCCCCAGACCCTTCTAGACCCCCTAAGGACGCTTCTAATAGCCCCTAGACCCTTCTAGAGCCCCTCAGGGCCTTTCTAAAGGCCTCCACACCCTTCTAATGACCCTCAAGACCCATGTAAAGGCCCCCAGACCCTTCTAGATTGCCTTAGGACCCATCTAAAAGCACCCAGACCCTTCTAATGCCTTTCAGGGCCTTTCTAAAGGACACCACACCCTTCTAATGACCCTCAAGACCCATGTAAAGGCCGCCAGACCCTTCTAGATTGCCTCAGGACCCATCTAAAAGCCCCCAGACCCTTCTAATGCATTTCAGGACCCTTATCAAGGCCACAAGACCCTTCTAAAGCCCCTCAGGACCTTTCTAAAGGCCCTCAGACCCTTCTAATGCCCCTCAGGGCATTTATAAAGGTTTCCAGACCCTTCTAGAGCCTCTCAGGGCAGTTTTAAATGCCTCCAGACCCTTCTAGACCCCCTCAGGACCATTCTAAAGGCCCCCAGACCCTTCTAATGCCCATCAGGGCCTTTCTAAAGGCCCCCATACCCTTCTAATGCCCCTCAGGTCATTTCTAAAGGCACCCAGACCCTTCTAGAGCCCCTCAAGACCCTTCTAAAGGCCCCCAGACCCTTATAGATCCCCTAAGGACCCTTCTAAAGTCCCCCAGACCCTGCTAATTCTCCTCAGGGCATTTATAAGGGCACCCAGACCCTTCTAATGCCCCTCAGGACCCTTATAAAGGCACCCAGACCCTTCTAGAGCCACTCAGGGCAGTTTTAAATGCCTCCAGACCCTTCTAGACCCCCTCAGGACCATTCTAAAGGCCCCCAGACCCTTCTAATGCCCCTCAGGACTTTTCTAAAGGCCCTCAGACCCTTCTAATGCCCCTTAGGGCATTTATAAAGGTTCCCAGACCCTTCTAGAGCATGTCAGTACCCTTATAAAGGCCCCCAGACCATTCTAGAGCCCCTCAGGACACTTCTAAAGGCCCGCAGACCATTCTAATGCCCGTCAGGTCCTTATAAAGGCCCCCAGACCCTTCTAATGCCCCACAGGGCCTTTCTAAAGGTCCCCAGACCCTTCTAGAGCCCCTGAAGACCCTTCTAAAGGCCCCCAGACCCTTATAGAGCCCCTCAGGACCCTTCTAAAGGCCCCCAGACCCTGCTAATTCCTTTCAGTGCTTTTATAAAGGCACCCAGACCCTTCTAGAGCCTCTCAGGACAGTTTTAAATGCCTCCAGACCCTTCTAGACCACCTCAGGACCATTCTAAAGGCTCCCAGACCCTTCTAATGCCCATCAGGGCCTTTCTAAAGGCCCCCATACCCTTCTAATGCCCCTCAGGTCATTTCTAAAGGCACCCAGACCCTTCTAATGCCACTCAGGGCTTTTCTAAAGGCCGCGAGACCCTTATAATCCCCCTGAGGGCCTTTAAAAAGGCCCCCAGACCCTTCTAGACCCCCTAAGGACGCTTCTAATAGCCCCCAGACCCTTCTAGAGCCCCTCAGGGCCTTTCTAAAGGCCTCCACACCCTTCTAATGACCCTCAAGACCCATGTAAAGGCCCCCAGACCCTTCTAGATTGCCTCAGGACCCATCTAAAAGCACCCAGACCCTTCTAATGCCTTTCAGGGCCTTTCTGAAGGACACCACACCCTTCTAATGACCCTCAAGACCCATGTAAAGGCCGCCAGACCCTTCTAGATTGCCTCAGGACCCATCTAAAAGCCCCCAGACCCTTCTAATGCATTTCAGGACCCTTATCAAGGCCACAAGACCCTTCTAAAGCCCCTCAGGTCCTTTCTAAAGGCCCTCAGACCCTTCTAATGCCCCTCAGGGCATTTATAAAGGTTCCCAGACCCTTCTAGAGCCCGTCAGGACCCTTATAAAGGCCCCCAGACCATTTTAGAGCCCCTCAGGACACTTCTAAAGACCCGCAGACCATTCTAATGCCCGTCAGGGCCTTTATAAAGGTCCCCAGACCCTTCTACTGCCACTCAGGAGCATTCTAAAGGCCCCCAGACCCTTCTAATGCCTCACAGGGCCTTTCTAAAGGTCCCCAGACCCTTCTAGAGACCCTGAAGACCCTTCTAAAGGCCCCCAGACCCTTATAGAGCCCCTCAGGACCCTTCTAAAGTCCCCCAGACCCCGCTAATTGCCCTCAGGGCTTTTATAAGGGCACCCAGACCCTTATAATGCCTCTCAGGACCCTTATAAAGGCACCCAGACCCTTCTAGAGCCTCTCAGGACAGTTTTAAATGCCTCCAGACCCTTCTAGACCCTCCTGAGGACCATTCTAAAGGCCCCCAGACCCTTCTAATGCCCCTCACGTCATTTCTAAAGGCTCCCATACCCTTCTAATGCCCCTCAGGTCATTTCTAAAGGCACCCAGACCCTTCTAGAGCCTCTTAGGACAGTTTTAAATGCTTCCAGACCCTTCTAGACCCCCTCAGGACCATTCTAAAGGCCCCCAGACCCTTCTAATGCCCCTCAGGGCCTTTCTAAAGGCTCCCATACCCTTCTAATGCCCCTCAGGTCATTTCTAAAGGCACCCAGACCCTTCTAATGCCACTCAGGGCCTTTCTAAAGGCCGCGAGACCCTTATAATCCCCCTGAGGGCCTTTAAAAAGGCCCCCAGACCCTTCTGGACCCCTTCAGGACGCTTCTAATAGCCCCCAGACCCTTCTAGAGCTCCTCAGGGCCTTTCTAAAGGCCTCCACACCCTTCTAATGACCCTCAAGACCCATGTAAAGGCCCCCAGACCCTTCTAGATTGCCTCAGGACCCATCTAAAAGCCCCCAGACCCTTCTAATGCCTTTCAGGGCCTTTCTAAAGGCCTCCACACCCTTCTAATGACCCTCAAGACCCATGTAAAGGACCCTAGACCCTTCAAGATTGCCTCAGGACCCATCTAAAAGCCCCCAGACCCTTCTAATGCCTTCCAGGACCCTTATGAAGGCCACAAGACCCTTCTAATGCCCCTCAGGACCTTTCTAAAGGCCCTCAGACCCTTCTAATGCACCTCAGGGCATTTATAAAGGTTCCCAGACCCTTCTAGAGCACGTCAGGACACTTATAAAGGTCCCCAGACCCTTCTACTGCCCCTCAGGAGCATTCTAAAGGCCCTCAGACCCTTCTTATGCCCCACAGGGCCTTTCTAAAGGTCCCCAGACCCTTCTAGAGCCCCTGAAGACCCTTCTAAAGGCCCCCAGACCCTTCTAATGCCACACAGGGCCTTTCTAAAGGTCCCCAGACCCTTCTAGAGCCCCTCAAGACCCTTCTAAAGGCCCCCAGACCCTTATAGAGCCCCTAAGGACCCTTCTAAAGTCCCCCAGACCCTGCTAATTCTCCTCAGGGCTTTTATAAGGGCACCCAGACCCTTCTAATGCCCCTCAGGACCCTTATAAAGGCACCCAGACCCTACTAGAGCCTCTCAGGGCAGTTTTAAATGCCTCCAGACCCTTCTAGACCCCCTCAGGACCATTCTAAAGGCCCCCAGACCCTTCTAATGCCCCTCAGGACTTTTCTAAAGGCCCTCAGACCTTCTAATGCCCCTTAGGGCATTTATAAAGGTTCCCAGACCCGTCTAGAGCATGTCAGGACCCTTATAAAGGTCCCCAGACCATTCGAGAGCCCCTCAGGACACTTCTAAAGGCCCGCAGACCATTCTAATGCCCGTCAGGTCCTTTCTAAAGGTCCCCAGACCATTCTACTGCCCCTCAGGAGCATTCTAAAGGTACCCAGACCCTTCTAATGCCCCACAGGGCCTTTCTAAAGGTCCCCAGACCCTTCTAGAGCCCCTGAAGACCCTTCTAAAGGCCGCCAGACCCTTATAGAGCCCCTCAGGACCCTTCTAAAGGCCCCCAGACCCTGCTAATTCCTTTCAGTGCTTTTATAAGGGCACCCAGACCCTTCTAATGCCCCTCAGGACCCTTATAAAGGCACCCAGACCCTTCTAGAGCCTCTCAGGACAGTTTTAAATGCCTCCAGACCCTTCTAGACCCCCTCAGGACCATTCTAAAGGCCCCCAGACCATTCTAATGCCCCTCAGGGCCTTTCTAAAGGCCCCCATACCCTTCTAATGCCCCTCAGGTCATTTCTAAAGGCACCCAGAACCTTCTAATGCCACTCAGGGCTTTTCTAAAGGCCGCGAGAACCTTATAATCCCCCTGAGGGCCTTTAAAAAGGCCCCCAGACCCTTCTAGACCCCCTCAGGACGCTTCAAATAGCCCCCAGACCATTCTAGAGCCCCTTAGGGGCTTTCTAAAGGCCTCCACACCCTTCTAATGACCCTCAAGACCCATGTAAAGGCCCCCAGACCCTTCTAGATTGCCTCAGGACCCATCTAAAAGCCCCCAGACCCTTCTAATGCATTTCAGGACCCTTATCAAGGCCACAAGACCCTTCTAATGCCCCTCAGGACCTATCTAAAGGCCCTCAGACCCTTCTAATGCCCCTCAGGGCATTTATAAAGGTTCCCAGACCCTTCTACTGCCCCTCAGGAGCATTCTAAAGGCCCCCAGACCCTTCTAATGCCCCACAGGGCCTTTCTAAAGGCCCCCATACTTTTGTAATGCCCCTCACGTCATTTCTAAAGGCACCCAGACCCTTCTAATGCCACTCAGGGCCTTTCTAAAGGCCGCGAGACCCTTATAATCCCCCTGAGGGCCTTTAAAAAGGCCCCCAGACCCTTCTGGACCCCCTCAGGACGCTTCTAATAGCCCCCAGACCCTTCTAGAGCTCCTCAGGGCCTTTCTAAAGGCCTCCACACCCTTCTAATGACCCTCAAGACCCATGTAAAGGCCCCCAGACCCTTCTAGATTGCCTCAGGACCCATCTAAAAGCCCCCAGACCCTTCTAATGCATTTCAGGGCCTTTCTAAAGGCCTCCACACCCTTCTAATGATGCTCAGGACCCATGTAAAGGCCCCCAGACCCTTCTAGATTGCCTCAGGACCCATCTAAAAGGCCCCAGACCCTTCTAATGCCTTTCAGGGCCTTTCTAAAGGCCTCCACACCCTTCTAATGACCCTCAATACCCATGTAAAGGCCCCTAGACCCTTCTAGATTGCCTCAGGACCCATCTAAAAGCACCCAGAGCCTTCTAATGCCTTTCAGGACCCTTATGAAGGCCACAAGACCCTTCTAATGCCCCTCAGGACGTTTCTAAAGGCCCCCAGACCCTTCTAGAGCACTTCAGGGCCTTTCTAAAGGCCTCCACACCCTTCTAATGATGCTCAGGACCCATGAAAAGGCCCCCAGACCCTTCTAGATTGCCTCAGGACCCATCTAAAAGCCCCCAGACCCTTCTAATGCCTTTCAGGGCCTTTCTAAAGGCCTCCACACCCTTCTAATGACCCTCAAGACCCATGTAAAGGCCCCTAGACCCTTCTAGATTGCCTCAGGACCCATCTAAAAGCCCCCAGACCCTTCTAATGCCGTTCAGGACCCTTATGAAGGCCACAAGACCCTTCTAATGCCCCTCAGGACGTTTCTAAAGGCCCTCAGACCATTCTAATGCCCCTCAGGGCATTTATAAAGGTCCCCAGACCCTTCTACTGCCCCTCAGGAGCATTCTAAAGGCCCTCAGACCCTTCTTATGCCCCACAGGGCCTTTCTAAAGGTCCCCAGACCCTTCTAGAGCCCCTGAAGACCCTTCTAAAGGCCCCCAGACCCTTCTAATGCCACACAGGGCCTTTCTAAAGGTCCCCAGACCCTTCTAGAGCCCCTGAAGACCCTTCTAAAGGCCCCCAGACCCTTATAGAGCCCCTCAGGACCCTTCTAAAGTCCCCCAGACCTTGCTAATTCCCCTCAGGGCTTTTATAATGGCACCCAGACCCTTATAATGCCCCTCAGGACCCTTATAAAGGCACCCAGACCTATCTAGAGCCTCTCAGGACAGTTTTAAATGCCTCCAGACCCTTCTAGACCCTCCTGAGGACAATTCTAAAGGCCCCCAGACCCTTCTAATGCCCCTCAGGGCCTTTCTAAAGGCCCCCATACTTTTGTAATGCCCCTCACGTCATTTCTAAAGGCACCCAGACCCTTCTAATGCACCACAGGGCCTTTCTAAAGGTCCCCAGACCATTCTAGAGCCCCTGAAGACCCTTCTAAAGGCCCCCAGACCCTGTTAATTCCTTTCAGGGCTTTTATAAGGGCACCCAGACCCTTCTAATGCCCCTCAGGACCCTTATAAAGGCACCCAGACCCTTCTAGAGCCTCTCAGGACAGTTTTAAATGCCTCCAGACCATTCTAGACCCCCTCAGGACCATTCTAAAGGCCCCCAGACCCTTCTAATGCCCATCAGGGCCTTTCTAAAGGCCCCCATACCCTTCTAATGCCCCTCAGGTCATTTCTAAAGGCCCCCAGACCCATCTAGACCCCCTCAGGACGCTTCTAATAGCCACCAGACCCTTCTAGTGCCCCTCAGGGCCTTTCTAAAGGCATCCACACCCTTCTAGTGACCCTCAAGACCCATGTAACGGCCCCTAGACCCTTCTAGATTGCCTCAGGACCCATCTAAAAGCCCCCAGACCCTTCTAATGCCTTTGAGGACCCTTATGAAGGCCACAAGACCCTTCTAATGCCCCTCAGGACCTTTCTAAAGTCCCTCAGACCCTTCTAGAGCCCGTCAGGACCCTTATAAAGGTCCCCAGACCCTTCTAGATCCCGTCAGGACCCTTATAAAGGTCCCCAGACCCTTCTACTGCCCCTCAGGAGCATTCTAAAGGCCCCCAGACCCTTCTAATGCCCCACAGGGCCTTTCTAAAGGTCCCCAGACCCCTCTAGAGCCCCTGAAGACCCTTCTAAAGGCCCCCAGACCCTTATAGAGCCCCTCAGGACCCTTCTAAAGTCCCCCAGACCCTGCTAATTCCCCTCAGGGCTTTTATAAGGGCACCCAGACCCTTCTAATGCCCCTCAGGACCCTTATAAAGGCACCCAGACCCTTCTAGAGCCTCTCAGGACAGTTTTAAATGCCTCCAGACCCTTCTAGACCCCCTCAGGACCATTCTAAAGGCCCCCAGACCCTTCTAATGCCCCTCAGGGCCTTTCTAAAGTACCCCAGACACTTCTAGAACATCTCAGGGCCTTTATATATGACCCCAGACCCTTGTAATGCCACTCAGGGCCTTTCTAAAGGCCGCGAGACCCTTATAATTCCCCTTGAGGGCCTTTAAAAAGTCCCCCAGACCCTTCTGGACCCCCTCAGGACGTTTCTAATAGCCCCCAGACCCTTCTAGAGCCCCTCAGGGCCTTTCTAAAGGCCTCCACACCCTTCTAATAAACCTCAAGACCCATGTAAAGGCCCCTAGACCCTTCTAGATTGCCTCAGGACCCATCTAAAAGCCCCCAGAGCCTTCTAATGCCTTTCAGGACCCTTATGAAGGCCACAAGACCCTTCTAATGCCCCTCAGGACCTTTCTAAAGACCCTCAGACCATTCTAATGCCCCTCAGGGCATTTATAAAGGTTCCCAGACCCTTCTAGAGCCTGTCAGGACCCTTATAAAGGCCCCCAGACCATTCTAGAGCCCCTCAGGACACTTCTAAAGGCCTGCAAACCATTCTAATGCCCATCAGGGCCTTATAAAGGTCCCCAGACCCTTCTACTGCCCCTCAGGAGCATTCTAAAGGCCCCAACACCCTTCTAATGCCCCACAAGGCCTTTCTAAATGTCCCGAGACCCTTCTAGAGCCCTTGAAGACCCTTCTAAGGGCCCCCAGACCTTTATAGAGCCCCTCAGGACCATTCTAAAGTCCCCCAGACCCTGCTAATTCCTCTCAGGGCTTTTATAAGGGCACCCAGACCGTTCTAATGCCACTCAGGACCCTTATAAAGGCACCCAGATCCTTCTAGACCCCCTCAGGACCATTCTAAAGGCCCCCAGACCCTTCTAATTCCCCTCAGGGCCTTTCTAAGGGCACCCAGACCCTTCTAATGCCACTCAGGGCCTTTCTAAAGGCCGCGAGACCCTTATAATCCCCCTGAGGGCCTTTAAAAAGGACCCCAGACCATTCTGGACCCCCTCAGGACCCTTCTAATAGCCCCCACACCCTTCTAGAGCACCTCAGGGCCTTTCTAAAGGCCTCCACACCCTTCTAATGACCCTCAAGACTCATGTAAAGGCCACCAGACCCTTCTAGATTGCCTGAGGACCCATCTAAAAGCCCCGAGACCCTTCTAATGCCTTTCAGGACCCTTATCAAGGCCACAAGACCCTTCTAATGTCCCTCAGGACCTTTCTAAAGGCCCTGAGACCCTTCTAATGCCCATCAGGGCATTTATAAAGGTTCCCAGACCCTTCTAGAGCCCGTCAGGACAATTATAAAGGCCCCCAGACCATTCTAGAGCCCCTCAGGACACTTCTAATAGCCCCCAGACCCTTCTAGTGCCCCTCAGGGCCTTTCAAAAGGCCTCCACACCCTTCTAAGGACACTCAAGACCCATGTAAAGGCCCCCAGACCCTTCTAGATTGCCTCAGGACCCATCTAAAAGCCCCCAGACCCTTCTAATGCCTTTCAGGACCCTTATGAAGGCCACAAGACCCTTCTAATGCCCCTCAGGACGTTTCTAAACGCCCTCAGACCCTTCTAATGCCCCTCAGGGCATGTATAAATGTCCCCAGACCCTTCTACTGCCCCTCAGGAGCATTCTGAATGCCCCCAGACCCTTCTAATGCCCCTCAGGGCCTTTCTAAAGGCCCTCAGACCCTTCTAGAGCCTGTCAGGACCCTTATAAAGGTCCCCAGACCCTTCTAGAGCCCGTCAGGACCCTTATAAAGGTCCCCAGACCCTTCTGCTGCCCCTCAGGAGCATTCTAATGGCCCCCAGACCCTTCTAATGCCCCACAGGGCCTTTCTAAAGGTCCCCAGACCCCTCTAGAGCCCCTGAAGACCCTTCTAAAGGCCCCCAGACCCTTATAGAGCACCTCAGGACCCTTCTAAAGTCCCCCAGACCCTGCTAATTCCCCTCAGGGCTTTTATAAGGGCACCCAGACCCTTCTAATGCCCCTCAGGACCCTTATAAAGGTACCCAGACCCTTCTAGAGCCTCTCAGGACAGTTTTAAATGCCTCCAGACCCTTCTAGACCCCCTCAGGACCATTCTAAAGGCCCCCAGACCCTTCTAATGCCCCTCAGGGCCTTTCTAAAGTACCCCAGACACTTCTAGAACCTCTCAGGGCCTTTATATATGACCCCAGGCCCTTGTAATGCCACTCAGGGCCTTTCTAAAGGCCGCGAGACTTATTTACTTCCCCTTGAGGGCCTTTAAAAAGTTTCCCAGACCCTTCTGGTCCCCCTCAGGACGCTTCTAATAGCCCCCAGACCCTTCTAGAGCACATCAGGGCATTTCTGAAGGCCTCCACACCCTTCTAAGGACACTCAAGACCAATGTAAAGCCCCCCAGACCCTTCTAGATTGCCTAAGGACCCATCTAATAGCCCCCAGACCCTTCTAATGCCTTTCAGGGCCTTTCTAAAGGCCTCCACACTCTTCTAATGAACCTCAAGACCCATGTAAAGGCCCCTAGACCCTTCTAGATTGCCTCAGGACCCATCTAAAAGCCCCCAGACCCTTCTAATGCCTTTCAGGACCCTTATGAAGGCCACAAGACCCTTCTAATGCCCCTCAGGACCTTTCTAAAGGCCCTCAGACCCTTCTAATGCCCCTCAGGGCATTTATAAAGGTTCCCAGACCCTTCTAGAGCCCGTCAGGACCCTTATAAAGGCCCCCAGACCATTCTAGAGCCCCTCAGGACAATTCTAAAGGCCTGCAGACCATTCTAATGCCCGTCAGGGCCTTATAAAGGAACCCAGACCCTTCTACTGCCCCTCAGGAGCATTCTAAAGGCCCCCAGACCCTTCTAATGCCCCTCAGGGCCTTTCTAAAGGCTCCCATACCCTTCTAATGCCCCTCAGGTCATTTCTAAAGGCACCCAGACCCTTCTAATGCCACTCAGGGCCTTTGTAAAGGCCGCGAGACCCTTATAATTCCCCTGAGGGCCTTTAAAAAGGCCCCCAGACCCTTCTGGACCCCCTCAGGACTCTTCTAATAGCCCCCAGACCCTTCTAGAGCTCCTCAGGGCCTTTCTAAAGGCCTCCACACCCTTCTAATGACCCTCAAGACCCATGGAAAGGCCCCCAGACCCTTCTAGATTGCCTCAGGACCCATCTAAAAGCCCCCAGACCCTTCTAATGCCTTTCAGGACCCTTATCAAGGCCACAAGACCCTTCTAATGCCCCTCAGGACCTTTCTAAAGGCCCTCAGACCCTTCTAATGCCCCTCAGGGCATTTATAAAGGTTCCCAGACCCTTCTAGAGCCCGTCAGGACACTTATAAAGGCCCCCAGACCATTCTAGAGCCTCTCAGGACACTTTTAAAGCCCCGCAGACCATTCTAATGCCCGTCAGGGCCTTTCCAAAGGTCCCCAGACCCTTCTACTGCCCCTCAGGAGCATTCTAAAGGCCCCCAGACCCTTCTAATGCCCCACAGGGTCTTTCTAAAGGTCCCCAGACCCTTCTAGAGCCCCTGAAGACCCTTTTAAAGGACCCCAGACCCTTATAGAGCCCCTCAGGACCCTTCTAAAGGCCCCCAGACCCTGTTAATTCCTTTCAGGGCTTTTATAAGGGCACCCAGACCCTTCTAATGCCCCTCAGGACCCTTATAAAGGCACCCAGACCCTTCTAGAGCCTCTCAGGACAGTTTTAAATGCCTCCAGACCCTTCTAGACCCCCTCAGGACCATTCTAAAGGCCCCCAGACCCTTCTAATGCCCCTCAGGGCCTTTCTAAAGGCCCCCATACCATTCTAATGCCCCTCAGGTCATTTCTAAAGGCCCCCAGACCCTTCTAGACCCCCTCAGGACGCTTCTAATAGCCCGCAGACCCTTCTAGAGCCCCTCAGGGCCTTTCTAAAGGCCTCCACACCCTTCTAATGACCCTGAAGACCCATGTAAAGGCCCCCTGACCCTTCTAGATTGCCTCAGGACCCATCTAAAAGCCCCCAGACCCTTCTAATGCCTTTCAGGGCCTTTCTAAAGGCCTCCACACCCTTCTAATGACCCTCAAGACCCATGTAAAGTCCCCTAGACCCTTCTAGATTGCCTCAGGACCGATCTAAAATCCCCCAGACCCTTCCAATGCCTTTCAGGACCCTTATCAAGGCCACAAGACCCTTCTAATGCCCCTCAGGACCTTTCTAAAGGCCCTCAGACCCTTCTAGAGCCCATCAGGAGCCTTATAAAGGTCCCCAGACCCTTCTAGAGCCCGTCAGGACCCTTATAAAGGTCCCCAGACCCTTCTACTTCCCCTCAGGAGCATTCTAAAGGCCCCCAGACCCTTCAAATGCCCCACAGGGCCTTTCTAAAGGTCCCCAGACCCTTCTAGAGCCCCTCAAGACCCTTCTAAAGGCCCCCAGACCCTTATAGAGCCCCTCAGGACCCTTCTAAAGTCCCCCAGACCCTGCTAATTCCCCTCAGGGCTTTTATAAGGGCACCCAGACCCTTCTAATGCCCGTCAGGACCCTTATAAAGGCACCCAGACCCTTCTAGAGCCTCTCAGGACAGTTTTAAATGCCTCCAGACCCTTCTAGACCCCCTCAGGACCATTCTAAACGCCCCCAGACCCTTCTAATGCCCCTCAGGGCCTTTCTAAAGTACCCCAGACACTTCTAGAACCTCTCAGAGCCTTTCTATATGACCCCAGGCCCTTGTAATGCCACTCCGGGCCTTTCTAAAGGCCGCGAGACCCTTATAATTCCCCTTGAGGGCCTTTAAAAAGTCCCCCAGACCCTTCTGGACCCGCTCAGGACGTTTCTAATAGCCCCCAGACCCTTCTAGAGCCCTTCAGGGCCTTTCTAAAGGCCTCTTCACCCTTCTAATGAACCTCAAGACCCATGTAAATGCCCCCAGACCCTTCTAGATTGCCTAAGGACCCATCTAATAGCCCCCAGACCCTTCTAATGCCTTTCAGGGCCTTTCTAAAGGCCTCCACACCCTTCTAAAGAACCTCAAGACCCATGTAAAGGCCCCTAGACCCTTCTAGATTGCCTCAGGACCCATCTAAAAGCCCCCAGACCCTTCTAATGCCTTTCAGGACCCTTATGAAGGCCACAAGACCCTTCTAATGCCCCTCAAGACCTTTCTAAAGGCCCTCAGACCCTTCTAATGCCCCTCAGGGCATTTATAAAGGTTCCCAGACCCTTCTAGAGCCCGTCAGGACCCTTATAAAGGCCCCCAGACCATTCTAGAGCCCCTCAGGACAATTCTAAAGGACTGCAGACCATTCTAATGCCCGTCAGGGCCTTATAAAGGTCCCCAGACCCTTCTACTGCCCCTCAGGAGCATTCTAAAGGCCCCCAGACCCTTCTAATGCCCGTCAGGGCCTTTCTAAAGGCTCCCATACCCTTCTAATGCCCCTCAGGTCATTTCTAAAGGCACCCATACCCTTCTAATGCCACTCAGGGCCTTTCTAAAGGCCGCGAGACCCTTATAATCCCCCTGAGGGCCTTTAAAAAGGCCCCCAGACCCTTCTGGACCCCCTCAGGACTAATCTAATAGCCCCCAGACCCTTCTAGAGCTCCTCAGGGCCTTTCTAAAGGCCTCCACTCCCTTCTAATGACCCTCAAGACCCATGTAAAGGCCCCCAGACCCTTCTAGATTGCCTCAGGACCCATCTAAAAGCCCCCAGACCCTTCTAATGCCTTTCAGGACCCTTATCAAGGCCACAGGACCCTTCTAATGCCCGTCAGGACCTTTCTAAATGCCCTCAGACCCTTCTAATGCCCCTCAGGGCATTTATAAAGGTTCCCAGACCCTTCTAGAGCCCGTCAGGACACTTATAAAGGCCCCCAGACCATTCTAGAGCCCCTCAGGACACTTCTAAATCCCGCAGACCATTCTAATGCCCGTCAGGGCCTTTCTAAAAGTTCCCAGACCCTTCTACTGCCCCTCAGGAGCATTCTAAAGGCCCCCAGACCCTTCTAATGCCCCACAGGGCCTTTCTAAAGGTCCCCAGACCCTTCTAGAGCCCCTCAAGACCCTTCTAAAGGCCCCCAGACCCTTATAGAGCCCCTCAGGACCCTTCTAAAGGCCCCCTGACCCTGTTAATTCCTTTCAGGGCTTTTATAAGGGCACCCAGACACTTCTAATGCCCCTCAGGACCCTTATAAAGGCACCCAGACCTTTCTAGAGCCTCTCAGGACAGTATTAAATGCCTCCAGACCCTTCTAGACCCTCTCAGGACCATTCTAAAGGCCCCCAGACCCTTCTAATGCCCCTCAGGGCCTTTCTAAAGTACCCCAGACACTTCTAGAATTTCTCAGGGCCTTTCTATATGACCCCAAACCCTTGTAATGCCACTCAGGGCCTTTCTAACGGCCGCGAGACCCTTATAATTCCCCTGAGGGCCTTTAAAAAGGCCCCCAGACCCTTCTGGACCCCCTCAGGAGGCTTCTAATAGCCCCCAGACCCTTCTAGAGCTCCTCAGGGCCTTTCTAAAGGCCTCCACACCCTTCTAATGACCCTCAAGACCCATGTAAAGGCCCTCAGACCCTTCTAGATTGCCTCAGGACCCATCTAAAAGCCCCCAGACCCTTCTAATGCCTTTCAGGACCCTTATGAAGGCCACAAGACCCTTCTAATGCCCCTCAGGACCTTTGTAAAGGCCCTCAGACCCTTCTAATGCCCCTCAGGTCATTTCTAAAGGCCCCCAGACCCTTCTAGACCCCCTCAGGACGCTTCTAATAGCCCGCAGACCCTTCTAGAGCCCCTCAGGGCCTTTCTAAAGGCCTCCACACCCTTCTAATGACCCTCAAGACCCATGTAAAGGCCCCCTGACCCTTCTAGATTGCCTCAGGACCCATCTAAAAGCCCCCAGACCCTTCTAATGCCTTTCAGGGCCTTTCTAAAGGCCTCCACACCCTTCTAATGACCCTCAAGACCCATGTAAAGTCCCCTAGACCCTTCTAGATTGCCTCAGGACCGATCTAAAATCCCCCAGACCCTTCCAATGCCTTTCAGGACCCTTATCAAGGCCACAAGACCCTTCTAATGCCCCTCAGGACCTTTCTAAAGGCCCTCAGACCCTTCTAGAGCCCATCAGGAGCCTTATAAAGGTCTCCAGACCCTTCTAGAGCCCGTCAGGACCCTTATAAAGGTCCCCAGACCCTTCTACTTCCCCTCAGGAGCATTCTAAAGGCCCCCAGACCCTTCAAATGCCCCACAGGGCCTTTCTAAAGGTCCCCAGACCCTTCTAGAGCCCCTGAAGACCCTTCTAAAGGCCCCCAGACCCTTATAGAGCCCCTCAGGACCCTTCTAAAGTCCCCCAGACCCTGCTAATTCCCCTCAGGGCTTTTATAAGGGCACCCAGACCCTTCTAATGCCCGTCAGGACCCTTATAAAGGCACCCAGACCCTTCTAGAGCCTCTCAGGACAGTTTTAAATGCCTCCAGACCCTTCTAGACCCCCTCAGGACCATTCTAAAGGCCCCCAGACCCTTCTAATGCCCCTCAGGGCCTTTCTAAAGTACCCCAGACACTTCTAGAACCTCTCAGAGCCTTTCTATATGACCCCAGGCCCTTGTAATGCCACTCCGGGCCTTTCTAAAGGCCGCGAGACCCTTATAATTCCCCTTGAGGGCCTTTAAAAAGTCCCCCAGACCCTTCTGGACCCGCTCAGGACGTTTCTAATAGCCCCCAGACCCTTCTAGAGCCCTTCAGGGCCTTTCTAAAGGCCTCTTCACCCTTCTAATGAACCTCAAGACCCATGTAAATGCCCCCAGACCCTTCTAGATTGCCTAAGGACCCATCTAATAGCCCCCAGACCCTTCTAATGCCTTTCAGGGCCTTTCTAAAGGCCTCCACACCCTTCTAAAGAACCTCAAGACCCATGTAAAGGCCCCTAGACCCTTCTAGATTGCCTCAGGACCCATCTAAAAGCCCCCAGACCCTTCTAATGCCTTTCAGGACCCTTATGAAGGCCACAAGACCCTTCTAATGCCCCTCAAGACCTTTCTAAAGGCCCTCAGACCCTTCTAATGCCCCTCAGGGCATTTATAAAGGTTCCCAGACCCTTCTAGAGCCCGTCAGGACCCTTATAAAGGCCCCCAGACCATTCTAGAGCCCCTCAGGACAATTCTAAAGGACTGCAGACCATTCTAATGCCCGTCAGGGCCTTATAAAGGTCCCCAGACCCTTCTACTGCCCCTCAGGAGCATTCTAAAGGCCCCCAGACCCTTCTAATGCCCGTCAGGGCCTTTCTAAAGGCTCCCATACCCTTCTAATGCCCCTCAGGTCATTTCTAAAGGCACCCAGACCCTTCTAATGCCACTCAGGGCCTTTCTAAAGGCCGCGAGACCCTTATAATCCCCCTGAGGGCCTTTAAAAAGGCCCCCAGACCCTTCTGGACCCCCTCAGGACTAATCTAATAGCCCCCAGACCCTTCTAGAGCTCCTCAGGGCCTTTCTAAAGGCCTCCACTCCCTTCTAATGACCCTCAAGACCCATGTAAAGGCCCCCAGACCCTTCTAGATTGCCTCAGGACCCATCTAAAAGCCCCCAGACCCTTCTAATGCCTTTCAGGACCCTTATCAAGGCCACAGGACCCTTCTAATGCCCGTCAGGACCTTTCTAAATGCCCTCAGACCCTTCTAATGCCCCTCAGGGCATTTATAAAGGTTCCCAGACCCTTCTAGAGCCCGTCAGGACACTTATAAAGGCCCCCAGACCATTCTAGAGCCCCTCAGGACACTTCTAAATCCCGCAGACCATTCTAATGCCCGTCAGGGCCTTTCTAAAAGTTCCCAGACCCTTCTACTGCCCCTCAGGAGCATTCTAAAGGCCCCCAGACCCTTCTAATGCCCGACAGGGCCTTTCTAAAGGTCCCCAGACCCTTCTAGAGCCCCTCAAGACCCTTCTAAAGGCCCCCAGACCCTTATAGAGCCCCTCAGGACCCTTCTAAAGGCCCCCTGACCCTGTTAATTCCTTTCAGGGCTTTTATAAGGGCACCCAGACACTTCTAATGCCCCTCAGGACCCTTATAAAGGCACCCAGACCTTTCTAGAACCTCTCAGGACAGTATTAAATGCCTCCAGACCCTTCTAGACCCTCTCAGGACCATTCTAAAGGCCCCCAGACCCTTCTAATGCCCCTCAGGGCCTTTCTAAAGTACCCCAGACACTTCTAGAATTTCTCAGGGCCTTTCTATATGACCCCAAACCCTTGTAATGCCACTCAAGGCCTTTCTAACGGCCGCGAGACCCTTATAATTCCCCTGAGGGCCTTTAAAAAGGCCCCCAGACCCTTCTGGACCCCCTCAGGAGGCTTCTAATAGCCCCCAGACCCTTCTAGAGCTCCTCAGGGCCTTTCTAAAGGCCTCCACACCCTTCTAATGACCCTCAAGACCCATGTAAAGGCCCTCAGACCCTTCTAGATTGCCTCAGGACCCATCTAAAAGCCCCCAGACCCTTCTAATGCCTTTCAGGACCCTTATCAAGGCCACAAGACCCTTCTAATGCCCCTCAGGACCTTTGTAAAGGCCCTCAGACCCTTCTAATGCCCCTCAGGGCATTTATAAAGGTTCCCAGACCCTTCTAGAGCCCGTCAGGACACTTCTAAAGGCCCGCAGACCATTCTAATGCCCGTCAGGGCCTTTCCAAAGGTCCCCAGACCATTCTACTGCCTCTCAGGAGCATTCTAAAGGCCCCCAGACCCTTCTAATGCCCCACAGGGCCTTTCTAAAGGTCCCCAGACCCTTCTAGAGCCCCTCAAGACCCTTCTAAAGGCCCCCAGACCCTTATAGAGCCCCTCAGGACCCTTCTAAAGACCCCCAGACCCTGTTAATTCCTTTCAGGGCTTTTATAAGGGCACCCAGACCTTTCTAATGCCCCTCAGGACCCTTATAAAGGCACCCAGACCCTTCTAGAGCCTCTCAGGAGAGTTTTAAATGCCTCCAGACCCTTCTAGACCCCCTCAGGACCATTCTAAAGGCCCCCAGACCCTTCTAATGCCCCTCAGGGCCTTTCTAAAGTACCCCAGACACTTCTAGAACCTCTCAGGGCCTTTCTATATGACCCCAGACCCTTGTAATGCCACTCAGGGCCTTTCTAAAGGCCGCGAGACCCTTATAATCCCCCTGAGGGCCTTTAAAAAGGCCCCCAGACCCTTCTGGACCCCCTCAGGACGCTTCTAATAGCCCCCTGACCCTTCTAGAGCTCCTCAGGGCCTTTCTAAAGGCCTCCACACCCTTCTAATGACCCTCAAGACCCATGTAAAGGCCCCTAGACCATTCTAGATTGCCTCAGGACCCATCTAAAAGCCCCCAGACCCTTCTAATGCCTTTCAGGACCCTTATGAAGGCCGCAAGACCCTTCTAATGACCCTCAGGACCTTTCTAAAGGCCCTCAGACCCTTCTAATGCCCCTCAGGGCATTTATAAAGGTTCCCAGACCCTTCTAGAGCGAGTCAGGACACTTATAAAGGTCCCCAGACCCTTATAGAGCCCCTCAGGAGCATTCTAAAGGTCCCCAGACCCTTCTAATGCCCCACAGGGCCTTTCTAAAGGTCCCCAGACCCTTCTAGAGCCCCTGAAGACCGTTCTAAAGGCCCGCAGACCCTTATAGAGCCCCTCAGGACCCTTCTAAAGTCCCCCAGACCCTGCTAATTCCCCTCAGGTCTTTTATAAGGGCACCCAGACCCTTCTAAAGCCCCTCAGGACCCTTATAAAGGCACCCAGACCCTTCTAGAGCCTCTCAGGACAGTTTTAAATGACTCCAGACCCTTCTAGACCCCCTCAGGACCATTCTAAAGGCCCCCAGACCCTTCTAATGCTCCTCAGGGCCTTTCTAAAGTACCCCAGACACTTCTAGAACCTCTCAGGGCCTTTATATATGACCCCAGGCCCTTGTAATGCCACTCAGGGCCTTTCTAAAGGACGCGAGACTTATTTAATTCCCCTTGAGGGCCTTTAAAAAGTTTCCCAGACCCTTCTGGTCCCCCTCAGGACGCTTCTAATAGCCCCCAGACCCTTCTAGAGCCTATCAGGGCCTTTCTGAAGGCCTCCACACCCTTCTAAGGACACTCAAGACCAATGTAAAGCCCCCCAGACCCTTCTAGATTGCATAAGGACCCATCTAATAGCCCCCAGATCCTTCTAATGCCTTTCAGGGCCTTTCTAAAGGTTTCCACACCCTTCTAATGACCCTCAAGACCCATGTAAAGGCCCCTAGACCCTTCTAGATTGCCTCAGGACCCATCTAAAAGACCCCAGAGCCTTCTAATGCCTTTCAGGACCCTTAGGAAGGCCACAAGACCCTTCTAATGCCCCTCAGGACCTTTCTAAAGGCCCTCAGACCCTTCTAATGCCCCTCAGGGCATTTATAAAGGTTCCCAGACCATTCTAGAGCCCGTCAGGACATTAAAAAGGTCCCCAGACCCTTATACTGTCCCTCAGGAGCATTCTAAAGGCCCCCAGACCCTTCTAATGCCCCACAGGGCCTTTCTAAAGGTACCCAGACCCTTATAGAGTCCCTGAAGACCTTTCTAAAGGCCCCCAGACCCTTCTAATGCCCCACAGGGCCTTTCTAAAGGTCCCCAGACCCTTCTAGAGCCCCTGAAGACCCTTCTAAAGGCCCCCAGACCATTATAGAGCTCCTCAGGACCCTTCTAAAGTCCCCCAGACCCTGCTAATTCCCCTCAGGGCTTTCATAAGGGCACCCAGACCCTTCTAATGCCCCTCAGGACCCTTATAAAGGCACCCAGACCCTTCTAGAGCCTCTCAGGACAGTTTTAAATGCCTCCAGACCCTTCTAGACCCCCTCAGGACCATTCTAAAGGCCCCCAGACCCTTCTAATGCCCCTCAGGGCCTTTCTAAAGGCTCCCATACCCTTCTAATGCCCCTCAGGTCATTTCTAAAGGCACCCAGACCCTTCTAATGCCACTCAGGGCCTTTCTAAAGGCCGCGAGACCCTTATAATCCCCCTGAGGGCCTTTAAAAAGGCCCCCAGACCCTTCTGGACCCCCTCAGGACGCTTCTAATAGCCCCCTGACCCTTCTAGAGCTCCTCAGGGCCTTTCTAAAGGCCTCCACACCCTTCTAATGACCCTCAAGACCCATGTAAAGGCCCCTAGACCCTTCTAGATTGCCTCAGGACCCATCTAAAAGCCCCCAGACCCTTCTAATGCCTTTCAGGACCATTATCAAGGCCACATGACCCTTCTAATGCCGCTCAGGACCTTTCTAAAGGCCCTCAGACCCTTCTAATGCCCCTCAGGGCATTTATAAAGGTTCCCAGACCCTTCTAGAGCCCGTCAGGACACTTATAAAGGCCCCCAGACCATTCTAGAGCCCCTCAGGACACTTCTAAAGGCCCGCAGACCATTCTAATGCCCGTCAGGGCCTTTCTAAAGGTCCCCAGACCCTTCTACTGCCACTCAGGAGCATTCTAAAGGCCCCCAGACCCTTCTAATGCCCCACAGGGCCTTTCTAAAGGTCCCCAGACCCTTCTAGAGCCCCTGAAGACCCTTCTAAAGGCCCCCAGACCATTATAGAGCCCCTCAGGACCCTTCTAAAGGCCCCCAGACCCTGTTAATTCCCCTCAGGGCTTTTATAAGGGCACCCAGACCCTTCTAATGCCCCTCAGGACCTTTATAAAGGCACCCAGACCCTTCTAGAGCCTCTCAGGACAGTTTTAAATGCCTCCAGACCCTTCTAAACCCCCTCAGGACCATTCTAAAGGCCCCCAGACCCTTCTAATGCCCATCAGGGCCTTTCTAAAGGCCCCCATACCTTTCTAATGCCCCTCAGGTCATTTCTAAAGGCCCCCAGACCCTTCTAGACCCCCTCAGGACGCTTCTAATAGCCCCCAGACCCTTCTAGTGCCCCTCAGGGCCTTTCTAAAGGCCTCCACACCCTTCTAATGACCCTCAAGACCCATGTAAAGGCACCGAGACCCTTCTAGATTGCCTCAGGACCCATCTAAAAGCACCCAGACCCTTCTAATGCCTTTCAGGGCCTTTCTAAAGGCCTCCACACCCTTCTAATGACCCTCAAGACCCATGTAAAGGCCCCTAGACCCTTCTAGATTGCCTCAGGACCGATCTAAAATTCCCCTAGACCCTTCAAATGCCTTTCAGGACCCTTATGAAGGCCACAAGACCCTTCTAATGCCCCTCAGGACCTTTCTAAAGGCCCTCAGACCCATCTAGAGCCCGTCAGGACCCTTATAAATGTCCCCAGACCATTCTAGAGCCCGTCAGGACCCTTATAAAGGTCCCCAGACCTTTCTACTGCCCCTCAGGAGCATTCTAAAGGCCCCGGGACCCTTCTAATGCCCGACAGGGCCTTTCTAAAGGTCCCCAGACCCTTCTCGAGCCCCTGAAGACCCTTCTAAAGGCCCCCAGACCCTTATAGATCCCCTCAGGACCCTTCTAAAGTCCCCCAGACCCTGCTTATTCTCCTCAGGGCTTTTATAAGGGCACCCAGACCCTTCTAATGCCCGTCAGGACCCTTATAAAGGCACCCAGACCCTTCTAGAGCCTCTCAGGACAGTTTTAAATGCCTCCAGACCCTTCTAGACCCCCTCAGGACTATTCTAAAGGCCCTCAGACCCTTCTAATGCCCCTCAGGGCCTTTCTAAAGTAACCCAGACACTTCTAGAACCTCTCAGGGCCTTTCTATATGACCCCAGGCCCTTGTAATGCCACTCCGGGCCTTTCTAAAGGCCGCGAGACCCTTATAATTCCCATTGAGGGCCTTTAAAAAGTCCCCCAGACCCTTCTGGACCCCCTCAGGACGTTTCTAATAGCCCCCAGACCCTTGTAGAGCACCTCAGGGCCTTTCTAAAGGCCTCCACACCCTTCTAATGAACCTCAAGACCCATGTAAATGCCCCCAGACCCTTCTAGATTGCCTAAGGACCCATCTAATAGCCCCCAGACCCTTCTAATGCCTTTCAGGGCCTTTCTAAAGGCCTCCACACCCTTCTAATGAACCTCAAGACCCATGTAAAGGCCCCTAGACCCTTCTAGATTGCCTCAGGACCCATCTAAAAGCCCCCAGACCCTTCTAATGCCTTTCAGGACCCTTATGAAGGCCACAAGACCCTTCTAATGCCCCTCAAGACCTTTCTAAAGGCCCTCAGACCCTTCTAATGCCCCTCAGGGCATTTATAAAGGTTCCCAGACCCTTCTAGAGCCCGTCAGGACCCTTATAAAGGCCCCCAGACCATTCTAGAGCCCCTCAGGACAATTCTAAAGGCCTGCAGACCATTCTAATGCCCGTCAGGGCCTTATAAAGGTCCCCAGACCCTTCTACTGCCCCTCAGGAGCATTCTAAAGGCCCCCAGACCCTTCTAATGCCCCTCAGGTCCTTTCTAAAGGCTCCCATACCCTTCTAATGCCCCTCAGGTCATTTCTAAAGGCACCCAGACCCTTCTAATGCCACTCAGGGCCTTTCTAAAGGCCGCGAGACCCTTATAATCCCCCTGAGGGCCTTTAAAAAGGCCCCCAGACCCTTCTGGACCCCCTCAGGACTAATCTAATAGCCCCCAGACCCTTCTAGAGCTCCTCAGGGCCTTTCTAAAGGCCTCCACACCCTTCTAATGACCCTCAAGACCCATGTAAAGGCCCCCAGACCCTTCTAGATTGCCTCAGGACCCATCTAAAAGCCCCCAGACCCTTCTAATGCCTTTCAGGACCCTTATCAAGGCCATAGGACCCTTCTAATGCCCGTCAGGACCTTTCTAAATGCCCTCATACCCTTCTAATGCCCCTCAGGGCATTTATAAAGGTTCCCAGACCCTTCTAGAGCCCGTCAGGACACTTATAAAGGCCCCCAGACCATTCTAGAGCCCCTCAGGACACTTCTAAATCCCGCAGACCATTCTAATGCCCGTCAGGGCCTTTCTAAAGGTTCCCAGACCCTTCTACTGCCCCTCAGGAGCATTCTAAAGGCCCCCAGACCATTCTAATGCCCCACAGGGCCTATCTAAAGGTCCCCAGACCCTTCTAGAGCCCCTGAAGACCCTTCTAAAGGCCCCCAGACCCTTATAGAGCCCCTCAGGACCCTTCTAAAGTCCCCCAGACCCTGCTAATTCCCCTCAGGGCTTTTATAAGGGCACCCAGACCCTTCTAATGCCCCTCAGGACCCTTATAAAGGCACCCAGACCCTTCTAGAGCCTCTCAGGACAGTTTTAAATGCCTCCAGACCCTTCTAGACCCCCTCAGGACCATTCTAAAGGCCCCCAGACCCTTCTAATGCCCCTCAGGGCCTTTCTAAAGTACCCCAGACACTTCTACAACCTCTCAGGGCCTTTCTATATGACCCCAGGCCCTTGTAATGCCACTCCGGGCCTTTCTAAAGGCCGCGAGACCCTTATAATTCCCCTTGAGTGCCTTTAAAAAGTCCCCCAGACCCTTCTGGACCCGCTCAGGACGTTTCTAATAGCCCCCAGACCCTTCTAGAGCCCCTCAGGGCCTTTCTAAAGGCCTCCACACCCTTCTAATGAACACCAAGACCCATGTAAATGCCCCCAGACCCTTCTAGATTGCCTAAGGACCCATCTAATAGCCCCCAGACCCTTCTAATGCCTTTCAAGGCCTTTCTAAAGGCCTCCACACCCTTCTAATGAACCTCAAGACCCATGTAAAGGCCCCTAGACCCTTCTAGATTGCCTCAGGACCCATCTAAAAGCCCCCAGACCCTTCTAATGCCTTTCAGGACCCTTATGAAGGCCACAAGACCCTTCTAATGCCCCTCAAGACCTTTCTAAAGGCCCTCAGACCCTTCTAATGCCCCTGAGGGCATTTATAAAGGTTCCCAGACCCTTCTAGAGCCCGTCAGGACACTTATAATGGCCCCCAGACCATTCTAGAGCACCTCAGGACAATTCTAAAGGCCTGCAGACCATTCTAATGCCCGTCAGGGCCTTATAAAGGTCCCCAGACCCTTCTACTGCCCCTCAGGAGCATTCTAAAGGCCCCCAGACCCTTCTAATGCCCCTCAGGGCCTTTCTAAAGGCTCCCATACCCTTCTAATGCCCCTCAGGTCATTTCTAAAGGCACCCAGACCCTTCTAATGCCACTCAGGGCCTTTCTAAAGGCCGCGAGACCCTTATAATCCCCCTGAGGGCCTTTAAAAAGGCCCCCAGACCATTCTGGACCCCCTCAGGACTCTTCTAATAGCCCCCAGACCCTTCTAGAGCTCTTCAGGGCCTTTCTAAAGGCCTCCACACCCTTCTAATGACCCTCAAGACCCATGTAAAGGCCCCCAGACCCTTCTAGATTGCCTCAGGACCCATCTAAAAGCCCCCAGACCCTTCTAATGCCTTTCAGGACCCTTATCAAGGCCACAGGACCCTTCTAATGCCCGTCAGGACCTTTCTAAATGCCCTCAGACCCTTCTAATGCCCCTCAGGGCATTTATAAAGGTTCCCAGACCCTTCTAGAGCCCGTCAGGACACTTATAAAGGCCCCCAGACCATTCTAGAGCCCCTCAGGACACTTCTAAATCCCGCAGACCATTCTAATGCCCGTCAGGGCCTTTCTAAAAGTTCCCAGACCCTTCTACTGCCCCTCAGGAGCATTCTAAATGCCCCCAGACCCTTCTAATGCCCCACAGGGCCTTTCTAAAGGTCCCCAGACCCTTCTAGAGCCCATCAAGACCCTTCTAAAGGCCCCCAGACCCTTATAGAGCCCCTCAGGACCCTTCTAAAGGCCCCCTGACCCTGTTAATTCCTTTCAGGGCTTTTATAAGGGCACCCAGACACTTCTAATGCCATTCAGGACCCTTATAAAGGCACCCAGACCCTTCTAGAGCCTCTCAGGACAGTATTAAATGCCTCCAGACCCTTCTAGACCCCCTCAGGACCATTCTAAAGGCCCCCAGACCCTTCTAATGCCCCTCAGGGCCTTTCTAAAGTACCCCAGACACTTCTAGAATTTCTCAGGGCCTTTCTATATGACCCCAAACCCTTGTAATGCCACTCAGGGCCTTTCTAACGGCCGCGAGACCCTTATAATTCCCCTGAGGGCCTTTAAAAAGGCCCCCAGACCTTTCTGGACCCCCTCAGGAGGCTTCTAATAGCCCCCAGACCCTTCTAGAGCTCCTCAGGGCCTTTCTAAAGGCCTCCACACCCTTCTAATGACCCTCAAGACCCATGTAAAGGCCCCCAGACCCTTCTAGATTGCCTCAGGACCCATCTAAAAGCCCCCAGACCCTTCTAATGCCTTTCAGGACCCTTATCAAGGCCACAAGACCCTTCTAATGCCCCTCAGGACCTTTGTAAAGGCCCTCAGACCCTTCTAATGCCCCTCAGGGCATTTATAAAGGTTCCCAGACCCTTCTAGAGCCCGTCAGGACACTTCTAAAGGCCCGCAGACCATTCTAATGCCCGTCAGGGCCTTTCCAAAGGTCCCCAGACCATTCTACTGCCCCTCAGGAGCATTCTAAAGGCCCCCAGACCCTTCTAATGCCCCACAGGGCCTTTCTAAAGGTCCCCAGACCCTTCTAGAGCCCCTGAAGACCCTTCTAAATGCCCCCAGACCCTTATAGAGCCCCTCAGGACCCTTCTAAAGACCCCCAGACCCTGTTAATTCCTTTCAGGGCTTTTATAAGGGCACCCAGACCTTTCTAATGCCCCTCAGGACCCTTATAAAGGCACCCAGACCCTTCTAGAGCCTCTCAGGACAGTTTTAAATGCCTCCAGACCCTTCTAGACCCCCTCAGGACCATTCTAAAGGCCCCCAGACCATTCTAATGCCCCTCAGGTCATTTCTAAAGGAACCCAGACCCTTCTAATGCCACTCAGGGCCTTTCTATATGACCCCAGACCCTTGTAATGCCACTCAGGGCCTTTCTAAAGGCCGCGAGACCCTTATAATCCCCCTGAGGGCCTTTAAAAAGGCCCCCAGACCCTTCTGGACCCCCTCAGGACGCTTCTAATAGCCCCCAGACCCTTCTAGAGGCCCTCAGGGCCTTTCTAAAGGCCTCCACACCCTTCTAATGACCCTCAAGACCCATGTAAAGGCCCCCAGACCCTTCTAGATTGCCTAAGGACCCATCTAATAGCCCCAGACCCTTCTAATGCATTTCAGGGCCTTTCTAAAGGCCTCCACACCCTTCTAATGACCCTCAAGACCCATGTAAAGGCCCCTAGACCCTTCTAGATTGCCTCAGGACCCATCTAAAAGCCCCCAGACCCTTCTAATGCCTTTCAGGACCCTTATGAAGGCCGCAAGACCCTTCTAATGACCCTCAGGACCTTTCTAAAGGCCACAAGACCCTTCTAATGCCCCTCACGACATTTCTAAAGGCCCTCAGACCCTTCTAATGCCCCTCAGGGCATTTATAAAGGTTCCCAGACCCTTTTAGAGCCCCTCAGGAGCATTCTAAAGGCCCCCAGACCCTTCTAATGCCCCACAGGGCCTTTCTAAAGGTCCCCAGACCCTTCTAGAGCCCCTGAAGACCCTTCTAAAGGCCCGCAGACCCTTATAGAGCCCCTCAGGACCCTTCTAAAGTCCCCCAGACCCTGCTAATTCCCCTCAGGTCTTTTATAAGGGCACCCAGACCCTTCTAAAGCCACTCAGGACCCTTATAAAGGCACCCAGACCCTGCTAATTCCCCTCAGGGCTTTTATAAAGGCACCCAGACCCTTCTAATGCCCCTCAGGACCCTTATAAAGGCACCCAGACCCTTCTAGAGCCTATCAGGACAGTTTTAAATGCTTTCAGACCCTTCTAGACCCCCTCAGGACCATTCTAAAGGCCCCCAGACCCTTCTAATGCCCCTCAGGGCCTTTCTAAAGGCTCCCATACCCTTCTAATGCCCCTCAGGTCATTTCTAAAGGCACCCAGACCCTTCTAATGCCACTCAGGGCCTTTCTAAAGGCCGCGAGACCCTTATAATCCACCTGAGGGCATTTAAAAAGGCCCTCAGACCCTTCTGGACCCCCTCAGGACGCTTCTAATAGCCCCCAGACCCTTCTAGAGCTCCTCAGGGCCTTTCTAAAGGCCTCCACACCCTTCTAATGACCCTCAAGACCCATGTAAAGGCCCCCAGACCCTTCTAGATTGCCTGAGGACCCATCTAAAAGCCCCCAGACCCTTCTAATGCCTTTCAGGACGCTTATCAAGGCCACAAGTCTCTTCTAATGCCCCTCAGCACCTTTCTAAAGGCCCTCAGACCCTTCTAATGCCCCTCAGGGCATTTATAAAGGTTCCCAGACCCTTCTAGAGCCTGTCAGGACACTTATAAAGGCCCCCAGACCATTCTAGAGCCCCTCAGGACACTTCTAAATCCCGCAGACCATTCTAATGCCTGTCAGGGCCTTTATAAATGTCCCCAGACCCTTCTACTGCCCCTCAGGAGCATTCTAAAGGCTCCCAGACCCTTCTAGTGACTCACAGGGCCTTTCTAAAGGTCCCCAGACCCTTCTAGAGCCCCTGAAGACCCTTCTAAAGGCCCCCAGACCGTAATAGAGCCCCTCAGGACCCTTCTAAAATCCCCCAGACCCAGCTAATTCCAATCAGGGTTTTTATAAGGGCACCCAGAACCTTCTAATGCCACTCAGGACCCTTATAAAGGCACCCAGACCCTTCTAGAGCCTCTCAGGACAGTTTTAAATGCCCCCATACCCTTCTGTACCCCCTCAGGACCATTCTAAAGGCCCCCAGACCATTCTAATGCCCATCAGGGCCTTTCTAAAGGCCCCCATACCCTTCTAATGCCCCTCAGGTCATTTCTAAAGGCCCCCAGACCCTTCTAGACCCCCTCAGGACGCTTCTAATAGCCCCCAGACCCTTCTAGTGCCACTCAGGGCCTTTCTAAAGGCCTCCACACCCTTCTAATGACCCTCAAGACCCATGTAAAGGCCCCTAGACCCTTCTAGATTGCCTCAGGACCCATCTAAAAGCCCCCAGACCCTTCCAATGCCTTTCAGGACCCTTATGAAGGCCACAAGAACCTTCTAATGCCCCTCAGGACCTTTCTGAAGGCCCTCAGACCCTTCTAGAGCCCGTCAGGACCCTTATAAAGGCCCCCAGACCATTCTAGAGCCCCTCAGGACCCTTCTAAAGTCCCCCAGACCCTGCTAGTTCCCCTCAGGGCTTTTATAAGGGCACCCAGACCCTTCTAATGCCCCTCAGGAGCATTCTAAAGGCCCCCAGACCCTTCTAATGCCCCACAGGGCCTTTCTAAAGGTCCCCAGACCCTTCTAGAGCCCCTGAAGACCCTTCTAAAGGCCCCCAGACCCTTATAGAGCCCCTCAGGACCCTTCTAAAGTCCCCCAGACCCTGCTAGTTCCCCTCAGGGCTTTTATAAGTGCACCCAGAATCTTCTAATGCCCCTCAGGACCCTTATAAAGGCACCAGGACCCTTCTAGAGCCTCTCAGGACAGTTTTAAATGCTTCCAGACCCTTCTAGACTCCCCTCAGGACCATTCTAAAGGCCCCCAGACGATTCTAATGCCCCTCAGGGCCTTTTTAATGGCCCCCATACTTTTGTAATGCCCCTCACGTCATTTCTAAAGGTACCCAGACCCTTCTAATGCCACTCAGGTCCTTTCTAAAGGCCGCGAGACCCTTATAATCCCCCTGAGGGCCTTTAAAAAGGCCCCCAGACCCTTCTGGACCCCCTCAGGACGCTTCTAATAGACCCCAGACCCTTCTATAGCTCCTCAGGGCCTTTCTAAAGGCATCCACACCCTTCTAATGACCCTCAAGACCCATGTAAAGGCCCCCAGACCCTTCTAGATTGCCTCAGGACCCATCTAAAAGCCCCCAGACCCTTCTAATGCCTTTCAGGACCATTATGAAGGCCACAAGACCCTTCTAATGCCCCTCAGGACCTTTCTAAAGGCCCTCAGACCCTTCTAATGCGCCTCAGGGCATTTATAAAGGTTCCCAGACCCTTATAGAGCCCCTCAGGATCATTCTAAAGGTCCCCAGACCCTTCTAACGCCCCACAGTGCCTTTCTAAAGGTCCCCAGACCCTTCTAGAGCCCCTGAAGACCCTTCTAAAGGCCCCCAGACCCTTATAGAGCTCCTCAGGACCCTTCTAAAGTCCCCCAGACCCTGCTAATTCCCCTCAGGGCTTTTATAAGGGCACCCAGACCCTTCTAAAGCCCCTCAGGACCCTTATAAAGGCACCCAGACCCTTCTAGAGCCTCTCATGACAGTTTTAAATGCCTCCAGAACCTTCTAGACCCCCTCAGGACCATTCTAAAGGCCCCCAGACCCTTCTAATGCCCCTCAGGGCATTTCTAAAGTACCCCAGACACTTCTAGAACCTCTGAGGGCCTTTCTATATGACCCCAGACCCTTGTAATGCCACTCAGGGCCTTTCTAAAAGCCGCGAGACCCTTATAATCCCCCTGAGGGCCTTTAAAAAGGCCCCCAGACCCTTCTGGACCATCTCAGGACGCTTCTAATAGCCCCCAGACCCTTCTAGAGCCCCTCAGGGCCTTTCTAAAGGCCTCCACACCCTTCTAATGACCCTCAAGACCCATGTAAAGGCCCCCAGACCCTTCTAGATTGCCTCAGGACCCATCTAAAAGCCCCCAGAACCTTCTAATGCCCCTCAGGACCCTTCTAAAGGCCCTCAGACCCTTCTAATGCCCCTCAAGACCCATGTAAAGGCCCCTAGACCCTTCTAGATTGCCTCATGACCCATCTAAAAGCCCCCAGACCCTTCTAATGCCCCTCAGGACCCTTATGAAGGCCACAAGACCCTTCTAATGCCCCTCAGGACCTTTCTAAAGGCCCTCAGACCCTTCTAATGCCCCTCAGGGCATTTATAAAGGTTCCCAGACACTTCTAGAGCCCGTCAGGACACTTATAAAGGACCCCAGACCATTCTAGAGCCCCTCAGGACACTTCTAAATCCCGCAGACCATTCTAATGCCCGTCAGGGCCTTTCTATAGGTCCCCAGACCCTTCTACTGCCCCTCAGGAGCATTCTAAAGGCCCCCAGACCCTTCTAATGCCACACAGGGCCTTTCTAAAGGTCCCCAGACCTTTCTAGAGCCCCTGAAGACCCTTCTAAAGGCCCCCAGACCCTTATAGAGCCCCTCAGGACCCTTCTAAAGTCCCCCAGACCCTGCTAATTCCGCTCAGGGCTTTTATAAGGGCACCCAGACCCTTCTAATGCCCCTCAGGACCCTTATAAAGGCACCCAGACCCTTCTAGAGCCTCTCAAGACAGTTTTAAATGCCTCCAGACCCTTCTAGACCCCCTCAGGACCATTCTAAAGGCCCCCAGACCCTTCTAATGCCCCTCAGGGCCTTTCTAAAGTACTCCAGACATTTCTAGAATTTCTCAGGGCCTTTCTATATGACCCCAGGCCCTTGTAATGCCACTCAGGGCCTTTCTAAAGGCCGCGAGACCCTTATAATCCCCCTGAGGGCCTTTAAAAAGGCCCCCAGACCCTTCTGGACCCCCTTAGAACGCTAATAATAGCCCCCAGACCCTTCTAGAGCCCCTCAGGGCCTTTCTAAAGGCCTCCACACCCTTCTAATGAACCTCAAGACCCATGTAAAGGCCCCCAGACCCTTCTAGATTGCCTAAGGACCCATCTAATTGCCCCAGACCCTTCTAATGCCTTTCAGGGCCTTTCTAAAGGCCTCCACACCCTTCTAATGACCCTCAAGACCCATGTAAAGGCCCCTAGACCCTTCTAGATTGCCTCAGGACCCATCTAAAAGCCCCCAGACCCTTCTAATGCCTTTCAGGACCCTTATGAAGGCCACAAGACCCTTCTAATGACCCTCAGGACCTTTCTAAAGGCCCTCAGACCCTTCTAATGCCCCTCAGGGCATTTATAAAGGTCCCCAGACCCTTATAGAGCCCCTCAGGAGCATTCTAAAGGCCCCCAGACCCTTCTAATGCCCGACAGGGCCTTTCTAAAGGTCCCCAGACCCTTCTAGAGCCCCTGAAGACCCTTCTAAAGTCCCCCAGACCCTGCTAATTCCCCTCAGGGCTTTTATAAGGGCACCCAGACCCTTCTAAAGCCCCTCAGGACCCTTATAAAGGCACCCAGACCCTTCTAGAGCCTCTCAGGACAGTTTTAAATGCCTCCAGACCCTTCTAGACCCCCTCAGGACCATTCTAAAGGCCCCCAGACCCTTCTAATGCCCCTCAGGGCCTTTCTAAAGGCACCCAGACCCTTCTAATGCCCCTCAGGGCCTTTCTAAAGTACCCCAGACATTTCTAGAACCTCTCAGGGCCTTTCTATATGACCCCAGGCCCTTGTAATGCCCCTCAGGACATTTCTAAAGGCACCCAGACCCTTCTAATGCCACTCAGGGCCTTTCTAAAGGCCGCGAGACCCTTATAATCCACCTGAGGGCCTTTAAAAAGGCCCCCAGACCCTCCGGGACCCCCTCAGGATGCTTCTAATAGCCCCCAGACCCTTCTAGTGCATTTCAGGGCCTTTCTAAAGGCCTCCACACCCTTCTAATGACCCTCAAGACCCATGTAAAGGCCCCCAGACACTTCTAGATAGCCTCAGGACCAATCTAAAAGCCCCCAGACCCTTCTAATGCCTTTCCGGACCCTTATGAAGGCCACAAGACCTTTCTAAAGCCCCTCAGGACCTTTCTAAAGGCCCTCAGACCCTTCTAATGCCCCTGAGGGCATTTATAAAGGTTCCCAGACCCTTCTAGAGCCCGTCAGGACCCTTATAAAGGCACCCAGACCATTCTAGAGCCCCTCAGGACACTTCTAAAGGCCCACAGACTATTCTAATGCCCGTCAGGGCCTTTATAAAGGTCCCCAGACCCTTCTACTGCCCCTCAGGAGCATTCTAAAGGCCCCCAGACCCTTCTAATGCCCCACAGGGCCTTTCTAAAGGTCCCCAGACCCTTCTAGAGCCCCTCAGGACCCTTCTAAAGTCCCCCAGACCCTGCTAATTCCTTTCAGGTCTTTTATAAGGGCACCCAGACCCTTCTAATGCCCCGCAGGACCCTTCTAAAGGCCCCCAGACCCTTCTAATGCCCCTCAGGGCCTTTCTAAAGTACCCCAGACACTTCTAGAACCTCTCAGGCCCTTTCTATATGAACCGAGACCCTTGTAATGCCCCTCAGGGCCTTTCTAAAGACCCCCATACCATTCTAATGCCCCTCAGGACATTTCTAAAGGCCCCCAGACCCTTCTAGAGCCCCTCAGGACATATCTAAAGGCGCCCAGACCCTTCTAGAGCCCCTCAGGACATTTCTAAAGGCACCCAGACCCTTCTAATGCCACTCAGGGCCTTTCTAAAGGCCGTGAGACCCATATAATCCCCCTGAGGGCCTTTAAAAAGGCCCCCAGACCCTTCTGGACCCCCTCAGGACACTTCTAATAGCCCCGAGACCCTTCTAGAGCCCTTCAGGGCCTTTCTAAAGGCCTCCACACCATTCTAATGACCCTCAAGACCCATGTAAAGGCCCCTAGACCCTTCTAGATTGCCTCAGGACCAATCTAAAAGACCCCAGACCCTTCTAATGCCTTTCAGGACCCTTATGAAGGCAACCAGACCCTGCTAATTCCACTCAGTTCTATTATAAGGGCCACAAGGCCCTTCAAATGCCCCTCAGGACCCTTATAAAGGCACCCAGACCCTTCTAGAGCCTCTCAGGACAGTTTTAAATGCCTCCAGACCATTCTAGACCCCCTCAGGACCATTCTAAAGGCACCCAGACCCTTCTAATGCACCTCAGGACCCTTCTAAAGGCCCCCAGACCCTTCTAATGCCCCTCAGGGCCTTTCTAAAGTACCCCAGACACTTCTAGAACCTCTCAGGGCCTTTCTATATGACCCCAGACCCTTGTAATGCCCCTCAGGGCCTTTCTAAATGCCCCCATACCCTTCGAATGACCCTCAGGACATTTCTAATGGCCCCCAGACCCTTCAAGAGCCCCTCAGGACATTTCTAAAGGCACCCAGAACCTTCTAATGCCACTCAGGGCCTTTCTAAAGGCTGCGAGACCCTTATAATCCCCCTGAGGACCTTTAAAAAGGCCCCCAGACCCTTCTGGACCCCCTCAGGACGCTTCTAATAGACCCCAGACCCTTCTAGAGCCCCTCAGCGCCTTTCTAAAGGCCTCCACACCCTTCTAATGACCCTCAAGACCCATGTAAAGGCCCCTAGACCCTTCTAGATTGCCTCAGGACCCATCAAAAAGCCTCCAGACCCTTCCAATGCCTTTCAGGACCATTATGAAGGCCACAAGACCCTTCTAATGCCCCTCAGGACCTTTCTAAAGGCCCTCAGACCCTTCTAATGCCCCTCAGGGCATTTATAAAGGTTCCCAGACCCTTCTAGAGCCCGTCAGGACCCTTATAAAGGCCCCCAGACCATTCTAGAGCCCCTCAGGACACTTCTAAAGGCCCGCAGACCATTCTAATGCCCGTCAGGGCCTTTATAAAGGTCCCCAGACCCTTCTACTGCCCCTCAGGAGCATTCTAAAGGCCCCCAGACCCTTCTAATGCCCCACAGGGCCTTTCTATAGGTCCCCAGACCCTTCTAGAGCCCCTGAAGACCCTTCTAAAGGACCCCAGACCCTTATAGAGCCCCTCAGGACCATTCTAAAGTCCCCCAGACCCTGCTAATTCCCCGCAGGGCTTTTATAAGGGCACCCAGACCCTTCTAATGCCCCTCAGGACCCTTATAAAGGCACCAGGACCCTTCTAGAGCCTCTCAGGACAGTTTTAAATGCCTCCAGACCCTTCTAGACTCCCCTCAGGACCATTCTAAAGGCCCCCAGATCCTTCTAATGCCCCTCAGGGCCTTTCTAAAGGCCCCCATACCCTTCTAATGCCCCTCACGTCATTTCTAAAGGCACCCAGACCCTTCTAATGCCACTCAGGGCCTTTCTAAAGGCCGCGAGACCCTTATAATCCCCCTGAGGGCCTTTAAAAAGGCCCCCAGACCCTTCTGGACCACTCAGGACGCTTCTAATAGAACCCAGACCCTTCTAGAGCTCCTCAGGGCCTTTCTAAAGGCATCCACACCCTCCTAATGACCCTCAAGACCCATGTAAAGCCCCACAGACCCTTCTAGATTGCCTCAGGACCCATCTAAAAGCCCCCAGACCCTTCTAATGCCTTTCAGGGCCTTTCTAAAGGCCTCCACACCCTTCTAATGACCCTCAAGACCCATGTAAAGGCCCCTAGACCATTCTAGATTGCCTCAGGACCCATCTAAAAGCCCCCAGACAATTCTAATGCCTATCAGGACCCTTATGAAGGCCACCAGACAATTCTAATGCCCCTCACGACCTTTCTAAAGGCCCTCAGACCCTTCTAATGCCCCTGAGGGCATTTATAAAGGTTCCCAGACCCTTCTAGAGCCCGTCAGGACCCTTATAAAGGCCCCCAAACCATTCTAGATCCCCTCAGGACAATTCTAAAGGCCCGCAGACCATTCTAATACCCGTCAGGGCCTTTATAAAGGTCCCCAGACCCTTCTACTGCCCCTCAGGACCCTTCTAAAGTCCCCCAGACCCTGCTAATTCCCCTCAGGGCTTTTATAAGGGCACCCAGACCCTTCTAATGCCCCTCAGGACCCTTATAAAGGCACCAGGACCCTTCTAGAGCCTCTCAGGACAGTTTTAAATGCCTCCAGACCCTTCTAGACCCCCTCAGGACCATTCTAAAGGCCCCCAGACCCTTCTAATGCCCCTCAGGGCCTTTCTAAAGTACCCCAGACACTTCTAGAATTTCTCAGGGCCTTTCTATATGACCCCAGGCCCTTGTAATACCACTCAGGGCCTTTCTAAAGGCCGCGAGACCCTTATAATCCCCCTGAGGGCCTTTAAAAAGGCCCCCAGACCCTTCTGGACCCCCTCAGGACGCTTCTAATAGCCCCCAGACCCTTCTAGAGCCCCTCAGGGCCTTTCTAAAGGCCTCCACACCCTTCTAATGACCCTCAAGACCCATGTAAAGGCCCCCAGACCCTTCTAGATTGCCTAAGGACCCATCTAATAGCCCCAGACCCTTCTAATGCCTTTCAGGGCCTTTCTAAAGGCCTACACACCCTTCTAATGACCCTCAAGACCCATGTAAAGGCCCCTAGACCCTTCTAGATTGCCTCAGGACCCATCTAAAAGCCCCCAGACCCTTCTAATGCCTTTCAGGACCCTTATGAAGGCCACAAGACCCTTCTAATGACCCTCAGGACCTTTCTAAAGGCCCTCAGACCCTTCTAATGCCCCTCAGGGCATTTATAAAGGTTCCCAGACCCTTCTAGAGCCAGTCAGGACACTTATAAAGGTCCCCAGACCCTTATAGAGCCCCTCAGGAGCATTCTAAAGGACCCCAGACCCTTCTAATGCCCGACAGGGCATTTCTAAAGGTCCCCAGACCCTTCTAGAGCCCCTGAAGACCCTTCTAAAGTCCCCCAGACCTTGCTAATTCCCCTCAGGGCTTTTATAAGGGCACCCAGACCCTTCTAAAGCCCCTCAGGACCCTTATAAAGGCACCCAGACCCTTCTAGAGCCTCTCAGGACAGTTTTAAATGCCTCCAGACCCTTCTAGAACCCCTCAGGACCATTCTAAAGGCCCCCAGACCCTTCTAATGCCCCTCAGGGCCTTTCTAAAGTACCCCAGACACTTCTAGAACTTCTCAGGGCCTTTCTATATGACCCCAGACCCTTGTAATGCCCCTCAGGGCAATTCTAAAAGCCGCGAGACCCTTATAATCCCCCTGAGGGCCTTTAAAAAGGCCCCCAGACCCTTCTGGACCCTCTCAGGAGGCTTCTAATAGCCCCCAGACCCTTCTAGAGCCCCTCAGCGCCTTTCTAAAGGCCTCCACACCATTCTAATGACCCTAAAGACCCATGTAAAGGCCCCCAGACCCTTCTAGATTGCCTCAGGACCCATCTAAAAGCCCCCAGACCCTTCTAATGCCCCTCAGGACCCTTCTAAAGGCCCTCAGACCCTTCTAATGCCCCTCAAGACCCATGTAAAGGCCCCTAGACCCTTCTAGATTGCCTCAGGACCCATCTAAAAGACCCCAGACCCTTCTAATGCCTTTCAGGACCCTTATGAAGGCCACCAGACCCTTCTAAAGCCCCTCAGGACCTTTCTAAAGGCCCTCAGACCCTTCTAATGCCCCTGAGGGCATTTATAAAGGTTCCCAGACCCTTCTAGAGCCCGTCAGGACCCTTATAAAGGCCCCCAGACCATTCTAGAGCCCCTCAGGACACTTCTAAAGACCCACAGACTATTCTAATGCCCGTCAGGGCCTTTATAAAGGTCCCCAGACCCTTCTACTGCCCCTCAGGAGCATTCTAAAGGCCCCCAGACCCTTCTAATGCCCCACAGGGCCTTTCTAAAGGTCCCCAGACCCTTCTAGAGCCCCTGAAGACCCTTCTAAAGGCCCGCAGACCCTTATAGAGCCCCTCAGGACCCTTCTAAAGTCCCCCAGACCCTGCTAATTCCTTTCAGGTCTTTTATAAGGGCACCCAGACCCTTCTAATGCCCCGCAGGACCCTTCTAAAGGCCCCCAGACACTTCTAATGCCCCTCATGGCCTTTCTAAAGTACCCCAGACACTTCTAGAACCTCTCAGGCCCTTTCTATATGATCCGAGACCCTTGTAATGCCCCTCAGGGCCTTTCTAAAGACCCCCATACCCTTCTAATGCCCCTCAGGACATTTCTAAAGGCCCTCAGACCCTTCTAGAGCCCATCAGGACATATCTAAAGGCGCCCAGACCCTTCTAGAGCCCGTCAGGACCCTTATAAAGGCCCCCAGACCATTCTAGAGCCCCTCAGGACACTTCTAAAGGCCCGCAGACCATTCTAATGCCCGTCAGGGCCTTTATAAAGGTCCCCAGACCCTTCTACTGCCCCTCAGGAGCATTCTAAAGGCACCCAGACCCTTCTAATGCCGCTCAGGACCTTTCTAAAGGCCCCCAAACCCTTATAGAGGCCCTCAGGACCCTTCTAAAGTCCCCCAGACCCTGCTAATTCCCCTCAGGGCCCTTATAAAGGCACCCAGACCCTTCTAGAGCCTCTCAGGACAGTTTTAAATGCCTCCAGACCCTTCTAGACCCCCTCAGGTCCATTCTAAAGGCCCCCAGACCCTTCTAATGCCCCTCAGGGCCTTTCTAAAGTACCCCAGACACTTCTAGAACCTCTCAGGGCCTTTCTATATGACCCCAGACCCTTGTAATGCCCCTCAGGGCCTTTCTAAAGGCCCCCATACCCTTCTAATGCACCTGAAGACCCTTCTAAAGGCATTCAGACCCTTCTAGAGCCCCTCAGGACATTTCTAAAGGCACCCAGAACCTTCTAATGCCACTCAAGGCCTTTCTAAAGGCTGCGAGACCCTTATAATCCCCCTAAGGACCTTTAAAAAGGTCCCCAGACCCTTCTGGACCCACTCAGGACGCTTCTAATAGACCCCAGACCATTCTACAGCCCCTCAGGGCCTTTCTAAAGGCCTCCACACCATTCTAATGACCCTCAAGACCCATGTAAAGGCCCCAGACCCTTCTAGATTGCGCAGGACCCATCTAAAAGCCCCCAGACCCTTCTAATGCCCCTCAGGACCCTTCTAAAGGCGCCCAGACCATTCTAATGCCCCTCAGGACCCTTCTAAATTCCCCCAGACCATGCTAATTCCACTCAGGGCTATTATATGGGCCACAAGACCCTTCAAATGCCCCTCAGGACCCTTATAAAGGCACCCAGACCCTTCTAGAGCCTCTCAGGACAGTTTTAAATGCCTCCAGACCCTTCTAGACCCCCTCAGGACCATTCTAAAGGCCCCCAGACCCTTCTAATGCACCTCAGGACCCTTCTAAAGGCCCCCAGACCCTTCTAATGCACCTCAGGGCCTTTCTATATATACCCCAGACACTTCTAGAACCTCTCAGGGCCTTTCTATATGAAACCAGACCCTTGTAATGCCCCTCAGGGCCTTTCTAAAGGCCCCCATACCCTTATAATGACCCTGAGGACATTTCTAAAGGCCCCCAGACCCTTCAAGAGCCCCTCAGGACATTTCTAAAGGCACCCAGAACCTTCTAGAGCATCTCAGGACAGTTTTAAATGCCTCCAGACCCTTCTAGACCCCCTCAGGACCATTCTAAAGGCCCCCAGACCCTTCTAATGCCCCTCAGGACCCTTCTAAAGGCCCCCAGACCCTTCTAATGCACCTCATGGCCTTTCTAAAGTACCCCAGACACTTCTAGAACCTCTCAGGGCCTTTCTATATGACCCCAGACCCTTGTAATGACCCTAAGGTCCTTTCTAAAGGCTCCCATACACTTCTAATGCCCCTCAGGACCCTTCTAAAGGCCCCCAGACCCTTCTAATGCCCCTCAGGGCCTTTCTAAAGTACCCCAGACACTTCTAGAACCTCTCAGGGCCTTTCTATATGATCCCAGACCCTTGTAATGCCCCTCAGGGCCTTTCTAAAGGCCCCCATACCCTTCTAATGACCCTCAGGACATTTCTAATGGCCCCCAGACCCTTCAAGAGCCCCTCAGGACATTTCTAAAGGCACCCAGACCCTTCTAATGCCCCTCAGGGCCTTTCTAAAGGCTGCGAGACCCTTATAATCCCCCTGAGGACCTTTAAAAAGGCCCCCAGACCCTTCTGGACCCCCTCAGGACGCTTCTAATAGACCCCAGACCCTTCTAGAGCCCCTCAGGGCCTTTCTAAAGGCCTCCACACCCTTCTAATGACCCTCAAGACCCATGTAAAGGCCCCCAGACCCTTCTAGATTGCCTCAGGACCCATCTAAAAGCCTCCAGACCCTTCCAATGCCTTTCAGGACCATTATGAATGCCACAAGACCCTTCTAATGCCCCCCAGGACCTTTCTAAAGGCCCTCAGACCCTTTTAATGCCCCTCAGGGCATTTATAAAGGTTCCCAGACCCTTCTAGAGCCAGTCAGGACCCTTATAAAGGACCCCAGATCATTCTAGAGCCCCTCAGGACACTTCTAAAGGCCCGCAGACCATTCTAATGCCCGTCAGGGCCTTTATAAAGGTCCCCAGACCCTTCTACTGCCCCTCAGGAGCATTCTAAAGGCCCCCAGACCCTTCTAATGCCCCTCAGGGCCTTTCTAAAGGTCCCCAGACCCCTCTAGAGCCCCTGGACACCCTTCCAAAGGCCCCCAGACCCTTATAGAGCCCCTCAGGACGCATCTAAAGTCCCCCAGACCCTGCTAATTCCCCTCAGGGTTTTATAAGGGCACCCAGACCCTTCTAATGCCTTTCAGGACCCTTATAAAGGCACCCAGACCCTTCTAGAGCCTCTCAGGACAGATTTAAATGCCTCCAGACCCTTCTAGACCCCCTCAGGACCATTCTAAAGGCCCCCAGACCCTTCTAATGCCCCTCAGGACCCTTCTAAAGGCCTCCACACCTTTCTAATGACCCTCAAGACCCATGTAAAGGCCCCCAGACCCTTCTAGATTGCCTCAGGACCCATCTAAAAGCCCCCAGACGCTTCTAATGCCTTTCAGGACCCTTATGAAGGCCACAAGACCCTTCTAATGCCCCTCAGGACCTTTCTAAAGGCCCTCAGACCCTTCTAATGCCCCTCAGGGCATTTATAAAGGTTCCCAGACCCTTCTAGTGCCCGTCAGGACCCTTATAAAGGCCCCCAGACCATTCTAGAGCCCCTCAGGACACTTCTAAAGGCCCGCAGACCATTCTAATGCCCGTCAGGGCCTTTCTAAAGGTCCCCAGACCCTTCTAGAGCCCCTGAAGACCCTTCTAAAGGCCCCCAGACCCTTTAATGCCCCACAGGGCCTTTCTAAAGGTCCCCAGACCCTTCTAGAGCCCCTGAAGACCTTTCTAAAGGCCCCCAGACCCTTATGGAGCCGCTCAGGACCCTTCTAAAGTCCCCCAGACCCTGCTAATTCCCCTCAGGGCTTTTATAAGGTCACCCAGACCCTTCTAATGCCCCTCAGGACCCTTATAAAGGCACCCAGACCCTTCTAGAGCCTCTCAGGACAGTTTTAAATGCCTCCAGACCCTTCTAGAACCACTCAGGACCATTCTAAAGACCCCCAGACCCTTCTAATGCCCCTCAGGGCCTTTCTAAAGGCCGCGAGACCCTTATAATCCCCCTGAGGGCCTTTAAAAAGGTCCCCAGACCCTTCTGGACCCCCTTAGCACGCTTCTAATAGCCCCCAGACCCTTCTAATGCCACTCAGGGCTTTCTAAAGGTCGCGAGACCCTTTTAATCCCCCTGAGGGCCTTTAAAAAGGCCCCCAGACCCTTCTGGACCCACTCAGGACGCTTCTAATGGCCCCCAGACCCTTCTAGAGCCCCTCAGGGCCTTTCTAAAGGCATCCACACCCTTCTAATGACCCTCAAGACCCATGTAAAGGCCCCCAGACCCTTCTAGATTGCCTCAGGACCCATCTAAAAGCCCCCAGACCCTTCTAATACCTTTCAGGGCCTTTCTAAAGGCCTCCACACCCTTCTAATGACCCTCAAGACCCATGTAAAGGCCCCTAGACCCTTCTAGATTGCCTCAGGACCCATCTAAAAGCCCCCAGACCCTTCTAATGCCTTTCAGGACCCTTATGAAGGCCACAAGACCCTTCTAATGCCCCTCAGGACCTTTCTAAAGACCCTCAGACCCTTCTAATGCCCCTCAGGGAATTTATAAAGGTTCCCAGACCCTTCTAGAACACCTCAGGACCCCTATAAAGACCCCCAGACCATTCTAGAGCCCCTCAGGACACTTCTAAAGGCCCGCAGACCATTCTAATGCCCGTCAGGGCCTTTAAAAATGTCCCCAGACCCTTCTACTGCCCTCAGGAGCATTCTAAAGGCCCCCAGACCCTTCTAATGCCCTACAGGGCCTTTCTAAAGGTCCCCAGACCCTTATAGAGCCCCTGAAGACCCTTCTAAAGGCCCCCAGACCCTTATAGATCCCCTCAGGACCCTTCTAAAGTCCCCCAGACCCTACTAATTCCCCTCAAGGCTTTTATAAGGGCACCCAGACCCTTCTAGAGCCCCTGAAGACCCTTCTAAAGGCCCCCAGACCCTTATAGAGCCCCTCAGGACCCTTCTAAAGTCCCCCAGACCCTGCTAATTCCCCTCAGGGCTTTTATAAGGGCACCCAGACCCTTCTAGTGCCCCTCAGGACCCTTATAAAGGCACCCAGACCCTTCTAGAGCCTCTCAGGACAGTTTTAAATGCCTCCAGACCCTTCTAGACCCCCTCAGGACCATTCTAAAGGCCCCCAGACACTTCTAATGCCCCTTAGGACCCTTCAGAAGGCCCCCAGACCCTTCTAATGCCCCTCAGGGCCTCTCTAAATTACCCCAGACATATCTAGAACCTCTCAGAGCCTTTCTATATGACACCAGACCCATGTAATGCCACTCAGGGCCTTTCTAAAGGCCGCGAGACCCTTATAATCCCCCTGAGGGCCTTTAAAAAGGCCCCCAGACCATTCTGGACCCCCTCAGGATGCTTCTAATAGCCCCCACACCCTTCTAGAGCCCCTCAGGGAATCTATGGAATCATAGAACAACCAGGTTGGAAGAGACCCACTGGATCATCGAGTCCAACTCTTCCTGTCAAACAGTAAACATTGCCCCTCGGCACCTTGTCCATCTGTGCCTTAAACACCTCCAGGGAAGATGAATCAACCCCCTCCCTGGGCAGCCTCTGACACTGCCCAATGACCCTTTCCATGAAAAAGTTTTCCTAATCTCCAGCCTAAATCTCCCCTGGTGGAGCTTGAGGCCACTCCCTCTCGTCCTGTCCCCAGTCACTTGGGAGAAGGGGCCAGCTCCCTCCTCTCCACAACTTACTTTCAGTTAATTGTAGAGAGCAATGAGGTCTCCCCTCAGCTTCCTCTCCTCCAGGATCAACACCCCCAGCTCTCTCAGCTGTTCCTTATAAGGCCTTTTCTCCCGCCCCTTTACTAGCATTGTTGCTCTTCTCTGAACTTTCTCCGGAGCCTCAACATCCTTCTTGTGGTGAGGGGCCCAGAAGCGAACACAGGATTCAAGAATCGGTCTCACCATTGCTGAGTACAGAGGGAGAACAACCTCCCTGGAGTCCAATTGTATGAGGTTTAACAAGGCCACACACCAGGTCCTGCTTCTATGATTCTACGTGTTACATAATCACATTCTCATGCACCATTTAGATAGAATTGAGCATTGATCTCTCTCATACAGTAGCAAAATCGCAGAGACTGAGCTATTTCTCAGCAGCCAATGAAGCAGCAAACTCTAAAGGGCATTTTCAACTTTTTGTTATTGGTCCTATTCTTGCCCTTCTCCCAACAACCTTAACATTGCATGCAGCCCCATCTTTTGTGTAGTCATCAGGCTAGTCATCACCCTACGCAGAGCTACAGACTGGGAGAAGCCTGGCTGGAAAACTGCCAGGAGGAGAGGGACCTGGGGGTGTCAGTCGACAGCTGACTGACCATGAGCCAGCAGTGTGCCCAGAAGGCCAATGGCATCCTGGCTTGTGTCAGAAATGGTATGACCAGCAGGTCCAAGGAGGTGATTCTCCCTCTGTACTCAGCACTGGTGAGGCCGCTCCTTGAATCCTGCGTTCAGTTCTGGACCTCTCAGCAAGGATGTTGAGGTTCTGGAGCGAGTCAAGAGAAGAGCCACGAAGCCGGTGAAGGGACTGGAGGACAGGCCCTATGAGGAGCAGCTGAGAGAGCTGGGGTTGTTTAGCCTGGAGAAGAGGAGGCTGAGAGGAAACCTCATTGTTCTCTGCAACTACCTGAAGGGAGGATGCAGAGAGGAGGGAGCTGGGCTCTTCTCCCAAGGGACAGGGGACAGGACAAGAGGGAATGACCTCAAGCTCCACCAGGGGACATTTAGGCTGGAGATTAGGAGGAAGTTTTTCACACAGGGGGTCATTGGGCAGCGTCAGAGGCTGCCCAGGGAGGGGATTGACTTGCCTTCCCTGGAGGTGTTTAAGGCACAGGTGGATGAGGTCTTGAGGTACTCGGTTTAGCATTTGATAGGAAGGGTTGGACTAGAAGATCCGATGGGTCCCTTCCAACCTGGTTGTTCTATGATTCTGTGATAATGTCCAGGCTGAGAAGAACAATAAAACGGTCACAGAGAAGCTAACTATAACAGCAGACTCCAGACATAAGAGGAAAGGCTCTGAAACTCCTACATTTCCATCAAGGACAGAGACAGCCTGTGCTTCTATCGGCTGAGTTGCGGCCCTTCCTCTCACAGAACTAACTCGATATGACCACTGCCGTGACATCATTAGTCAGGCTCCAGTTTCAGGGGCCGTGAATCCCAGGCACATACAAAAAGCAAGTCAGCTCGGGCCCCGTGCCTCTGAGTTACAGAGCGCTGGGCCAGGTAGGAGGAGAGGGGAAGAAAATGCCCTAAAGCTCTACTACTTCAGACATCTTGAAGATATCAACACACAGACTTTTTCCACAGCAGTTCTCTGAGCAGAAGCTTAGAGGAACATTTCAGCCTAAGAGTGTTATAAAGCTACATGTATACGTAAAAAAGAGCTGACTAGTTTGAAAGGCACAAGGAGCCCTACAGACAGGCAGAGGATTATAGAAAAGGGCAGGGACTAGCACAAAGATTCAGAAACAGTAAGAGGAGTAAAGGGGAGCGTCAAGATACAGAGTGAATGTAGAAGCTGGAACAGCAACAGTGAGCAATACAAAGGGATAGAGAAAGAAAAAGAGAGATGGAAAGAGAGAAAAAAAGAGAGAAAGAAAAGCAAAGCATTTTCAGGTGCAGAGAAAGAACAAACTGCAAGGATCAAACCAGTGAAATTGTAGGGGGAAAGAATGAGAAATACAGAATAGGACAAAGATGGAAAAGAAAAAAAAAAAAGCGTGGGCAGAGAACAGATGCTGAAGACTGGGAAAAGGAGAGAAAAGAGCACAGAGAAATAAAAGGGCAGGGTTATAGGGATCCCAGGAGACAAAAATTGTAGCAGCAGCACAATAAATGAAAGGAACCAAAAAGTCCACCTTTAAAAAGTTTGCTATCTCCTCCCATCACTGTCGCAACAAGCAGCAGAGCAGGGAAAGCACACATACTATTATTTCTCATAAGGATGCTTTCAGGCATAGTAACAGCAGGGCTCTTGCCGAGAATGTAAAGGAGAGTCAATCAAATGCAGCTGCTCCCCAGACCCTATTTATACCTTTGAGAGAGTTCGCCCCACCCCATTCACAGGTGATGCTTGTGAAGGCCCAGGGTGTATATAAGCCCCAGGCCTTGCCTGGGGAGGTCATTCAGCCTCTGGTTTCCCTTGAGATTGGAGCTCTGCTGGTGTTTTAACTCCTTGTGTTGGATGAGGGCTGGAATGGTAAGGGTTTTTTTTTTGTTTTTTAATAGCACTTTGTCTGTGAGGCAACTTGTTGCTATTCTTCATTCTGGGCAGGGGGGTGGGGGATGGTGATGCATTCATCCTAGAGTATCTCCAGTTTGTTGTTGGCAGCATATGGGGGATAAAAATTTGTTAGCTAGGGCACTGCTTTTCTTGAATTGAGCTCCTAAAGTCTGCAGCCGTCTCATATTTTGATGCTGTACTTTTCTGTTTCTTTTTTTCTTGTAGATGCTGAAGAGGGAGCCGGTGACTGCACGATTATTTCCATAAGCAGACCTGACTTGAGCAGCTTTGGCCAAGGAGAGCTTCGGCGGTGGCCTTCTGCAAGCTGAGTTGAGGGGACAGAGTCGATAAGCGGGAGGTGGCTTGGGGATAGCAGCCCTAGGCGTGGTGGGTGAGGAGGGTAGTTTCTGCTAGTCTCTGGAGCCACGGAGGGGGATAACCAAAACAGCGTGGGAGAAGCCATCGGAGCAGTAGCCGAGGGGGTTGAATGCTGAGGAAGCAGAGCTTAATGTTTGAGTTTGGTTGCAGACTAGCTTGGCTTGGCTGTGCTCTGCAGTCGAGGCAGTGTGAGCAAAAGCAGGCAAGAGGTTTGGAATTCTTTGGTCATTGCAGAGAGTCAGGGACTGGGCTAGTAACATTGTGGGGAAAATGGAAAAAAAAAAAAAAACACCCGCAGACTGGGAAAAAGATGAAAAAGGAAAAAAGAACTATGGACACAAGACAGATACTAAAGACCGGGGGGAAGCGGGGCGGGGTGGGGAGAAAGAGAAAACAACACAGAAAAATAAGAGTATGGTTATAGGGATGCCAGAAAATAAAAATTGTATTGCAGTACAGTAAATGAAAGGAACCGAAAAGTCTAGCTCTAAGATCTTTGCTATCTAGTCACCTCACCGTCACGAGAAGTGGCATCGCAATGAAAGCTCGCATACTGTTATTTCTGATAAGAATGCTTTTGGGCATAATAACGGCATAGTTCTTAGCAAAAATGTAAGGTATAGTCAGTAAAACACAGGTGCTCCCCATTTCCTATTTATACCTTTGAGATAGTTCACCCCACCCCCTTCACAGGTGATGTGCATGAAGGCCCAGGGTGTATATAAGCCCCAGGCCTTGCCCACAGAGTTCATTCGGCCTCTGGCTTCCCTCGAGGTCAGAGCTCTGCCGCCGCTTTACCTTCTTGCGGCCGATGAGGGTGTGCTGGAAAGGTAAGCTTATTTTTTTTTCTTTTACAGTGCTTTGTCTTTGTTTAGCATTTCTGGTTATGGGGTCAGTTCTGGGTGTTCCTCATTCTGTGGGGTCGATGTTTTTATCCTAGAATCTCTGCAGTTTGTAGTTGGCTCCTTACGGGACATAACAATTTAGATTTTAGTACACTTGCCTAGAGGAGTAAGTCGATTCCGTGGGTCGGTAGATGATGCAAGGGACCAGGGGAACCCTGGGAAAGGCTGAGAAGTACAGCTCTCGAGGAATATCAGCTCATAAGGGTCAAGGGATTAAAATATAGTGCAGGTTCTGTTAGGAAAAACCAGAGTTCTTTGTCTGATTTTTCAGGGGTGCGGAAGGACTTTAATGGTTTAGAACTGGGAAAGGAAGATAGCTTCATCAGACTTTCTCGGATCGGTTTGGCGGTCAGATGCAAGCGTCATTCAGGTTTCTGTCGTTCCAGTCTCTCTGCAGCCAGTAGGAGGTAACGATGCGATTGAGACACAGATTCAGACACGAGGTATGGATTATTTGGACTCTCGTGTGGCAATTGCCAGTTTGCATATCGGAGGAATTTGATCTCGAGAAGTTTCGGTCGCCTTAAAAATGTACTCTCTGGGACTGAGATCTCTGCTCCCTCGTCCCTTCTACTTATTGCATTGTTCGAGTGACTTATTTGCACCCATCCCGTCTTCATCTGTCTGAATATCGGATACTTTGCTACTTGAAAGTATGGATTTGCTGCCTATCTGCAGCGCAGGATTCCGTCCTTGTCTTCCACTGTATTTCTCAGGGAAGAGGACGGTCATCGTTTTGCCTCGTAACAGTTAACAGCTGAGCGATCATTCCTCATCCGGTCTGTGGGCACACGAGCCTCCCTCGTTTAGAAGAGCTTGGGATTTTTCCAAACTTACCGGGGAGATTTGCTCTATCGCTCACAGCGGTCGGTACCTCGTTCCTGTTATCCATTGTGTGGATTTTTATGTTCATAGACTTTCCAGTTTAGGTCTTAAAGGAGTCAGTTCCCACCGTTGTGAACTTTTCATCGGCTGCTTGCCTTTGTCCTTCCAGTGTCCATTACTGTCTGGTAAGTGTTCTGATTTTTTAGGTCTTCTGTGTCGATTCTTTTTGAGAACCGGTAAAGGTTGTAATTTTTCAAGTTCTTTTTGTTTACTGCTGTAACTAAAGTCTAGTAAAATTCCTAGAATTTTGATCCGCACAGCTCATCTGTCTTTTGTCCCGGCTATCGGCACTACTATGTTCCTGTAACGGGAGCGGCGGAGAGAAGAGGTAAGCGGACCGTGTGGCATTTTGGCGTGCCTGTGAGGTAGTTGGGCTCACTCTTAAGGGGCTGGCGGCGAGGAGGAAACTAAGTATGTCTCGAAGAGTAAAGTAGTAGCATTTGTTATCTCGATTATGTACGGAACCTTTGGTTTGGCAGGTGCCCTGACAGTTTTGCAGCGGGTTTAGTACAAGATGTCGGCAGTGAGCAGTGTGATGCTGACTTAGCACTCTGTTTGCTGTCTCTTTTTTTTTTTTTGTGTGTGTGTGTATTATAGTCCAGGACAATGTGACAGTGCAGGATTTTTCCAGTTACTTGATGCAGTTAGAGGTTTTTTGCCTGGGATGGCTTTGGGTCCTCGGTCCTCAGGAAGTTAAGAGGGCTGTGGTTTTTGCCGGGAAGAGGGCAGAATGTCGAGAGCAGCAAGGAGGAGATTTAGCGTAGGGTAGAAGGTTGCGCGGGGAGAGTTTGCCTCGTTACAGATTTGGAGAAGGGTTTAATTTTCAGCCCCAAGCTAGCGTGCGCCAGGCAGGGCAGTTCCAGCCTGTATCTGTCTTTCAGGACCCTTATAAAGGCCACAAGACCCTTCTAATGCCCCTCAGGACCTTTCTAAAGGCCCTCAGACCCTTCTAATGCCCCTCAGGGCATTTATAAAGGTTCCCAGACCCTTCTAGAGCCTGTCAGGACCCTTATAAAGGCCCCCAGACCCCTCTAGAGCACCTCAGAACACTTCTAAAGGCCTGCAGACCATTCTAATGCCTGTCAGGGCCTTTATAAAGGTCCCCAGACCCTTCTACTGCCCCTCAGGAGCATTCTAAAGGCCCCCAGACCCTTCTAATGCCCCACAGGGCCTTTCTAAAGGTCCCCAGACCCTTCTAGAGCCCCTCAAGACCCTTCTAAAGGCCCCCAGACCCTTATAGAGCCCCTCAGGACCAATCTAAAGTCCCCCAGACCCTGCTAATTCCCCTCAGGGCTTTTATAAGGGCACCCAGACCCTTCTAATGCCCCTCAGGACATTTCTAAAGGCCCCCAGAACATTCTAGAGCCCCTCAGGACATTTCTAAAGGCACCCAGACCCTTCTAATGCCACTCAGGGCCTTTCTAAAGGCCGCGAGACCATTATAATCCCCCTGAGGGCCTTTAAAAAGGCCCCCAGACCCTTCTGAACCCCCTCAGGACGCTTCTAATAGCCCCCAGACCCTTCTAGAGCCCCTCAGGGCCTTTCTAAAGGCCTCCACACCCTTCTAATGACCCTCAAGACCCATGTAAAGGCCCCCAGACCCTTCTAGATTGCCTCAGGACCCATCTAAAAGCCCCCAGACCCTTCTAATGCCTTTCAGGACCCTTATGAAGAACACAAGACCCTTCTAATGCCCCTCAGGACCTATCTAAAGGCATTCAGACCATTCTAATGCCCCTCAGGACCCTTCTAAAGGCCCCTAGACCCTTCTAATGCCCCTCAGGGCCTTTCTAAAGTACCCCAGACATTTCTAGAACCTCTCAGGGCCTTTCTATATGACCCCAGACCCTTGTAATGCCCATCAGGGCTTTTCTAAAGTCCCCCATACCCTTCTAATGCCCCTCAGGACATTTCTAAAGGCCCCCAGACCCTTCTAGAGCCTCTCAGGACATTTCTAAAGGCACCCAGACCCTTCTAATGCCACTCAGGGCCATTCTAAAGGCCGCGAGACCCTTATAATCCCCCTGAGGGCCTTTAAAAAGGCCCCCAGACCCTTCTGGACCCCCTCAGGACGCTTCTAATAGCCCCCAGACCATTCTAGAGGCCCTCAGGGCCTTTCTAAAGGCCTCCACACCCTTCTAATGACCCTCAAGACCCATGTAAAGGCCCCCAGACCCTTCTAGATTGCCTCAGGACCCATCTAAAAGCCCCCAGACCCTTCTAATGCCTTTCAGGGCCTTTCTAAAGGCCTCCACAACCTTCTAATGACCCTCAAGACCCATGTAAAGGCCCCTAGACCCTTCTAGATTGCCTCAGGACCCATCTAAAAGCCCCCAGACCCTTCTAATGCCTTTCAGGACCCTTATGAAGGCCACAAGACCCTTCTAATGCCCCTCAGGACCTTTGTAAAGGCCCTCAGACCCTTCTAATGCCCCTCAGGGCATTTATAAAGGTTCCCAGACCCTTCTAGAGCCCGTCAGGACCCTTATAAAAGCCCCCAGACCATTCTAGAGCCCCTCAGGACACTTCTAAAGGCCTGCAGACCATTCTAATGCCCGTTAGGGCCTTTCTAAAGGTCCCCAGACCCTTGTACTGCCCCTCAGGAGCATTCTAAAGGCGCCCAGACCCTTCTAATGCCCCACAGGGCCTTTCTAAAGGTCCCCAGACCCATCAAGAGCCCTTGAAGACCCGTCTAAAGGCCCCCAGACCCTTCTAATGCCTCTCAGGGCCTTTCTAAAGTAGCCCAGAAACTTCTAGAACCTCTCAGGGCCTTTCTATATGACCCCAGACCCTTCTAATGCCCCTCAGGACATTTCTAAAGGCCCCCAGACCCTTCTAGAGCCCCTCAGGACATTTCTAAAGGCACCCAGACCCTTCTAATGTCACTCAGGGTCTTTCTAAAGGCCGCGAGACCCTTATAATCCCCCTGAGGGCCTTTAAAAAGGCCCCCAGACCCTTCTGGACCCTTTCAGGACGCTTCTAATAGCCCCCAGACCCTTCTAGAGCCCCTCAGGGCCTTTCTAAAGGCCTCCACACCCTTCTAATGACCCTCAAGACCCATGTAAAGGCCTCCAGACCCTTCTAGATTGCCTCAGGACCCATCTAAAAGCCCCCAGACCCTTCTAAAGCCTTTCAGGACCCTTATGAAGGTAACAAGACCCTTCTAATGCCCCTCAAGACCTTTCTAAAGGCCCTCAGACCCTTCTAATGCCCCTCAGGGCATTTATAAAGGTTCCCAGACCCTTCTAGAGCCCGTCAGGACCCTTATAAAGGCTCCCAGACCATTCTAGAGCCCATCAGGACACTTCTAAAGGCCTGGAGACCATTCTAATGCCTGTCAGGGCCTTTCAAAAGGTCCCCAGACCCTTCTACTGCCACTCAGGAGCATTCTAAAGGCCCCCAGACCCTTCTAATGCCCCACAGGGCCTTTCTAAAGGTCCCCAGACTATTCTAGAGCCCCTGAAGACCCTTCTAAAGGCCCCCAGACCCTTCTAATGCCCCTCAGGGCCTTTCTAAAGGTCCCCAGACCATTCTAGAGCCCCTGAAGACCATTCTAAAGGCCCCCAGACCCTTCTAATGCCCCTCAGGGCCTTTCTAAAGTACCCCAGACCCTGCTAATTCCCCTCAATGCTTTTATAAGGGCACCCAGACCATTCTAATGCTCCTCAGGACATTTCTAAAGGCCCCCGGACACTTCTAGAGCCCCTCAGCACGTTTCTAAAAGCACCCAGACCCTTGTAATGCCAATAAGGGCCTTTCTAAAGGCCGCGAGACCCTTATAATCCCCCTGAGGGCCTTTAAAAAGGCCCCCAGACCCTTCTGGACCCCCTCAGGATGCTTCTAATAGCCCCCAGACCCTTCTAGATTGCCTCAGGACCCATCTAAAAGACCCCAGACCCTTCTAATGCCTTTCAGGACCCTTATGAAGGCCACAAGACCCTTCTAATGCCCCTCAGGACCTTTCTAAAGTCCCCCATACCCTTCTAATGCCCCTCAGGACTTTTCTAAAGGCCCCCAGACCCTTCTAATGCCCCTCAGGACATTTCTAAAGGCACCCAGACCCTTCTAATGCCACTCAGGGCCTTTCTAAAGGCCCCCAGACCCTTATAATCCCCCTGAGGGCCTTTAAAAAGGCCCCCAGACCCTTCTGGACCCCCTCAGGACGCTTCTAATAGCCCCCAGACCCTTCTAGAGCCCCTCAGGGCCTTTCTAAAGGCCTCCACACCCTTCTAATGACCCTCAAGACCCATGTAAAGGCCCCCAGACCCTTCTAGGTTGCCTCAGGACCCATCCAAAAGCCCCCAGACCCTTCTAATGCCTTTCAGGACCCTTATCAAGGCCACAAGACCCTTCTAATGCCCCTCAGGACCTTTCTAAAGGCCCTCAGACCCTTCTAGTGCCCCTCAGGGCATTTATAAAGGTTCCCAGACCCTTCTAGAGCCCGTCAGGACCCTTATAAAGGCCCCCAGACCATTCTAGAGCCCCTCAGGACACTTCTAAAGGCCCGCAGACCATTCTAATGCCCGTCAGGGCCTTTCTAAAGGTCCCCAGACCCTTCTACTGCCCCTCAGGAGCATTCTAAAGGCCCCCAGACCCTTCTAATGCCCCACAGGGCCTTTCTAAAGGTCCCCAGACCCTTCTAGAGCCCCTCAAGACCCTTCTAAAGGCCCCCAGACCTTTATAGAGCCCATCAGGACCCTTCTAAAGTCACCCAGACCCTGCTAATTCCACTCAGGGCTATTATAAGGGCCACAAGACCCTTCAAATGCCCTTCAGGACCCTTATAAAGGCACCCAGACCCTTCTAGAGCCTCTCAGCAAAGTTTTAAATGCCTCCAGACCCTTCTAGACCCCCTCAGGACCATTCTAAAGGCCCCCAGACCCTTCTAATGCCCCTCAGGACCCTTCTAAAGGCCCCCAGACCCTTCTAATGCACCTCAGGGCCTTTCTCAAGTACCCCAGACACTTCTAGAACCTCTCAGGACCTTTCTATATGACCCCAGACCATTGTAATGCCCCTAAGGTCCTTTCTAAAGGCCCCCATACACTTCTAATGACCCTCAGGACATTTCTAAAGGCCCCCAGACCCTTCTAATGCCCCTCTGGGCCTTTCTAAAGGCACCCAGAACCTTCTAGAACCTCTCAGGGCCTTTCTATATGACCCCAGACCCTTGTAATGCCCCTCAGGGCCTTTCTAAAGGCCCCCATACCCTTCTAATGCCCTACAGGACCTTTCTAAAGGTCCCCAGACCCTTCTAGAGCCCCTGAAGACCCTTCTAAAGCCCCCCAGACCATTATAGAGCCCCTCAGGACCCTTCTAAAGTCCCCCAGACCCTGCTAGTTCCCCTCAGGTCTTTTATAAGGGCACCCAGAATCTTCTAATGCCCCTCAGGACCCTTATAAAGGCACCCAGACCCTTCTAGAGCCTCTCAGGACAGTTTTAAATGCCTCCAGACCCTTCTAGAACCCCTCAGGACCATTCTAAAGGCCCCCAGACCCTTCTAATGCCCCTCAGGGACTTTCTAAAGTACCCCAGACACTTCTAGAACTTCTCAGGGCCTTTCTATATGACCCCAGACCCTTGTAATGCCACTCAGGGCCTTTCTAAAAGCCGCGAGACCCATATAGTCCCCCTGAGGGCCTTTAAAAAGGCCCCCAGACCCTTCTGGACCCCCTCAGGACGCTTCTAATAGCCCCCAGACCCTTCTAGAGCCCCTCAGGGCCTTTCTAAAGGCCTCCACACCCTTCAAATGACCCTCAAGACCCATGTAAAGGCCCCCAGACCCTTCTAGATTGCCTCAGGACCCATCTAAAAGCCCCCAGACCCTTCTAATGCCCCTCAGGACCCTTCTAAAGGCCCTCAGACCCTTCTAATGCCCCTCAAGACCTATATAAAGGCCCCTAGACCCTTCTAGATTGCCTCAGGACCCATCTAAAAGCCCCAAGACCCTTCTAATGCCCCTCAGGACCTTTCTAAAGGCCCTCAGACCCTTCTAATGCCACTCAGGGCATTTATAAAGGTTCCCAGACCTTTCTAGAGCCCGTCAGGACCCTTATAAAGGCCCCCAGACCATTCTAGAGCCCCTCAGGACACTTCTAAAGGCCCGCAGACCATTCTAATGCCCGTCAGGGCCTTTATAAAGGTCCCCAGACCCTTCTACTGCCCCTCAGGAGCATTCTAAAGGCCCCCAGACCCTTCTAATGCCCCACAGGGCCTTTCTAAAGGTCCCCAGACCCTTCTAGAGCCCCTGAAGACCCTTCTAAAGGCCCCCAGACCCTTATAGAGCCCCTCAGGACCCTTCTAAAGTCCCCCAGACCTAGCTAATTCCCCGCAGGGCTTTTATAAGGGGACCCAGACCCTTCTAATGCCCCTCAGGACCCTAATAAAGGCACCAGGACCCTTCTAGAGCCTCTCAGGACAGTTTTAAATGCCTCCAGACCCTTCTAGACTCCCCTCAGGACCATTCTAAAGGCCCCCAGATCCTTCTAATTCCCCTCAGGACGATTCTAAAGGCCCCCAGACCCTTCTAATGCCCCTCAGGGCCTTTCTAAAGGCCCCCAGACCCTTCTAATGCCCCTCAGGGCCTTTCTAAAGTACCCCAGACATTTCTAGAACCTCTCAGGTCTTTTCTATATGACCCCAGACCCTTGTAATGCCCCTCACGGCCTTTTTAAAGGCCCCCAGACCCTTCTAATGCCCCTCAGGACATTTCTAAAGGCCCCCAGACCCTTCTAGAGCCCCTCAGGACATTTCTAAAGGCACCCAGACCCTTCTAATGCCACTCAGGGCCTTTCTAAAGGCCGCGAGACCCTTATAATCCCCCTGAGGGCCTTTAAAAAGGCCCCCAGACCCTTCTGGACCCCCTCAGGACGCTTCTAATAGCCCCCAGACCCTTCTAGAGCCCCTCAGGGCCTTTCTAAAGGCCTCCACACCCTTCTAATGACCTTCAAGACCCATGTAAAGGCCCCTTGACCATTCTAGATTGCCTCAGGACCCATCTAAAAGCCCCCAGGCCCTTCTAATGCATTTCAGGACCCTTATGAAGGCCACCAGACCCTTCTAATGCCCCTCAGGACCTTTCTAAAGGCCCTCAGACCCTTCTAATGCCCCTCAGGGCATTTATAAAGGTTTCCAGACCCTTCTAGAGCCCGTCAGGACCCATATAAAGGCCCCCAGACCATTCTAGAGCCCCTCAGGACACTTCTAAAGGCCCGCAGACCATTCTAATGCACGTCAGGGCCTTTATAAAGGTCCCCAGACCCTTCTACTGTCCCTCAGGAGCATTCTAAATGCACCCAGACCCTTCTAATGCCACTCAGGGCCTTTCTAAAGGCTGCGAGACCCTTATAATCCCCCTAAGGACCTTTAAAAAGGCCCCCAGACCCTTCTGGACCCCCTCAGGACGCTTCTAATAGACCCCAGACCATTCTACAGCCCCTCCGGGCCTTTCTAAAGGCCTCCACACCCTTCTAATAACCCTCAAGACCCATGTAAAGGCCCCCAGACCCTTCTAGATTGCGCAGGACCCATCTAAAAGCCCCCAGACCCTTCTAATACCCATCAGGACCCTTCTAAAGGCGCCCAGACCATTCTAATGCCCCTCAGGACCCATGTAAAGGCCCCTAGACCCTTCTAGATTGCCTCAGGACCCATCTAAAAGCCCCCAGACCCTTCTAATGCCTTTCAGGACCCTTATGAAGACCACAAGAACCTTCTAATGCCCCTCAGGAGCATTCTAAAGGCCCCCAGACCCTTCTAATGCCCCTCAGGACCCTTATAAAGGCACCCAGACCCTTCTAGAGCCTCTCAGGACAGATTTCAATGCCTCCAGACCCTTCTAGACCCCCTCAGGACCATTCTAAAGGCCCCCAGACCCTTCAATGCACCTCAGGACCCTTCTAAAGGCCCCCAGACCCTTCTAATTCACCTCATGGCCTTTCTAAAGTACCCCAGACACTTCTAGAACATCTCAGGGCCTTTCTATATGACCCCAGACCCTTGTAATGCCCCTCAGGGCCTTTCTAAAGGCCCCCATACACTTCTAATGCCCCTCAGGACCCTTCTAAAGGCCACCATACCCTTCTAATGACCCTGAGGACATTTCTAAAGGCCCCCAGACCCTTCAAGAGCCCCTCAGGACATTTCTAAAGGCACCCAGAACCTTCTAGAGCATCTCAGGACAGTTTTATATGCCTCCAGACCATTCTAGACCCCCTGAGGACCATTCTAAAGGCCCCCAGACCTTTCTAATGCCCCTCAGGACCCTTCTAAAGGCCCCCAGACCCTTCTAATTCACCTCATGGCCTTTCTAAAGTACCCCAGACACTTCTAGAACCTCTCAGGGCCTTTCTATATGACCCCAGACCCTTGTAATGACCCTAAGGGCCTTTCTAAAGGCCCCCATACACTTCTAATGCCCCTCAGGACCCTTCTAAAGGCCACCATACCCTTCTAATGACCCTCCGGACATTTCTAATGGCCCCGAGACCATTCTAGAGCCCCTCAGGACATTTCTAAAGGCACCCAGAACCTTCTAATGCCACTCAGGGCCTTTCTAAAGGCCGCGAGACCCTTATAATCCCCCTGAGGACCTTTAAAAAGGCCCCCAGACCCTTCTGGACCCCCTAAGGACGCATCAAATAGCCCCCAGACCCTTCTAGAGCCCCTCAGGGCCTTTCTAAAGGCCTCCACACCCTTCTAATGACCCTCAAGACCCATGTAAAGGCCCCTAGACCCTTCTAGATTGCCTCAGGACCCATCTAAAAGCCCCCAGACCCTTCTAATGCCTTTCAGGACCCTTATGAAGGCCACAAGACCCTTCTAATGACCCTCAGGACCTTTCTAAAGGCCCTCAGACCCTTCTAATGCCCCTCAGGGCATTTATAAAGGTTCCCAGACCCTTCTAGAGCCAGTCAGGACACTTATAAAGGTCCCCAGACCCTTATAGAGCCCCTCAGGAGCATTCTAAAGGCACCCAGACCCTTCTAATGCCCCACAGGACCTTTCTAAAGGTCCCCAGACCCTTCTAGAGCCCCTGAAGACCCTTCTAAAGCCCCCCAGACCATTATAGAGCCCCTCAGGACCCTTCTAAAGTCCCCCAGACCCTGCTAGTTCCCCTCAGGTCTTTTATAAGGGCACCTAGAATCTTCTAATGCCCCTCAGGACCCTTATAAAGGCACCCAGACCCTTCTAGAGCCTCTCAGGACAGTTTTAAATGCCTCCAGACCCTTCTAGAACCCCTCAGGACCATTCTGAAGTCCCCCAGACCCTTCTAATGCCCCTCAGGGCCTTTCTAAAGTACCCCAGACACTTCTAGAACTTCTCAGGGCCTTTCTATATGACCCCAGACCCTTGTAATGCCACTCAGGGCCTTTCTAAAAGCCGCGAGACCCTTATAATCCCCCTGAGGGCCTTTAAAAAGGCCCCCAGACCCTTCTGGACCCCCTCAGGACGCTTCTAATAGCCCCCAGACCCTTCTAGAGTCCCTCAGCGCCTTTCTAAAGGCCGCGAGACCCTTCAAATGACCCTCAAGACCCATGTAAAGGCCCCCAGACCCTTCTAGATTGCCTCAGGACCCATCTAAAAGCCCCCAGACCCTTCTAATGCCCCTCAGGACCCTTCTAAAGGCCCTCAGACCCTTCTAATGCCCCTCAAGACCTATATAAAGGCCCCTAGACCCTTCTAGATTGCCTCAGGACCCATCTAAAAGCCCCAAGACCCTTCTAATGCCCCTCAGGACCTTTCTAAAGGCCCTCAGACCCTTCTAATGCCACTTAGGGCATTTATAAAGGTTCCCAGACCTTTCTAGAGCCCGTCAGGACCCTTATAAAGGCCCCCAGACCATTCTAGAGCCCCTCAGGACACTTCTAAAGGCCCGCAGACCATTCTAATGCCCGTCAGGGCCTTTATAAAGGTCCCCAGACCCTTCTACTGCCCTCAGGAGCATTCTAAAGGCCCCCAGACCCTTCTAATGCCCCACAGGGCCTTTCTAAAGGTCCCCAGACCCTTCTAGAGCCCCTGAAGACCCTTCTAAAGGCCCCCAGACCCTTATAGAGCCCCTCAGGACCCTTCTAAAGTCCCCCAGACCTAGCTAATTCCCCGCTGGGCTTTTATAAGGGCACCCAGACCCTTCTAATGCCCCTCAGGACCCTTATAAAGGCACCAGGACCCTTCTAGAGCCTCTCAGGACAGTTTTAAATGCCTCCAGACCCTTCTAGACTCCCCTCAGGACCATTCTAAAGGCCCCCAGATCCTTCTAATTCCCCTCAGGACGATTCTAAAGGCCCCCAGACCCTTCTAATGCCCCTCAGGGCCTTTCTAAAGGCCCCCAGACCCTTCTAATGCCCCTCAGGGCCTTTCTACAGTACCCCAGACATTTCTAGAACCTCTCAGGTCTTTTCTATATGACCCCAGACCCTTGTAATGCCCCTCAGGGCCTTTTAAAATGCCCCCAGACCCTTCTAATGCCCCTCAGGACATTTCTAAAGGCCCCCAGACCCTTCTAGAGCCCCTCAGGACATTTCTAAAGGCACCCAGACCCTTCTAATGCCACTCAGGGCCTTTCTAAAGGCCGCGAGACCCTTATAATCCCCCTGAGGGCCTTTAAAAAGGCCCCCAGACCCTTCTGGACCCCCTCAGGACGCTTCTAATAGCCCCCAGACCCTTCTAGAGCCCCTCAGGGCCTTTCTAAAGGCCTCCACACCCTTCTAATGACCTTCAAGACCCATGTAAAGGCCCCTAGACCATTCTAGATTGCCTCAGGACCCATCTAAAAGTCCCCAGACCCTTCTAATGCCTTTCAGGACCCTTATGAAGGCCACCAGACCCTTCTAATGCCCCTCAGGACCTTTCTAAAGGCCCTCAGACCCTTCTAATGCCCCTCAGGGCATTTATAAAGGTTCCCAGACCCTTCTAGAGCCCGTCAGGACCCTTATAAAGGCCCCCAGACCATTCTAGAGCCCCTCAGGACACTTCTAAAGGCCCGCAGACCATTCTAATGCACGTCAGGGCCTTTATAAAGGTCCCCAGACCCTTCTACTGCCCCTCAGGAGCATTCTAAATGCACCCAGACCCTTCTAATGCCGCTCAGGACCTTTCTAAAGGCCCCCAGACCCTTATAGAGCCCCTCAGGACCCTTCTAAAGTCCCCCAGACCCTGCTAATTCCCCTCAGGGCCCTTATAAAGGCACCCAGACCCTTCTAGAGCCTCTCAGGACAGTTTTAAATGCCTCCAGACCCTTCTAGACCCCCTCACGTCCATTCTAAAGGCCCCCAGACCCTTCTAATGCCCCTCAGGGCCTTTCTAAAGTACCCCAGACACTTCTAGAACCTCTCACGGCATTTCTATATGACCCCAGACCCTTGTAATGCCCCTCAGGGCCTTTCTAAAGGCCCCCATAGCCTTCTAATGCCCCTGAAGACCCTTCTAAAGGTCCCCAGACCCTTCTAGAGCCCCTGAAGACCCTTCTAAGGGCCCCCAGACCCTTATAGAGCCCCTCAGGACCCTTCTAAAGTCCCCCAGACCCTGCTAATTCCACTCAGGGCTATTATAAGGGCCACAAGACCCTTCAAATGCCCCTCAGGACCCTTATAAAGGCACCCAGACCCTTCTAGAGCCTCTCAGGACAGATTTCAATGCCTCCAGACCCTTCTAGACCCCCTCAGGACCATTCTAAAGGCCCCCAGACCCTTCAATGCACCTCAGGACCCTTCTAAAGGCCACCAGACCCTTCTAATGCACCTCAGGGCCTTTCTAAAGTACCCCAGACACTTCTAGAACATCTCAGGGCCTTTCTATATGACACCAGACCTTTGTAATGCCCCTCAGGGCCTTCCTAAAGGCCCCCATACCCTTCTAATGACCCTGAGGACATTTCTAAAGGCCCCCAGACCCTTCAAGAGCCCCTCAGGACATTTCTAAAGGCACCCAGACCCTTCTAGAGCCTCTCAGGACAGATTTCAATGCCTCCAGACCCTTCTAGACCCCCTGAGGACCATTCTAAAGGCCCCCAGACCTTTCTAATGCCCCTCAGGACCCTTCTAAAGGCCCCCAGACCCTTCTAATTCACCTCATGGCCTTCCTAAAGTACCCCAGACACTTCGAGAACCTCTCAGGGCCTTTCTATATGACCCCAGACCCTTGTAATGACCCTAAGGGCCTTTCTAAAGGCCCCCATACACTTCTAATGCCCCTCAGGACCCTTCTAAAGGCCCCCATACCCTTCTAATGACCCTCCGGACATTTCTAATGGCCCCGAGACCCTTCTAGAGCCCCTCAGGGCCTTTCTAAAGGCCCCCAGACCCTTCTAATGCCCCTCAGGGCCTTTCTAAAGGCCCTCAGACCCTTCTAATGCACCTCAGGGCATTTATAAAGGTTCCCAGACCTTTCTAGAGCCCGTCAGGACCCTTATAAAGGCCCCCAGACCCTTCTAGAGCCCCTCAGGACATTTCTAAAGGCACCCAGAACCTTCTAATGCCACTCAGGGCCCTTCTAAAGGCTGCGAGACCCTTATAATCCCCCTGAGGACCTTTAAAAAGGCCCCCAGACCCTTCTGGACCCGCTAAGGACGCTTCTAATAGCCCCCAGACCCTTCTAGAGCCCCTCAGGGCCTTTCTAAAGGCCTCCACACCCTTCTAATGACCCTCAAGACCCATGTAAAGGCCCCTAGACCCTTCTAGATTGCCTCAGGACCCATCCAAAAGCCTCCAGACCCTTCCAATGCCTTTCAGGACAATTATGAAGGCCACAAGACCCTTCTAATGCCCCTCAGGACCTTTCTAAAGGCCCTCAGACCCTTCTAATGCCCCTCAGGGCCTTTCTAAAGTACCCCAGACCCTTCTAATGCCCCTCAGGGCCTTTCTAAAGGCCCCCAGACCCTTCTAATGCCCCTCAGGGCCTTTCTAAAGGCCCCCAGACCCTTCCAGAGCCCCTCAGGAGCATTCTAAAGGCCCCCAGACCCTTCTAATGCCCCACAGGGCCTTTCTAAAGGTCCCGAGACCCTTCTAGAGCCCCTGAAGACCCTTCTAAAGGCCCCCAGACCCTTCTAATGCCCCTCAGGGCCTTTCTAAAAGCCCCCAGACCCTTCTAATGCCTTTCAGGGCCTTTCAAAAGGCCTCCACACCCTTCTAATGAACCTCAAGACCCATGTAAAGGCCCCTAGACCCATCTAGATTGCCTCAGGACCCATCTAAAAGCCCCCAGACCCTTCTAATGCCTTTCAGGACCCTTGTGAAGGCCACAAGACCCTTCTAATGCCCCTCAGGACCTTTCTAAAGGCCCTCAGACCCTTCTAATGCACCTCAGGGCATTTATAAAGGTTCCCAGACCTTTCTAGAGCCCGTCAGGACCTTTATAAGGGCCCCCAGAACATTCTAGAGCCCCTCAGGACACTTCTAAATCCCGCAGACCATTCTAATGCCCGTCAGGGCCTTTCTAAAGGTCCCCAGACCCTTCTACTGCCCCTCAGGAGCATTCTAAAGGCCCCCAGACCCTTCTAATGCCCCACAGGGCCTTTCTAAAGGTCCCCAGACCCTTCTAGAGCCCCTGAAGACCCTTCTAAAGGCCCCCAGACCCTTATAGAGCCCCTCAGGACCCTTCTAAAGTCCCCCAGACCCAGCTAATTCCCCTCAGGGCTTTTATAAGGGCACCCAGACCCTTCTAATGCCCCTCAAGACCCTTATAAAGGCCCCCAGACCCTTCAAGAGCCCCTCAGGACATTTCTAAAGGCACCCAGAACCTTCTAATGCTACTCAGGGCCTTTCTAAAGGCTGCGAGACCCTTATAATCCCCCTGAGGACCTTTAAAAAGGCCCCCAGACCCTTCTGGACCCCCTCAGGACGCTTCTAATAGCCCCCAGACCCTTCTAGTGCTTAAGGCCTTTCTAAAGGCCTCCACACCCTTCTAATGACCCTCAAGACCCATGTAAAGGCCCCCAGACCCTTCTAGATTGCATCAGGACCCATCTAAAAGCCCCCAGACCCTTCTAATGCCTTTCAGGGCCTTTCTAAAGGCCTCCACACCCTTCTAATGACCCTCAAGACCCATGTAAAGGCCCCCAGACCCTTCTAGATTGCCTCAGGACCCATCTAAAAGACCCCAGAGCCTTCTAATGCCTTTCAGGACCCTTATGAAGGCCACAAGACCCTTGTAATGCCCCTCAGGACCTTTCTAAAGGCCCTCAGACCCTTTTAATGCCCCTCAGGGCATTTATAAAGGTTCCCAGACCCTTCTAGAGCCCGTCAGGACCCTTATAAAGGCCCCCAGACCATTCTAGAGCCCGTCAGGATACTTCTAAAGGCCCGCAGACCATTCTAATGCCCGTCAGGGCCTTTATAAAGGTCCCCAGACCCTTCTACTGCCCCTCAGGAGCATTCTAAAGGCACCCAGACCCTTCTAATGCCCCACAGGGCCTTTCTAAAGGTCCCCCAGACCCTTATAGAGCCCCTCAGGACCCTTCTAATGTCCCCCAGACCCTGCTAATTCCCCTCAGGGCTTTTACAAGGGCCACAAGACCCTTCTAATGCCCCTCAGGACCCTTCTAAAGGCCCCCAGACCCTTCTAATGCCCCTCAGGACCCTTATAAAGGCCCCCAGACCCTTCTAATGCCCCGCAGGGCCTTTCTAAATTACCCCAGACACTTCTAGAACCTCTCAGGGCCTTTCTATATGACCCCAGACCCTTGTAATGCCCCTCAGGGCCTTTCTAAAGGCCCCCACACCCTTCTAATGACCCTCAGGACATTTCTAAAGGCCCCCAGACCATTCAAGAGCCCCTCAGGACATTTCTAAAGGCACCCAGAACCTTCTAATGCCACTCAGGGCCTTTCTAAAGGCTGCGAGACCCTTATAATCCCCCTTAGGACCTTTAAAAAGGCCCCCAGACCCTTCTGGACCCCCTCAGGACGCTTCTAATACCCCCAGACCCTTCTAGAGCCCCTCAGGGCCTTTCTAAAGGCCTCCACACCCTTCTAATGACACTCAAGACCCATGTAAAGGCCCCCAGACCCTTCTAGAGCCCCTGAAGACCCTTCAAAAGGCCCCCAGACCATTATAGAGCCACTCAGGACCCTTCTAAAGTCCCCCAGACCCTGCTAATTCCTCTCAGGGCTTTTATAAGGGCACCCAGACCCTTCTAATGCCCCTCAGGACCCTTATAAAGGCACCCAGACCCTTCTAGAGCCTCTCAGGACAGTTTTAAATGCCTCCAGACCCTTCTAGACCCCCTCAGGACCATTCTAAAGGCCCCCAGACCCTTCTAATGCCCCTCAGGGCCTTTCTAAAGGCCCCCAGACCCTTGTAATGCCCCTCAGGACCTTTTTAAAGGCCCCCAGACCCTTCTAATGCCCCTCAGGACATTTCTAAAGGCCCCCAGACCCTTCTAGACCCGCTCAGGACATTTGTAAAGGCACCCAGACCCTTCTAATGCCACTCAGGGCCTTTCTAAAGGCCGCGAGACCCTTATAATCCCCGTGAGGGCCTTTAAAAAGGCCCCCAGACCCTCCGGGACCCCCTCAGGATGCTTCTAATAGCCCCCAGACCCTTCTAATGCATTTCAGGGCCTTTCTAAAGGCCTCCAAACCCTTCTAATGACCCTCAAGACCCATGTAAAGGCCCCCAGACCCTTCTAGATTGCCTCAGGACCCATCTAAAAGCCCCCAGACCCTTCTAATGCCTTTCAGGACCATTATGAAGGCCGCAAGACCCTTCTAATGCCCCTCAGGACCTTTCTAAAGGCCCTCAGATTCTTCTAATGCCCCTCAGGGCATTTATAAAGGTTCCCAGACCCTTCTAGAGCCCGTCAGGACCCTTATAAAAGCCCCCAGACCATTCTAGAGCCCCTCAGGACACTTCTAAAGGCCCACAGACCATTCTAATGCCCGTCAGGGCCTTTATAAAGGTCCTCAGAACCTTCTACTGCCCCTCAGGAGCATTCTAAAGGCCCCCAGACCCTTCTAATGCCCCACAGGGCCTTTCTAAAGGTCCCCAGACCCTTCTAGAGCCCCTGAAGACCCTTCTAAAGGCCCCCAGACCCTTATAGAGCCCCTCAGGACCCTTCTAAAGTCCCCCAGACCCTGCTAATTCCTTTCAGGTCTTTTATAAGGTCACCCAGACCCTTCTAATGCCCCTCAGGACCCTTATAAAGGCACCCAGACCCTTCTAGAGCCTCTCAGGACAGTTCTAAATGCCCCCAGACGCTTCTAGACCCCCTCAGGGCCTTTCTAAAGGCCTCCACACCCTTCTAATGACCCTCAAGACCCATGTAAAGGCCCCCAGACCCTTCTAGATTGCCGCAGGACCCATCTAAAAGCCCCCAGACCCTTCTAATGCCCCTCAGGACCCTTCTAAAGGCGCCCAGACCATTCTAATGCCCCTCAGGACCCTTCTAAAGTCCCCCAGACACTGCTAATTCCACTCAGGGCTATTATAAGGGCCACAAGACCCTTCAAATGCCCTTCAGGACCCATATAAAGGCACCCAGACCCTTCTAGAGCCTCTCAGCAAAGTTTTAAATGCCTCCAGACCCTTCTAGACCCCCTCAGGACCATTCTAAAGGCCCCCAGACCCTTCTAATGCCCCTCAGGACCCTTCTAAAGGCCCCCAGACCCTTCTAATGCACCTCAGGGCCTTTCTAAAGTACCCCAGACACTTCTAGAACCTCTCAGGACCTTTCTATATGACCCCAGACCATTGTAATGCCCCTAAGGTCCTTTCTAAAGGCCCCCATGCACTTCTAATGACCCTCAGGACATTTCTAAAGGCCCCCAGACCCTTCTAATGCCCCTCTGGGCCTTTCTAAAGGCACCCAGAACCTTCTAGAACCTCTCAGGGCCTTTCTATATGACCCCAGACCCTTGTAATGCCCCTCAGGGCCTTTCTAAAGGCCCCCATACCCTTCTAATGAACCTCAGGACATTTCTAAAGGACCCCAGACCCTTCAAGAGCCCCTCAGGACATTTCTAAAGGCACCCAGAACCTTCTAATGCCACTCAGGGCCTTTCTAAAGGCTGCGAGACCCTTATAATCCCCATGAGGACCTTTAAAAAGGCCCCCAGACCCTTCTGGACCCCCTCAGGACGCTTCTAATAGACCCCAGACCCTTCTAGAGCCCCTCAGGGCCTTTCTAAAGGCCTCCTCACCCTTCTAATGACACTCAAGACCCATGTAAAGGCCCCCAGACCCTTCTAGATTGCCTCAGGACCCATCTAAAAGCCCCCAGACCCTTCTAATGCCTTTCAGGGCCTTTCTAAAGGCCTCCACACCCTTCTAATGACTTTCAAGACCCATGTAAAGGCCCCTAGACCCTTCTAGATTGCCTCAGGACCCATCTAAAAGCCCCCAGACCCTTCTAATGCCTTTCAGGACCATTATGAAGGCCACCAGACCCTTCTAATGCCCCTCAGGACCTTTCTAAAGGCCCTCAGACCCTTCTAATGCCCCTCAGGGCATTTATAAAGGTTCCCAGACCCTTCTAGAGCCCGTCAGGACCCTAATAAAGGCCCCCAGAACATTCTAGAGCCCCTCAGGACACTTCTAAAGGCCTGCAGACCCTGCTAATTCCCCTCAGGGCTTTTATAAGGGCACCCAGACCCTTCTAATGCCCCTCAAGACCCTTATAAAGGCACCCAGACCCTTCTAGAGCCTCTCAGGACCATTTTAAATGCCTCCAGACCCTTCTAGACCCCCTCAAGACCATTCTAAAGGCCCCCAGACCCTTCTAATGCCCCTCAGGACCATTCTAATGGCCCCCAGACCCTTCTAATGCCCCTCAGGGCCTTTCTAAAGGCCCCCAGACCATTCTAATGCCCCTCAAGACCCTTCTAAAGGCCCCAAGACCCTTCTAATGCCCCTCAGGGCCTTTCTAAAGTACCCCAGACACTTCTAGAACCTCTCAGGGCCTTTCTATATTACCCCAGACCCTTGTAATGCCCCTCAGGGCCTTTCTAAAGGCCCCCATACCCTTCTAATGCCCCTCAGGAACTTTCTAAAGGCCCTCAGACCCTTCTAATGCACCTCAGGGCATTTATAAAGGTTCCCAGACCTTTCTAGATCCCGTCAGGACCCTTATAAAGGCCCCCAGACCCTTATAGAGCCCCTCAGGACACTTCTAAATCCCGCAGACCATTCTAATGCCCGTCAGGGCCTTCTAAAGGTCCCCAGACCCTTCTACTGCCCCTCAGGAGCATTCTAAAGGCCCCCAGACCCTTCTAATGCCCCACAGGGCCTTTCTAAAGGTCCCCAGACCCTTCTAGAGCCCCTGAAGACCCTTCTAAAGGCCCCCAGACCCTTATAGAGCCCCTCAGGACCCTTCTAAAGTCCCCCAGACCCTGCTAATTCCCCTCAGGGCTTTTATAAGGGCACTCAGACCCTTCTAATTCCCCTCAGGACCCTTATAAAGGCACCCAGACCATTCTAGAGCCCCTCAGGACCATTTTAAAGGCCCCCAGACCCTTCTAATGCCCCTCAGGACCCTTCTAAAGGCCCCCAGACCCTTCTAATGCCCCTCAGGACCCTTCTAAAGGCCCCCAGACCCTTCTAATGCCCCTCAGGGCATTTATAAAGGTTCCCAGACCCTTCTAGAGCCCGTCAGGACCCTTATAAAGGCCCCCAGACCCTTATAGAGCCTCTCAGGACACTTCTAAATCCCGCAGACCATTCTAATGCCCGTCAGGGCCTTTCTAAAGGTCCCCAGACCCTTCTACTGCCCCTCAGGAGCATTCTAAAGGCCCCCAGACCCTTCTAATGCCCCACAGGGCCTTTCTAAAGGTCCCCAGACCCTTCTAGAGCCCCTGAAGACCCTTCTAAAGGCCCCCAGACCCTTATAGAGCCCCTCAGGACCCTTCTAATGTCCCCCAGACCCTGTTAATTCCCCTCAGGGCTTTTATAAGGGCCACAAACCCTGCTGATTCCCCTCAGGGCTTTTATAAGGGCCACAAGACCCTTCTAATGCCCCTCAGGACCCTTATAAAGGCACCCAGACCCCTCTAGAGCCTCTCAGGACAGTTTTAAATGCCTCCAGACCCTTCTAGACCCCCTCAGGACCATTCTAAAAGCCCCAGATACTTCTAATGCCGCTCAGGACGCTTCTAAAGGCCCCCAGACCCTTCTAATGCCCCTCAGGGCATTTCTAAAGTACCCCAGACACTTCTAGAACCTCTCAGGGCCTTTCTATATGACCCCAGACCCTTGTAATGCCCCTCAGGGCCTTTCTAAAGGCCCCCATACCCTTCTAATGACCCTCAGGACATTTCTAAAGGCCGCCAGACCCTTCAAGAGCCCCTCAGGACATTTCTAAAGGCACCCAGAACCTTCTAATGCCACTCAGGACCTTTCTAAAGGCTGCGAGACCCTTATAATCCCCCTGAGGACCTTTAAAAAGGCCCCCAGACCCTTCTGGACCCCCTCAGGACGCTTCTAATAGACCCCAGACCCTTCTAGAGCCCCTCAGGGCCTTTCTAAAGGCCTCCACACCCTTCTAATGACCCTCAAGACCCATGTAAAGGCCCCCAGACCCTTCTAGATTGCCTCAGGACCCATCCAAAAGCCCCCAGACCCTTCTAATGCCTTTCAGGTCCTTTCTAAAGGCCTCCACACCCTTCTAATGACACTCAAGACCCATGTAAAGGCCCCCAGACCCTTCTAGATTGCCTCAGGACCCATCTAAAACCCCCAGGCCCTTCTAATGCCTTTCAGGGCCATTCTAAAGGCCTCCACACCATTCTAATGACCCTCAAGACCCATGTAAAGGCCTCTAGACCCTTCTAGATTGCCTCAGGACCCATCTAAAAGTCCCCAGACCCTTCTAATGCCTTTCAGGACCCTTATGAAGGCCACAAGACCCTTCTAATGCCCCTCAGGACCTTTCTAAAAGCCCTCAGACCCTTCTAATGCCCCTCAGGGCCCTTCTAAAGGCACCCAGACCCTTCTAATGCCACTCAGGGCCTTTCTAAAGGCCGCGAGACCCTTATAATCCACCTGAGGGCCTTTAAAAAGGCCCCCAGACCCTTCTGGACCCCCTCAGGACGATTCTAATAGCCCCCAGACCCTTCTAGAGCCCCTCAGGGCCTTTCTAAAGGCCTCCACACCCTTCTAATGACCCTCAAGACCCATGTAAAGGCCTCTAGACCCTTCTAGATTTGCTCAAGACCCACCTAAAAGACCCCAGACCCTTCTAATGCCTTTCAGGACCCTTATGAAGGCCACAAGACCCTTCTAATGCCCCTCAGGACCTTTCTAAAGGCCCTCAGACCCTTCTATTGCCCCTCAGGGCATTTATAAAGGTTCCCAGACCCTTCTAGAGCCCGTCAAGACCCTTATAAAGGCCCCCAGACCATTCTAGAGCCCCTCAGGACACTTCTACAGGCCCACAGACCATTCTAATGCCCGTCAGGGCCTTTATAAAGGTCCCCAGACCCTTCTACTGCCCCTCAGGAGCATTCTAAAGGCCCCCAGACCCTTCTAATGCCCCACAGGGCCTTTCTAAAGGTCCCCAGACCCTTCTAGAGCCCCTGAAGACCCTTCAAAAGGCCCCCAGACCATTATAGAGCCACTCAGGACCCTTCTAAAGTCCCCCAGACCCTGCTAATTCCTCTCAGGGCTTTTATAAGGGCACCCAGACCCTTCTAATGCCCCTCAGGACCCTTATAAAGGCACCCAGACCCTTCTAGAGCCTCTCAGGACAGTTTTAAATGCCTCCAGACCCTTCTAGACCCCCTCAGGACCATTCTAAAGGCCCCCAGACCCTTCTAATGCCCCTCAGGGCCTTTCTAAAGGCCCCCAGACCCTTGTAATGCCCCTCAGGGCCTTTCTAAAGGCCCCCAGACCCTTGTAATGCCCCTCAGGGCCTTTTTAAAGGCCCCCAGACCCTTCTAATGACCGTCAGGACATTTCTAAAGGCCCCCAGACCCTTCTAGACCCGCTCAGGACATTTCTAAAGGCACCCAGACCCTTCTAATGCCACTCAGGGCCTTTCTAAAGGCCGCGAGACCCTTATAATCCCCCTGAGGGCCTTTAAAAAGGCCCCCAGACCCTCCGGGACCCCCTCAGGATGCTTCTAATAGCCCCCAGACTCTTCTAATGCATTTCAGGGCTTTTCTAAAGGCCTCCACACCCTTCTAATGACCCTCAAGACCCATGTAAAGGCCCCCAGACCCTTCTAGATTGCCTCAGGACCCATCTAAAAGCCCCCAGACCCTTCTAATGCCTTTCAGGACCCTTATCAAGGACACAAGACCCTTCTAATGCCCCTCAGGACCTTTCTAAAGGCCCTCAGACCCTTCTAATGCCCCTCAGGGCATTTATAAAGGTTCCCAGACCCTTCTAGAGCCCGTCAGGACCCTTATAAAGGCCCCCAGACCATTCTAGAGCCCCTCAGGACACTTCTAAAGGCCCACAGACCATTCTAATGCCCGTCAGGGCCTTTATAAAGGTCCTCAGAACCTTCTACTGCCCCTCAGGAGCATTCTAAAGGCCCCCAGACCCTTCTATTGCCCCACAGGGCCTTTCTAAACGTCCCCAGACCCTTCTGGAGCCCTTGAAGACCCTTCTAAAGGCGCCCAGACCCTTATAGAGCCCCTCAGGGCCTTTATAAAGGCCTCCACACCCTTCTAATGACCCTCAAGACCCATGTAAAGGCCCCCAGACCCTTCTAGATTGCCTCAGGACCCATCTAAAAGCCCCCAGACCCTTCCAATACCTTTCAGGACCCTTATGAAGGCCACAAGACCCTTCTAATGCCCCTCAGGACCTTTCTAAAGGCCCTCAGACCATTCTAATGCCCCTCAGGGCATTTATAAAGGTTCCCAGACCCTTCTAGAGCCCGTCAGGACCCTTATAAAGGACCCCAGACCCTTCTACTGCCCCTCAGGAGCATTCTAAAGGCCCCCAGACCCTTCTAATGCCCGACAGGGCCTTTCTAAATGTCCCCAGACACCTCTAGACCCCCTGAAGTCCCTTCTAAATGCCCCCAGACCATTATAGAGCCCCTCAGGACCCTTCTAAAGTCCCCCAGACCCTTCTAATGCCTCTCAGGGCCTTTCTAAATACCCCAGACACTTCTAGAACCTCTCAGGGCCTTTCTATATGACCCCAGGCCCTTGTAATGCCACTCAGGGCCTTTCTAAAGGCCGCGAGACCCTTATAATCCCCCTGAGGGCCATTAAAAAGGCCCCCAGACCCTTATGGACCCCCTCAGGACGCTTCTAATAGCCCCCGGACCCTTCTAGAGCCCCTCAGGGCCTTTCTAAAGGCCTCCACACCCTTCTAATGACCCTCAAGACCCATGTAAAGGCCTCTAGACCCTTCTAGATTGCCTCAGGACCCATCTAAAAGCCCCCAGACCCTTCTAATGCCTTTCAGGACCCTTATGAAGGCCACAAGACCCTTATAATCCCCCTGAGGGCGTTTAAAAAGGCCCCCAGACCCTTCTGGACCCCCTCAGGACGCTTCTAATAGCCCCCAGACCCTTCTAGAGCCCTTCAGGGCCTTTCTAAAGGCCTCCACACCCTTCTAATGACCCTCAAGACCCATGTAAAGGCCCCTAGACCCATCTAGATTGCCTCAGGACCCATCTAAAAGGCCCCAGACCCTTCTAATGCCTTTCAGGACCCTTATGAAGGCCACAAGACCCTTCTAATGCCCCTCAGGACCTTTCTAAAGGCCCTCAGACCCTTCTAGAGCGCGTCAGGACCCTTATAAAGGTCCCCAGACCCTTCTAGAGCCCGTCAGGACCCTTATAAAGGTCCCCAGACCCTTCTACTGCCCCTCAGGAGCATTCTAAAGGCCCCCAGACCCTTCTAATGACCCACAGGGCCTTTCTAAAGGTCCCCAGACCCCTCTAGAACCCCTGAAGACCCTTCTAAAGGCCCCCAGACCCTTATAGAGCCCCTCAGGACCCTTCTAAAGGCCCCCAGACCCTGCTAATTCCCCTCAGGGCTTTTATAAGGGCACCCAGACCGTTCTAATGCTCCTCAGGACCCTTATAAAGGCACACAGACCCTTCTAGAGCCTCTCAGGACAGTTTTAAATGCCTCCAGACCCTTCTAGACCCCCTCAGGACCATTCTAAAGGCCCCCAGACCCTTCTAATGCCCCTCAGGGCCTTTCTAAAGTACCCCAGACCCTTCTAATGCCCCTCACGTCATTTCTAAAGGCACCCAGACCCTTCTAATGCCACTCAGGGCCTTTCTAAAGGCCGCGAGACCCTTATAATTCCCCTGAGGGCCTTTAAAAAGGCCCCCAGACCCTTCTGGACCCCCTCAGGACGCATCTAATAGCCCACAGACACTTCTAGAGCACCTCAGGCGGTTTATAAAGGCCTCCACACCCTTCTAATGACCCTCAAGACCCATGTAAAGGCCCCCAGACCCTTCTAGATTGCCTCAGGACCCATCTAAAAGCACCCAGACCCTTCTAATGCCTTTCAGGGCCTTTCTAAAGGCCTCCACACCCTTCTAATGACCCTCAAGACCCATGTAAAGGCCCCCAGACCCTTCTAGATTGCGTCAGGACCCATCTAAAAGCCCCCAGACTCTTCCAATACCTTTCAGGACCCTTATGAAGGCCACAAGACCCTTCTACTGCCCCTCAGGACCTTTCTAAAGGCCCTCAGACCCTTCTAATGCCCCTCAGGGCATTTATAAAGGTTCCCAGACCCTTCTAGAGCCCGTCAGGACCCTTATAAAGGCCCCCAGACTTTTCTACTGCCCCTCAGGAGCATTCTAAAGGCAACCAGACCGTTCTAATGCCCGACAGGGCCTTTCTAAATGTCCCCAGACACCTCTAGACCCCCTGAAGTCCCTTCTAAATGCCCCCAGACCATTATAGAGCCCCTCAGGACCCTTCTAAAGTCCCCCAGACCCTTCTAATGCCTCTCAGGGCCTTTCTAAATACCCCAGACACTTCTAGAACCTCTCAGGGCCTTTCTATATGACCCCAGGCCCTTGTAATGCCACTCAGGGCCTTTCTAAAGGCCGCGAGACCCTTATAATCCCCCTGAGGGCCATTAAAAAGGCCCCCAGACCCTTATGGACCCCCTCAGGACGCTTCTAATAGCCCCCGGACCCTTCTACAGCCCCTCAGGGCCTTTCTAAAGGCCTCCACACCCTTCTAATGACCCTCAAGACCCATGTAAAGGCCTCTAGACCCTTCTAGATTGCCTCAGGACCCATCTAAAAGCCCCCAGACCCTTCTAATGCCTTTCAGGACCCTTATCAAGGCCACAAGACCCTTCTAATGCCCCTCAGGACCTTTCTAAAGGCCCTCAGACCCTTCTAATGCCCCTCAGGGCATTTATAAAGGTTCCCAGACCCTTCTAAAGCCCGTCAGGACCCTTATAAAGGCCCCCAGACAATTCTAGAGCCCCTCAGGACACTTCTAAAGGCCTGCAGACCATTCTAATGACCGTCAGGGCCTTTCTAAAGGTCCACAGACCATTCTACTGCCCCTCAGGAGCATTCTAAAGGCCCCCAGACCCTTCTAATGCCCCACAGGGCCTTTCTAAAGGTCCCCAGACCCTTCTAGAGCCCCTGAAGACCCTTCTAAAGGCCCCCAGACCCTTCTAATGCCCCACAGGGCCTTTCTAAAGGTCCCCAGACCCTTCTAGAGCCCCTGAAGACCCTTCTAAAGGCCCCCAGAGCCTTATAGAGCCCCTGAGGACCCTTCTGAAGTCCCCCAGACCCTGCTTATTCCCCTCAGGGCTTTTATAAGGGCACCCAGACCCTTCTAAAGCTCCTCAGGACCCTTATAAAGGCACCCAGACCCTTCTAGAGCCTCTCAGGACAGTTTTAAATGCCTCCAGACCCTTCTAGACCCCCTCAGGACCATTCTAAAGGCCCCCAGACCCTTCTAATGCCCCTCAGGGCCTTTCTAAAGGCCCCCATAACCTTCTAATGCCCCTCAGGTCATTTCTAAAGGCACCCAGACCCTTCTAATGCCACTCAGGGCCTTTCTAAAGGCCGCGAGACCCTTATAATCCCCCTGAGGGCCTTTAAAAAGGCCCCCAGACCCTTCTGGACCCCCTCAGGACGCTTCTAATAGCCCCCAGACCCTTCTAGAGCCCTTCAGGGCCTTTCTAAAGGCCTCCACACCCTTCTAATGACCCTCAAGACCCATGTAAAGGCCCCTAGACCCATCTAGATTGCCTCAGGACCCATCTAAAAGGCCCCAGACCCTTCTAATGCCTTTCAGGACCCTTATGAAGGCCACAAGACCCTTCTAATGCCCCTCAGGACCTTTCTAAAGGCCCTCAGACCCTTCTAGAGCCCGTCAGGACCCTTATAAAGGTCCCCAGACCCTTCTAGAGCCCGTCAGGACCCTTATAAAGGTCCCCAGACCCTTCTACTGCCCCTCAGGAGCATTCTAAAGGCCCCCAGACCCTTCTAATGCCCCACAGGGCCTTTCTAAAGGTCCCCAGACCCCTCTAGAACCCCTGAAGACCCTTCTAAAGGCCCCCAGACGCTTATAGAGCCCCTCAGGACCCTTCTAAAGGCCCCCAGACCCTGCTAATTCCCCTCAGGGCTTTTATAAGGGCACCCAGACCGTTCTAATGCTCCTCAGGACCCTTATAAAAGCACACAGACCCTTCTAGAGCTTCTCAGGACAGTTTTAAATGCCTCCAGACCCTTCTAGACCCCCTCAGGACCATTCTAAAGGCCCCCAGACCCTTCTAATGCCCCTCAGGGCCTTTCTAAAGTACCCCAGACCCTTCTAATGCCCCTCACGTCATTTCTAAAGGCACCCAGACCCTTCTAATGCCACTCAGGGCCTTTCTAAAGGCCGCGAGACCCTTATAATTCCCCTGAGGGCCTTTAAAAAGGCCCCCAGACCCTTCTGGACCCCCTCAGGACGCATCTAATAGCCCACAGACACTTCTAGAGCACCTCAGGCGGTTTATAAAGGCCTCCACACCCTTCTAATGACCCTCAAGACCCATGTAAAGGCCCCCAGACCCTTCTAGATTGCCTCAGGACCCATCTAAAAGCACCCAGACCCTTCCAATACCTTTCAGGACCCTTATGAAGGCCACAAGACCCTTCTACTGCCCCTCAGGACCTTTCTAAAGGCCCTCAGACCCTTCTAATGCCCCTCAGGGCATTTATAAAGGTTCCCAGACCCTTCTAGAGCCCGTCAGGACCCTTATAAAGGCCCCCAGACCCTTCTACTGCCCCTCAGGAGCATTCTAAAGGCAACCAGACCCTTCTAATGCCCGACAGGGCCTTTCTAAATGTCCCCAGACACCTCTAGACCCCCTGAAGTCCCTTCTAAATGCCCCCAGACCATTATAGAGCCCCTCAGGACCCTTCTAAAGTCCCCCAGACCCTTCTAATGCCTCTCAGGGCCTTTCTAAATACCCCAGACACTTCTAGAACCTCTCAGGGCCTTTCTATATGACCCCAGGCCCTTGTAATGCCACTCAGGGCCTTTCTAAATGCCGCGAGACCCTTATAATCCCCCTGAGGGCCATTAAAAAGGCCCCCAGACCCTTATGGACCCCCTCAGGACGCTTCTAATAGCCCCCGGACCCTTCTAGAGCCCCTCAGGGCCTTTCTAAAGGCCTCCACACCCTTCTAATGACCCTCAAGACCCATGTAAAGGCCTCTAGACCCTTCTAGATTGCCTCAGGACCCATCTAAAAGCCCCCAGACCCTTCTAATGCCTTTCAGGACCCTTATGAAGGCCACAAGACCCTTATAATCCCCCTGAGGGCGTTTAAAAAGGCCCCCAGACCCTTCTGGACCCCCTGAGGACGCTTCTAATAGCCCCCAGACCCTTCTAGAGCCCTTCAGGGCCTTTCTAAAGGCCTCCACACCCTTCTAATGACCCTCAAGACCCATGTAAAGGCCCCTAGACCCATCTAGATTGCCTCAGGACCCATCTAAAAGGCCCCAGACCCTTCTAATGCCTTTCAGGACCCTTATGAAGGCCACAAGACCCTTCTAATGCCCCTCAGGACCTTTCTAAAGGCCCTCAGACCCTTCTAGAGCGCGTCAGGACCCTTATAAAGGTCCCCAGACCCTTCTAGAGCCCGTCAGGACCCTTATAAAGGTCCCCAGACCCTTCTACTGCCCCTCAGGAGCATTCTAAAGGCCCCCAGACCCTTCTAATGACCCACAGGGCCTTTCTAAAGGTCCCCAGACCCCTCTAGAACCCCTGAAGACCCTTCTAAAGGCCCCCAGACCCTTATAGAGCCCCTCAGGACCCTTCTAAAGGCCCCCAGACCCTGCTAATTCCCCTCAGGGCTTTTATAAGGGCACCCAGACCGTTCTAATGCTCCTCAGGACCCTTATAAAGGCACACAGACCCTTCTAGAGCCTCTCAGGACAGTTTTAAATGCCTCCAGACCCTTCTAGACCCCCTCAGGACCATTCTAAAGGCCCCCAGACCCTTCTAATGCCCCTCAGGGCCTTTCTAAAGTACCCCAGACCCTTCTAATGCCCCTCACGTCATTTCTAAAGGCACCCAGACCCTTCTAATGCCACTCAGGGCCTTTCTAAAGGCCGCGAGACCCTTATAATTCCCCTGAGGGCCTTTAAAAAGGCCCCCAGACCCTTCTGGACCCCCTCAGGACGCATCTAATAGCCCACAGACACTTCTAGAGCACCTCAGGCGGTTTATAAAGGCCTCCACACCCTTCTAATGACCCTCAAGACCCATGTAAAGGCCCCCAGACCCTTCTAGATTGCCTCAGGACCCATCTAAAAGCACCCAGACCCTTCTAATGCCTTTCAGGGCCTTTCTAAAGGCCTCCACACCCTTCTAATGACCCTCAAGACCCATGTAAAGGCCCCCAGACCCTTCTAGATTGCGTCAGGACCCATCTAAAAGCCCCCAGACCCTTCCAATACCTTTCAGGACCCTTATGAAGGCCACAAGACCCTTCTACTGCCCCTCAGGACCTTTCTAAAGGCCCTCAGACCCTTCTAATGCCCCTCAGGGCATTTATAAAGGTTCCCAGACCCTTCTAGAGCCCGTCAGGACCCTTATAAAGGCCCCCAGACTTTTCTACTGCCCCTCAGGAGCATTCTAAAGGCAACCAGACCGTTCTAATGCCCGACAGGGCCTTTCTAAATGTCCCCAGACACCTCTAGACCCCCTGAAGTCCCTTCTAAATGCCCCCAGACCATTATAGAGCCCCTCAGGACCCTTCTAAAGTCCCCCAGACCCTTCTAATGCCTCTCAGGGCCTTTCTAAATACCCCAGACACTTCTAGAACCTCTCAGGGCCTTTCTATATGACCCCAGGCCCTTGTAATGCCACTCAGGGCCTTTCTAAAGGCCGCGAGACCCTTATAATCCCCCTGAGGGCCATTAAAAAGGCCCCCAGACCCTTATGGACCCCCTCAGGACGCTTCTAATAGCCCCCGGACCCTTCTACAGCCCCTCAGGGCCTTTCTAAAGGCCTCCACACCCTTCTAATGACCCTCAAGACCCATGTAAAGGCCTCTAGACCCTTCTAGATTGCCTCAGGACCCATCTAAAAGCCCCCAGACCCTTCTAATGCCTTTCAGGACCCTTATCAAGGCCACAAGACCCTTCTAATGCCCCTCAGGACCTTTCTAAAGGCCCTCAGACCCTTCTAATGCCCCTCAGGGCATTTATAAAGGTTCCCAGACCCTTCTAAAGCCCGTCAGGACCCTTATAAAGGCCCCCAGACAATTCTAGAGCCCCTCAGGACACTTCTAAAGGCCTGCAGACCATTCTAATGACCGTCAGGGCCTTTCTAAAGGTCCACAGACCATTCTACTGCCCCTCAGGAGCATTCTAAAGGCCCCCAGACCCTTCTAATGCCCCACAGGGCCTTTCTAAAGGTCCCCAGACCCTTCTAGAGCCCCTGAAGACCCTTCTAAAGGCCCCCAGACCCTTCTAATGCCCCACAGGGCCTTTCTAAAGGTCCCCAGACCCTTCTAGAGCCCCTGAAGACCCTTCTAAAGGCCCCCAGACCCTTATAGAGCCCCTGAGGACCCTTCTGAAGTCCCCCAGACCCTGCATATTCCCCTCAGGGCTTTTATAAGGGCACCCAGACCCTTCTAAAGCTCCTCAGGACCCTTATAAAGGCACCCAGACCCTTCTAGAGCCTCTCAGGACAGTTTTAAATGCCTCCAGACCCTTCTAGACCCCCTCAGGACCATTCTAAAGGCCCCCAGACCCTTCTAATGCCCCTCAGGGCCTTTCTAAAGGCCCCCATAACCTTCTAATGCCCCTCAGGTCATTTCTAAAGGCACCCAGACCCTTCTAATGCCACTCAGGGCCTTTCTAAAGGCCGCGAGACCCTTATAATCCCCCTGAGGGCCTTTAAAAAGGCCCCCAGACCCTTCTGGACCCCCTCAGGACGCTTCTAATAGCCCCCAGACCCTTCTAGAGCCCTTCAGGGCCTTTCTAAAGGCCTCCACACCCTTCTAATGACCCTCAAGACCCATGTAAAGGCCCCTAGACCCATCTAGATTGCCTCAGGACCCATCTAAAAGGCCCCAGACCCTTCTAATGCCTTTCAGGACCCTTATGAAGGCCACAAGACCCTTCTAATGCCCCTCAGGACCTTTCTAAAGGACCTCAGACCCTTCTAGAGCCCGTCAGGACCCTTATAAAGGTCCCCAGACCCTTCTAGAGCCCGTCAGGACCCTTATAAAGGTCCCCAGACCCTTCTACTGCCCCTCAGGAGCATTCTAAAGGCCCCCAGACCCTTCTAATGCCCCACAGGGCCTTTCTAAAGGTCCCCAGACCCCTCTAGAACCCCTGAAGACCCTTCTAAAGGCCCCCAGACGCTTATAGAGCCCCTCAGGACCCTTCTAAAGGCCCCCAGACCCTGCTAATTCCCCTCAGGGCTTTTATAAGGGCACCCAGACCGTTCTAATGCTCCTCAGGACCCTTATAAAGGCACACAGACCCTTCTAGAGCCTCTCAGGACAGTTTTAAATGCCTCCAGACCCTTCTAGACCCCCTCAGGACCATTCTAAAGGCCCCCAGACCCTTCTAATGCCCCTCAGGGCCTTTCTAAAGTACCCCAGACCCTTCTAATGCCCCTCACGTCATTTCTAAAGGCACCCAGACCCTTCTAATGCCACTCAGGGCCTTTCTAAAGGCCGCGAGACCCTTATAATTCCCCTGAGGGCCTTTAAAAAGGCCCCCAGACCCTTCTGGACCCCCTCAGGACGCATCTAATAGCCCACAGACACTTCTAGAGCACCTCAGGCGGTTTATAAAGGCCTCCACACCCTTCTAATGACCCTCAAGACCCATGTAAAGGCCCCCAGACCCTTCTAGATTGCCTCAGGACCCATCTAAAAGCACCCAGACCCTTCCAATACCTTTCAGGACCCTTATGAAGGCCACAAGACCCTTCTACTGCCCCTCAGGACCTTTCTAAAGGCCCTCAGACCCTTCTAATGCCCCTCAGGGCATTTATAAATGTTCCCAGACCCTTCTAGAGCCCGTCAGGACCCTTATAAAGGCCCCCAGACCCTTCTACTGCCCCTCAGGAGCATTCTAAAGGCAACCAGACCCTTCTAATGCCCGACAGGGCCTTTCTAAATGTCCCCAGACACCTCTAGACCCCCTGAAGTCCCTTCTAAATGCCCCCAGACCATTATAGAGCCCCTCAGGACCCTTCTAAAGTCCCCCAGACCCTTCTAATGCCTCTCAGGGCCTTTCTAAATACCCCAGACACTTCTAGAACCTCTCAGGGCCTTTCTATATGACCCCAGGCCCTTGTAATGCCACTCAGGGCCTTTCTAAAGGCCGCGAGACCCTTATAATCCCCCTGAGGGCCATTAAAAAGGCCCCCAGACCCTTATGGACCCCCTCAGGACGCTTCTAATAGCCCCCGGACCCTTCTACAGCCCCTCAGGGCCTTTCTAAAGGCCTCCACACCCTTCTAATGACCCTCAAGACCCATGTAAAGGCCTCTAGACCCTTCTAGATTGCCTCAGGACCCATCTAAAAGCCCCCAGACCCTTCTAATGCCTTTCAGGACCCTTATCAAGGCCACAAGACCCTTCTAATGCCCCTCAGGACCTTTCTAAAGGCCCTCAGACCCTTCTAATGCCCCTCAGGGCATTTATAAAGGTTCCCAGACCCTTCTAGAGCCCGTCAGGACCCTTATAAAGGCCCCCAGACAATTCTAGAGCCCCTCAGGACACTTCTAAAGGCCTGCAGACCATTCTAATGACCGTCAGGGCCTTTCTAAAGGTCCACAGACCATTCTACTGCCCCTCAGGAGCATTCTAAAGGCCCCCAGACCCTTCTAATGCCCCACAGGGCCTTTCTAAAGGTCCCCAGACCCTTCTAGAGCCCCTGAAGACCCTTCTAAAGGCCCCCAGACCCTTCTAATGCCCCACAGGGCCTTTCTAAAGGTCCCCAGACCCTTCTAGAGCCCCTGAAGACCCTTCTAAAGGCCCCCAGACCCTTATAGAGCCCCTCAGGACCCTTCTGAAGTCCCCCAGACCCTGCTAATTCTCCTCAGGGCTTTTATAAGGGCACCCAGACCCTTCTAATGCTCCTCAGGACCCTTATAAAGGCACCCAGACCCTTCTAGAGCCTCTCAGGACAGTTTTAAATGCCTCCAGACCCTTCTAGACCCCCTCAGGACCATTCTAAAGGCCCCCAGACCCTTCTAATGCCCCTGAGGGCCTTTCTAAAGGCCCCCATACCCTTCTAATGCCCCTCAGGTCATTTCTAAAGGCACCCAGACCCTTCTAATGCCACTCAGGGCCTTTCTAAAGGCCGCGAGACCCTTATAATCCCCCTGAGGGCCTTTAAAAAGGCCCCCAGACCCTTCTGGACCCCCTCAGGACGCTTCTAATAGCCCCCAGACCCTTCTAGAGCCCTTCAGGGCCTTTCTAAAGGCCTCCACACCCTTCTAATGACCCTCAAGACCCATGTAAAGGCCCCTAGACCCTTCTAGATTGCCTCAGGACCCATCTAAAAGGCCCCAGACCCTTCTAATGCCTTTCAGGACCTTTATGAAGGCCACAAGACCCTTCTAATGCCCCTCAGGACCTTTCTAAAGGCCCTCAGACCCTTCTAGAGCCCGTCAGGACCCTTATAAAGGTCCCCAGACCCTTCTAGAGCCCGTCAGGACCCTTATAAAGGTCCCCAGACCCTTCTACTGCCCCTCAGGAGCATTCTAAAGGCCCCCAGACCCTTCTAATGACCCACAGGGCCTTTCTAAAGGTCCCCAGACCCCTCTAGAACCCCTGAAGACCCTTCTAAAGGCCCCCAGACCCTTATAGAGCCCCTCAGGACCCTTCTAAAGGCCCCCAGACCCTGCTAATTCCCCTCAGGGCTTTTATAAGGGCACCCAGACCGTTCTAATGCTCCTCAGGACCCTTATAAAGGCACCCAGACCCTTCTAGAGCCTCTCAGGACAGTTTTAAATGCCTCCAGACCCTTCTAGACCCCCTCAGGACCATTCTAAAGGTCCCCAGAGCCTTCTAATGCCCCTCAGGGCCTTTCTAAAGTACCCCAGACACTTCTAGAACCTCTCAGGGCCTTTCTATATGACCCCAGGCCCTTGTAATGCCACTCAGGGCCTTTCTAAAGGCCGCGAGACCCTTATAATTCCCCTTGAGGGCCTTTAAAAAGTCCCCCAGACCCTTCTGGACCCTCTCAGGACTATTCTAATAGCCCACAGACCCTTCTAGAGCCCCTCAGGGCCTTTCTAAAGCCCTCCACACCCTTCTAATGACCCTCAAGACCCATGTAAAGGCCCCCAGACCCTTCTAGATTGCCTCAGGACCCATCTAAAAGCCCCCAGACCCTTCTAATGCCTTTCAGGGCCTTTCTAAAGGCCTCCACACCCTTCTAATGACCATCAAGACCCATGTAAAGGCCCCTAGACCCTTCTTGATTGCCTCAGGTCCCATCTAAAAGCCCCCAGACCCTTCTAATGCCTTTCAGGACCCTTATGAAGGCCACAAGACCCTTCTAATGCCCCTCAGGACCTTTCTAAAGGCCCTCAGACCCTTCTAATGCCCCTCAGGGCATTTATAAAGGTTCCCAGACCCTTCTAGAGCCCGTCAGGACAATTATAAAGGTCCCCAGACCCTTCTACTGCCCCTCAGGAGCATTCTAAAGGACCTCAGACCCTTCTAATACCCCACAGGGCCTTTCTAAAGGTCCCCAGACCCTTCTAGAGCCCCTGAAGACCCTTCTAAAGGCCCCCAGACCCTTCTAATGCCACACAGGGCTTTTCTAAAGGTCCCCAGACCCTTATAGAGCCCGTCAGGACCCTTCTAAAGTCCCCCAGACCCTGCTTATTCCCCTCAGGGCTTTTATAAGGGCACCCAGACCCTTCTAAAGCTCCTCAGTACCCTTATAAAGGCAACCAGACCCTTCTAGAGCCTCTCAGGACAGTTTTAAATGCCTCCAGACCCTTCTAGACCCCCTCAGGTCCATTCTAAAGGCCCCCAGACCCTTCTAATGCCCCTCAGGGCCTTTCTATATGACCCCAGGCCCTTGTAATGCCACTCAGGGCCTTTCTAAAGGCCGCCAGACCCTTATAATCCCCCTGAGGGCCTTTAAAAAGGCCCCCAGACCCTTCTGGACCCACTCAGGACCCATCTAAAAGCCCCCAGACCCTTCTAATGCCTTTCAGGGCCTTTCTAAAGGTTTCCACACCCTTCTAATGACACTCAAGACCCATGTAAAGGCCCCTAGACCCTTCTAGATTGCCTCAGGACCCATCTAAAAGCCCCCAGACCCTTCTAATGCCTTTCAGAACCCTTATGAAGGCAACAAGACCCTTCTAGAGCCCCTCAGGACCTTTCTAAAGGCACTCAGACCCTTCTAATGCCCCTCAGGGCATTTATAAAGGTTCCCAGACCCTTCTAGAGCACGTCAGGACACTTATAAAGGTCCCCAGACCCTTCTACTGCCCCTCAGGAGCATTCTAAAGGCCCCCAGACCCTTCTAATGCCCCACAGGGCCTTTCTAAAGGTCCCCAGACCCTTCTAGAGCCCCTGAAGACCCTTCTAAAGGCCCCAAGACCATTATAGAGCCCCTCAGGACCCTTCTAAAGTCCCCCAGACCCTGCTAATTCTCCTCAGGGCTTTTATAAGGGCACCCAGACCCTTCTAAAGCTCCTCAGGACCCTTATAAAGGCACCCAGACCCTTCTAGAGCCTCTCAGGACAGCTTTAAATGCCTCCAGACCCTTCTAGACCCCCTCAGGACCATTCAAAATGCCCCCAGACCCTTCTAATGCCCCTCAGCGCATTTCTAAAGTACCCCAGACACTTCTAGAACCTCTGAGGGCCTTTCTATATGACGCCAGACCCTTGTAATGCCACTCAGGGCCTTTCTAAAAGCCGCGAGACCCTTATAATCCCCCTGAGGGCCTTTAAAAAGGCCCCCAGACCCTTCTGGACCCACTCAAGACGCTTCTAATAGCCCCCAGACCCTTCTAGAGCCCCTCAGGGCCTTTCTAAAGGCCTCCACACCCTTCTAATGACCCTCAAGACCCATGTAAAGGCCCCTAGACCCTTCTAGATTGCCTCAGGACCCATCTAAAAGCCCCCAGACCATTCTAATGCCTTTCAGGACCCTTATGAAGGCCACAAGACCCTTCTACTGCCCCTCAGGAGCATTCTAAAGGCCCCCAGACCCTTCTAATGCCCCACAGGGCCTTTCTAAAGGTCCCCAGACCCTTCTAGAGCCCCTTAAGACCCTTCTAAAGGCCCCAAGACCCTTATAGAGCCCTTCAGGGTCTTTCTAAAGGCCTCCACACCATTCTAATGACCCTCAAGACCCATTTAAAGGCCCCCAGACCCTTCTAGAATGCATCAGGAACCATCTAAAAGAACCCAGACCCTTCTAATGCCTTTCAGGGCTTTTCTAAAGGCCTCCACACCCTTCTAATGACCCTCAAGACTCATGTAAAGGCCCCTAGACCATTCTAGATTGCCTCAGGACCCATCTAAAAGCCCCCAGAGCCTTCTAATGCCTTTCAGGACCCTTATCAAGGCCACAAGACCCTTCTAATGCCCCTCAGGGCATTTATAAAGGTTCCAAGACCCTTCTAGAGCCCGTCAGGACCCTTATAAAGGCCCCCAGAACATTCTAGAGCCTCTCAGGACACTTCTAAATCCCGCAGACCATTCTAATGCCCGTCAGGGCCTTTATAAACGTCCCCAGACCCTTCTACTGCCCCTCAGGAGCATTCTAAAGGCCCCCAGACCCTTCTAATGCCCGTCAGGGCCTTTCTAAAGGTCCCCAGACCCTTCTAGAGCCCCTGAAGACCCTTCTAAAGGCCCCCACACACTTACAGAGCCCCTCAGGACCCTTCTAAGGACCCAGACCCTGCTAATTCCTTTCAGGACTTTTATAAGGGCACCCAGACCCTTCTAATGCCCCTCAGGACCCTTATAAAGGCACCCAGACCCTTCTAGAGCCTCTCAGGACAGTTTTAAATGCCTCCAGACCCTTCTAATGCCGCTCAGGACCCTTCTAAAGGCCCCCAGACCCTTCTAATGCCCCTCAGGGCCTTTCTAAAGGCTCCCATACCCTTCTAATGCCCCTCAGGTCATTTCTAAAGGCACACAGACCCTTCTAATGCCACTCAGGGCCTTTCTAAAGGCCGCGAGACCCTTATAATCCCCCTGAGGGCCTATAAAAAGGCCCCCAGACCCTTCTGGACCCCCTCAGGACGCTTCTAATAGCCCCCAGACCCTTCTAGAGCCCCTCAGGGCTTTTCTAAAGGCCTCCACACCCTTCTAATGACACTCAAGACCCATGTAAAGGCCCCCAGACCCTTCTAGATTGCCTCAGGACCCATCTAAAAGCCCCCAGACCCTTCTAATGCCTTTCAGGACCCTTATCAAGGCCACAAGACCCTTCTAATGCCCCTCAGGACCTTTCTAAAGGCCCTCAGACAATTCTAATGCCCCTCAGGGCATTTATAAAGGTTCCCAGACCCTTCTAGAGCACGTCAGGACACTTATAAAGGTCCCCAGACCCTTCTACTGCCCCTCAGGAGCATTCTAAAGGACCTCAGACCCTTCTAATGCCCCACAGGGCCTTTCTAAAGGTCCCCAGACCATTCTAGAGCCCCTGAAGACCGTTCTAAAGGCCCCCAGACCATTCTAATGCCCCACAGGGCCTTTCTAAAGGTCCCCAGACCCTTCTAGAGCCCCTCAGGACCCTTCTAAAGGCCCCCAGACCCTGCTAATTCCCCTCAGGGCTTTTATAAGGGCACCGAGACCCTTCTAATGCCCCTCAGGACCCTTTTAAAGGCACCCAGACCCTTCTAGAGCCTCTCAGGACAGTTTTAAATGCCTCCAGACCCTTCTAGACCCCCTCAGGACCATTCTAAAGGCCCCCAGACCCTTCTAATGCCCCACAGGGCCTTTCTAAATGCCCCCATACCTTTCTAATGCCCCTCAGGTCATTTCTAAAGGCACCCAGACCCTTCTAATGCCACTCAGGCCCTTTCTAAAGGCCGCGAGACCCTTATAATCCCCCTGAGGGCCTTTAAAAAGGCCCCCAGACCCTTCTGGACCCCCTCAGGACGCTTCTAATAGCCCCCAGACCCTTCTAGAGCCCCTCAGGGCCTTTCTAAAGGCCTCCACACCCTTCTAAGGACACTCAAGACCCATGTAAAGGCCCCCAGACCCTTCTAGATTGCCTCAGGACCCATCTAAAAGCCCCCAGACCCTTCTAATGCCTTTCAGGGCCTTTCTAAAGGCCTCCACACCCTTCTAATGTCCCTCAAGACCCATGTAAAGGCCCCTAGACCCTTCTAGATTGCCTCAGGACCCATCTAAAAGCCCCAGACCCTTCTAATGCCTTTCAGGACCCTTATGAAGGCCACAAGACCCTTCTAATGCCCCTCAGGACCTTTATAAAGGCCCTCAGACCCTTCTAATGCCACTCAGGGCATTTAGAAAGGTCCCCAGACCCTTCTACTGCCCCTCAGGAGCATTCTAAAGGCCCCCAGACCCTTCTAATGCCCCACAGGTCCTTTCTGAAGGTCACCAAACCCTTCTAGATCCCCTGAAGAACCTTCTAAAAGCCCCCAGACCCTTCTAGAGCCCCTCAGGGCCTTTCTAAAGGCCTCCACAACTTTCTAATGACCCTCAAGACCCATGTAAAGGCCCCTAGACCCTTCTAGATTGCCTCAGGACCCATCTAAAAGCCCCCAGACCCTTCTAATGCCTTCCAGGACCCTTATGAAGACCACAAGACCCTTCTAGAGCCCCTCAGGACCTTTCTAAAGGCACTCAGACCCTTCTAATGCCCCTCAGGGCATTTATAAAGGTTCCCAGACCCTTCTAGAGCACGTCAGGACACTTATAAAGGTCCCCAGACCCTTCTGCTGCCCCTCAGGAGCATTCTAAAGGCCCTCAGACCATTCTAATGCCCGTCAGGGCCTTTCTAAAGGTCCCCAGACCCTTCTAGAGCCCCTGAAGACCCTTCTAAAGGCCCCCAGACCCTTCTAATGCCACACAGGGCCTTTCTAAAGGTCCCCAGACCCTTCTAGAGCCCCTCAAGACCCTTCTAAAGGCCCACAGCCCCTTATAGAGCCCCTAAGGACCCTTCTAAACTCCCCCAGACCCTGCTAATTCTCCTCAGGGCATTTATAAGGGCACCCAGACCCTTCTAATGCCCCTCAGGACCCTTATAAAGGCACCCAGACCCTTCTAGAGCCTGTCAGAATAGTTTTAAATGCCTCCAGACCCTTCTAGACCCCCTCAGGACCATTTTAAAGGCCCCCAGACCCTTCTAATGCCCCTCAGGACTTTTCTAAAGGCCCTCAGACCCTTCTAATGCCCCTTAGGGCATTTATAAAGGTTCCCAGACCCTTCTAGAGCATGTCAGTACCCTTATAAAGGCCCCCAGACCATTCTAGAGCCCCTCAGGACACTTCTAAAGGCCCGCAGACCATTCTAATGCCCGTCAGGTCCTTATAAAGGCCCCCAGACCATTCTAATGCCCCACAGGGCCTTTCTAAAGGTCCCCAGACCCTTCTAGAGCCCCTGAAGACCCTTCTAAAGGCCCCCAGACCCTTATAGAGCCCCTCAGGACCCTTCTAAAGGCCCCCAGACCCTGCTAATTCCTTTCAGTGCTTTTATAAGGGCACCCAGACCATTCTAATGCCCCTCAGGACCCTTATAAAGGCACCCAGACCCTTCTAGAGCCTCTCAGGACAGTTTTAAATGCCTCCAGACCCTTCTAGACCCCCTCAGGACCATTCTAAAGGCCCCCAGACCCTTCTAATGCCCCTCAGGGCCTTTCTAAAGGCCCCCATACCCTTCTAATGCCCCTCAGGGCCTTTCTAAAGGCACCCAGTCCCTTCTAATGCCACTCAGGGCTTTTCTAAAGGCCGCGAGACCCTTATAATCCCCCTGAGGGCCTTTAAAAAGGCCCCCAGACCCTTCTAGACCCCCTCAGGACGCTTCTAATAGCCCCCAGACCCTTCTAGAGCCCCTCAGGGCCTTTCTAAAGGCCTCCACACCCTTCTAATGACCCTCAAGACCCATGTAAAGGCCCCCAGACCCTTCTAGATTGCCTCAGGACCCATCTAAAAGCACCCAGACCCTTCTAATGCCTTTCAGGGCCTTTCTAAAGGACACAACACCCTTCTAATGACCCTCAAGACCCATGTAAAGGCCGCCAGACCCTTCTAGATTGCCTCAGGACCCATCTAAAAGCCCCCAGACCCTTCTAATGCATTTCAGGACCCTTATCAAGGCCACAAGACCCTTCTAATGCCCCTCAGGACCTTTCTAAAGGCCCTCAGACCCTTCTAATGCCCCTCAGGGCATTTATAAAGGTTCCCAGACCCTTCTACTGCCCCTCAGGATCATTCTAAAGGCCCCCAGACCCATCTAATGCCCCACAGGGCCTTTCTAAAGGTCCCCAGACCCTTCTAGAGCCCTTGAAGTCCATTCTAAAGGCCCCCAGACCATTCTAGAGCCCCTCAGGGCCTTTCTAAAGGCCTCCACACCCTTCTAATGACCCTCAAGACCCATGTAAAGGCCCCTAGACCCTTCTAGATTGCCTCAGGACCCATCTAAAAGCCCCCAGACCCTTCTAATGCCTTTCAGGACCCTTATGAAGGCCACAAGAACATTCTAATGCCCCTCAGGACCTTTCTAAAGGCCCTTAGACCCTTCTAATGCCCCTCAGGGCATATATAAAGGTTCCCAGACCCTTCTAGAGCCAGTCAAGACACTTATAAAGGTCCCCAGACCCTTATAGAGCACCTCAGGAGCATTCTAAAGGCCCCCAGACTCTTCTAATGCCCCACAGGGCCTTTCTAAAGGTCCCCAGACCCTTCTAGAGCCCCTGAAGACCCTTCTAAGGGCCCCCAGACCCTTATAGATCCCCTCAGGACCCTTCTAAAGTCCCCCAGACCCTTCTAATTGCCCTCAGGGATTTTATAAGGGCACCCAGACCCTTATAATGCCCCTCAGGACCCTTATAAAGGCACCCAGACCCTTCTAATGCCCCTCAGGGCATTTCTAAAGTACCCCAGACACTTCTAGAACCTCTCAGGGTCTTTCTATATGACTCCAGACCCTTGTAATGCCACTCAGGGCATTTCTAAAAGCCGCGAGACCCTTATAATCCCCGTGAGGGCCTTTAAAAAGGCCCCCAGACCCTTCGGGACCCCCTCAGGACGCTTCTAATAGCCCCCAGACCCTTCTAGAGCCCCTCAGCGCCTTTCTAATGGCCTCCACACCCTTCTAATGACCCTCAAGACCCATGTAAAGGCCCCCAGACCCTTCTAGATTGCCTCAGGACCCATCTAAAAGCACCCAGACCCTTCTAATGCCCCTCAGGACCCTTCTAAAGGCCCTCAGACCCTTCTAATGCCCCTCAAGACCCATGTAAAGGCCCCTAGACCCTTCTAGATTGCCTCAGGACCCATCTAAAAGACCCCAGACCCTTCTAATGCCTTTCAGGACCCTTATGAAGGCCACAAGACCCTTCTAATGCCCCTAAGGACTTTTCTAAAGGCCCTCAGACCATTCTAATGCCCCTCAGGGCATTTATAAAGGTTCCCAGACCCTTCTAGAGCCCGTCAGGACCCTTATAAAGGCCCCCAGACCATTCTAGAGCCCCTCAGGACACTTCTAAAGACCCGCAGACCATTCTAATGCCCGTCAGGGCCTTTATAAAGGTCCCCAGACCCTTCTACTGCCCCGCAGGAGCATTCTAAAGGCCCCCAGACCCTTCTAATGCCTCACAGGGCCTTTCTAAAGGTCCCCAGACCCTTCTAGAGCCCCTGAAGACCCTTCTAAAGGCCCCCAGACCCTTATAGAACCCCTCAGGACCCTTCTCAAGTCCCCCAGACCCCGCTAATTGCCCTCAGGGCTTTTATAAGGGCACCCAGACCCTTATAATGCCCCTCAGGACCCTTATAAAGGCACCCAGACCCTTCTAGAGCCTCTCAGGACAGTTTTAAATGCCTCCAGACCCTTCTAGACCCTCCTGAGGACCATTCTAAAGGCCCCCAGACCCTTCTAATGCCCCTCAGGGCCTTTCTAAAGGCACCCATACTTTTGTAATGCCCCTCACGTCATTTCTAAAGGCACCCAGACCCTTCTAATGCCACTCAGGGCCTTTCTAAAGGCCGCGAGACCCTTATAATCCCCCTGAGGGCCTTTAAAAAGGCCCCCAGACCCTTCTGGACCCCCTCAGGACGCTTCTAATAGCCCCCAGACCCTTCTAGAGCTCCTCAGGGCCTTTCTAAAGGCCTCCACACCCTTCTAATGACCCTCAAGACCCATGTAAAGGCCCCCAGACCCTTCTAGATTGCCTCAGGACCCATCTAAAAGCCCCCAGACCCTTCTAATGCCTTTCAGGGCCTTTCTAAAGGCCTCCACACCCTTCTAATGACCCTCAAGACCCATGTAAAGGCCCCTAGACCCTTCTAGATTGCCTCAGGACCCATCTAAAAGCCCGCAGACCCTTCTAATGCCTTCCAGGACCCTTATGAAGGCCACAAGACCCTTCTAATGCCCCTCAGGACCTTTCTAAAGGCCCTCAGACCCTTCTAATGCACCTCAGGGCATTTATAAAGGTTCCCAGACCCTTCTAGAGCACGTCAGGACACTTATAAAGGTCCCCAGACCCTTCTACTGCCCCTCAGGAGCATTCTAAAGGCCCTCAGACCCTTCTTATGCCCCACAGGGCCTTTCTAAAGGTCCCCAGACCCTTCTAGAGCCCCTGAAGACCCTTCTAAAGGCCCCCAGACCCTTCTAATGCCACACAGGGCCTTTCTAAAGGTCCCCAGACCCTTCTAGAGCCCCTCAAGACCCTTCTAAAGGCCCCCAGACCCTTTTAGAGCCCCTAAGGACCCTTCTAAAGTTCCCCAGACCCTGCTAATTCTCCTCAGGGCTTTTATAAGGGCACCTAGACCCTTCTAATGCCCCTCAGGACCCTTATAAAGGCACCCAGACCCTTCTAGAGCCTCTCAGGGCAGTTTTAAATGCCTCCAGACCCTTATAGACCCCCTCAGGACCATTCTAAAGGCCCCCAAACCCTTCTAATGCCCCTAAGGACTTTTCTAAAGGCCCTCAGACCATTCTAATGCCTCTCAGGGCATTTATAAAGGTTCCCAGACCCTTCTAGAGCCCGTCAGGACCCTTATAAAGGCCCCCAGACCATTCTAGAGCCCCTCAGGACACTTCTAAAGGCCCGCAGACCATTCTAATGCCCGTCAGGGCCTTATAAAGGTCCCCAGACCATTCTACTGCCCCTCAGGAGCATTCTAAAGGTACCCAGACCCTTCTAATGCCCCACAGGGCCTTTCTAAAGGTCCCCAGACCCTTCTAGAGCCCCTGAAGACCCTTCTAAAGGCTGCCAGACCCTTATAGAGCCCCTCAGGACCCTTCTAAAGGCCCCCAGACCCTGCTAATTCCTTTAAGTGCTTTTATAAGGGCACCCAGACCCTTCTAATGCCCCTCAGGACCCTTATAAAGGCACCCAGACCCTTCTAGAGCCTCTCAGGACCATTCTAAAGGCCCCCAGACCCTTCTAATGCCCCACAGGGCCTTTCTAAAGGCCCCCATACCCTTCTAATGCCCCTCAGGTCATTTCTAAAGGCACCCAGAACCTTCTAATGCCACTCAGGGCTTTTCTAAAGGCCGCTAGAACCTTATAATCCCCCTGAGGGCCTTTAATAAGGCCCCCAGACCATTCCAGACCCCCTCAGGACGCTTCTAATAGCCCCCAGACCCTTCTAGAGCCCCTCAGGGGCTTTCTAAAGGCCTCCACACCCTTCTAATGACCCTCAAGACCCATGTAAAGGCCCCCAGACCCTTCTAGATTGCCTCAGGACCCATCTAAAAGCCCCCAGACCCTTCTAATGCATTTCAGGACCCTTATCAAGGCCACAAGACCCTTCTAATGCCCCTCAGGACCTTTCTAAAGGCCCTCAGACCCTTCTAATGCCCCTCAGGGCATTTATAAAGGTTCCCAGACCCTTCTACTGCCCCTCAGGAGCATTCTAAAGGCCCCCAGACCCTTCTAATGCCCCACAGGGCCTTTCTAAAGGTCCCCAGACCCTTCTAGAGCCCTTGAAGACCCTTCTAAAGGCCCCCAGACCCTTCTAGAGCCCCTCAGGGCCTTTCTAAAGGCCTCCACACCCTTCTAATGACTCTCAAGACCCATGTAAAGGCCCCTAGACCCTTCTAGATTGCCTCAGGACCCATCTAAAAGCCCCCAGACCCTTCTAATGCCTTTCAGGACCCTTATGAAGGCCACAAGAACCTTCTAATGCCCCTCAGGACCATTCTAAAGGCCCTTAGACCCTTCTAATGCCCCTCAGGGCATTTATAAAGGTTCCCAGACCCTTCTAGAGCCAGTCAGGACACTTATAAAGGTCCCCAGACCCTTATAGAGCCCCTCAGGAGCATTCTAAAGGCCCCCAGACCCTTCTAATGCCCCACAGGGCCTTTCTAAAGGTCCCCAGACCCTTCTAGAGCCCCTGAAGACCCTTCTAAGGGCCCCCAGACCCTTATAGAGCCCCTCAGGACCCTTCTAAAGTCCCCAAGACCCTGCTAATTCCCTCAGGGCTTTTATAAGGGCACCCAGACCCTTCTAAAGCCCCTCAGGACCCTTATAAAGGCACCCAGACCCTTCTAGAGCCTCTCAGGACAGTTTTAAATGCCTCCAGACCCTTCTAGAACACCTCAGGACCAATCTAAAGGCCCCCAGACCCTTCTAATGCCCCTCAGGGCATTTCTAAAGTACCCCAGACACTTCTAGAACCTCTCAGGGCCTTTCTATATGACCCCAGACCCTTGTAATGCCACTCAGGGTCTTTCTAAAAGCCGCGAGACCCTTATAATCCCCCTGAGGGCCTTTAAAAAGGCCCCCAGACCCTTCTGGACCCCCTCAGGACGCTTCTAATAGCCCCCAGACCCTTCTAGAGCCCCTCAGCGCCTTTCTAAAGGCCTCCACACCCTTCTAATGACCCTCAAGACCCATGTAAAGGCCCCTAGACCCTTCTAGATTGCCTCAGGACCCATCTAAAAGCCCCCAGACCCTTCTAATGCCCCTCAGGACCCTTCTAAAGGCCCTCAGACCCTTCTAATGCCCCTCAAGACCCATGTAAAGGCCTCTAGACCCTTCTAGATTGCCTCAGGACCAATCTAAAAGCCCCCAGACCCTTCTAATGCCTTTCAGGACCCTTATGAAGGCCACAAGACCCTTCTAATGCCCCTCAGGACCTTTCTAAAGGCCCTCAGACCCTTCTAATGCCCCTCAGGGCATTTATAAAGGTTCCCAGACCCTTCTAGAGCCCGTCAGGACCCTTATAAAGGCCCCCAGACCATTCTAGAGCCCCTCAGGACACTTCTGAAGGCCCGCAGACCATTCTAATGTCTGTCAGGGCCTTTATAAAGGTCCCCAGACCCTTCTACTGCCTCACAGGGCCTTTCTAAAGGTCCCCATACCATTCTAGAGCCCCTGAAGACCCTTCTAAAGGCCCCCAGACCCTTCTAATGCCTTCCAGGACCCTTATGAAGGCCACAAGACCCTTCTAATGCCCCTCAGGACCTTTCTAAAGGCCCTCAGACCCTTCTAATGCCCCTCAGGGCATTTATAAAGGTTCCCAGACCTTTCTAGAGCACGTCAGGACATTTATAAAGGTCCCCAGACCCTTCTACTGCCCCTCAGGAGCATTCTAAAGGCCCTCAGACCCTTCTTATGCCCCACAGGGCCTTTCTAAAGGTCCCCAGACCCTTCTAGAGCCCCTGAAGACCCTTCTAAAGGCCCCCAGACCCTTCTAATGCCACACAGGGCCTTTCTAAAGGTCCCCAGACCCATCTAGAGCCCCTCAAGACCCTTCTAAAGGCCCCCAGACCCTTATAGAGCCCCTAAGGACCCTTCTAAAGTTCCCCAGACCCTGCTAATTCTACTCAGGGCTTTTATAAGGGCACCCAGACCCTTATAATGCCCCTCAGGACCCTTATAAAGGCACCCAGACCCGTCTAGAGCCTCTCAGGGCAGTTTTAAATGCCTCCAGATGCTTCTAGACCCCCTCAGGACCATTCTAAAGGCCCCCAGACCCTTCTAATGCCCCTCAGGACTTTTCTAAAGGCCCTCAGACCATTCTAATCCCCTTAGGGCATTTATAAAGGTTCCCAGACCCTTCTAGAGCATGTCAGGACCCTTATAAAGGCCCCCAGACCATTCTAGAGCCCCTCAGGACACTTCTAAATGCCCGCAGACCATTCTAATGCCCGTCAGGGCCTTATAAAGGTCCCCAGACCCTTCTACTGCCCCTCACGAGCATTCTAAAGGTACCCAGACCCTTCTAATGCCCCACAGGGCCTTTCTAAAGGTCCCCAGACCCTTCTAGAGCCCCTGAAGACCCTTCTAAAGGCCGCCAGACCCTTATAGAGCCCCTCAGGACCCTTCTAAAGGCCCCCAGACCCTGCTAATTCCTTTCAGTGCTTTTATAAGGGCACCCAGACCCTTCTAATGCCCCTCAGGACCCTTATAAAGGCACCCAGACCCTTCTAGAGCCTCTCAGGACAGTTTTAAATGCCTCCAGACCCTTCTAGACCCCCTCAGGACCATTCTAAAGGCCCCCAGACCCTTCTAATGCCCCTCAGGGCCTTTCTAAAGGCCCCCATACCCTTCTAATGCCCCTCAGGTCATTTCTAAAGGCACCCAGACCCTTCTAATGCCACTCAGGGCTTTTCTAAAGGCCGCGAGAACCTTATAATCCCCCTGAGGGCCTTTAAAAAGGCCCCCAGACCCTTCTAGACCCCCTCAGGACGCTTCTAATAGCCCCCAGACCCTTCTAGAGCCCCTCAGGGGCTTTCTAAAGGCCTCCACACCCTTCTAATGACCCTCAAGACCCATGTAAAGGCCCCCAGACCCTTCTAGATTGCCTGACGACCCATCTAAAAGCCCCCAGAGCCTTCTAATGCCTTTCAGGACCCTTATGAAGGCCACAAGACCCTTCTAATGCCCCTCAGGACCTTTCTAAAGGCCCTCAGACCCTTCTAATGCCCCTCAGGGCATTTATAAATGTTCCCAGACCCTTCTACTGCCCCTCAGGAGCATTCTAAAGGCACCCAGACCATTCTAATGCCCCACAGGGCCTTTCTAAAGGTCCCCAGACCCTTCTAGAGCCCTTGAAGACCCATCTAAAGGCCCCCAGACCCTTCTAGAGCCCCTCAGGGCCTTTCTAAAGGCCTCCACACCCTTCTAATGACTCTCAAGACCCATGTAAAGGCCCCTAGACCCTTCTAGATTGCCTCAGGACCCATCTAAAAGCCCCCAGACCCTTCTAATGCCTTTCAGGACCCTTATGAAGGCCACAAGAACCTTCTAATGCCCCTCAGGACCATTCTAAAGGCCCTTAGACCCTTCTAATGCCCCTCAGGGCATTTATAAAGGTTCCCAGACCCTTCTAGAGCCAGTCAGGACACTTATAAAGGTCCCCAGACCCTTATAGAGCCCCTCAGGAGCATTCTAAAGGCCCCCAGACCCTTCTAATGCCCCACAGGGCCTTTCTAAAGGTCCCCAGACCCTTCTAGAGCCCCTGAAGACCCTTCTAAGGGCCCCCAGACCCTTATAGAGACCCTCAGGACCCTTCTAAAGTCACCCAGACCCTGCTAATTCCCCTCAGGGCTTTTATAAGGGCACCCAGACCCTTCTAAAGCCCCTCAGGACCCATATAAAGGCACCCAGACCCTTCTAGAGCCTCTCAGGACAGTTTTAAATGCCTCCAGACCCATCTAGAACACCTCAGGACCATTCTAAAGGCCCCCAGACCCTTCTAATGCCCCTCAGGGCATTTCTAAAGTACCCCAGACACTTCTAGAACCTCTCAGGGCCTTTCTATATGACCCCAGACCCTTGTAATGCCACTCAGGGCCTTTCTAAAAGCCGCGAGACCCTTATAATCCCCCTGAGGGCCTTTAAAAAGGCCCCCAGACCCTTCTGGACACCCTCAGGACGCTTCTAATAGCCCGCAGACCCTTCTAGAGGCCCTCAGCGCCTTTCTAAAGGCCTCCACACCCTTCTAATGACCCTCAAGACCCATGTAAAGGCCCCTAGACCCTTCTAGATTGCCTCAGGACCCATCTAAAAGCCCCCAGACCGTTCTAATGCCCCTCAGGACCCTTCTAAAGGCCCTCAGACCCTTCTAATGCCCCTCAAGACCCATGTAAAGGCCCCTAGACCCTTCTAGATTGCCTCAGGACCCATCTAAAAGCCCCCAGACCGTTCTAATGCCCCTCAGGACCCTTCTAAAGGCCCTCAGACCCTTCTAATGACCATCAAGACCCATGTAAAGGCCCCTAGACCCTTCTAGATTGCCTCAGGACCCATCTAAAAGCACCCAGACCCTTCTAATGCCTTTCAGGACCCTTATGAAGGCCACAAGACCCTTCTAATGCCCCTCAGGACGTTTCTAAAGGCCCCCAGACCCTTCTAGAGCCCTTCAGGGCCTTTCTAAAGGCCTCCACACCCTTCTAATGATGCTCAGGACCCATGTAAAGGCCCCCAGACCCTTCTAGATTGCCTCAGGACCCATCTAAAAGCCCCCAGACCCTTCTAATGCCTTTCAGGGCCTTTCTAAAGGCCTCCACACCCTTCTAATGACCCTCAAGACCCATGTAAAGGCCCCTAGACCCTTCTAGATTGCCTCAGGACCAATCTAAAAGCCCCCAGACCCTTCTAATGCCTTTCAGGACCCTTAGGAAGGCCACAAGACCCTTCTAATGCCCCTCAGGATGTTTCTAAAGGCCCTCAGACCCTTCTAATGCCCCTCAGGGCATTTATAAAGGTCCCCAGACCCTTCTACTGCCCCTCAGGAGCATTCTAAAGGCCCTCAGACCCTTCTTATGCCCCACACGGCCTTTCTAAAGGTCCCCAGACCCTTCTAGAGCCCCTGAAGACCCTTGTAAAGGCCATCAGACCCTTATAGAGCCCCTCAGGACCCTTCTAAAGGCCCTCAGACCCAGCTAATTCCTTTCAGTGCTTTTATAAGGGCACCCAGACCCTTCTAATGCCCCTCAGGACCCTTATAAAGGCACCCAGACCCTTCTAGAGCCTCTCAGGACAGTTTTAAATGCCTCCAGACCCTTCTAGACCCCCTCAGGACCATTCTAAAGGCCCCCAGACCCTTCTAATGCCCATCAGGGCCTTTCTAAAGGCCCCCATACCCTTCTAATGCCCCTCAGGTCATTTCTAAAGGCACCCAGAGCCTTCTAATGCCACTCAGGGCTTTTCTAAAGGCCGCGAGAACCTTATAATCCCCCTGAGGGCCTTTAAAAAGGCCCCCAGACCCTTCTAGACCCCCTCAGGACGCTTCTAATAGCCCCCAGACCCTTCTAGAGCCCCTCAGGGGCTTTCTAAAGGCCGCCACACCCTTCTAATGACCCTCAAGACCCATGTAAAGGCCCCCAGACCCTTCTAGATTGCCTCAGGACCCATCTAAAAGCCCCCAGACCCTTCTAATGCATTTCAGGACCCTTATCAAGGCCACAAGACCCTTCTAATGCCCCTCAGGACCTTTCTAAAGGCCCTCAGACCCTTCTAATGCCCCTCAGGGCATTTATAAAGGTTCCCAGACCCTTCTACTGCCCCTCAGGAGCATGCTAAAGGCCTCCAGACCCTTCTAATGCCCCACAGGGCCTTTCTAAAGGTCCCCAGACCCTTCTAGAGCCCTTGAAGACCCTTCTAAAGGCCCCCAGACCCTTCTAGAGCCCCTCAGGGCCTTTCTAAAGGCCTCCACACCCTTCTAATGACTCTCAAGACCCATGTAAAGGCCCCTAGACCCTTCTAGATTGCCTCAGGACCCATCTAAAAGCCCCCAGACCCTTCTAATGCCTTTCAGGACCCTTATGAAGGCCACAAGAACCTTCTAATGCCCCTCAGGACCATTCTAAAGGCCCTTAGACCCTTCTAATGCCCCTCAGGGCATTTATAAAGGTTCCCAGACCCTTCTAGATCACGTCAGGACACTTATAAAGGTCCCCAGACCCTTATAGAGCCCCTCAGGAGCATTCTAAAGGCCCCCAGACCCTTCTAATGCCCCACAGGGCCTTTCTAAAGGTCCCCAGACCCTTCTAGAGCCCCTGAAGACCCTTCTAAGGGCCCCCAGACCCTTATAGAGCCCCTCAGGACCCTTCTAAAGTCCCCCAGACCCTGCTAATTCCCCTCAGGGCTTTTATAAGGGCACCCAGACCCTTATAATGCCCCTCAGGACCCTTATAAAGGCACCCAGACCCTTCTAGAGCCTCTCAGGACAGTTTTAAATACCTCCAGACCCTTCTAGAACCCCTCAGGACCATTCTAAAGGCCCCCAGACCCTTCTAATGCCCCTCAGGGCATTTCTAAAGTACCCCAGACACTTCTAGAACCTCTCAGGGCCTTTCTATATGACCCCAGACCCTTGTAATGCCACTCAGGGCCTTTCTAAAAGCCGCGAGACCCTTATAATCCCCCTGAGGGCCTTTAAAAAGTCCCCCAGACCCTTCTGGACCCCCTCAGGACGCTTCTAATAGCCCCCAGACCCTTCTAGAGCCCCTCAGGGCCTTTCTAAAGGCCTCCACAACCTTCTAATGACACTCAAGACCCATGTAAAGGCCCCTAGACCCTTCTAGATTGCCTCAGGACCCATCTAAACGCCCCCAGACCCTTCTAGAGCCCGTCAGGACCCTTCTAAAGGCCCTCAGACCCTTCTAATGCCCCTCAAGACCCATGTAAAGGCCCCCAGACCCTTCTAGATTGCCTCAGGACCCATCTAAACGCCCCCAGACCCTTCTAATGCCTTTCAGGACCCTTATGAAGGCCACAAGACCCTTCTAATGCCCCTCAGGACCTTTCTAAAGGCCCTCAGACCCTTCTAATGCCCCTCAGGGCATTTATAAAGGTTCCCAGACCCTTCTAGAGCCCGTCAGGACCCTTATAAAGGCCCCCAGACCATTCTAGAGCCCCTCAGGACACTTCTGAAGGCCCGCAGACCATTCTAATGCCCGTCAGGGCCTTTATAAAGGTCCCCAGACCCTTCTACTGCCCCTCAGGAGCATTCTAAAGGCCCCCAGACCCTTCTAATGCCTCACAGGGCCTTTCTAAAGGTCCCCAGACCCTTCTAGAGCCCCTGAAGACCCTTCTAAAGGCCCCCAGACCCTTATAGAGCCCCTCAGGACCCTTCTAAAGTCCCCCAGACCCTGCTAATTGCCCTCAGGGCTTTTATAATGGCACCCAGACCCTTATAATGCCCCTCAGGACCCTTATAAAGGCACCCAGACCCTTCTAGAACCTCTCAGGACAGTTTTAAATGCCTCCAGACCCTTCTAGACCCTCCTGAGGACCATTCTAAAGGCCCCCAGACCCTTCTAATGCCCCTCAGGGCCTTTCTAAAGGCCCCCATACTTTTGTAATGCCCCTCACGTCATTTCTAAAGGCACCCAGACCCTTCTAATGCCACTCAGGGCCTTTCTAAAGGCCGCGAGACCCTTATAATCCCCCTGAGGGCCTTTAAAAAGGCCCCCAGACCCTTCTGGACCCCCTCAGGATGCTTCTAATAGCCCCCAGACCCTTCTAGAGCTCCTCAGGGCCTTTCTAAAGGCCTCCACACCCTTCTAATGACCCTCAAGACCCATGTAAAGGCCCCCAGACCCTTCTAGATTGCCTCAGGACCCATCTAAAAGCTCCCAGACCCTTCTAATGCCCCTCAGGACCCTTCTAAAGTCCCCCAGACCCTGCTAATTCCCCTCAGGGCTTTTATAAGGGCACCCACACCCTTCTAATGCCCCTCCGGACCCTTATAAAGGCACCCAGACCCTTCTAGAGCCTCTCAGGACAGTTTTAAATGCCTCCAGACCCTTCTAGGCCCTCTCAGGACCATTCTAAAGGCCCCCAGACCCTTCTAATGCCCATCAGGGCCTTTCTAAAGGGCCCATACCCTTCTAATGCCCCTCAAGTCATTTCTAAAGGCCCCCAGACCCTTCTAGACCCCTTCAGGACGCTTCTAATAGCCCCCAGACCCTTCTAGTGCCCCTCAGGGCCTTTCTAAAGGCATCCACACCCTTCTAATGACCCTCAAGACCCATGTAAAGGCCCCCAGACCCTTCTAGATTGCCTCAGGACCCATCTAAAAGCCCCCAGACCCTTCTAATGCCTTTCAGGACCCTTATGAAGGCCACAAGACCCTTCTAATGCCCCTCAGGACCTTTCTAAAGGCCCTCAGACCCTTCTAATGCCCCTCAGGGCATTTATAAAGGTTCCCAGACCCTTCAAGAGCCCGTCAGGACACTTATAAAGGCCCCCAGACCATTCTAGAGCCCCTCAGGACACTTCTAAATCCCGCAGACCATTCTAATGCCCGTCAGGGCCTTTCTAAAGGTCCCCAGACCCTTCTACTGCCCCTCAGGAGCATTCTAAAGGCCCCCAGACCCTTCTAATGCCCCACAGGGCCTTTCTAAAGGTCCCCAGACCATTCTAGAGCCCCTGAAGACCCTTCTAAAGGCCCCCAGACCCTGTTAATTCCTTTCAGGGCTTTTATAAGGGCACCCAGACCCTTCTAATGCCCCTCAGGACCCTTATAAAGGCACCCAGACTCTTCTAGAGCCTCTCAGGACAGTTTTAAATGCCTCCAGACCCTTCTAGACCCTCTCAGGACCATTCTAAAGGCCCCCAGACCCTTCTAATGCCCATCAGGGCCTTTCTAAAGGCCCCCATACCCTTCTAATGCCCCTCAGGTCATATCTAAAGGCCCCCAGACCCTTCTAGACACACCTCAGGACGCTTCTAATAGCCCCCAGACCCTTCTAGTGCCCCTCAGGGCCTTTCTAAAGGCATCCACACCCTTCTAATGACCCTCAAGACCCATGTAAAGGCCCCTAGACCCTTCTAGATTGCCTCAGGACCCATCTAAAAGCCCCCAGACCCTTCTAATACCTTTGAGGACCCTTATGAAGGCCACAAGACCCTTCTAATGCCCCTCAGGACCTTTCTAAAGTCCCTTAGACCCTTCTATAGCCCGTCAGGACCCTTATAAAGGTCCCCAGACCCTTCTAGAGCCCGTCAGGACCCTTATAAAGGTCCCCAGACCCTTCTACTGCCCCTCAGGAGCATTCTATAGGCCCCCAGACCCTTCTAATGCCCCACAGGGCCTTTCTAAAGGTCCCCAGACCCCTCTAGAGCCCCTGAAGACCCTTCTAAAGGCCCCCAGACCCTTATAGAGCCCCTCAGGAACCTTCTAAAGTCCCCCAGACCCTGCTAATTCCCCTCAGGGCTTTTATAAGGGCACCCAGACCCTTCTAATGCCCCTCAGGACCCTTATAAAGGCACCCAGACCCTTCTAGAGCCTCTCAGGACAGTTTTAAATGCCTCCAGACCCTTCTAGACCCTCTCAGGACCATTCTAAAGGCCCCCAGACCCTTCTAATGCCCCTCAGGGCCTTTCTAAAGTACCCCAGACACTTCTAGAACATCTCAGGGCCTTTATATATGACCCCAGACCCTTGTAATGCCACTCAGGGCCTTTCTAAAGGCCGCGAGACCCTTATAATTCCCCTTGAGGGCCTTTAAAAAGTCCCCCAGACCTTTCTGGACCCCCTCAGGACGTTTCTAATAGCCCCCAGACCCTTCTAGAGCCCCTCAGGGCCTTTCTAAAGGCCTCCACAACCTTCTAATGAACCTCAAGACCCATGTAAAGGCCCCCAGACCCTTCTAGATTGCCTAAGGACCCATCTAATAGCCCCCAGACCCTTCTAATGCCTTTCAGGGCCTTTCTAAAGGCCTCCACACCCTTCTAATGACCCTCAAGACCCATGTAAAGGCCCCTAGACCCTTCTAGATTGCCTCAGGACCCATCTAAAAGCCCCCAGACCCTTCTAATGCCTTTCAGGACCCTTATGAAGGCCACAAGACCCTTCTAATGCCCCTCAGGACCTTTCTAAAGGCCCTCAGACCCTTCTAATGCCCCTCAGGGCATTTATAAAGGTTCCCAGACCCTTCTAGAGCCTGTCAGGACCCTTATAAAGGCCCCCAGACCCTTCTAGATTGCCTCAGGACCCATCTAAAAGCCCCCAGACCCTTCTAATGCCTTTCAGGACCCTTATCAAGGCCACAGGACCCTTCTAATGCCCGTCAGGACCTTTCTAAATGCCCTCAGACCCTTCTAATGCCCCTCAGGGCATTTATAAATGTTCCCAGACCCTTCTAGAGCCCGTCAGGACACTTATAAAGGCCCCCAGACCATTCTAGAGCCCCTCAGGACACTTCTAAATCCCGCAGACCATTCTAATGCCCGTCAGGGCCTTTCTAAAGGTTCCCAGACCCTTCTACTGCCCCTCAGGAGCATTCTAAAGGCCCCCAGACCCTTCTAATGCCCCACAGGGCCTTTCTAAAGGTCCCCAGACCCTTCTAGAGCCCCTGAAGACCATTCTAAAGGCCCCCAGACCCTGTTAATTCCTTTCAGGGCTTTTATAAGGGCACCCAGACACTTTTAATGCCCCTCAGAACCCTTATAAAGGCACCCAGACCCTTCTAGAGCCTCTCAGGACAGTTTTAAATGCCTCCAGACCCTTCTAGACCCCCTCAGGACCATTCTAAAGGCCCCCAGACCCTTCTAATTCCCCTCAGGGCCTTTCTAAAGTACCCCAGACACTTCTAGAATTACTCAGGGCCTTTCTATATGACCCCAGGCCCTTGTAATGCCACTCAGGGCCTTTCTAAAGGCCGCGAGACCCTTATAATCCCCCTGAGGGCCTTTAAAAAGGCCCCCAGACCCTTCTGGACCCCCTCAGGACGCTTCTAATAGCCCCCAGACCTTTCTAGAGCTCCTCAGGGCCTTTCTAAAGGCCTCCACACCCTTCTAATGACCCTCAAGACCCATGTAAAGGCCCCCAGACCCTTCTAGATTGCCTCAGGACCCATCTAAAAGCCCCCAGACCCTTCTAATGCCTTTCAGGACCCTTATCAAGGCCACAAGACCCTTCTAATGCCCCTCAGGACCATTCTAAAGGCCCTCAGACCCTTCTAATGCCCCTCAGGGCATTTATAAAGGTTCCCAGACCCTTCTAGAGCTCGTCAGGACACTTATAAAGGCCCCCAGACCATTCTAGAGCCCCTCAGGACATTTCTAAAGGCCCGCAGACCCTTCTAATGCCCGTCAGGGCCTTTCTAAAGGTACCCAGATCCTTCTAGAGCCCCTGAAGACCCTTTTAAAGGCCCCCAGACCCTTATAGAGCCCCTCAGGACCCTTCTAAAGGCCCCCAGACCATGTTAATTCCTTTCAGGGCTTTTATAAGGGCACCCAGACCCTTCTAATGCCCCTCAGGACCCTTATAAAGGCACCCAGACCCTTCTAGAGCCTCTCAGGACAGTTTTAAATGCCTCCAGACCCTTCTAGACCCTCTCAGGACCATTCTAAAGGCCCCCAGACCCTTCTAATGCCCCTCAGAGCCTTTCTAAAGGCCCCCATACCATTCTAGTGCCCCTCAGGTCATTTCTAAAGGCCCCCAGACCCTTCTAGACCCCCTCAGGACGCTTCTAATAGCCCCCAGACCCTTCTAGAGCCCCTCAGGGCCTGTCTAAAGGCCTCCACACCCTTCTAATGACCCTCAAGACCCATGTAAAGGCCCCCAGACCCTTCTAGATTGCCTGAGGACCCATCTAAAAGCCCCCAGACCCTTCTAATGCCTTTCAGGGCCTTTCTAAAGGCCTCCACACCCTTCTAATGACCCTCAAGACCCATGTAAAGGCCCCTAGACCCTTCTAGATTGCCTCAGGACCGATCTAAAATCCCCCAGACCCTTCCAATGCCTTTCAGGACCCTTATGAAGGACACAAGACCCTTCTAATACCCCTCAGGACCTTTCTAAAGGCCCTCAGACCCTTCTAGAGCCCGTCAGGACCCTTATAAAGGTCCCCAGACCCTTCTAGAGTCCGTCAGGACCCTTATAAAGGTCCCCAGACCCTTCTACTGCCCCTCAGGAGCATTCTAAAGGCCCTCAGACCCTTCTAACGCCCCACAGTGCCTTTCTAAAGGTCCCCAGACCCTTCTAGAGCACCTCAAGACCCTTCTAAAGGCCCCCAGACCCTTATAGAGCCCCTCAGGACCCTTCTAAAGTCCCCCAGACCCTGCTAATTCTCCTCAGGGCTTTTATAAGGGCACCCAGACCCTTCTAATGCCCGTCAGGACCCTTATAAAGGCACCCAGACCCTTCTAGAACCTCTCAGGACAGTTTTAAATGCCTCCAGACCCTTCTAGACCCCCTCAGGACCATTCTAAAGGCCCCCAGACCCTTCTAATGCCCCTCAGGGCCTTTCTAAAGTACCCCAGACACTTCTAGAACCTCTCAGAGCCTTTCTATATGACCCCAGGCCCTTGTAATGCCACTCCGGGCCTTTCTAAAGGCCGCGAGACCCTTATAATTCCCCTTGAGGGCCTTTAAAAAGTCCCCCAGACCCTTCTGGACCCCCTCAGGACGTTTCTAATAGCCCCCAGACCCTTCTAGAGCCCCTCAGGGCCTTTCTAAAGGCCTCTTCACCCTTCTAATGCACCTCAAGACCCATGTAAATGCCCCCAGACCCTTCTAGATTGCCTAAGGACCCATCTAATAGCCCCCAGACCCTTCTAATGCCTTTCAGGGCCTTTCTAAAGGCCTCCACACCCTTCTAATGAACCTCAAGACCCATGTAAAGGCCCCTAGACCCTTCTAGATTGCCTCAGGACCCATCTAAAAGCCCCCAGACCCTTCTAATGCCTTTCAGGACCCTTATGAAGGCCACAAGACCCTTCTAATGCCCCTCAAGACCTTTCTAAAGGCCCTCAGACCCTTCTAATGCCCCTCAGGGCATTTATAAGGTTCCCAGACCCTTCTAGAGCCCGTCAGGACACTTATAAAGGCCCCCAGACCATTCTAGAGCCCCTCAGGACACTTCTAAATCCCGCAGACCATTCTAATGCCCGTCAGGGCCTTTCTAAAGGTTCCCAGACCCTTCTACTGCCCCTCAGGAGCATTCTAAAGGCCCCCAGACCCTTCTAATGCCCCACAGGGCCTTTCTAAAGGTCCCCAGACCCTTCTAGAGCCCCTGAAGACCCTTCTAAAGGCCCCCAGACCCTTATAGAGCCCCTCAGGACCCTTCTAAAGGCCCCCAGACCCTGTTAATTCCTTTCAGGGCTTTTATAATGGCACCCAGACACTTCTAATGCCCCTCAGGACCCTTATAAAGGCACCCAGACCCTTCTAGAGCCTCTCAGGACAGTTTTAAATGCCTCCAGACCCTTCTAGACCCCCTCAGGACCATTCTAAAGGCCCCCAGACCCTTCTAATGCCCCTCAGGGCCTTTCTAAAGTACCCCAGACACTTCTAGAATTTCTCAGGGCCTTTCTATATGACCCCAGGCCCTTGTAATGCCACTCAGGGCCTTTCTAAAGGCCGCGAGACCCTTATAATTCCCCTGAGGGCCTTTAAAAAGGCCCCCAGACCCTTCTGGACCCCCTCAGGACGCTTCTAATAGCCCGCAGACCCTTCTAGAGCTCCTCAGGTCCTTTCTAAAGGCCTCCACACCCTTCTAATGACCCTCAAGACCCATGTAAAGGCCCCCAGACCCTTCTAGATTGCCTCAGGACCCATCTAAAAGCCCCCAGACCATTCTAATGCCTTTCAGGACCCTTATCAAGGCCACAAGACCCTTCTAATGCCCCTCAGGACCTTTCTAAAGGCCCTCAGACCCTTCTAATGCCCCTCAGGGCATTTATAAAGGTTCCCAGACCCTTCTAGAGCCCGTCAGGACACTTATAAAGGCCCCCAGACCATTCTAGAGCCCCTCAGGACACTTCTAAAGGCCCGCAGACCATTCTAATGCCCGTCAGGGCCTTTCCAAAGGTCCCCAGACCCTTCTACTGCCCCTCAGGAGCCGTCTAAAGGCCCCCAGACCCTTCTAATGCCCCACAGGGCCTTTCTAAAGGTCCCCAGACCCTTCTAGAGCCCCTGAAGACCCTTCTAAAGGCCCCCAGACCCTTATAGAGCCCCTCAGGACCCTTCTAAAGGCCCCCAGACCCTGTTAATTCCTTTCAGGGCTTTTATAAGGGCACCCAGACCCTTCTAATGCCCCTCAGGACCCTTATAAAGGCACCCAGACCCTTCTAGAGCGTCTCAGGACAGTTTTAAATGCCTCCAGACCCTTCTAGACCCCCTCAGGACCATTCTAAAGGCCCCCAGACCCTTCTAATGCCCCTCAGGGCCTTTCTAAAGTACCCCAGACACTTCTAGAACATCTCAGGGCCTTTCTATACGACCCCAGACCCTTGTAATGCCACTCAGGGCCTTTCTAAAGGCCGCGAGACCCTTATAATCCCCCTGAGGGCCTTTAAAAAGTCCCCCAGACCCTTCTGGACCCCCTCAGGACGTTTCTAATAGCCCCCAGACCCTTCTAGAGGCCCTCAGGGCCTTTCTAAAGGCCTCTACACCCTTCTAATGACCCTCAAGACCCATGTAAAGGCCCCTAGACCATTCTAGATTGCCTCAGGACCCATCTAAAAGCCCCCAGACCCTTCTAATGCCTTTCAGGACCCTTATGAAGGCCGCAAGACCCTTCTAATGACCCTCAGGACCTTTCTAAAGGCCCTCAGACCCTTCTAATGCCCCTCAGGGCATTTATAAAGGTTCCCAGACCCTTCTAGAGTGAGTCAGGACACTTATAAAGGTCCCCAGACCCTTATAGAGCCCCTCAGGAGCATTCTAAAGGTCCCCAGACCCTTCTAATGCCCGACAGGGCCTTTCTAAAGGTCCCCAGACCCTTCTAGAGCCCCTGAAGACCCTTCTAAAGGCTTGCAGACCGTTATAGAGCCCCTCAGGACCCTTCTAAAGTCCCCCAGACCCTGCTAATTCCCCTCAGGTCTTTTATAAGGGCACCCAGACCCTTCTAGAGCCTCTCAGGACAGTTTTAAATGCCTCCAGACGCTTCTAGACCCCCTCAGGACCATTCAAAAGGCCCCCAGACCCTTCTAATGCCCCTCAGGGCCTTTCTAAAGGCTCCCATACCCTTCTAATGCCCCTCAGGTCATTTCTAAAGGCACCCAGACCCTTCTAGATTGCCTCAGGACCCATCTAAAAGCCCCCAGACCCTTCTAATGCCCCTCAGGACCCTTCTAAAGGCCCTCAGACCCTTCTAATGCCCTTCAAGACCCATGTAAAGGCCCCTAGACCCTTCTAGATTGCCTCAGGACCCATCTAAAAGCCCCCAGACCCTTCTAATGCCCCTCAGGACCCTTATGAAGGCCACAAGACCCTTCTAATGCCCCTCAGGACCTTTCTAAAGGCCCTCAGACCATTCTAATGCCCCTCAGGGCATTTATAAAGGTTCCCAGACCCTTCTAGAGCCCGTCAGGACCCTTATAAAGGCCCCCAGACCATTCTAGAGCCCCTCAGGACATTTCTAAAGGCCCGCAGACCATTCTAATGCCCGTCCGGTGCCTTTCTAAAGGTCCCCAGACCCTTCTACTGCCCCTCAGGAACATTCTAAAGGCCCCCAGACCCTTCTAATGCCCCACAGGGCCTTTATAAAGGTCCCCAGACCCTTCTAGAGCCCCTGAAGACCCTTCTAAAGGCCCCAAGACCCTTATAGAGCCACTCAGGACCCTTCTAAAGTCCCCCAGACCCTGCTAATTCCCCTCAGGGCTTTTATAAAGGCACCCAGACCCTTCTAATGCCCCTCAGGGCCTTTCTAAAGACTCCCATACCCTTCTAATGCCCCTCAGGTCATTTCTAAAGGCACCCAGACCCTTCTAATGCCACTCAGGGCCTTTCTAAAGGCCGCGAGACCCTTATAATCCACCTGAGGGCCTTTAAAAAGGCACTCAGACCCTTCTGGACCCCCTCAGGACGCTTCTAATAGCCCCCAGACCCTTCTAGAGCTCCTCAGGGCCTTTCTAAAGGCCTCCACACCCTTCTAATGACCCTCAAGACCCATGTAAAGGCCCCCAGACCCTTCTAGATTGCCTTAGGACCCATCTAAAAGCCCCCAGACCCTTCTAATGCCTTTCAGGACCCTTATCAAGGCCACAAGACTCTTCTAATGCCCCTCAGCACCTTTCTAAAGGCCCTCAGACCCTTCTAATGCCCCTCAGGGCATTTATAAAGGTTCCCAGACCCTTCTAGAGCCCGTCAGGACACTTATAAAGGCCCCCAGACCATTCTAGAGCCCCTCAGGACACTTCTAAATCCCGCAGACCATTCTAATGCCTGTCAGGGCCTTTATAAATGTCCCCAGACCCTTCTACTGCCCCTCAGGATCATTCTAAAGGCCCCCAGACCCTTCTAGTGACTCACAGGGCCTTTCTAAAGGTCCCCAGACCCTTCTAGAGCCCCTGAAGACCCTTCTAAAGGCCCCCAGACCGTAATAGAGCCCCTCAGGACCCTTCTAAAGTCCCCCAGACCCAGCTAATTCCACTCAGGGCTTTTATAAGGGCACCCAGACCCTTCTAATGCCCCTCAGGACCCTTATAAAGGCACCCAGACCATTCTAGAGCCTCTCAGGACAGTTTTAAATGCCTCCAGACCCTTCTAGACCCCCTCAGGACCATTCTAAAGGCCCCCAGACCATTCTAATGCCCCTCAGGTCATTTCTAAAGGCACCCAGACCCTTCTAATGCCACTCAGGGCCTTTCTAAAGGCTGCGAGACCCTTATAATCCACCTGAGGGCCTTTAAAAATGCCCTCAAACCCTTCTGGACCCCCTCAGGACGCTTCTAATAGCCCCCAGACCCTTCTAGAGCCCCTCAGGGCCTTTCTAAAGGCCTCCACACCCTTCTAGTGACCCTCAAGACCCATGTAAAGGCCCCCAGACCCTTCTAGATTGCCTGAGGACCCATCTAAAAGCCCCCAGACCCTTCTAATGCCTTTCAGGACCCTTATGAAGGCCGCAAGACCCTTCTAATGACCCTCAGGACCTTTCTAAAGGCCACAAGACCCTTCTAATGCCCCTCACGACCTTTCTAAAGGCCCTCAGACCCTTCTAATGCCCCTCAGGGCATTTATAAAGGTTCCCAGACCCTTTTAGAGCCCGTCAGGAGCATTCTAAAGGCCCCCAGACCCTTCTAATGCCCCACAGGGCCTTTCTAAAGGTCCCCAGACCCTTCTAGAGCCCCTGAAGACCCTTCTAAAGGCCCGCAGACCCTTATAGAACCCCTCAGGACCCTTCTAAAGTCCCCCAGACCCTGCTAATTCCCCTCAGGTCTTTTATAAGGGCACCCAGACCCTTCTAAAGCCCCTCAGGACCCTTATAAAGGCACCCAGACTCTTCTAGAGCCTCTCAGGACAGTTTTAAATGCCTCCAGACCCTTCTAGAACCCCTCAGGACCATTCTAAAGGCCCCCAGACCCTTCTAATGCCCCTCAGGGCATTTCTAAAGTACCCCAGACACATCTAGAACCTCTCAGGGTCTTTCTATATGACCCCAGACCCTTGTAATGCCACTCAGGGCCTTTCTAAAAGCCGCGAGACCCTTATAATCCCCCTGAGGGCCTTTAAAAAGGCCCCCAGACCCTTCTGGACCCACTCAGGACGCTTCTAATAGCCCCCAGACCCTTCTAGAGCCCCTCAGCGCCTTTCTAAAGGCCTCCACACCCTTCTAATGACCCTCAAGACCCATGTAAAGGCCCCCAGACCCTTCTAGATTGCCTCAGGACCCATCTAAAAGCCCCCAGACCCTTCTAATGCCCCTCAGGACCCTTATGAAGGCCACAAGACCCTTCTAATGCCCCTCAGTACCTTTCTAAAGGCCCTCAGACCCTTCTAATGCCCCTCAGGGCATTTATAAAGGTTCCCAGACCGTTCTAGAGCCCGTCAGGACCCTTATAAAGGCCCCCAGACCATTCTAGAGCCCCTCAGGAAATTTCTAAAGGCCCGCAGACCATTCTAATGCCCGTCCGGTGCCTTTCTAAAGGTCCCCAGACCCTTCTACTGCCCCTCAGGAACATTCTAAAGGCCCCCAGACCATTCTAATGCCCCACAGGGCCTTTATAAAGGTCCCCAGACCCTTCTAGAGCCCCTGAAGACCCTTCTAAAGGCCCCAAGACCGTTACAGAGCCACTCAGGACCCTTCTAAGTCCCCCAGACCCTGCTAATTCCCCTCAGGGCTTTTATAAAGGCACCCAGACCCTTCTAATGCCCCTCAGGGCCTTTCTAAAGACTCCCATACCCTTCTAATGCCCCTCAGGTCATTTCTAAAGGCACCCAGACCCTTCTAATGCCACTCAGGGCCTTTCTAAAGGCCGCGAGACCCTTATAATCCACCTGAGGGCCTTTAAAAAGGCCCTCAGACCCTTCTGGACCCCCTCAGGACGCTTCTAATAGCCCCCAGACCCTTCTAGAGCTCCTAAGGGCCTTTCTAAAGGTCTCCACACCCTTCTAATGACCCTCAAGACCCATGTAAAGGCCCCCAGACCCTTCTAGATTGCCTTAGGACCCATCTAAAAGCCCCCAGACCCTTCTAATGCCTTTCAGGACCCTTATCAAGGCCACAAGACTCTTCTAATGCCCCTCAGCACCTTTCTAAAGGCCCTCAGACCCTTCTAATGCCCCTCAGGGCATTTATAAAGGTTCCCAGACCCTTCTAGAGCCCGTCAGGACACTTATAAAGGCCCCCAGACCATTCTAGAGCCCCTCAGGACACTTCTAAATCCCGCAGACCATTCTAATGCCTGTCAGGGCCTTTATAAATGTCCCCAGACCCTTCTACTGCCCCTCAGGATCATTCTAAAGGCCCCCAGACCCTTCTAGTGACTCACAGGGCCTTTCTAAAGGTCCCCAGACCCTTCTAGAGCCCCTGAAGACCCTTCTAAAGGCCCCCAGACCGTAATAGAGCCCCTCAGGACCCTTCTAAAGTCCCCCAGACCCAGCTAATTCCACTCAGGGCTTTTATAAGGGCACCCAGACCCTTCTAATGCCACTCAGGACCCTTATAAAGGCACCCAGACCCTTCTAGAGCCTCTCAGGACAGTTTTAAATGCCTCCAGACCCTTCTAGACCCCCTCAGGACCATTCTAAAGGCCCCCAGACCCTTCTAATGCCCATCAGGGCCTTTCTAAAGGCCCCCATACCCTTCTAATGCCCCTCAGGTCATTTCTAAAGGTCCCCAGACCCTTCTAGACCCTCTCAGGACGCTTCTAATAGCCCCCAGACCCTTCTAGTGCCCCTCAGGGCCTTTCTAAAGGCCTCCACACCCTTCTAATGACCCTCAAGACCCATGTAAAGGCCCCCAGACCCTTCTAGATTGCCTCAGGACCCATCTAAAAGCCCCCAGACCCTTCTAATGCCTTTCAGGGCCTTTCTAAAGGCCTCCACACCCTTCTAATGACCCTCAAGACCCATGTAAAGGCCCCTAGACCCTTCTAGATTGCCTCAGGACCCATCTAAAAGCCCCCAGACCCTTCCAATGCCTTTCAGGACCCTTCTAAAGGCCCTCAGACCCTTCTAATGCCCCTCAGGACCTTTCTAAAGGCCCTCAGACCCCTCTAGAGCCCGTCAGGACCCTTATAAAGGTCCCCAGACCCTTCTACTGCCCCTCAGGAGCATTCTAAAGGCCCCCAGACCCTTCTAATGCCCCACAGGGCGTTTCTAAAGGTCCCCAGACCCCTCTAGAACCCCTGAAGACCCTTCTAAAGGCCCCCAGACCCTTATAGAGCCCCTCAGGACCCTTCTAAAATCCCCCAGACCCTGCTAATTCCGCTCAGGGCTTTTATAAGGGCACCCAGACCCTTCTACTGCCCCTCAGGACCCTTATAAAGGCACCCAGACCCTTCTAGAGCCTCTCAGGACAGTTTTAAATGCCTCCAGACCCTTCTAGACCCCCTCAGGACCATTCAAAAGGCCCCCAGACCCTTCTAATGCCCCTCAGGGCCTTTCTAAAGGCTCCCATACCCTTCTAATGCCCCTCAGGTCATTTCTAAAGGCACCCAGACCCTTCTAATGCCACTCAGGGCCTTTCTAAAGGCCGCGAGACCCTTATAATCCCACTGAGGGCCTTTAAAAAGGCCCCCAGACCCTTCTGGACCCCCTCAGGACGCTTCTAATAGCCCCCAGACCCTTCTAGAGCCCCTCAGCGCCTTTCTAAAGGCATCCACACTCTTCTAATGACCCTCAAGACCCATGTAAAGGCCCCCAGACCCTTCTAGATTGCCTCAGGACCCATCTAAAAGCCCCCAGACCCTTCTAATGCCCCTCAGGACCCTTCTAAAGGCCCTCAGACCCTTCTAATGCCCTTCAAGACCCATGTAAAGGCCCCTAGACCCTTCTAGATTGCCTCAGGACCCATCTAAAAGCCCCCAGACCCTTCTAATGCCCCTCAGGACCCTTATGAAGGCCACAAGACCCTTCTAATGCCCCTCAGGACCTTTCTAAAGGCCCTCAGACCATTCTAATGCCCCTCAGGGCATTTATAAAGGTTCCCAGACCCTTCTAGAGCCCGTCAGGACCCTTATAAAGGCCCCCAGACCATTCTAGAGCCCCTCAGGACATTTCTAAAGGCCCGCAGACCATTCTAATGCCCGTCCAGGGCCTTTCTAAAGGTCCCCAGACCCTTCTACTGCCCCTCAGGAACATTCTAAAGGCCCCCAGACCCTTCTAATGCCCCACAGGGCCTTTATAAATGTCCTCAGACCCTTCTAGAGCCCCTGAAGACCCTTCTAAAGGCCCCAAGACCCTTATAGAACCTTTCAGGACCGTTCTAAAGTCCCCCAGACCCTGCTAATGCCCCTCAGGGCTTTTATAAAGGCACCCAGACCCTTCTAATGCCCCTCAGGACCCTTATAAAGGCACCCAGACCATTCTAGAGCCTCTCAGGACAGTTTTAAATGCCTCCAGACCCTTCTAGACCCCCTCAGGACCATTCTAAAGGCCCCCAGACCATTCTAATGCCCCTCAGGTCATTTCTAAAGGCACCCAGACCCTTCTAATGCCACTCAGGGCCTTTCTAAAGGCCGCGAGACCCTTATAATCCAACTGAGGGCCTTTAAAAAGGCCCTCAGACCCTTCTGGACCCCCTCAGGACGCTTCTAATAGCCCCCAGACCCTTCTAGAGCCCCTCAGGGCCTTTCTAAAGGCCTCCACACCCTTCTAGTGACCCTCAAGACCCATGTAAAGGCCCCCAGACCCTTCTAGATTGCCTGAGGACCCATCTAAAAGCCCCCAGACCCTTCTAATGCCTTTCAGGACCCTTATCAAGGCCACAAGACCCTTCTAATGCCCCTCAGGACCTTTCTAAAGGCCCTCAGACCCTTCTAATGCCCCTCAGGGCATTTATAAAGGTTCCCAGACCCTTCTAGAGCCCGTCAGGACACTTATAAAGGCCCCCAGACCATTCTAGAGCCCCTCAGGACACTTCTAAATCCCGCAGACCATTCTAATGCCTGTCAGGGCCTTTATAAATGTCCCCAGACACTTCTACTGCCCCTCAGGAGCATTCTAAAGACCCCCAGACCCTTCTAATGCCCCACAGGGCCTTTCTAAAGGTCCCCAGACCCTTCTAGAGCCCCTGAAGACCCTTCTAAAGGCCCCCAGACCATTATAGAGCCCCTCAGGACCCTTATAAAGGCACCCAGACCCTTCTAGAGCCTCTCAGGACAGTTTTAAATGCCTCGAGACCCTTCTAGACCCGCTCAGGACCATTCTAAAGGCCCCCATACCCTTCTAATGCCCCTCAGGGCCTTTCTAAAGTACCCCAGACAATTCTAGATCCTCTCAGGGCCTTTCTATATGACCCCAGACCCTTGTAATTCCACTCAGGGCCTTTCTAAAGGCCGCGAGACCCTTATAATCCCCCTGAGGGCCTTTAAAAAGGCCCCCAGACCATTCTGGACCCCCTCAGGACGATTCTAATATCCCCCAGACCCTTCTAGAGGCACTCAGGGCCTTTCTAAAGGCCTCCACACCCTTCTAATGACCCTCAAGACCCATGTAAAGGCCCCCAGACACTTCTAGATTGCCTAAGGACCCATCTAATAGCCCCAGACTTTTCTAATGCCTTTCAGGGCCTTTCTAAAGGCCTCCACACCCTTCTAATGACCCTCAAGACCCATGTAAAGGCCCCTAGACCCTTCTAGATTGCCTCAGGACCCATCTAAAAGCCCCCAGACCCTTCTAATGCCTTTCAGGACCCTTATGAAGGCCGCAAGACCCTTCTAATGACCCTCAGGACCTTTCTAAAGGCCACAAGACCCTTCTAATGCCCCTCACGACCTTTCTAAAGGCCCTCATCCCTTCTAATGCCCCTCAGGGCATTTATAAAGGTTCCCAGACCCTTTTAGAGCCCGTCAGGAGCATTCTAAAGGCCCCCAGACCCTTCTAAAGCCCCTCAGGACCCTTCTAAAGTCCCCCAGACCCTGCTAATTCCCCTCAGGTCTTTTATAAGGGCACCCAGACCCTTCTAATGCCCCTCAGGACCCTTATAAAGGCACCCAGACCCTTCTAGAGCCTCTCAGGACAGTTTTAAATGCCTCCAGACCCTTCTAGAACCCCTCAGGACCATTCTAAAGGCCCCCAGACCCTTCTAATGCCCCTCAGGGCATTTCTAAAGTACCCCAGACACATCTAGAACCTCTCAGGGCCTTTCTATATGACCCCAGACCCTTGTAATGCCACTCAGGGCCTTTCTAAAAGCCGCGAGACCCTTATAAACCCCCTGAGGGCCTTTAAAAAGGCCCCCAGACCCTTCTGGACCCCCTCAGGACGCTTCTAATAGCCCCCAGACCCTTCTAGAGCCCCTCAGCGCCTTTCTAAAGGCATCCACACTCTTCTAATGACCCTCAAGACCCATGTAAAGGCCCCCAGACCCTTCTAGATTGCCTCAGGACCCATCTAAAAGCCCCCAGACCCTTCTAATGCCCCTCAGGACCCTTATGAAGGCCACAAGACCCTTCTAATGCCCCTCAGGACCTTTCTAAAGGCCCTCAGACCCTTCTAATGCCCCTCAGGGCATTTATAAAGGTTCCCAGACCCTTCTAGAGCCCGTCAGGACCCTTATAAAGGCACCCAGACCATTCTAGAGCCCCTCAGGACATTTCTAAAGGCCCGCAGACCATTCTAATGCCCGTCCAGTGCCTTTCTAAAGGTCCCCAGACCCTTCTACTGCCCCTCAGGAACATTCAAAAGGCCCCCAGACCCTTCTAATGCCCCACAGGGCCTTTATAAAGGTCCCCAGACCCTTCTAGAGCCCCTGAAGACCCTTCTAAAGGCCCCAAGACCCTTATAGAGCCCCTCAGGACCCTTCTAAAGTCCCCCAGACCCTGCTAATTCCCCTCAGGGCTTTTATAAAGGCACCCAGACCCTTCTAATGCCCCTCAGGACCATTCTAAAGGCCCCCAGACCCTTCTAATGCCCCTCAGGTCATTTCTAAAGGTCCCCAGACCCTTCTAGAGCCCCTCAAGACCCTTCTAAAGGCCCCCAGACCGTAATAGAGCCTCTCAGGACCCTTGTAAAGTCCCCCAGACCCAGCTAATTCCCCTCAGGGCTTTTATAAGGGCACCCAGACCCTTCTAATGCCACTCAGGACCCTTATAAAGGCACCCAGACCCTTCTAGAGCCTCTCAGGACAGTTTTAAATGCCTCCAGACCCTTCTAGACCCCCTCAGGACCATTCTAAAGGCCCCCAGACCCTTCTAATGCCCATCAGGGCCTTTCTAAAGGCCCCCATACCCTTCTAATGCCCCTCAGGTCATTTCTAAAGGCCCCCAGACCCTTCTAGACCCTCTCAGGACGCTTCTAATAGCCCCCAGACCCTTCTAGTGCCCCTCAGGGCCTTTCTAAAGGCCTCCACACCCTTCTAATGACCCTCAAGACCCATGTAAAGGCCCCCAGACCCTTCTAGATTGCCTCAGGACCCATCTAAAAGCCCCCAGACCCTTCTAATGCCTTTCAGGGCCTTTCTAAAGGCCTCCACACCCTTCTAATGACCCTCAAGACCCATGTAAAGGCCCCTAGACCCTTCTAGATTGCCTCAGGACCCATCTAAAAGCCCCCAGACCCTTCCAATGCCTTTCAGGACCCTTATGAAGGCCACAAGACCCTTCTAATGCCCCTCAGGACCTTTCTAAAGGCCCTCAGACCCTTCTAGAGCCCGTCAGGACCCTTATAAAGGTCCCCAGACCCTTCTACTGCCCCTCAGGAGCATTCTAAAGGCCCCCAGACCCTTCTAATGCCCCACAGGGCCTTTCTAAAGGTCCCCAGACTCCTCTAGAACCCCTGAAGACCCTTCTAAAGGCCCCCAGACCCTTATAGAGCCCCTCAGGACCCTTCTAAAATCCCCCAGACCCTGCTAATTCCGCTCAGGGCTTTTATAAGGGCACCCAGACCCTTCTAATGCCCCTCAGGACCCTTATAAAGGCACCCAGACCCTTCTAGAGCCTCTCAGGACAGTTTTAAATGCCTCCAGACCCTTCTAGACCCCCTCAGGACCATTCTAAAGGCGCCCAGACCCTTCTAATGCCCCTCAGGGCCTTTTTAAAGTACACCAGACACTTCTAGAACCTCTCAGAGCCTTTCTATATGACCCCAGACCCTTGTAATGCCACTCAGGGCCTTTCTAAAGGCCGTGAGACCCTTATAATCCCCCTGAGGGCCTTTAAAAAGTCCCCCAGACCCTTCTGGACCCCCTCAGGACGCTTCTAATAGCCCCCAGACCCTTCTAGAGCCCCTCAGGGCCTTTCTAAAGGCCTCCACACCCTTCTAATGACCCTCAAGACCCATGTAAAGGCCCCCAGACCCTTCTAGATTGCCTCAGGACCCATCTAAAAGCCCCCAGACCCTTCTAATTCCTTTCAGGACCATTATGAAGGCCACAAGACCCTTCTAATGACCCTCAGGACCTTTCTAAAGGCCCTCAGACCCTTCTAATGCGCCTCAGGTCATTTATAAAGTTTCCCAGACCCTTATAGAGCCCCTCAGGAGCATTCTAAAGGCCCCCAGACACTTCTAATGCCCCACAGGGCCTTTCTAAAGGTCCCCAGACCCTTCTAGAGCCCCTGAAGACCCTTCTAAAGGCCCCCAGACCCTTCTAATGACCCTCAAGACCCATGTAAAGGCCCCCAGACCCTTCTAGATTGCCTCAGGACCCATCTAAAAGCCCCCAGAACTTTCTAATGCCCCTCAGGACCCTTCTAAAGTCCCTCAGACCCTTCTAATGCCCCTCAAGACCCATGTAAAGGCCCCTAGACCCTTCTAGATTGCCTCAGGACCCATCTAAAAGCCCCCAGACCCTTCTAATGCCCCTCAGGACCCTTATGAAGGCCACAAGACCCTTCTAATGCCCCTGAGGACCTTTCTAAAGGCCCTCAGACCCTTCTAATGCCCCTCAGGGCATTTATAAAGGTTCCCAGACACTTCTAGAGCCCGTCAGGACACTTATAAAGGACCCCAGACCATTCTAGAGCCCCTCAGGACACTTCTAAATCCCGCAGACCATTCTAATGCCCGTCAGGGCCTTTCTATAGGTCCCCAGACCCTTCTACTGCCCCTCAGGAGCATTCTAAAGGCCCCCAGACCCTTCTAATGCCACACAGGGCCTTTCTAAAGGTCCCAAGACCCTTTAGAGCCCCTGAAGACCCTTCTAAAGGCCCCCAGACCCTTATAGAGCCCCTCAGGACCCTTCTAAAGTCCCCCAGACCCTGCTAATTCCCCTCAGGGCATTTATAAGGGCACCCAGACCCTTCTAATGCCCCTCAGGACCATTATAAAGGCACCCAGACCCTTCTAGAGCCTCTCAGGACAGTTTTAAATGCCTCCAGACCCTTCTAGACCCCCTCAGGACCATTCTAAAGGCCCCCAGACCCTTCTAATGCCCCTCAGGGCCTTTCTAAAGTAATCCAGACACTTCTAGAATTTCTCAGGGCCTTTCTATATGACCCCAGACCCTTGTAATACCACTCAGGGCCTTTCTAAAGGCCGCGAGACCCTTATAATCCCCCTGAGGGCCTTTAAAAAGGCCCCCAGACCCTTCTGGACCCCTTTAGGACGCTTCTAATAGCCCCCAGACCCTTCTAGAGCCCCTCAGGGCCTTTCTAAAGGCCTCCACACCCTTCTAATGACCCTCAAGACCCATGTAAAGGCCCCTAGACCCTTCTAGATTGCCTCAGGACCCATCTAAAAGCCCCCAGACCCTTCTAATGCCTTTCAGGACCCTTATGAAGGCCACAAGACCCTTCTAATGACCCTCAGGACCTTTCTAAAGGCCCTCAGACCCTTCTAATGCACCTCAGGGCATTTATAAAGGTTCCCAGACCCTTCTAGAGCCAGTCAGGACATTTATAAAGGTCCCCAGACCCTTATAGAGCCCCTCAGGAGCATTCTAAAGGCCCCCAGACCCTTCTAATGCCCGACAGGGCCTTTCTAAAGGTCCCCAGACCCTTCTAGAGCCCCTGAAGACCCTTCTAAAGTCCCCCAGACCCTGCTAATTCCCCTCAGGGCTTTTATAAGGGCACCCAGACCCTTCTAAATCCCCTCAGGACCCTTATAAAGGCACCCAGACCCTTCTAGAGCCTCTCAGGACAGTTTTAAATGCCTCCAGACCCTTCTAGAACCCCTCAGGACCATTCTAAAGGCCCCCAGACCCTTCTAATGCCCCTCAGGGCCTTTCTAAAGTACCCCAGACACTTCTAGAACTTCTCAGGGCCTTTCTATATGACCCCAGACCTTTGTAATGCCACTCAGGGCAATTCTGAAAGCCGCGAGACCCTTATAATCCCCCTGAGGGCCTTTAAAAAGGCCCCCAGACCCTTCTGGACCCTCTCAGGACGCTTCTAATAGCCCCCAGACCCTTCTAGAGCCCCTCAGCGCCTTTCTAAAGGCCTCCACACCCTTCTAATGACCATCAAGACCCATCTAAAAGCCCCCAGACCCTTCTAATGCCCCTAAGGACCCTTCTAAAGGCCCTCAGACCCTTCTAATGCCCCTCAAGTCCTATGTAAAGGCCCCTAGACCCTTCTAGATTGCCTCAGGACCCATCTAAAAGCCCCAAGACCCTTCTAATACCTTTCAGGACCCTTATGAAGGCCACAAGACCCTTCTAATGCCCCTCAGGACCTTTCTAAAGGCCCTCAGACCCTTCTAATGCCCCTCAGGGCATTTATAAAGGTTCCCAGACCCTTCTAGAGCCCGTCAGGACCCTTATAAAGGCCCCCAGACCATTCTAGAGCCACTCAGGACACTTCTAAAGGCCCGCAGACCATTCTAATGCCCGTCAGGGCCTTTATAAAGGTCCCCAGACCCTTCTACTGCCCCTCAGGAGCATTCTAAAGGCCCCCAGACCCTTCTAATGCCCCACAGGGCCTTTCTAAAGGTCCCCAGACCCTTCTAGAGCCCCTGAAGACCCTTCTAAAGGCCCCCAGACCCTTATAGAGCCCCTCAGGACCCTTCTAAAGTCCCCCAGACCCTGCTAATTCCCCGCAGGGCTTTTATAAGGGCACCCAGACCCTTCTAATGCCCCTCAGGACCCTTATAAAGGCACCAGGACCCTTCTAGATCCTCTCAGGACAGTTTTAAATGCCTCCAGACCCTTCTAGACTCACCTCAGGACCATTCTAAAGGCACCCAGATCCTTCTAATGCCCCTCAGGGCCTTTCTAAAGGCCGCGAGACCCTTATAATCCCCCTGAGGGCCTTTAAAAAGGCCCCCAGACCCTTCTGGACCCCCTCAGGACGCTTCTAATAGACCCCAGACCCTTCTAGAGCTCCTCAGGGCCTTTCTAAAGGCATCCACACCCTCCTAATGACACTCAAGACCAATGTAAAGCCCCCCAGACCCTTCTAGAATGCCTCAGGACCCATCTAAAAGCCCCCAGACCCTTCTAATGCCTTTCAGGGCCTTTCTAAAGGCCTCCACACCCTTCTAATGACCCTCAAGACCCATGTAAAGGCCCCTAGACCCTTCTAGATTGCCTCAGGACCCATCTAAAAGCCCCCAGACCCTTCTAATGCCTTTCAGGACCCTTATGAAGGCCACAAGACCCTTCTAATGCCCCTCAGGACCTTTCTAAAGGCCCTCAGACCCTTCTAATGCCCCTCAGGGCATTTATAAAGGTTCCCAGACCCTTCTAGAGCCCATCAGGACCCTTATAAAGGCCCCCAGACCATTCTAGAGCCCCTCAGGACACTTCTAAAGGCCCGCAGACCATTCTAATGCCCGTCAGGGCCTTTATAAAGGTCCCCAGACCCTTCTAATGCCGCTAAGGACCTTTCTAAAGGCCCCCAGACCCTTATAGAGCCCCTCAGGACCCTTCTAAAGTCCCCCAGACCCTGCTAATTCCCCTCAGGGCCCTTATAAAGGCACCCAGACCCTTCTAGAGCCTCTCAGGACAGTTTTAAATGCCTCCATACCCTTCTAGACCCCCTCAGGTCCATTCTAAAGGCCCCCAGACCCTTCTAAAGCCCCTCAGGGCCTTTCTAAAGTACCCCAGACACTTCTAGAACCTCTCAGGGCCTTTCTATATGACCCCAGACCCTTGTAATGCCCCTCAGGGCCTTTCTAAAGGCCCCCATACCCTTCTAATGCCCCTGAAGACCCTTCTAAAGGCCCCCAGACCCTTCTAGAGCCCCTCAGGACATTTCTAAAGGCACCCAGAACCTTCTAATGCCACTCAGGGCATTTCTAAAGGCTGCGAGACCCTTATAATCCCCATAAGGACCTTTAAAAAGGCCCCCAGACCCTTCTGGACCCACTCAGGACGCTTCTAATAGCCCCGAGACCATTCTACAGCCCCTCAGGGCCTTTCTAAAGGCCTCCACACCCTTCTAATGACCCTCAAGACCCATGTAAAGGCCCCCAGACCCTTCTAATTCCACTCAGTTCTATTATAAGGGCCACAAGACCCTTCAAATGCCCCTCAGGACCCTTATAAAGGCACCCAGACCCTTCTAGAGCCTCTCAGGACAGTTTTAAATGCCTCCAGACCATTCTAGACACCCTCAGGACCATTCTAAAGGCACCCAGACCCTTCTAATGCACCTCAGGACCCTTCTAAAGGCCCCCAGACCCTTCTAATGCCCCTCAGGGCCTTTCTAAAGTACCCCAGACACTTCTAGAACCTCTCAGGGCCTTTCTATATGACCCCAGACCCTTGTAATGCCCCTCAGGGCCTTTCTAAATGCCCCCATACCCTTCGAATGACCCTCAGGACATTTCTAATGGACCCCAGACCCTTCAAGAGCCCCTCAGGACATTTCTAAAGGCACCCAGAACCTTCTAATGCCACTCAGGGCCTTTCTAAAGGCCGCGAGACCCTTATAATCCCCCTCAGGGCCTTTAAAAAGGCCCCCAGACACTTCTAGAACTTCTCAGGGCCTTTCTATATGACCCCAGACCCTTGTAATGCCACTCAGGGCAATTCTAAAAACCGCGAGACCCTTATAATACCCCTGTGGGCCTTTAAAAAGGCCCCCAGACCCTTCTGGACCCTCTCAGGACGCTTCTAATAGCCCCCAGACCCTTCTAGAGCCCCTCAGCGCCTTTCTAAAGGCCTCCACACCCTTCTAATGACCCTCAAGACCCATGTAAAGGCCCCCAGACCCTTCTAGATTGCCTCAGGACCCATCTAAAAGCCCCCAGACCCTTCTAATGCCCCTAAGGACCCTTCTAAAGGCCCTCAGACCCTTCTAATGCCCCTCAAGACCTATGTAAAGGCCCCTAGACCCTTCTAGATTGCCTCAGGACCCATCTAAAAGCCCCAAGACCCTTCTAATGCCTTTCAGGACCCTTATGAAGGCCAGAAGACCCTTCTAATGCCCCTCAGGACCTTTCTAAAGGCCCTCAGACCCTTCTAATGCCCCTCAGGGCATTTATAAAGGTTCCCAGACCCTTCTAGAGCCCGTCAGGACCCTTATAAAGGCCCCCAGACCATTCTAGAGCCCCTCAGGACACTTCTAAAGGCCCGCAGACCATTCTAATGCCCGTCAGGGCCTTTATAAAGGTCCCCAGACCCTTCTACTGCCCCTCAGGAGCATTCTAAAGGCCCCCAGACCCTTCTAATGCCCCACAGGGCCTTTCTAAAGGTCCCCAGACCCTTCTAGAGCCCCTGAAGACCCTTCTAAAGGCCCCCAGACCCTTATAGAGCCCCTCAGGACCCTTCTAAAGTCCCCCAGACCCTGCTAATTCCCCTGAGGGCTTTTATAAGGGAACCCAGACCCTTCTAATGCCCCTCAGGACCCTTATAAAGGCACCAGGACCCTTCTAGAGCCTCTCAGGACAGTTTTAAATGCCTCCAGACCCTTCTAGACTCCCCTCAGGACCATTCTAAAGGCCCCCAGACCCTTCTAATGCCCCTCAGGGCCTTTCTAAAGGCCCCCATACTTTTGTAATGCCCCTCACGTCATTTCTAAAGGCCCCCAGACACTTCTAATGCCCCTCAGGGCCTTTCTAAAGTACCCCAGACACTTCTAGAACCTCTCAGGCCCTTTCTATATGATCCGAGACCCTTGTAATGCCCCTCAGGACATTTCTAAAGGCCCCCAGACCCTTCTAGAGCCCCTCAGGACATATCTAAAGGCGCCCAGACCCTTCTAGAGCCCCTCAGGACATTTCTAAAGGCACCCAGACCCTTCTAATGCCACTCAGTGCCTTTCTAAAGGCCGCGAGACCCATATAATCCCCCTGAGGGCCTTTAAAAAGGCCCCCAGACCCTTCTGGACCCCCTCAGGACACTTCTAATAGCCCCCAGACCCTTCTAGAGCCCCTCAGGGCCTTTCTAAAGGCCTCCACACCCTTCTAATGACCCTCAAGACCCATGTAAAGGCCCCTAGACCCTTCTAGATTGCCTCAGGACCCATCTAAAAGACCCCAGACCCTTCTAATGCCTTTCAGGACCCTTATGAAGGCCACCAGACCCTTCTAATGCCCCTCAGGACCTTTCTAAAGGCCCTCAGACCCTTCTAATGCCCCTCAGGGCATTTATAAAGGTTCCCAGACCCTTCTAGAGCCCATCAGTACCCTTATAAAGGCCCCCAGACCATTCTAGAGCCCCTCAGGACACTTCTAAAGGCCCGGAGACCATTCTAATGCCCGTCAGGGCCTTTATAAAGGTCCCCAGACCCTTCTACTGCCCCTCAGGAGCATTCTAAAGGCACCCAGACCCTTCTAATGCCGCTCAGGACCTTTCTAAAGGCCCCCAAACCCTTATAGAGGCCCTCAGGACCCTTCTAAAGTCCCCCAGACCCTGCTAATTCCCCACAGGGCCCTTATAAAGGCACCCAGACCCTTCTAGAGCCTCTCAGGACAGTTTTAAATGCCTCCAGAGCCTTCTAGACCACCTCAGGTCCATTCTAAAGGCCCCCAGACCCTTCTAATGCCCCTCAGGGCCTTTCTAAAGTACCCCAGACACTTCTAGAACCTCTCAGAGCCTTTCTATATGACCCCAGACCCTTGTAATGCCCCTCAGGGCCTTTCTAAAGGCCGCCATACCCTTCTAATGCCCCTGAAGACCCTTCTAAAGGCCCCCAGACCCTTCTAGAGCCCCTCAGGACATTTCTAAAGGCACCCAGGACCTTCTAATGCCACTCAGGGCCTTTCTAAAGGCTGCGAGACCCTTATAATCCCCCTAAGGACCATTAAAAAGGTCCCCAGACCCTTCTGGACCCACTCAGGACGCTTCTAATAGCCAACAGACCATTCTACAGCCCCTCAGGGCCTTTCTAAAGGCCTCCACACCCTTCTAATGACCCTCAAGACCCATGTAAAGGCCCCCAGACCCTTCTAGATTGCGCAGGACCCATCTAAAAGCCCCCAGACCCTTCTAATGCCCCTCAGGACCCTTCTAAAGGCGCCCAGACCATTCTAATGCCCCTCAGGACCCTTCTAAAGTCCCCCAGACCATGCTAATTCCACTCAGGGCTATTATATGGGCCACAAGACCCTTCAAATGCCCCTCAGGACCCTTATAAAGGCACCCAGACCCTTCTAGAGCCTCTCAGGACAGTTTTAAATGCCTCCAGACCCTTCTAGACCCCCTCAGGACCATTCTAAAGGCCCCCAGACCCTTCTAATGCACCTCAGGACCGTTCTAAAGGCCCCCAGACCCTTCTAATGCACCTCAGGGCCTTTCTAAAGTACCCCAGACACTTCTAGAACCTCTCAGGGCCTTTCTATATGACACCAGACCCTTGTAATGCCCCTCAGGGCCTTTCTAAAGGCCCCCATACCCTTCTAATGACCCTGAGGACATTTCTAAAGGCCCCCAGACCCTTCAAGAGCCCCTCAGGACATTTCTAAAGGCACCCAGAACCTTCTAGAGCATCTCAGGACAGTTTTAAATGCCTCCAGACCCTTCTAGACCTTCTCAGGACCATTCTAAAGGCCCCCAGACCCTTCTAATGCCCCTCAGGACCCTTCTAAAGGTCCCCAGACCCTTCTAATGCACCTCATGGCCTTTCTAAAGTACGCCAGACACTTCTAGAACCTCTCAGGGCCTTTCTATATGACCCCAGACCCTTGTAATGACCCTAAGGGCCTTTCTAAAGGCCCCCATACACTTCTAATGCCCCTCAGGACCCTTCTAAAGGCCCCCAGACCCTTCTAATGCCCCTCAGGGCCTTTCTAAAGTACCCCAGACACTTCTAGAACCTCTCAGGGCCTTTCTATATGACCCCAGACCCTTGTAATGCCCATCAGGGCCTTTCTAAAGGCCCCCATACCCTTCTAATGACCCTCAGGACATTTCTAATGGCCCCCAGACCCTTCAAGAGCCCCTCAGGACATTTCTAAAGGCACCCAGACCCTTCTAATGCCACTCAGGGCCTTTCTAAAGGCTGCGAGACCCTTATAATCCCCCTGAGGACCTTTAAAAAGGCTCCCAGACCCTTCTGGACCCCCTCAGGACGCTTCTAATAGACCCCAGACCCTTCTAGAGCCCCTCAGGGCCTTTCTAAAGGCCTCCACACCCTTCTAATGACCCTCAAGACCCATGTAAAGGCCCCCAGACCCTTCTAGATTGCCTCAGGACCCATCTAAAAGCCTCCAGACCCTTCCAATGCCTTTCAGGACCATTATGAATGCCACAAGACCCTTCTAATGCCCCTCAGGACCTTTCTAAAGGCCCTCAGACCCTCTTAATGCCCCTCAGGGCATTTATAAAGGTTCCCAGACCCTTCTAGAGCCAGTCAGGACCCTTATAAAGGCCCCCAGATCATTCTAGAGCCCCTCAGGACACTTCTAAAGGCCCGCAGACCATTCTAATGCACGTCAGGGCCTTTATAAAGGACCCAAGACCCTTCTACTGCCCCTCAGGAGCATTCTAAAGGCCCCCAGACCATTCTAATGCCCCTCAGGGCCTTTCTAAAGGTCCCGAGACCCTTCTAGAGCCCCTGAAGACCCTTCTAAAGCCCCCCAGACCCTTCTAATGCCCCTCAGGGCCTTTCTAAAGTACCCCAGACATTCTAGAACTTCTCAGGGCCTTTCTATATGACCCCAGACCCTTGTAATGCCCATCAGGGCCTTTCTAAAGGCCCCCAGACCCTTCTAATTCCCCTCAGGACATTTCTAAAGGCCCCCAGACCCTTCAAGAGCCCCTCAGGACATTTCTAAAGGCACCCAGAACCTTCTAATGCCACTCAGGGCCTTTCTAAAGGCTGCGAGACCATTATAATCCTTTATAAAGGCACCCAGACCCTTCTGGACCCCCTCAGGACGCTTCTAATAGACCCCAGACCCTTCTAGAGCCCCTCAGGGCCTTTCTAAAGGCCTCCACACCCTTCTAATGACCCTCAAGACCCATGTAAAGGCCCCCAGACCCTTCTAGATTGCGTCAGGACCCATCTAAAAGCCCCCAGACCCTTCTAATGCCTTTCAGGGCCTTTCTAAAGGCCTCCACACCCTTCTAATGACCCTCAAGACCCATGTAAAGGCCCCTAGACCCTTCTAGATTGCCTCAGGACCCATCTAAAAGCCCCCAGACCCTTCTAATGCCTTTCAGGACCCTTCTAAAGGCCACAAGACCCTTCTAATGCCCCTCAGGACCTTTCTAAAGGCCCTCAGACCCTTCTAATGCACCTCAGGGCATTTATAAAGGTTCCCAGACCCTTCTAGAGCACGTCAGGACCCTTATAAAGGCCCCCAGACCTTTATAGAGCCCCTCAGGACACTTCTAAATCCCGCAGACCATTCTAATGCCCCTCAGGGCATTTATAAAGGTTCCCAGACCCTTCTAGAGCCCATCAGAACCCTTATAAAGGCCCCCAGACCATTCTAGAGCCCCTCAGGACAATTCTAAAGGCACCCAGACCCTTCTAGAGACTCTCAGGACAGTTTTAAATGCCTCCAGACCCTTCTAGACCCCCTCAGGACCATTTTAAAGGCCCCCAGACCCTTCTAATGCCCCTCAGGACCCTTCTAAAGGCCCCCAGACCCTTCTAATGCCCCTCAGGGCCTTTCTAAAGTACCCCAGACACTTCTAGAACCTCTCAGGGCCTTTCTATATGACCCCAGACCCTTGTAATTCCCCTCAGGGCCTTTCTAAAGGCCCCCAGACCCTTCTAATGCCCCTCAGGACATTTCTAAAGGCCCCCAGACCCTTCAAGAGCCCCTCAGGACATTTCTAAAGGCACCAAGACCCTTCTAATGCCACTCAGGGCATTTCTAAAGGCCGCGAGACCCTTATAATCCCCCTGAGGGCCTTTAAAAAGGCCCCCAGACCCTTCTGGACCCCCTCTGGACGCTTCTAATAGCCCCCAGACCCTTCTAGAGCCCCTCAGGGCCTTTCTAAAGGCCTCCACACCCTTCTAATGACCCTCAAGACCCTTGTAAATGCCCCCAGACCCTTCTAGATTGCCTCAGGACCCATATAAAAGCCCCCAGACCCCTCTAATGCCTTTCAGGGCCTTTCTAAAGGCCTCCACACCCTTCTAATGACTTTCAAGACCCATGTAAAGGCCCCTAGATCCTTCTAGATTGCCTCAGGACCCATCTAAAAGCCCCCAGACCCTTCTAATGCCTTTCAGGACCCTTATGAAGGCCACCAGACTTTTCTAATGCCCCTCAGGACCTTTCTAAAGGTCCTCAGACCCTTCTAATGCCCCTCAGGGCATTTATAAAGGTTCCCAGACCCTTCTAGAGCCTGTCAGGACCCTTATAAAGGCCCCCAGACCGTTATAGAGCCCCTCAGGACACTTCTAAATCCCGCAGACCATTCTAATGCCCGTCAGGGCCTTTCTAAAGGTCCCCAGACCCTTCTCCTGCCCTTCAGGAGCATTCTAAAGGCCCCCAGACCCTTCTAATGCCCCACAGGGCCTTTCTAAAGGTCCCCAGACCCTTCTAGAGCCCCTGAAGACCCTTCTAAAGGCCCCCAGACCCTTATAGAGCCCCTCAGGACCCTTCTAAAGTCCCCCAGACCCTGCTAATTCCCCTCAGGGCTTTTATAAGGGCACCCAGACCCTTCTAATGCCCCTCAGGACCCTTATAAAGGCACCCAGACCCTTCTAGAGCCCCTCAGGACCATTTTAAAGGCCCCCAGACCTTTCTAATGCCCCTCAGGACCCTTCTAAAGGCCCCCAGACCCTTCTAGATTGCCTCAGGACCCATCTAAAAGACCCCAGACCCTTCTAATGCCTTTCAGGACCCTTATGAAGGCCACAAGACCCTTCTAATGCCCCTCAGGGCATTTATAAAGGCCCCCAGACCATTCTAATGCCCCTCAGGGCATTTATAAAGGTTCCCAGACCCTTCTAGAGCCTGTCAGGACACTTATAAAGGTCCCCAGACCCTTCTACTGCCCCTCAGGAGCATTCTAAAGGCACCCAGACCCTTCTAATGCCCCACAGGGCCTTTCTAAAGGTCCCCCAGACCCTTATAGAGCCCCTCAGGACCCTTCTAATGTCCCCCAGACCCTGCTAATTCCCCTCAGGGCTTTTATAAGGGCCACAAGACCCTTCTAATGCCCCTCAGGACCCTTATAAAGGCACCCAGACCCATCTAGATCCTCTCAGGACAGTTTTAAATGCCTCCAGACCCTTCTAGACCCCCTCAGGACCATTCTAAAAGCCCCAGACCCTTCTAATGCCCCTCAGGACATTTCTAAAGGCCCCCAGACCCTTCTAGAGCCCCTCAGGACATTTGTAAAGGCACCCAGAACCTTCTAATGCCACTCAGGACATTTCTAAAGGCTGCGAGACCCTTATAATCCCCCTGAGGACCTTTAAAAAGGCCCCCAGACCCTTCTGGATCCCCTCAGGACGCTTCGAATAGACCCCAGACCCTTCTAGGCCCCTCCGGGCCTTTCTAAAGGCCTCCACACCTTTCTAATGACCCTCAAGACCCATGTAAAGCCCCCAGACCCTTCTAGATTGCCTCAGGACCCATCCAAAAGCCCCCAGACCCTTCTAATGCCTTTCAGGGCCTTTCTAAAGGCCTCCACACCCTTCTAATGACTTTCAAAACCCATGTAAAGGCCCCTAGACCCTTCTAGATTGCCTCAGGACCCATCTAAAAGCCCTCAGACCCTTCTAATGCCCCTCAGGGCCTTTCTAAAGTACCCCAGACACTTCTAGAACCTCTCAGGGCCTTTCTATATGACCCCAGACCCTTGTAATGACCCTCAGGGTCTTTCTAAAGGCCCCCAGACCATTCTAGAGCCCCTCAGGACACTTCTAAATCCCGCAGACCATTCTAATGCCCGTCAGGGCCTTTATAAAGGTCCCCAGACCCTTCTACTGCCCCTCAGGAGCATTCTAAAGGCCCCCAGACCCTTCTAATGCCCCACACGGCCTTTCTAAAGGTCCCCAGACCCTTCTAGAGCCCCTGAAGACCCTTCTAAAGGCCCCCAGACCCTTATAGAGCGCCTCAGGACCCTTCTAAAGTCCCCCAGACCCTGCTAATTCCCCTCAGGGCTTTTATAAGGGCCACAAGACCCTTCTAATGCCCCTCAGGACCCTTATAAAGGCACCCAGACCCTTCTAGAGCCTCTCAGGACAGTTTTAAAAGCCTCCAGAACCTTCTAGACCCCCTCAGGACCATTCTAAAGGCCCCCAGACCCTTCTAATGCCCCTCAGGACCCTTCTAAAGGCCCCCAGACCCTTCTAATGCCCCTCAGGACCATTATAAAGTCACCCAGACCCTTCTAATGCCTTTCAGGGCCTTTCTAAAGGCATCCACACCCTTCTAATGACCCTCAAGACCCATGTAAAGGCCCCCAGGCCCTTCTAGATTGCCTCAGGACCCATCTAAAAGCCCCCAGACCCTTCTAATGCCTTTCAGGACCCTTATGAAGGCCACAAGACCCTTCTACTGCCCCTCAGGACCTTTCTAAAGGCCCTTAGACCCTTCTAATGCCCCTCAGGGCATTTATAAAGGTTCCCAGACCCTTCTAGAGCCCGTCAGGACCCTTATAAAAGCCCCCAGACCATTCTAGACCCCTCAGGACAATTCTAAAGGCCCGTAGACCATTCTAATGCCCGTCAGGGCCTTTATAAAGGTCCCCAGACCCTTCTACTGCCCCTAAGGAGCATTCTAAAGGCACCCAGACCCTTCTAATGCCCCACAGGGCCTTTCTAAAGGTCCCCCAGACCCTTATAGAGCCCTTCAGGACCCTTCTAAAGTCCCCCAGACCCTGCTAATTCCCCTCAGGGCTTTTATAAGGGCCACAAGACCCTTCTAATGCCACTCAGGACCCTTATAAAGCACCCTGACCCCTCTAGAGCCTCTCAGGACAGTTTTAAACACCTCCAGACCCTTCTAGACCCCCTCAGGAACATTCTAAAAGATCCCAGACCCTTCTAATGCCCCTCAGGACCCTTATAAAGTCACCCAGACCCTTCTAATGCCTTTCAGGGCCTTTCTAAAGGCATCCACACCCTTCTAATGACCCTCAAGACCCATGTAAAGGCCCCCAGGCCCTTCTAGATTGCCTCAGGACCCATCTAAAAGCCCCCAGACCCTTCTAATGCCTTTCAGGACCCTTATGAAGGCCACAAGACCCTTCTAATGCCCCTCAGGACCTTTCTAAAGGCCCTCAGATCCTTCTAATGCCCCTCAGGGCATTTATAAAGGTTCCCAGACCCTTCTAGAGCCCGTCAGGACACTTCTAAAGGCCCGCAGACCATTCTAATGCCCGTCAGGGCCTTTATAAAGGTCCCCAGACCCTTCTACTGCCCCTCAGGAGCATTCTAAAGGCCCCCAGACCCTTCTAATGCCCCACAGGGCCATTCTAAAGGTCCCCAGACCCTTCTAGAGCCCCTGAAGACCATTCTAAAATCCCCCAGACCCTTATAGAGCCCCTCAGGACCCTTCTAAAGTCCCCCTGACCCTGCTAATTCCCCTCAGGGCTTTTATAAGGGAACCCAGAATCTTCTAATGCCCCTCAGGACCCTTATAAAGCCACCCAGACCCTTCTAGAGCCTCCCAGGACAGTTTTAAATGCGTCCAGACCCTTCTAGACCCCCTCAGGACCATTATAAAGGCACCCAGACCCTTCTAATGCCCCTCAGGGCCTTTCTAAAGGCCCCCATACCCTTCAAATGCCCCTCAGGTCATTTCTAAAGTCACCCAGACCCTTCTAATGCCACTCAGGGCCTTTCTAAAGGCCGCGAGACCCTTATAATCCCCCTGAGGGCCTTTAAAATGATCCCAGACCATTCTGGACCGCCTCAGGACGCTTCTAATAGCCCCCAGACCATTCTAGAGCCTCTCAGGGCCTTACTAAAGGCCTCCACACCCTTCTAATGACCCTCAAGACCCATGTAAAGGCCCCCAGACCCTTCTAGAATGCCTCAGGACCCATCTAAAAGCCCCCAGACCTTTCTAATGCCTTTCAGGGCCTTTCTAAAGGCCTCCACACCCTTCTAATGACCCTCAAGACCCATGTAAAGGCCCCTAGACCCTTCTAGATTGCCTCAGGACCCATCTAAAAGCCCCCAGACCCTTCTAATGCCTTTCAGGACCCTTATGAAGGCCACAAGACCCTTCTAATGTCCCTCAGGACCTTTCTAAAGGCCCTCAGACCCTTCTAATGCCCCTCAGGGCATTTATAAAGGCCCCCAGAGCATTCTAGAGCCCCTCAGGACACTTCTAAAGGCCCGCAGACCATTCTAATGCCCGTCAGGGCCTTTATAAAGGTCCCCAGACCCTTCTACTGCCCCTCAGGAGCATTCTAAAGGCACCCAGACCCTTCTAATGCCCCACAGGGCCATTCTAAAGGTCCCCAGACCCTTCTAGAGCCCCTGAAGACCATTCTAAAATCCCCCAGACCCTTATAGAGCCCCTCAGGACCCTTCTAAAGTCCCCCTGACCCTGCTAATTCCCCTCAGGGCTTTTATAAGGGAACCCAGAATCTTCTAATGCCCCTCAGGACCCTTATAAAGCCACCCAGACCCTTCTAGAGCCTCCCAGGACAGTTTTAAATGCGTCCAGACCCTTCTAGACCCCCTCAGGACCATTATAAAGGCACCCAGACCCTTCTAATGCCCCTCAGGGCCTTTCTAAAGGCCCCCATACCCTTCAAATGCCCCTCAGGTCATTTCTAAAGTCACCCAGACCCTTCTAATGCCACTCAGGGCCTTTCTAAAGGCCGCGAGACCCTTATAATCCCCCTGAGGGCCTTTAAAATGATCCCAGACCATTCTGGACCGCCTCAGGACGCTTCTAATAGCCCCCAGACCATTCTAGAGCCTCTCAGGGCCTTACTAAAGGCCTCCACACCCTTCTAATGACCCTCAAGACCCATGTAAAGGCCCCCAGACCCTTCTAGAATGCCTCAGGACCCATCTAAAAGCCCCCAGACCTTTCTAATGCCTTTCAGGGCCTTTCTAAAGGCCTCCACACCCTTCTAATGACCCTCAAGACCCATGTAAAGGCCCCTAGACCCTTCTAGATTGCCTCAGGACCCATCTAAAAGCCCCCAGACCCTTCTAATGCCTTTCAGGACCCTTATGAAGGCCACAAGACCCTTCTAATGTCCCTCAGGACCTTTCTAAAGGCCCTCAGACCCTTCTAATGCCCCTCAGGGCATTTATAAAGGCCCCCAGAGCATTCTAGAGCCCCTCAGGACACTTCTAAAGGCCCGCAGACCATTCTAATGCCCGTCAGGGCCTTTATAAAGGTCCCCAGACCCTTCTACTGCCCCTCAGGAGCATTCTAAAGGCCCCCAGACCCTTCTAATGCCCCACAGGGCCATTCTAAAGGTCCCCAGACCCTTCTAGAGCCCCTGAAGACCATTCTAAAATCCCCCAGACCCTTATAGAGCCCCTCAGGACCCTTCTAAAGTCCCCCTGACCCTGCTAATTCCCCTCAGGGCTTTTATAAGGGAACCCAGAATCTTCTAATGCCCCTCAGGACCCTTATAAAGCCACCCAGACCCTTCTAGAGCCTCCCAGGACAGTTTTAAATGCGTCCAGACCCTTCTAGACCCCCTCAGGACCATTATAAAGGCACCCAGACCCTTCTAATGCCCCTCAGGGCCTTTCTAAAGGCCCCCATACCCTTCAAATGCCCCTCAGGTCATTTCTAAAGTCACCCAGACCCTTCTAATGCCACTCAGGGCCTTTCTAAAGGCCGCGAGACCCTTATAATCCCCCTGAGGGCCTTTAAAATGATCCCAGACCATTCTGGACCGCCTCAGGACGCTTCTAATAGCCCCCAGACCATTCTAGAGCCTCTCAGGGCCTTACTAAAGGCCTCCACACCCTTCTAATGACCCTCAAGACCCATGTAAAGGCCCCCAGACCCTTCTAGAATGCCTCAGGACCCATCTAAAAGCCCTCAGACCCTTCTAATGCCCCTCAGGGCCTTTCTAAAGTACCCCAGACACTTCTAGAACCTCTCAGGGCCTTTCTATATGACCCCAGACCCTTCTAATGCCCCACAGGGCCTTTTTAAAGGTCCCCCAGACCCTTATAGAGCCCCTCAGGACCCTTCTAAAGTCCCCCAGACCCTGTTCATTCCCCTCAGGGCTTTTATAAGGGCCACAAGACCCTTCTAATGCCCCTCAGGACCCTTATAAAGGCACCCAGACCACTCTAGAGCCACTCAGGACAGTTTTAAATGCCTCCAGACCCTTCTAGACCCCCTCAGGACCATTCTAAAAGCCCCCAGACCCTTCTAATGCCGCTCAGGACCCTTCTAAAGGCCCCCAGACCCTTCTAATGCCCCTCAGGGCCTTTCTAAAGTACCCCAGACACTTCTAGAACCTCTCAGGGCCTTTCTATATGACCCCAGACCCTTGTAATTCCCCTCAGGGCCTTTCTAAAGGCCCCCAGACCCTTCAAGAGCCCCTCAGGACATTTCTAAAGGCACCAAGACCCTTCTAATGCCACTCAGGGCATTTCTAAAGGCCGCGAGACCCTTATAATCCCCCTGAGGGCCTTTAAAAAGGCCCCCAGACCCTTCTGGACCCCCTCTGGACGCTTCTAATAGCCCCCAGACCCTTCTAGAGCCCCTCAGGGCCTTTCTAAAGGCCTCCACACCCTTCTAATGACCCTCAAGACCCTTGTAAATGCCCCCAGACCCTTCTAGATTGCCTCAGGACCCATCTAAAAGCCCCCAGACCCCTCTAATGCCTTTCAGGGCCTTTCTAAAGGCCTCCACACCCTTCTAATGACTTTCAAGACCCATGTAAAGGCCCCTAGATCCTTCTAGATTGCCTCAGGACCCATCTAAAAGCCCCCAGACCCTTCTAATGCCTTTCAGGACCCTTATGAAGGCAACCAGACTTTTCTAATGCCCCTCAGGACCTTTCTAAAGGTCCTCAGACCCTTCTAATGCCCCTCAGGGCATTTATAAAGGTTCCCAGACCCTTCTAGAGCCTGTCAGGACCCTTATAAAGGCCCCCAGACCGTTATAGAGCCCCTCAGGACACTTCTAAATCCCGCAGACCATTCTAATGCCCGTCAGGGCCTTTCTAAAGGTCCCTAGACCCTTCTCCTGCCCCTCAGGAGCATTCTAAAGGCCCCCAGACCCTTCTAATGCCCAACAGGGCCTTTCTAAAGGTCCCCAGACCCTTCTAGAGCACCTGAAGACCCTTCTAAAGGCCCCCAGACCCTTATAGAGCCCCTCAGGACCCTTCTAAAGTCCCCCAGACCCTGCTAATTCCCCTCAGGGCTTTTATAAGGGCACCCAGACCCTTCTAATGCCCCTCAGGACCCTAATAAAGGCACCCAGACCCTTCTAGAGCCCCTCAGGACAGTTTTAAACGCCTCCAGACCCTTCTAGACCCCCTCAGGACCATTTTAAAGGTCCCCAGACCCTTCTAATGCCCCTCAGGTGATTTCTAAAGGCCCCCAGACCCTTCTAATGCCCCTCAGGGCCTTTCTAAAGTACCCCAGACACTTCTAGAACCTCTCAGGGCCTTTCTATATGACCCCAGACCCTTGTAATGCCACTCAGGGCCTTTGTAAAAGCCACGAGACGCTTATAATGCCCCTCAGAACATTTCTAAAGGCCCCCAGACCCTTCAAGAGCCCCTCAGGACATTTCTAAAGGCACCCAGACCCTGCTAATTCCCCTCAGGGCTTTTATAAGAGCCACAAGACCCTTCTAATGCCCCTCAGGACCCTTATAAAGGCACCCAGACCCTTCTAGAGCCTCTCAGGACAGTTTTAAAAGCCTCCAGACCCTTCTAGACCAACTCAGGACCATTCTAAAGGCCCCCAGACCCTTCTAATGCCCCTCAGGACCCTTCTAAAGGCCCCCAGACCCTTCTAATGCCCTTCAGGACCCTTATAAAGGCCCCCAGACCCTTCTAATGCCCCGCAGGGCCTTTCTAAATTACCCCAGACACTTCTAGAACCTCTGAGGGCCTTTCTATATGAACCCAGACCTTTGTAATGCCTCTCAGGGCCTTTCTAAAGGCCCCCACACCTTTCTAATGACCCTCAGGACATTTCTAAAGGCCCCCAGACCATTCAAGAGCCCCTCAGGACATTTCTAAAGGCACCCAGACCCTTCTAGAGCCCCTCAGGGCCTTTCTAAAGGCCTCCACACCCTTCTAATGACCCTCAAGACCCATGTAAAGGCCCCCAGACCCTTCTAGATTGCCTCAGGACCCATCTAAAAGACCCGAGACCCTTCTAATGCCTTTCAGGACCCTTATGAAGGCCACAAGACCCTTGTAATGCCCCTCAGGACCTTTCTAAAGGCCCTCAGACCCTTTTAATGCCCCTCAGGGCATTTATAAAGGTTCCCAGACCCTTCTAGAGCCCGTCAGGACCCTTATAAAGGCCCCCAGACCATTCTAGAGCCCCTCAGGACACTTCTAAAGGCCCGCAGACCATTCTAATGCCCGTCAGGGCCTTTATAAAGGTCCCCAGACCCTTCTACTGCCCCTCAGGAGCATTCTAAAGGCACCCAGACCCTTCTAATGCCTCACAGGGCCTATCTAAAGGTCCCCCAGACCCTTATAGAGCCCCTCAGGACCCTTCTAATGTCCCCCAGACCCTGCTAATTCCCCTCAGGGCTTTTATAAGGGCCACAAGACCCTTCTAATGCCCCTCAGGACCCTTCTAAAGGCCACCAGACCCTTCTAATGCCCCTCAGGACCCTTATAAAGGCCCCCAGACCCTTCTAATGCCCCTCAGGGCCTTTCTAAATTACCCCAGACACTTCTAGAACCTCTCAGGGCCTTTCTATATGACCCCAGACCCTTGTAATGCCCCTCAGGGCCTTTCTAAAGGCCCCCACACCCTTCTAATGACCCTCAGGACATTTCTAAAGGCCACCAGACCATTCAAGAGCCCCTCAGGACATTTCTAAAGGCACCCAGACCCTTCTAATGCCACTCAGGGCCTTTCTAAAGGCTGCGAGACCGTTATAATCCCCCTGAGGACCTTTAAAAAGGCCCCCAGACCCTTCTGGACCCCCTCAGGACGCTTCTAATAGCCCCCAGACCCTTCTAGATTGCCTCAGGACCCATCTAAAAGCACCCAGACCCTTCTAATGCCTTTCAGGGCCTTTCTAAAGGCCTCCACACCCTTCTAATGACCCTCAAGACCCATGTAAAGGCCCCCAGACCCTTCTAGATTGCCTCAGGACCCATCTAAAAGACCCCAGACCCTTCTAATGCCTTTCAGGACCCTTATGAAGGCCACAAGACCCTTCTAATGCCCCTCAGGGCATATATAAAGGCCCCCAGACCATTCTAATGCCCCTCAGGGCATTTATAAAGGTTCCCAGACCCTTCTAGAGCCTGTCAGGACACTTATAAAGGTCCCCAGACCCTTCTACTGCCCCTCAGGAGCATTCTAAAGGCACCCAGACCCTTCTAATGCCCCACAGGGCCTTTCTAAAGGTCCCCCAGACCCTTATAGAGCCCCTCAGGACCCTTCTAATGTCCCCCAGACCCTGCTAATTCCCCTCAGGGCTTTTATAAGGGCCACAAGACCCTTCTAATGCCCCTCAGGACCCTTATAAAGGCACCCAGACCCATCTAGATCCTCTCAGGACAGTTTTAAATGCCTCCAGACCCTTCTAGACCCCCTCAGGACCATTCTAAAAGCCCCAGACCCTTCTAATGCCCCTCAGGACATATCTAAAGGCCCCCAGACCCTTCTAGAGCCCCTCAGGACATTTGTAAAGGCACCCAGAACCTTCTAATGCCACTCAGGACCTTTCTAAAGGCTGCGAGACCCTTATAATCCCCCTGAGGACCTTTAAAAAGGCCCCCAGACCCTTCTGGACCCCCTCAGGACGCTTCGAATAGACCCCAGACCCTTCTAGGCCCCTCAGGGCCTTTCTAAAGGCCTCCACACCCTTCTAATGACCCTCAAGACCCATGTAAAGGCCCCCAGACCCTTCTAGATTGCCTCAGGACCCATCCAAAAGCCCCCAGACCCTTCTAATGCCTTTCAGGGCCTTTCTAAAGGCCTCCACACCCTTCTAATGACTTTCAAAACCCATGTAAAGGCCCCTAGACCCTTCTAGATTGCCTCAGGACCCATCTAAAAGCCCTCAGACCCTTCTAATGCCCCTCAGGGCCTTTCTAAAGTACCCCAGACACTTCTAGAACCTCTCAGGGCCTTTCTATATGACCCCAGACCCTTGTAATGACCCTCAGGGTCTTTCTAAAGGCCCCCAGACCATTCTAGAGCCCCTCAGGACACTTCTAAATCCCGCAGACCATTCTAATGCCCGTCAGGGCCTTTATAAAGGTCCCCAGACCCTTCTACTGCCCCTCAGGAGCATTCTAAAGGCCCCCAGACCCTTCTAATGCCCCACACGGCCTTTCTAAAGGTCCCCAGACCCTTCTAGAGCCCCTGAAGACCCTTCTAAAGGCCCCCAGACCCTTATAGAGCGCCTCAGGACCCTTCTAAAGTCCCCCAGACCCTGCTAATTCCCCTCAGGGCTTTTATAAGGGCCACAAGACCCTTCTAATGCCCCTCAGGACCCTTATAAAGGCACCCAGACCCTTCTAGAGCCTCTCAGGACAGTTTTAAAAGCCTCCAGACCCTTCTAGACCCCCTCAGGACCATTCTAAAGGCCCCCAGACCCTTCTAATGCCCCTCAGGACCCTTCTAAAGGCCCCCAGACCCTTCTAATGCCCCTCAGGACCATTATAAAGTCACCCAGACCCTTCTAATGCCTTTCAGGGCCTTTCTAAAGGCATCCACACCCTTCTAATGACCCTCAAGACCCATGTAAAGGCCCCCAGACCCTTCTAGATTGCCCCAGGACCCATCTAAAAGCCCCCAGACCCTTCTAATGCCTTTCAGGACCCTTATGAAGGCCACACGACCCTTCTAATGCCCCTCAGGACCTTTCTAAAGGCCCTTAGACCCTTCTAATGCCCCTCAGGGCATTTATAAAGGTTCCCAGACCCTTCTAGAGCCCGTCAGGACCCTTATAAAAGCCCCCAGACCATTCTAGACCCCTCAGGACAATTCTAAAGGCCAGTAGACCATTCCAATGCCCGTCAGGGCCTTTATAAAGGTCCCCAGACCCTTCTACTGCCCCTAAAGAGCATTCTAAAGTCACCCAGACCCTTCTAATGCCCCACAGGGCCTTTCTAAAGGTCCCCCAGACCCTTATAGAGCCCTTCAGGACCCTTCTAAAGTCCCCCAGACCCTGCTAATTCCCCTCAGGGCTTTTATAAGGGCCACAAGACCCTTCTAATGCCCCTCAGGACCCTTATAAGGGCACCCTGACCCCTCTAGAGCCTCTCAGGACAGTTTTAAACACCTCCAGACCCTTCTAGACCCCCTCAGGAACATTCTAAAAGATCCCAGACCCTTCTAATGCCCCTCAGGACCCATATAAAGTCACCCAGACCCTTCTAATGCCTTTCAGGGCCTTTCTAAAGGCATCCACACCCTTCTAATGACCCTCAAGACCCATGTAAAGGCCCCCAGGCCCTTCAAGATTGCCTCAGGACGCATCTAAAAGCCCCCAGACCCTTCTAATGCCTTTCAGGACCCTTATGAAGGCCACAAGACCCTTCTAATGCCCCTCAGGACCTTTCTAAAGGCCCTCAGACCCTTCTAATGCCCCTCAGGGCATTTATAAAGGTTCCCAGACCCTTCTAGAGCCCGTCAGGACCCTTATAAAGGCCCCCAGACCATTCTAGAGCCCCTCAGGACACTTCTAAATCCCGCAGACCATTCTAATGCCCGTCAGGGCCTTTATAAAGGTCCCCAGACCCTTCTACTGCCCCTCAGGAGCATTCTAAAGGCCCCCAGACCCTTCTAATGCCCCACAGGGCCATTCTAAAGGTCCCCAGACCCTTCTAGAGCCCCTGAAGACCTTTCTAAAATCCCCCAGACCCTTATAGAGCCCCTCAGGACCCTTCTAAAGTCCCCCAGACCCTGCTAATTGCCCTCAGGGCTTTTATAAGGGAACCCAGAATCTTCTAATGCCCCTCAGGACCCTTATAAAGCCACCCAGACCCTTCTAGAGCCTCCCAGGACAGTTTTAAATGCGTCCAGACCCTTCTAGACCCCCTCAGGACCATTATAAAGGCACCCAGACCCTTCTAATGCCCCTCAGGGCCTTTCTAAAGGCCCCCATACCCTTCTAATGCCCCTCAGGTCATTTCTAAAGTCACCCAGACCCTTCTAATGCCACTCAGGGCCTTTCTAAAGGCCGCGAGACCCTTATAATCCCCCTGAGGGCCTTTAAAATGACCCCAGACCATTCTGGACCCCCTCAGGACGCTTCTAATAGCCCCCAGACCATTCTAGAGCCTCTCAGGGCCTTTCTAAAGGACTCCACACCCTTCTAATGACCCTCAAGACCCATGTAAAGGCCCCCAGACCCTTCTAGAATGCCTCAGGACCCATCTAAAAGCCCCCAGACCCTTCTAATGCCTTTCAGGGCCTTTCTAAAGGCCTCCACACCCTTCTAATGACCCTCAAGACCTATGTAAAGGACCCTAGACCCTTCTAGATTGCCTCAGGACCCATCTAAAAGCCCCCAGACCATTCTAATGCCTTTCAGGACCCTTATGAAGGCCACAAGACCCTTCTAATGCCCCTCAGGACCTTTCTAAAGGCCCTCAGACCCTTCTAATGCCCCTCAGGGCATTTATAAAGGCCCCCAGAGCATTCTAGAGCCACTCAGGACACTTCTAAAGGCCCGCAGACCATTCTAATGCCCGTCAGGGCCTTTATAAAGGTCCCCAGACCCTTCTACTGCCCCTCAGGAGCATTCTAAAGGCACCCAGACCCTTCTAATGCCCCACAGGGCCTTTCTAAAGGTCCCCCAGACCCTTATAGAGCCCCTCAGGACCCTTCTAAAGTCCCCCAGACCCTGCTAATTCCCCTCAGGGCTTTTATAAGGGCCACAAGACCATTCTAATGCCCCTCAGGACCCTTATAAAGGCACCCAGACCACTCTAGAGCCTCTCAGGACAGTTTTAAATGCCTCCAGACCCTTCTAGACCCCCTCAGGACCATTCTAAAAGCCCCCAGACCCTTCTAATGCCGCTCAGGACCCTTCTAAAGGCCCCCAGACCCTTCTAATGCCCCTCAGGGCCTTTCTAAAGTACCCCAGACACTTCTAGAACCTCTCAGGGCCTTTCTATATGACCCCAGACCCTTGTAATGCCCCTCAGGGCCTTTCTAAAGGCCCCCATACCCTTCTAATGCCCCTCAGGACATTTCTAAAGGCCCCCAGACCCTTCAAGAGCCCCTCAGGACATTTCTAAAGGCACCCAGAACCTTCTAATGCCACTCAGGACCTTTCTAAAGGCTGCGAGACCCTTATACTCCCCCTGAGGACCTTTAAAAAGGCCCCCAGACCCTTCTGGACCCCCTCAGGACGCTTCTAATAGACCCCAGACCCTTCTAGAGCCCCTCAGGGCCTTTCTAAAGGCCTCCACACCCTTCTAATGACCCTCAAGACCCATGTAAAGGCCCCCAGACCCTTCTAGATTGCCTCAGGACCCATCCAAAAGCCCCCAGACCCTTCTAATGCCTTTCAGGGACTTTCTAAAGGCCTCCACACCCTTCTAATGACTCTCAAGACCCATGTAAAGGCCCCCAGACCCTTCTAGATTGCCTCAGGACCCATCTAAAAGACCCCAGACCATTCTAATGCCTTTCAGGACCCTTATGAAGGTCACAAGACCCTTCTAATGCCCCTCAGGACCTTTCTAAAGGCCCTCAGACCCTTCTAATGCCCCTCAGGGCATTTATAAAGGTTCCCAGACCCTTCTAGAGCCCGTCAGGACCCTTATAAAGGCCCCCAGACCATTCTAGAGCCCCTCAGGACACTTCTAAAGGCCCGCAGACCATTCTAATGCCCGTCAGGGCCTTTATAAAGGTCCCCAGACCCTTCTCCTGCCCCTCAGGAGCATTCTAAAGGCCCCCAGACCCTTCTAATGCCTCACAGGGCCATTCTAAAGGTCCCCAGACCCTTCTAGAGCCCCTGAAGACCATTCTAAAAGCCCCCAGACCCTTATAGAGCCCCTCAGGACCCTTCTAAAGTCCCCCAGACCCTGCTAATTCCCCTCAGGGCTTTTATAAGGGCACCCAGACCCTTATAATGACACTCAGGACCCTTATAAAGGCACCCAGACCCTTCTAGAGCCCCTCAGGACAGTTTTAAATGCCTCCAGACCCTTCTAGACCCCCTCAGGACCATTTTAAATGCCCCCAGACCCTTCTACTGCCCCTCAGGACCCTTCTAAAGGCCCCCAGACCCTTCTAATGCCCCGCAGGGCCTTTCTAAATTACCCCAGACACTTCTAGAACCTCTGAGGGCCTTTCTATATGAACCCAGACCTTTGTAATGCCTCTCAGGGCCTTTCTAAAGGCCCCCACACCCTTCTAATGACCCTCAGGACATTTCTAAAGGCCCCCAGACCATTCAAGAGCCCCTCAGGACATTTCTAAAGGCACCCAGACCCTTCTAATGCCACTCAGTGCCTTTCTAAAGGCTGCGAGACCCTTATAATCCCCCTGAGGACCTTTAAAAAGGCCCCCAGACCCTTCTGGACCCCCTCAGGACGCTTCTAATAGCCCCCAGACCCTTCTAGAGCCCCTCAGGGCCTTTCTAAAGGCCTCCACACCCTTCTAATGACCCTCAAGACCCATGTAAAGGCCCCCAGACCCTTCTAGATTGCATCAGGACCCATCTAAAAGCCCCCAGACTCTTCTAATGCCATTCAGGGCCTTTCTAAAGGCCTCCACACCCTTCTAATGACGCTCAAGACCCATGTAAAGGCCCCCAGACCCTTCTAGATTGCCTCAGGACCCATCTAAAAGCCCCCAGACCCTTCTAATGCCTTTCAGGACCCTTATGAAGGCCACAAGACCCTTGTAATGCCCCTCAGGACCTTTCTAAAGGCCCTCAGACCCTTTTAATGCCCCTCAGGGCATTTATAAAGGTTCCCAGACCCTTCTAGAGCCCGTCAGGACCCTTATAAAGGCCCCCAGACCATTCTAGAGCCCCTCAGGACACTTCTAAAGGCCCGCAGACCATTCTAATGCCCGTCAGGGCCTTTATAAAGGTCCCCAGACCCTTCTACTGCCCCTCAGGAGCATTCTAAAGGCACCCAGACCCTTCTAATGCCTCACAGGGCCTAACTAAAGGTCCCCCAGGCCCTTATAGAGCCCCTCAGGACCCTTCTAATGTCCCCCAGACCCTGCTAATTCCCCTCAGGGCTTTTATAAGGGCTACAAGACCCTTCTAATGCCCCTCAGGACCCTTCTAAAGGCCCCCAGACCCTTCTAATGCCCCTCAGGACCCTTATAAAGGCCCCCAGACCCTTCTAATGCCCCTCAGGGCCTTTCTAAATTACCCCAGACACTTCTAGAACCTCTCAGGGCCTTTCTATATGACCCCAGACCCTTGTAATGCCCCTCAGGGCTTTTCTAAAGGCCCCCATACCCTTCTAATGCCCCTCAGGACATTTCTAAAGGCCCCCAGACCCTTCTAGAGCCCCTCAGGACATTTGTAAAGGCACCCAGAACCTTCTAATGCCACTCAGGACCTTTCTAAAGGCTGCGAGACCCTAATAATCCCCCTGAGGACCTTTAAAAAGGCCCCCAGACCCTTCTGGACCCCCTCAGGACGCTTCTAATAGACCCCAGACACTTCTAGGCCCCTCAGGGCCTTTCTAAAGGCCTCCACACCCTTCTAATGACCCTCAAGACCCATGTAAAGGCCCCCAGACCCTTCTAGATTGCCTCAGGACCCATCTAAAAGCCCCCAGACCCTTCTAATGCCTTTCAGGGCCTTTTTAAAAGCCTCCACACCCTTCTAATGACTCTCAAGACCCATGTAAAGGCCCCTAGACCCTTCTAGATTGCCTCAGGACCCATCTAAAAGCCCTCAGACCCTTCTAATGCCCCTCAGGGCCTTTCTAAAGTACCCCAGACACTTCTAGAACCTCTCAGGGCCTTTCTATATGACCCCAGACCCTTGTAATGACCCTCAGGGTCTTTCTAAACGCCCCCAGACCATTCTAGAGCCCCTCAGGACACTTCTAAATCCCGCAGACCATTCTAATGCCCGTCAGGGCCTTTATAAAGGTCCCCAGACCCTTCTACTGCCCCTCAGGAGCATTCTAAAGGCCCCCAGACCCTTCTAATGCCCCACACGGCCTTTCTAAAGGTCCCCAGACCCTTCTAGAGCCCCTGAAGACCCTTCTAAATGCCCCCAGACCCTTATAGAGCGCCTCAGGACCCTTCTAAAGTCCCCCAGACCCTGCTAATTCCCCTCAGGTCTTTTATAAGGGCCACAAGACCCTTCTAATGCCCCTCAGGACCGTTATAAAGGCACCCAGACCCTTCTAGAGCCTCTCAGGACAGTTTTAAAAGCCTCCAGACCCTTCTAGACCCCCTCAGGACCATTCTAAAGGCCCCCAGACCCTTCTAATGCCCCTCAGGACCCTTCTAAAGGCCCCCAGACCCTTCTAATGCCCCTCAGGACCCTTATAAAGGCCCCCAGACCCTTCTAATGCGCCGCAGGGCCTTTCTAAATTACCCCAGACACTTCTAGAACCTCTCAGGCCCTTTCTATATGACCCCAGACCCTTGTAATGCCCCTCAGGGCCTTTCTAAAGGCCCCCACACCCTTCTAATGACCCTCAGGACATTTCTAAAGGCCCCCAGACCATTCAAGAGCGCCTCAGGACATTTCTAAAGGCACCCAGAACCTTCTAATGCCACTCAGGACCTTTCTAAAGGCCGCGAGACACTTATAATCCCCCTGAGGGCCTTTAAAATGACCCCAGACCCTTCTGGACCCCCTCAGGACGCTTCTAATATTCCCCAGACCATTCTAGAGCCCCTCAGGGCCTTTCTAAAGGCCTCCACACCCTTCTAATGACCATCAAGACCCATGTAAAGGCCCCCAGACCCTTCTAGAATGCCTCAGGACCCATCTAAAAGCCCCCAGACCCTTCTAATGCCTTTCAGGGCCATTCTAAAGGCCTCCACACCCTTCTAATGACCCTCAAGACCCATGTAAAGGCCCCTAGACCCTTCTAGATTGCCTCAGGACCCATCTAAAAGCATCCAGACGCTTCTAATGCCTTTCAGGACCCTTATGAAGGCCACAAGACCCTTCTAATGCCCCTCAGGACCTTTCTAAAGGCCAACAGACCCTTCTAATGCCCCTCAGGGCATTTATAAAGGTTCCCAGACCCTTCTAGAGCCCGTCAGGACCCTTATAAAGGCCCCCAGACCATTCTAGAGCCTCTCAGGACACTTCTAAAGGCCCGCAGACCATTCTAATGCCCGTCCAGTGCCTTTATAAAGGTCCCCAGACCCTTCTACTGCCCCTCAGGAGCATTCTAAAGGCACCCAGACCCTTCTAATGCCCCACAGGTCTTTTCTAAAGGTCCCCCAGACCCTTATAGTGCCCCTCAGGACCCTTCTAAAGTCCCCCAGACCCTGCTAATTCCCCTCAGGGCTTTTATAAGGGCCACAAGACCCTTCTAATGCCCTTCAGGACCCTTATAAAGGCACCCAGACCCCTCTAGAGCCTCTCAGGACAGTTTTAAATGCCTCCAGACCCTTCTAGACCCCCTCAGGACCATTCTAAAGGCCCCCAGACCCTTCTAATGCCCCTCAGGGCCTTTCTAAAGTACCCCAGACACTTCTAGAACCTCTCAGGGCCTTTCTATATGACCCCAGACCCTTGTAATGCCCCTCAGGGCCTTTCTAAAGGCCCCCATACCCTTCTAATGCCCCTCAGGACATTTCTAAAGGCACCCAGAACCTTCTAATGCCACTCAGGACCTTTCTAAAGGCTGCGAGACCATTATAATCCCCCTGAGGACCTTTAAAAAGGCCCCCAGACCCTTCTGGACCACCTCAGGACGCTTCTAATAGACCCCAGACCCTTCTAGAGCCCCTCAGGGCCTTTCTAAAGGCCTCCACACCCATCTAATGACCCTCAAGACCCATGTAAAGGCCCCCAGACCCTTCTAGATTGCCTCAGGACCCATCCAAAAGCCCCCAGACCCTTCTAATGCCTTTCAGGGCCTTTCTAAAGGACTCCACACCCTTCTAATGACTCTCAAGACCCATGCAAAGTCCCCTAGACCCTTCTAGATTGCCTCAGGACCCATCTAAAAGCCCTCAGACCCTTCTAATGCCTTTCAGGACCCTTATGAAGGCCACAAGACCCTTCTAATGCCCCTCAGGACCTTTCTAAAGGCCCTCAGACCCTTCTAATGCCCCACAGGGCATTTATAAAGGTTCCCAGACCCTTCTAGAGCCCGTCAGGACCCTTATAAAGGCCCCCAGACCATTCTAGAGCCCCTCAGGACACTTCTAAATCCCGCAGACCATTCTAATGCCCGTCAGGGCCTTTATAAAGGTCCCCAGACCCTTCTACTGCCCCTCAGGAGCATTCTAAAGGCCCCCAGACCCTTCTATTATCCCACACGGCCTTTCTAAAGGTCCCCAGACCCTTCTAGAGCCACTGAAGACCCTTCTAAAGGCCCCCAGACCCTTATAGAGCCCCTCAGGACCCTTCTAAAGTTCCCCAGACCCTGCTAGTTCCCCTCAGGGCTTTTATAAGGGCCACAAGACCCTTCTAATGCCCCTCAGGACCCTTATAAAGGCACCCAGACCCTTCTAGAGCCTCTCAGGACAGTTTTAAAAGCCTCCAGACCCTTCTAGACCAACTCAGGACCATTCTAAAGGTCCCCAGACCCTTCTAATGCCCCTCAGGACCCTTCTAAAGGCCCCCAGACCCTTCTAATGCCCCTCAGGACCCTTCTAAAGGCCCCCAGACCCTTCTAATGCCCCGCAGGGCCTTTCTAAATTACCCCAGACACTTCTAGAACCTCTCAGGGCCTTTCTATATGAACCCAGACCCTTGTAATGCCCCTCAGGGCCTTTCTAAAGGCCCCCACACCCTTCTAATGACCCTCAGGACATTTCTAAAGGCCCCCAGACCATTGAAGAGTCACTCAGGACATTTCTAAAGGCACCCAGAACCTTCTAATGCCACTCAGTACCTTTCTAAAGGCTGCGAGACCCTTATAATCCCCCTGAGGACCTTTAAAAAGGCCCCCAGACCCTTCTAGAGACCCTGAAGACCATTCTAAAGGCCCCCAGATCCTTATAGAGCCCCTCAGGACCCTTCTAAAGTCCCCCAGACCCTGCTAGTTCCCCTCAGGGCTTTTATAAGGGCACCCAGAATCTTCTAATGCCCCTCAGGACCCTTATAAAGGCACCCAGACCCTTCAAGAGCCTCTCAGGACAGTTTTAAATGCCTCCAGACCCTTCTAGACCCGCTCAGGACCATTCTAAAGGACCCCAGACCCTTCTAATGCCCCTCAGGGCCTTTCTAAAGGCCCCCATACCCTTCTAATGCCCCTCAGGTCATTTCTAAAGGCACCCAGACCCTTCTAATGCCACTCAGGGCCTTTCTAAAGGCCGCGAGACCCTTATAATCCCCCTGAGGGCCTTTAAAAAGGCCCCCAGACCCTTCTGGACCCCCTCAGGACGCTTCTAATAGACCCCAGACCCTTCTAGAGCCCCTCAGGGCCTTTCTAAAGGCCTCCACACCCTTCTAATGACCCTCAAGACCCATGTAAAGGCCCCCAGACCCTTCTAGATTGCCTCAGGACCCATCCAAAAGCCCCCAGACCCTTCTAATGCCTTTCAGGGCCTTTCTAAAGGCTTCCACACCCTTCTAATGACTCTCAAGACCCATGTAAAGGCCCCTAGACCCTTCTAGATTGCCTCAGGACCCATCTAAAAGCCCTCAGACCCTTCTAATGCCTTTCAGGACCATTATGAAGGCCACAAGACCCTTCTAATGCCCCTCAGGACCTTTCTAAAGGCCCTCAGACCCTTCTAATGCCCCTCAGGGCATTTATAAAGGTTCCCAGACCCTTCTAGAGCACGTCAGGACCCTTATAAAGGCCCCCAGACCATTCTAGAGCACCTCAGGACACTTCTAAATCCCGCAGACCATTCTAATGCCCGTCAGGGCCTTTATAAAGGTTCCCAGACCCTTCTACTGCCCCTCAGGAGCATTCTAAAGGCCCCCAGACCCTTCTAATGCCCCACAGGGCCATTCTAAAGGTCCCCAGACCCTTCTAGAGTCCCTGAAGACCCTTCTAAAGGCCCCCAGACCCTTATAGAGCCCCTCAGGACCCTTCTAAAGTCCCCCAGACCCTGCTAATTCCCCTCAGGGCTTTTATAAGGGCACCCAGAATCTTCTAATGCCCCTCAGGACCCTTATAAAGGCACCCAGACCCTTCTAGAGCCTCTCAGGACAGTTTTAAATGCGTCCAGACCCTTCTAGACCCCCTCAGGACCATTCTAAAGGCACCCAGACCCTTCTAATGCCCCTCAGGGCAATTCTAAAGGCCCCCAGACCCTTCTAATGCCCCTCAGGTCATTTCTAAAGGCAACCAGACCCTTCTAATGCTACTCAGGTCCTTTCTAAAGGCCGCGAGACCCTTATAATCCCCCTGAGGACCTTTAAAATGCTCCCAGACCCTTCTGGACCCCCACAGGACGCTTCTAATAGCCCCCAGACCATTCTAGAGCCCCTCAGGGCCTTTCTAAAGGCCTCCACACCTTTCTAATGACCCTAAAGACCCATGTAAAGGCCCCTAGACCCTTCTAGATTGCCTCAGGACCCATCTAAAAGCCTCCAGACCCTTCTAATGCCTTTCAGGACCATTATGAAGGCCACAAGTCCCTTGTAATGCCCCTCAGGACCTTTGAAAAGGCCCTAAGACCCTTTTAATGCCCCTCAGGGCATTTATAAACGTTCCCAGACCCTTCTAGATCCCGTCAGGACCCTTATAAAGGCCCCCAGACCATTCTAGAGCACCTCAGGACACTTCTAAAGGCCCGCAGTCCATTCTAATGCCCGTCAGGGCATTTATAAAGGTCCCCAGACCCCTCTACTGCCCCTCAGGAGCATTCTAATGGCCCTCAGACCCTTCTAATGCCCCACAGGGCCTTTCTAAAGGTCCCCAGACCCTTCTAGAGCCCCTGAAGACCCATCTAAAGGCCCCCAGACCCTTATAGAGCCCCTCAGGACCCTTCTAAAGTTCCCCAGACCCTGCTAATTCCCTTCAGGGCTTTTATAAGGGTACCCAGACCCTTGTAATGCCCCTCAGGACCCTTATAAAGGCACCCAGACCTTTCTAGAGCCTCTCAGGACAGTTTAAATGCCTCCAGACCCTTCTAGACCCCCTCAGGACCATTCTAAAGGCCCCCAGACCCTTCTAATGCCCCTCAGGGCCTTTCTAAAGTACCCCAGACACTTCTAGAACCTCTCAGGGCCTTTCTATATGTCCCCAGGCCCATGTAATGCCACTCAGGGCCTTTCTAAAGGCCGCGAGACCCTTATAATCCCCCTGAGGGCCTTTAAAAAGGCCCCCAGACCCTTCTGGACCCCCTCAGGACGCTTCTAATAGCCCCCAGACCTTTCTAGAGCTCTTCAGGGCCTTTCTAAAGGCATCCACACCATTCTAATGACCCTCAAGACCCATGTAAAGGCCCCCAGACCCTTCTAGATTGCCTCAGGACCCTTATGAAGGCCACAAGACCCTTCTAATGCCCCTCAGGACCTTTCTAAATGCCCTCAGACCCTTCAAATGCCCCTCAGGGCATTTATAAAGGTTCCCAGACCCTTCTAGAGCCCGTCAGGACACTTATAAAGGTCCCCAGACCCTTCTACTGCCCCTCAGGAGCATTCTAAAGGCCCCCAGACCCTTCTAATGCCCCTCAGGTCATTTCTAAAGGCACCCAGACCCTTCTAATGCCACTCAGGGCCTTTCTAAAGGCCGCGAGACCCTTATAATCCCCCTGAGGGCCTTTAAAAAGGCACCCAGACCCTTCTGGACCCCCTCAGGACGCTTCTAATAGCCCCCAGACCCTTCTAGAGACCCTCAGGGCCTTTCTAAAGGCATCCACACCCTTCTAATGACCCTCAAGACCCATGTAAAGGCCCCCAGACCCTTCTAGAATGCCTCAGGACCCATCTAAAAGCCCCCAGACCCTTCTAATGCCTTTCAGGGCCTTTCTAAAGGCCTCCACACCCTTCTAATGACCCTCAAGACCCATGTAAAGGCCCCTAGACCCTTCTAGATTGCCTCAGGACCCATCTAAAAGCCCCAAGACCCTTCTAATGCCTTTCAGGACCCTTATGAAGGCCACAAGACCCTTCTAATGCCCCTCAGGACCTTTCTAAAGGCCCTCAGACCCTTCTAATGCCCCTCAGGGCATTTATAAAGGTTACCAGACCATTCTAGAGCCCGTCAGGACACTTATAAAGGTTTCCAGACCCTTCTACTGCCCCTCAGGAGCATTATATAGGCCCCAAGACCCATCTAATGCCCCTCAGGTCATTTCTAAAGGCACCCAGACCCTTCTAATGCCACTCAGGGCCTTTCTAAAGGCCGCGAGACCCTTATAATCCCCCTGAGGGCCTTTAAAAAGGCACCCAGACCCTTCTGGACCCACTCAGGACGCTTCTAATAGCCCACAGACCCTTCTAGAGCCCCTCAGCGCCTTTCTAAAGGCCTCCACACCCTTCTAATGACCCTCAAGACCCATGTAAAGCCCCCAGACCCTTCTAGATTGCATAATGACCCATCGAAAAGCACCCAGACCCTTCTAATGCGCCTCAGAACCTTTCTAAAGGCCCTCAGACCCTTCTAATGCCCCTCAGGACCTTTCTAAAGGCCCTCAGACCCTTCTAATGCCCCTCAGGACCTTTCTAAAGGCCCTCAGACCCTTCTAATGCCCCTCAGGACCTTTCTAAATACCCTCAGACCCTTCTAGAGCCCGTCAGGACCCTAATAAAGGCCCCCAGACCATTCTAGAGCACCTCAGGACACTTCTAAAGGCCCGCAGACCATTCTAATGCCCGTCAGGGCCTTTATAAAGGTCCCCAGACCCTTCTCCTGCCCCTCAGGAGCATTCTAAATGCCCCCAGACCCTTCTAATACCCCTCAGGGCCTTTCTAAAGGTCCCCAGACCCTTCTAGAGCCCCTCAAGACCCTTCTAAAGGCCCCCAGACCCTTCTGGACCCACTCAGGACGCTTCTAATAGACCCCAGACCCTTCTAGAGCCCCTCAGGGCCTTTCTAAAGGCCTCCACACCCTTCTAATGACCCTCAAGACCCATGTAAAGGCCCCCAGACCCTTCTAGATTGCCTCAGGACCCATCTAAAAGCCCCCAGACCCTTCTAATGCCTTTCAGGGCCTTTCTAAAGGCCTCCACACCCTTCTAATGACCCTCAAGACCCATGTAAAGGCCCCTAGACCCTTCTAGATTGTCTCAGGACCCATCGAAAAGACCCCAGACTCTTCTAATGCCTTTCAGGACCCTTATGAAGGCCACAAGACCCTTCTAATGCCCCTCAGGACCTTTCTAAAGGCCCTCAGACCCTTCTAATGCCCCTCAGGACCTTTCTAAAGGCCCCCAGACCCTTCTAATGCCCCTCAGGACCTTTCTAAAGGCCCTCAGACCCTTCTAATACCCCTCAGGGCATTTATAAAGGTTCCCAGACCCTTCTAGAGCCCGTCAGGACCCTTATAAAGGCCCCCAGACCATTCTAGAGCCCCTCAGGACACTTCTAAAGGCCCGCAGACCATTCTAATGCCCGTCAGGGCCTTTATAAAGGTCCCCAGACCCTTCTCCTGCCCCTCAGGAGCATTCTAAAGGCCCCCAGACCTTTCTAATGCCCCTCAGGGCCTTTCTAAAGGTCCCCAGACCCTTCTAGAGCCCCTCAAGACCCTTCTAAAGGCCCCCAGACCCTTATAGAGCCCCTGAGGACCCTTCTAAAGTCCCCCAGACCCTGCTAATTCCCCTCAGGGCTTTTATAAGGGCACCCAGAATCTTCTAATGCCGCTCAGGACCCTTATAAAGGCACCCAGACCCTTCTAGAGCCTCTCAGGACAGTTTTAAATGCCTCCAGACCCTTCTAGACCCCCTCAGGACCATTCTAAAGGCACCCACACCCTTCTAATGCCCCTCAGGGCCTTTCTAAAGTAAACCAGACGATTCTAGAACCTCTCAGGGCCTTTCTATATGACCCCAGACCCTTCTAATGCCACTCAGGGCCTTTCTAAAGGCCCCCATACCCTTCTAATGCCCCTCAGGGCCTTTCTAAAGGTCCCCATAGCCTTCTAATGCCCCTCAGGTCATTTCTAAAGGCACCCAGACCCTTCTAATGCCACTCAGGGCCTTTCTAAAGGCCGCGAGACCCTTATAATCCCCCTGAGGGCCTTTAAAATGCCCCCAGACCCTTCTGGACCCCCTCAGGATGATTCTAATAGCCCCCAGACCCTTCTAGAGCCCCTCAGCGCTTTTCTAAAGGCCTCCACACCCTTCTAATGACCGTCAAGACCCATGTAAAGGCCCCCAGACCCATCTAGAATGCCTCAGGACCCATCTTAAAGCCCCCAGACCTTTCTAATGCCTTTCAGGGCCTTTCTAAAGGCCTCCACACCCTTCTAATGACCCTCAAGACCCATGTAAAGGCCCCTAGACCCTTCTAGATTGCCTCAGGACCCATCTAAAAGCCCCCAGACCCTTCTAATGCCTTTCAGGACCATTATGAAGGCCACAAGACCCTTCTAATGCGCCTCAGGACCTTTCTAAAGGCCCTCAGACCCTTCTAATGCCCCTCAGGGCATTTATAAAGGTTCCCAGACCCTTCTAGAGCCCGTCACGACACTTATAAAGGTCCCCAGACCCTTCTACTGCCCCTCAGGAGCATTATAAAAGCCCACAGACCCTTCTAATTCCCCTCAGGTCATTTCTAAAGGCACCCAGACCCTTCTAATGCCACTCAGGGCCTTTCTAAAGGCCGCGAGACCGTTATAATCCCCCTGAGGGCCTTTAAAAAGGCCCCCAGACCCTTCTGGACCCCCTCAGGACGCTTCTAATAGACCCCAGACCCTTCTAGAGCCCCTAAGGGCCTTTCTAAAGGCCTCCACACCCTTCTAATGACCCTCAAGACCCATGTAAAGGCCCCTAGACCCTTCTAGATTGCCTCAGGACCCATCTAAAAGCCCCCAGACCCTTCTAATGCCTTTCAGGACCCTTATGAAGGCCACAAGACCCTTCTAATGCCCCTCAGGACCTTTCTAAACGCCCTCAGACCCTTCTAATGCCCCTCAGGGGATATATAAAGGTTCCCAGACCCTTCTAGAGCCCGTCAGGACACTTATAAAGGTCCCCAGACCCTTCTACTGCCCCTCAGGAGCATTCTAAAGGCCCCCTGACTCTTCTAATGTTTCTCAGGTAATATCTAAAGGCACCCAGACCCTTCTAATGCCACTCAGGGCCTTTCTAAAATACGCGAGACCCTTATAATCCTCCTGAGGGCCTTTAAAAAGGCCCCCAGACCCTTCTGGACCCCCTCAGGACGCTTCTAATAGCCCCAGACCCTTCTAGAGCCCCTCAGGGCCTTTCTAAAGGACTCCACACCCATCTTAAGACCCTCAAGACCCATGTAAAGGCCCCCAGACCCTTGTAGAATGCCTCAGGACCCATCTAAAATCCCCCAGACCCTTCTAATGCCTTTCAGGACCCTTATGAAGGCCACAAGACCCTTCTAATGCCCCTCAGGACCTTTCTAAAGGCCCTCAGACCATTCTAATGCCCCTCAGGGCATTTATAAAGGTTCCCAGACCCTTCTAGAGCCCGTCAGGACCCTTATAAAGGCCCCCAGACCATTCTAGAGCCCCTCGGGACACTTCTAAAGGCCCGCAGACCATTCTAATGCCCGTCAGGGCCTTTATAAAGGTTCCCAGACCCTTCTACTGCCCCTCAGGAACATTCTAAAGGCCCCCAGACCCTTCTAATGCCCCACAGGGCCTTTCTAAAGGTCCCCAGACCCTTCTAGAGCCCCTGAAGACCCTTCTAATGGCCCCCAGACCCTTATAGAGCCCCTCAGGACCCTTCTAAAGTCCCCCAGACCCTGCTAGTTCCTCTCAGGGCTTTTATAAGGGCACCCAGCATCTTCTAATGCCCCTCAGGACCCTTATAAAGGCACCCAGACCCTTCTAGACCCTCTCAGGGCAGTTTTAAATGCCTCCAGACCCTTCTAGACCCCCTCAGGACCATTCTAAAAGCACCCAGACCCTTCTAATGCCCCTCAGGGCCTTTCTAAAGTAAACCAGACGCTTCTAGAACCTCTCAGGGCCTTTCTATATCAACCCAGACCCCTGTAATGCCACTCAGGGCCTTTCTAAAGGCCGCGAGACCCTTATAATCCCCCTGAGGGCCTTTAAAAAGGCCCCCAGACCCTTCTGGACCACCTCTGGACACTTCTAATAGCCCCCAGACCCTTCTAGAGCCCCTCAGGGTCTTTCTAAAGGCATCCACACCCTTCTAATGACCCTCAAGACCCATGTAAAGGCCCCTAGACCCTTCTAGATTGCCTCAGGACCCATCTAAAAGCCCCCAGACCATTCTAATGCTTTCAGGACCCTTATTAAGGCCACAAGACCCTTCTAATGCCCCTCAGGACCTTTCTAAAGGCCCTCAGACCCTTCTAATGCCACTCAGGGCATTTATAAAGGTTCCCAGACCCTTCTAGATCACGTCAGGACACTTATAAAGGTCCCCAGACCCTTCTACTGCCCCTCAGGAGCATTCTAAAGGCCCACAGACCCTTCTAATGCCCCACAGGGCCTTTCTAAAGGTCCCCAGACCCTTCTAGAGCCCCTCAAGACCCTTCTAAAGGCCCCCAGACCCTTATAGAGCCCCTCAGGACCCTTCTAAAGTCCCCCAGACCCTGCTAATTCCCCTCAGGTCTTTTATAAGGGCACCCAGACCCTTCTAATGCCCCTCAGGACCCTTATAAAGGCACCCAGACCCTTCTAGAGCCTCTCAGGACAGTTTTAAATGCCTAAAGACCCTTCTAGAACCCCACAGGACCATTCTATAAGGCCCCCAGACCCTTCTAATGCCCCTCAGGGCCTTTCTAAAGTACCCCAGACACTTCTAGAACTTCTCAGGGCCTTTCTATATGACCCCAGGCCCTTGTAATGCCACTCAGGGCCTTTCTAAAGGCAGCGAGACACTTATAATCCCACTGAGGGCCTTTAAAAAGGCCCCCAGACCCTTCTGGACCCACTCAGGGTGCTTCTAATAGCCCCCAGACCCTTCTAGAGCCCCTCAGGACCATTCTAAAGGCCCCCAGACACTTCTAATGCCCCTCAGGACATTTCTAAAGGCCCCCCGACCATTCTAATGCCCCTCAGGGCCTTTCTAAAGTACCCCAGACACTTCTAGAACCTCTCAGGGCCTTTCTATATGACCCCAGACCCTTCTAATGCCCCTCAGGGCCTTTCTAAAGGCCCCCATACCCTTCTAATGCCCCTCAGGACATTTCTAAAGGTCCCCAGACCCTTCTAGAGCCCCTCAGGACATTTCTAAAGGCACTCAGACCCTTCTAATGCCACTCAGGGCCTTTCTAAACGCCGCGAGATCCTTATAATCCCCCTGATGGCCTTTAAAAAGGCCCCCAGACCCTTCTGGACCCCCTCAGGATGCTTCTAATAGCCCCCAGACTCTTCTAGAGCCCCTCAGCGCCTTTCTAAAGGCCTCCACACCCTTCTAATGACCCTCAAGACCCATGTAAAGGCCCCTAGACCCTTCTAGATTGCCTCAGGACCCATCTAATAGCCCCCAGACCCTTCTAATGCCTTTCAGGACCCTTATGAAGGCCACAAGACCCATCTAATGCCCCTCAGGACCATTCTAAAGGCCCTCAGACCCTTCTAATGCCCCTCAGGGCATTTATAAAGGTTCCCAGACCCTTCTAGGGCCTGTCAGGACCCTTATAAAGGCCCCCAGACCAATCTAGAGCCCCTCACTACACTTCTAAAGGCCCGCAAACCATTCTAATGCCCGTCAGGGTCTTTACAAAGGTGCCCAGACCCTTCTCCTGCCCCTCAGGAGCATTCTAAAGGCCCCCAGACCCTTCTAATGCCCCACAGGGCCTTTCTAAAGGTCCCCAGACCCTTCTAGAGCCCCTGAAGACCCTTCTAAAGGCCCCCAGACCCTTATAGAGCCCCTCAGGACCCTTCTAAAGGCCCCCAGACCCTGCTAATTCCCCTCAGGGCTTTTATAAGGGCACCCAGACCCTTCTAATGCCCCTCAGGACCCTTATAAAGGCACCCAGACCCTTCTAGAGCCTCTCAGGACAGTTATAAATGCCTCCAGACCCTTCTAGACACACTCAGGACCATTCTAAAGGCCCCCAGACCCTTCTAATGCCCCTCAGGGGCTTTCTAAATGCCCCCATACCCTTCTAATGCCCCTCAGGTCATTTCTAAAGGCACCCAGACCCTTGTAATGCCACTCAGGGCCTTTCTAAAGGCCGCGAGACCCTTATAATCCCCCTGAGGGCCTTTAAAAAGGCCCCCAGACCATTCTGGACCCCCTCAGGACGCTTCTAATAGACCCCAGACCCTTCTAGAGCCCCTCAGGGCCTTTCTAAAGGCCTCCACACCCTTCTAATGACCCTCAAGACCCATGTAAAGGCCCCTAGACCCTTCTAGATTGCCTCAGGACCCATCTAAAAGCCCGCAGACCCTTCTAATGCCTTTCAGGACCCTTATGAAGGCCACAAGACCCTTCTAATGCCCCTCAGGACCTTTCTAAACGCCCTCAGAGCCTTCTAATGCCCCTCAGGGGATATATAAAGGTTCCCAGACCCTTCTAGAGCCCGTCAGGACACTTATAAAGGTCCCCAGACCCTTCTACTGCCCCTCAGGAGCATTCTAAAGGCCCCCAGACTCTTCTAATGTTTCTCAGGTAATATCTAAAGGCACCCAGACCCTTCTAATGCAACTCAGGGCCTTTCTAAAATACGCGAGACCCTTATAATCCTCCTGAGGGCCTTTAAAAAGGCCCCCAGACCCTTCTGGACCCCCTCAGGACGCTTCTAATAGCCCCAGACCCTTCTAGAGCCCCTCAGGGCCTTTCTAAAGGACTCCACACCCATCTTAAGACCCTCAAGACCCATGTAAAGGCCCCCAGACCCTTGTAGAATGCCTCAGGACCCATCTAAAATCCCCCAGACCCTTCTAATGCCTTTCAGGGCCTTTCTAAAGGCCTCCATACCCTTCTAATGACCCTCAAGACCCATGTAAAGGCCCCTAGACCCTTCTAGATTGCCTCAGGACCCATCTAAAAGCCCCCAGACCCTTCTAATGCCTTTCAGGACCCTTATGAAGGCCACAAGACCCTTCTAATGCCCCTCAGGACCTTTCTAAAGGCCCTCAGACCATTCTAATGCCCCTCAGGGCATTTATAAAGGTTCCCAGACCGTTCTAGAGCCCGTCAGGACCCTTATAAAGGCCCCCAGACCATTTTAGAGCCCCTCAGGACACTTCTAAAGGCCCGCAGACCATTCTAGTGCCCGTCAGGGCCTTTCTAAAGGTCCCCAGACCCTTCTACTGCCCCTCAGGAGCATTCTAAAGGACCCAGACCCTTCTAATGCCCCACAGGGCCTTTCTAAAGGTCCCCAGACCCTTCTAGAGCCCCTGAAGACTGTTCTAAAGGCCCCCAGACCATTATAGAGCCCCTCAGGACCCTTCTAAAGTCCCCCAGACACTGCTAGTTCCCCTCAGGGCTTTTATAAGGGCACCCAGCATCTTCTAATGCCCCTCAGGACCCTTATAAAGGCACCCAGACCCTTCTAGACCCTCTCAGGGCAGTTTTAAATGCCTCCAGACCCTTCTAGACCCCCTCAGGACCATTCTAAAGGCACCCAGACCCTTCTAATGCCCCTCAGGGCCTTTCTAAAGTAAACCAGACGCTTCTAGAACCTCTCAGGGCCTTTCTATATCAACCCAGACCCCTGTAATGCCACTCAGGGCCTTTCTAAAGGCCGCGAGACCCTTATAATCCCCCTGAGGGCCTTTAAAAAGGCCCCCAGACCCTTCTGGACCACCTCTGGACACTTCTAATAGCCCCCAGACCCTTCTAGAGCCCCTCAGGGTCTTTCTAAAGGCATCCACACCCTTCTAATGACCCTCAAGACCCATGTAAAGGCCCCTAGACCCTTCTAGATTGCCTCAGGACCCATCTAAAAGCCCCCAGACCATTCTAATGCTTTCAGGACCCTTATTAAGGCCACAAGACCCTTCTAATGCCCCTCAGGACCTTTCTAAAGGCCCTCAGACCCTTCTAATGCCACTCAGGGCATTTATAAAGGTTCCCAGACCCTTCTAGATCACGTCAGGACACTTATAAAGGTCCCCAGACCCTTCTACTGCCCCTCAGGAGCATTCTAAAGGCCCACAGACCCTTCTAATGCCCCACAGGGCCTTTCTAAAGGTCCCCAGACCCTTCTAGAGCCCCTCAAGACCTGTCTAAAGGCCCCCAGACCCTTATAGAGCCCCTCAGGACCCTTCTAAAGTCCCCCAGACCCTGCTAATTCCCCTCAGGTCTTTTATAAGGGCACCCAGACCCTTCTAATGCCCCTCAGGACCCTTATAAAGGCACCCAGACCCTTCTAGAGCCTCTCAGGACAGTTTTAAATGCCTAAAGACCCTTCTAGAACCCCACAGGACCATTCTATAAGGCCCCCAGACCCTTCTAATGCCCCTCAGGGCCTTTCTAAAGTACCCCAGACACTTCTAGAACTTCTCAGGGCCTTTCTATATGACCCCAGGCCCTTGTAATGCCACTCAGGGCCTTTCTAAAGGCAGCGAGACCCTTATAATCCCACTGAGGGCCTTTAAAAAGGCCCCCAGACCCTTCTGGACCCTCTCAGGGTGCTTCTAATAGCCCCCAGACCCTTCTAGAGCCCCTCAGGACCATTCTAAAGGCCCCCAGACACTTCTAATGCCCCTCAGGACATTTTTAAAGGCCCCCCGACCCTTCTAATGCCCCTCAGGGCCTTTCTAAAGTACCTCAGACACTTCTAGAACCTCTCAGGGCCTTTCTATATGACCCCAGACCCTTCTAATGCCCCTCAGGGCCTTTCTAAAGGCCCCCATACCCTTCTAATGCCCCTCAGGACATTTCTAAAGGTCCCCAGACCCTTCTAGAGCCCCTCAGGACATTTCTAAAGGCACTCAGACCCTTCTAATGCCACTCAGGGCCTTTCTAAACGCCGCGAGAACCTTATAATCCCCCTGAGGGCCTTTAAAAAGGCCCCCAGACCCTTCTGGACCCCCTCAGGATGCTTCTAATAGCCCCCAGACTCTTCTAGAGCCCCTCAGCGCCTTTCTAAAGGCCTCCACACCCTTCTAATGACCCTCAAGACCCATGTAAAGGCCCCTAGACCCTTCTAGATTGCCTCAGGACCCATCTAATAGCCCCCAGATCCTTCTAATGCCTTTCAGGGCCTTCCTAAAGGCCTCCAAACCCTTCTAATGACCCTCAAGATCCATGTAAAGGCCCCTAGACCCTTCTAGATTGCCTCAGGACCCATCTAAAAGCCCCCAGACCCTTCTAATGCCTTTCAGGACCCTTATGAAGGCCACAAGATCCTTCTAATGCCCCTCAGGACCTTTCTAAAGGCCCTCAGACCCTTCTAATGCCCCTCAGGGCATTTATAAACGTTCCCAGACCATTCTAGAGCCAGTCAGGACCCTTATAAAGGCCCCCAGACCATTCTAGAGCCCCTCAGGACACTTCTAAAGGCCCGCAGACCATTCTAATGCCCGTCAGAGCCTTTCTAAAGGTCCCCAGACCCTTCTACTGCCCCTCAGGAGCATTCTAAAGGCCCCCAGACCCTTCTAATGCCCCACAGGGCCTTTCTAAAGGTCCCCAGACCCTTCTAGAGCCCCTGAAGACCCTTCTAAAGGCCCCCAGACCCTTATAGAGCCCCTCAGGACCCTTCTAAAGTCCACTAGACCCTGCTAGTTCCCCTCAGGGCTTTTATAAGGGCACCCAGAATCTTCTAATGCCCCACAGGACACTTATAAAGGCACCCAGACCCTTCTAATGCCCCTCAGGGCCTTTCTAAAGTAAATCAGACACTTCTAGATCCTCTCAGGGCCTTTCTATATGAACCCAGACCCTTGTAATGCCACTCAGGGCCTTTCTAAAGGCCGCGAGACCCTTATAATCCCCCTGAGGGCCTTTTAAAAGGCCCCCAGACCCTTCTGGACCCCCTCAGAACGCTTCTAATAGCCCCCAGACCTTTCTAGAGCCCCTAAGGGCCTTTCTAAAGGCATCCACACCCTTCTAATGACCCTCAAGACCCATGTAAAGGCCCCCAGACCCTTCTAGATTGCCTAAGGACCCATCTAAAAGCCCCAAGACCCTTCTAATGCATTTCAGGACCTTTCTAAAGGACCTCAGACCCTTCTAATGCCCCTCAGGGCATTTATAAAGGTTCCCAGACCCTTCTAGAGCCCTTCAGGACCCTTATAAAGGCCCCCAGACCATTCTAGAGCCCCTCATGACACTTCTAAAGGCCAGCAGACCATTCTAATGCCCGTCAGGGCCTTTCTAAAGGTCCCCAGACCCTTCTACTGCCCCTCAGGAGCATTCTAAAGGCCCCCAGACCCTTCTAATGCCCCACAGGGCCTTTCTAATGGTCCCCAGACCCTTCTAGAGCCCCTGAAGACCCTTCTAAAGGCCCCCAGACCCTTATAGAGCCCCTCAGGACCCTTCTAAAGTCCCCCAGACCCTGCTAGTTCCCCTCAGGGCTTTTATAAGGGCACCCAGAATCTTCTAATGCCCCTCAGGACCCTTATAAAGGCACCCAGACCCTTCTAGAGCCTCTCAGGACAGTTTTAAATGCCTCCAGACCCTTCTAGACCCCCTCAGGACCATTCTAAAGGCCCACAGACCCTTCTAGAGCCCCTCAGGGCCTTTCTAAAGGCTTCCACACCATTCTAATGACCATCAAGACCCATGTAAAGGCCCCCAGACCCTTCTAGATTGCCTCAGGACCAATCTAAAAGCCCCCAGACCCTTCTAATACCTTTCAGGACCCTTATGAAGGCCACAAGACCCTTCTAATGCCCCTCAGGACCTTTCTAAAGGCCCTCAGACACTTCTAATGCCCCTCAGGTCATTTATAAAGGTTCCCAGACCCTTCTAGAGCCCGTCAGGACCCTTATAAAGGCCCCCAGACCATTCTAGAGCCCCTCAGGACACTTCTAAATCCCGCAGACCATTCTAATGCCCGTCAGGGCCTTTACAAAGGTCCCTAGACTCTTCTACTGCCCCTCAGGAGCATTCTAAAGGCCCCCAGACCCTTCTAATGCCCCACAGGGCCTTTCTAAAGGTCCTCAGACCCTTCTAGAGCCCCTCAAGACCCTTCTAAAGGCCCCCAGACCCTTATAGAGCCCCTCAGGACCCTTCTAAAGTCCCCCAGACCCTGCTAATTCCCCTCAGGGCTTTTATAAAGGTACCCATACCCTTTTAATGCCCCTCAGGACCCTTATAAAGGCACCCAGACTATTCTAGAGCCACTCAGGACAGTTTTAAATGCGTCCAAGCCCTTCTAGACCCCCTCAGGACCATTCTAAAGGCCCCCAGACCCTTCTAATGCCCCTCAGGGCCTTTCTAAAGGCCCTCAGACCCTTCTAATGCCCCTCAGGTCATTTCTAAAGGCACCCAGACCCTTCTAATGCCACTCAGGGCCTTTCTAAAGGCCGCGAGACCCTTATCATCCCCCTGAGGGCCTTTAAAAAGGCCCCCAGACCCTTCTGGACCCCCTCAGGAAGCTTCTCATAGCCCCCAGACCCTTCTAGAGCCCCTCAGGGCCTTTCTAAAGGCCTCCACACCCTTCTAATGACCCTCAAGACCCATGTAAAGGCCCCCAGACCCTTCTAGATTGCCTCAGGACCCACCTAAAAGCACCCAGACCCTTCTAATGCCCTTCAGGGCCTTTCTAAAGGCCTCCACACCCTTCTAATGACCCTCAAGACCCATGTAAAGGCCCCTAGACCCTTCTAGATTGCCTCAGGACCCATCTAAAATCCCCCAGACCTTTCTAATGCATTTCAGGACCCTTATGAAGGCCACAAGACCCTTCTAATGCCCCTCAGGACCTTTCTAAAGGCCCTCAGACCCTTCTAATGCCCCTCAGGGCATTTATAAAGGTTCCCAGACCCTTCTAGAGCCCGTCAGGACACTTATAAAGGTCCCCAGACCCTTCTACTGCCCCTCAGGAGCATTATAAAGGCCCACAGACCCTTCTAATGCCCCTCAGGTCAATTCTAAAGGCACCCAGACCCTTCTAATGCCACTCAGGGCCTTTCTAAAGGCCGCGAGACCGTTAAAATCCCCCTGAGGGCCTTTAAAAAGGCCCCCAGACCATTCTGGACCCCCTCAGGACGCTTCTAATAGCCCCAGACCCTTCTAGAGCCCCTCAGGGCCTTTCTAAAGGACTCCACACCCATCTAAAGACCCTCAAGACCCATGTAAAGGCCCCCAGACCCTTGTAGAATGCCTCAGGACCCATCTAAAATCCCCCAGACCCTTCTAATGCCTTTCAGGGCCTTTCTAAAGGCCTCCACACCCTTCTAATGCCCCTCAAGACCCATGTAAAGGCCCCTAGACCCTTCTAGATTGCCTCAGGACCCATCTAAAAGCCCCCAGACCCTTCTAATGCCTTTCAGGACCCTTATGAAGGCCACAAGACCCTTCTAATGCCCCTCAGGACCTTTCTAAAGGCCCTCAGACCATTCTAATGCCCCTCAGGGCATTTATAAAGGTTCCCAGACCCTTCTAGAGCCCGTCAGGACCCTTATAAAGGCCCCCAGACCATTCTAGAGCCCCTCAGGACACTTCTAAAGGCCCGCAGACCATTCTAATGCCCGTCAGGGCCTTTATAAAGGTCCCCAGACCCTTCTACTGCCCCTCAGGAGCATTCTAAAGGCCCCCAGACCCTTCTAATGCCCCACAGGGCCTTTCTAAAGGTCCCCAGACCCTTCTAGAGCCCCTGAAGACCCTTCTAAAGGCCCCCAGACCCTTATAGAGCCCCTCAGGACCCTTCTAAAGTCCCCCAGACCCTGCTCGTTCCCCTCAGGGCTTTTATAAGGGCACCCAGCATCTTCTAATGCCCCTCAGGACCCTTATAAAGGCACCCAGACCCTTCTAGACCCTCTCAGGGCAGTTTTAAATGCCTCCAGACCCTTCTAGACCCCCTCAGGACCATTCTAAAGGCACCCAGACCCTTCTAATGCCCCTCAGGGCCTTTCTAAAGTAAACCAGACGCTTCTAGAACCTCTCAGGGCCTTTCTATATCAACCCAGACCCCTGTAATGCCACTCAGGGCCTTTCTAAAGGCCGCGAGACCATTATAATCCCCCTGAGGGCCTTTAAAAAGGCCCCCAGACCCTTCTGGACCACCTCTGGACACTTCTAATAGCCCCCAGACCCTTCTAGAGCCCCTCAGGGTCTTTCTAAAGGCATCCACACCCTTCTAATGACCCTCAAGACCCATGTAAAGGCCCCTAGACCCTTCTAGATTGCCTCAGGACCCATCTAAAAGCCCCCAGACCATTCTAATGCTTTCAGGACCCTTATTAAGGCCACAAGACCCTTCTAATGCCCCTCAGGACCTTTGTAAAGGCCCTGAGACCCTTCTAATGCCCCTCAGGGCATTTATAAAGGTTCCCAGACCCTTCTAGATCACGTCAGGACACTTATAAAGGTCCCCAGACCCTTCTACTGCCCCTCAGGAGCATTCTAAAGGCCCCCAGACCCTTCTAATGCCCCACAGGGCCTTTCTAAAGGTCCCCAGACCCTTCTACTGCCACTGAAGACCCTTCTAAAGGCCCCCAGACCCTTATAGAGCCCCTCAGGACCCTTCTAAAGTCCCCCAGACCCTGCTAATTCCCCTCAGGGCTTTTATAAGGGCACCCAGACCCTTCTAATGCCCCTCAGGACCCTTATAAAGGCACCCAGACCCTTCTAGAGCCTCTCAGGACAGTTTTAAATGCCTAAAGACCCTTCTAGTACCCCACAGGACCATTCTATAAGGCCCCCAGACCCTTCTAATGCCTCTCAGGGCCTTTCTAAAGTACCCCAGACACTTCTAGAACTTCTCAGGGCCTTTCTATATGACCCCAGGCCCTTGTAATGCCACTCAGGGCCTTTCTAAAGGCAGCGAGACCCTTATAATCCCACTGAGGGCCTTTAAAAAGGCCCCCAGACCCTTCTGGACCCTCTAAGGGTGCTTCTAATAGCCCCCAGACCCTTCTAGAGCCCCTCAGGACCATTCTAAAGGCCCCCAGACACTTCTAATGCCCCTCAGGATATTTCTAAAGGCCCCCCGACCCTTCTAATGCCCCTCAGGGCCTTTCTAAAGTACCTCAGACACTTCTAGAACCTCTCAGGGCCTTTCTATATGACCCCAGACCCTTCTAATGCCCCTCAGGGCCTTTCTAAAGGCCCCCATACCCTTCTAATGCCCCTCAGGACATTTCTAAAGGTCCCCAGACCCTTCTAGAGCCCCTCAGGACATTTCTAAAGGCACTCAGACCCTTCTAATGCCACTCAGGGCCTTTCTAAACGCCGCGAGAACCTTATAATCCCCCTGATGGCCTTTAAAAAGGCCCCCATACCCTTCTGGACCCCCTCAGGATGCTTCTAATAGCCCCCAGACTCTTCTAGATCCCATCAGCGCCTTTCTAAAGGCCTCCACACCCTTCTAATGACCCTCAAGACCCATGTAAAGGCCCCTAGACCCTTCTAGATTGCCTCAGGACCCATCTAATAGCCCCCAGATCCTTCTAATGCCTTTCAGGGCCTTCCTAAAGGCCTCCAAACCCTTCTAATGACCCTCAAGATCCATGTAAAGGCCCCTAGACCCTTCTAGATTGCCTCAGGACCCATCTAAAAGCCCCCAGACCCTTCTAATGCCTTTCAGGACCCTTATGAAGGCCACAAGATCCTTCTAATGCCCCTCAGGACCTTTCTAAAGGCACTCAGACCCTTCTAATGCCCCTCAGGGCATTTATAAACGTTCCCAGACCATTCTAGAGCCAGTCAGGACCCTTATAAAGGCCCCCAGACCATTCTAGAGCCCCTCAGGACACTTCTAAAGGCCCGCAGACCATTCTAATGCCCGTCAGAGCCTTTCTAAAAGTCCCCAGACCCTTCTACTGCCCCTCAGGAGCATTCTAAAGGCCCCCAGACCCTTCTAATGCCCCACAGGGCCTTTCTAAAGGTCCCCAGACCCTTCTAGAGCCCCTGAAGACCCTTCTAAAGGCCCCCAGACCCTTATAGAGCCCCTCAGGACCCTTCTAAAGTCCACTAGACCCTGCTAGTTCCCCTCAGGGCTTTTATAAGGGCACCCAGAATCTTCTAATGCCCCACAGGACACGTATAAAGGCACCCAGACCCTTCTAATGCCCCTCAGGGCCTTTCTAAAGTAAATCAGACACTTCTAGATCCTCTCAGGGCCTTTCTATATGAACCCAGACCCTTGTAATGCCACTCAGGGCCTTTCTAAAGGCCGCGAGACCCTTATCATCCCCCTGAGGGCCTTTAAAAAGGCCCCCAGACCCTTCTGGACCCCCTCAGAACGCTTCTAATAGCCCCCAGACCTTTCTAGAGCCCATAAGGGCCTTTCTAAAGGCATCCACACCCTTCTAATGACCCTCAAGACCCATGTAAAGGCCCCCAGACCCTTCTAGATTGCCTAAGGACCCATCTAAAAGCCCCAAGACCCTTCTAATGCATTTCAGGACCTTTCTAAAGGACCTCAGACCCTTCTAATGCCCCTCAGGGCATTTATAAAGGTTCCCAGACCCTTCTAGAGCCCTTCAGGACCCTTATAAAGGCCCCCAGACCATTCTAGAGCCCCTCATGACACTTCTAAAGGCCAGCAGACCATTCTAATGCCCGTCAGGGCCTTTCTAAAGGTCCCCAGACCCTTCTACTGCACCTCATGAGCATTCTAAAGGCCCCCAGACCCTTCTAATGCCCCACAGGGCCTTTCTAATGGTCCCCAGACCCTTCTAGAGCCCCTGACGACCCTTCTAAAGGCCCCCAGACCATTATAGAGCCCCTCAGGACCCTTCTAAAGTCCCCCAGACCCTGCTAGTTCCCCTCAGGGCTTTTATAAGGGCACCCAGAATCTTCTAATGCCCCTCAGGACCCTTATAAAGGCCCCCAGACCATTCTAGAGCCCCTCAGGACACTTCTAAATCCCGCAGACCATTCTAATGCCCGTCAGGGCCTTTACAAAGGTCCCTAGACCCTTCTACTGCCCCTCAGGAGCATTCTAAAGGCCCCCAGACCCTTCTAATGCCCCACAGGGCCTTTCTAAAGGTCCTCAGACCCTTCTAGAGCCCCTCAAGACCCTTCTAAAGGCCCCCAGACCCTTATAGAGCCCCTCAGGACCCTTCTAAAGTCCCCCAGACCCTGCTAATTCCCCTCAGGGCTTTTATAAAGGTACCCATACACTTTTAATGCCCCTCAGGACCCTTATAAAGGCACCCAGACTATTCTAGAGCCACTCAGGACAGTTTTAAATGCGTCCAAGCCCTTCTAGACCCCCTCAGGACCATTCTAAAGGCCCCCAGACCCTTCTAATGCCCCTCAGGGCCTTTCTAAAGGCCCTCAGACCCTTCTAATGCCCCTCAGGTCATTTCTAAAGGCACCCAGACCCTTCTAATGCCACTCAGGGCCTTTCTAAAGGCCGCGAGACCCTTATCATCCCCCTGAGGGCCTTTAAAAAGGCCCCCAGACCCTTCTGGACCCCCTCAGGAAGCTTCTCATAGCCCCCAGACCCTTCTAGAGCCCCTCAGGGCCTTTCTAAAGGCCTCCACACCCTTCTAATGACCCTCAAGACCCATGTAAAGGCCCCCAGACCCTTCTAGATTGCCTCAGGACCCATCTAAAAGCACCCAGACCCTTCTAATGCCCTTCAGGGCCTTTCTAAAGGCCTCCACACCCTTCTAATGACCCTCAAGACCCATGTAAAGGCCCCTAGACCCTTCTAGATTGCCTCAGGACCCATCTAAAATCCCCCAGACCTTTCTAATGCATTTCAGGACCCTTATGAAGGCCACAAGACCCTTCTAATGCCCCTCAGGACCTTTCTAAAGGCCCTCAGACCCTTCTAATGCCCCTCAGGGCATTTATAAAGGTTCCCAGACCCTTCTAGAGCCTGTCAGGACACTTATAAAGGTCCCCAGACCCTTCTACTGCCCCTCAGGAGCATTATAAAGGCCCACAGACCCTTCTAATGCCCCTCAGGTCAATTCTAAAGGCACCCAGACCCTTCTAATGCCACTCAGGGCCTTTCTAAAGGCCGCGAGACCGTTAAAATCCCCCTGAGGGCCTTTAAAAAGGCCCCCAGACCATTCTGGACCCCCTCAGGACGCTTCTAATAGCCCCAGACCCTTCTAGAGCCCCTCAGGGCCTTTCTAAAGGACTCCACACCCTTCTAATGACCCTCAAGACCCATGTAAAGGCCCCCAGACCCTTGTAGAATGCCTCAGGACCCATCTAAAATCCCCCAGACCCTTCTAATGCCTTTCAGGGCCTTTCTAAAGGCCTCCACACCCTTCTAATGCCCCTCAAGACCCATGTAAAGGCCCCTAGACCCTTCTAGATTGCCTAAGGACCCATCTAAAAGCCCCCAGACCCTTCTAATGCCTTTCAGGACCCTTATGAAGGCCACAAGACCCTTCTAATGCCCCTCAGGACCTTTCTAAAGGCCCTCAGACCATTCTAATGCCCCTCAGGGCATTTATAAAGGTTCCCAGACCCTTCTAGAGCCCGTCAGGACCCTTATAAAGGCCCCCAGACCATTCTAGAGCCCCTCAGGACACTTCTAAAGGCCCGCAGACCATTCTAATGCCCGTCAGGGCCTTTATAAAGGTCCCCAGACCCTTCTACTGCCCCTCAGGAGCATTCTAAAGGCCCCCAGACCCTTCTAATGCCCCACAGGGCCTTTCTAAAGGTCCCCAGACCCTTCTAGAGCCCCTGAAGACCCTTCTAAAGGCCCCCAGACCCTTATAGAGCCCCTCAGGACCCTTCTAAAGTCCCCCAGACCCTGCTAGTTCCCCTCAGGGCTTTTATAAGGGCACCCAGCATCTTCTAATGCCCCTCAGGACCCTTATAAAGGCACCCAGACCCTTCTAGACCCTCTCAGGGCAGTTTTAAATGCCTCCAGACCCTTCTAGACCCCCTCAGGACCATTCTAAAGGCACCCAGACCCTTCTAATGCCCCTCAGGGCCTTTCTAAAGTAAACCAGACGCTTCTAGAACCTCTCAGGGCCTTTCTATATCAACCCAGACCCCTGTAATGCCACTCAGGGCCTTTCTAAAGGCCGCGAGACCATTATAATCCCCCTGAGGGCCTTTAAAAAGGCCCCCAGACCCTTCTGGACCACCTCTGGACACTTCTAATAGCCCCCAGACCCTTCTAGAGCCCCTCAGGGTCTTTCTAAAGGCATCCACACCCTTCTAATGACCCTCAAGACCCATGTAAAGGCCCCTAGACCCTTCTAGATTGCCTCAGGACCCATCTAAAAGCCCCCAGACCATTCTAATGCTTTCAGGACCCTTATTAAGGCCACAAGACCCTTCTAATGCCCCTCAGGACCTTTGTAAAGGCCCTCAGACCCTTCTAATGCCCCTCAGGGCATTTATAAAGGTTCCCAGACCCTTCTAGATCACGTCAGGACACTTATAAAGGTCCCCAGACCCTTCTACTGCCCCTCAGGAGCATTCTAAAGGCCCCCAGACCCTTCTAATGCCCCACAGGGCCTTTCTAAAGGTCCCAGACCCTTCTACTGCCCCTGAAGACCCTTCTAAAGGCCCCCAGACCCTTATAGAGCCCCTCAGGACCCTTCTAAAGTCCCCCAGACCCTGCTAATTCCCCTCAGGGCTTTTATAAGGGTACCCAGACCCTTCTAATGCCCCTCAGGACCCTTATAAAGGCACCCAGACCCTTCTAGAGCCTCTCAGGACAGTTTTAAATGCCTAAAGACCCTTCTAGAACCCCCCAGGACCATTCTAAAGGCCCCCAGACCCTTCTAATGCCCTTCAGGGCCTTTCTAAAGTACCCCAGACACTTCTAGAACCTCTCAGGGCCTTTCTATATGACCCCAGGCCCTTGTAATGCCACTCAGGGCCTTTCTAAAGGCAGCGAGACCCTTATAATCCCACTGAGGGCCTTTAAAAAGGCCCCCAGACCCTTCTGGACCCACTCAGGGTGCTTCTAATAGCCCCCAGACCCTTCTAGAGCCCCTCAGGACCATTCTAAAGGCCCCCAGACACTTCTAATGCCCCTCAGGACCTTTCTAAAGGCCCCCAGACCCTTCTAATGCCCCTCAGGGCCTTTCTAAAGTACCCCAGACACTTCTAGAACCTCTCAGGGCCTTTCTCTATGACCCCAGAGCCTTATAATGCCCCTCAGGGCCTTTCTAAAGGCCCCCATACCCTTCTAATGCCCCTCAGGACATTTCTAAAGGTCCCCAGACCCTTCTAGAGCCCCTCAGGACATTTCTAAAGGCACGCAGACCCTTCTAATGCCACTCAGGGCCTTTCTAAACGCCGCGAGAACCTTATAATCCCCCTGATGGCCTTTAAAAAGGCCCCCAGACCCTTCTGGACCCCCTCAGGATGCTTCTAATAGCCCCCAGACTCTTCTAGAGCCCCTCAGACCCTTTCTAAAGGCCTCCACACCCTTCTAATGACCCTCAAGACCCATGTAAAGGCCCCTAGACCCTTCTAGATTGCCTCAGGACCCATCTAATAGCCCCCAGATCCTTCTAATGCTTTCAGGGCCTTTCTAAAGGCCTCCACACCCTTCTAATGACCCTCAAGATCCATGTAAAGGCCCCTAGACCCTTCTAGATTGCCTCAGGACCCATCTAAAATCCCCCAGACCCTTCTAATGCCTTTCAGGACCCTTATGAAGGCCACAAGACCCTTCTAATGCCCCTCAGGACCTTTCTAAAGGCACTCAGACCCTTCTAATGCCCCTCAGGGCATTTATAAACGTTCCCAGACCATTCTAGAGCCAGTCAGGACCCTTATAAAGGCCCCCAGACCATTCTAGAGCCCCTCAGGACACTTCTAAAGGCCCGCAGACCATTCTAATGCCCGTCAGGGCCTTTCTAAAGGTCCCCAGACCCTTCTACTGCCCCTCAGGAGCATTCTAAAGGCCCCCAGACCCTTCTAATGCCCCACAGGGCCTTTCTAAAGGTCCCCAGACCCTTCTAGAGCCCCTGAAGACCCTTCTAAAGGCCCCCAGACCCTTATAGAGCCCCTCAGGACCCTTCTAAAGTCCACTAGACCCTGCTAGTTCCCCTCAGGGCTTTTATAAGGGCACCCAGAATCTTCTAATGCCCCACAGGACACTTATAAAGGCACCCAGACCCTTCTAATGCCCCTCAGGGCCTTTCTAAAGTAAATCAGACACTTCTAGATCCTCTCAGGGCCTTTCTATATGAACCCAGACCCTTGTAATGCCACTCAGGGCCTTTCTAAAGGACGCGAGACCCTTATCATCCCCCTGAGGGCCTTTTAAAAGGCCCCCAGACCCTTCTGGACCCCCTCAGAACGCTTCTAATAGCCCCCAGACCTTTCTAGAGCCCCTAAGGGCCTTTCTAAAGGCATCCACACCCTTCTAATGACCCTCAAGACCCATGTAAAGGCCCCCAGACCCTTCTAGATTTCCTAAGGACCCATCTAAAAGCCCCCAGACCCTTCTAATGCATTTCAGGACCTTTCTAAAGGACCTCAGACCCTTCTACTGCCCCTCAGGAGCATTCTAAAGGCCCCCAGACCCTTCTAATGCCCCACAGGGCCTTTCTAAAGGTCCCCAGACCCTTCTAGAGCCCCTGAAGGCCCTTCTAAAGGCCCCCAGACCCTTATAGAGCCCCTCAGGACCCTTCTAAAGTCCCCCAGACCCTGCTAGTTCCCCTCAGGGCTTTTATAAGGGCACCCAGAATCTTCTAATGCCCCTCAGGACCATTATAAAGGCACCCAGACCCTTCTAGAGCCTCTCAGGACAGTTTTAAATGCCTCCAGACCCTTCTAGACCCCCTCAGGACCATACTAAAGGCCCCCAAACCCTTCTAATGCCCCTCAGGGGCTTTCTAAAGTAAACCAGACACTTCTAGAACCTCTCAAGGCCTTTCTATAAGAACCCAGACCCTTGTAATGCCACTCAGAGCCTTTCTAAAGGCCGCAAGACCCTTATAATCCCCCTGAGGGCCATTAAAAGGCCCCCAGACCCTTCTGGACCCCCTCAGGACACTTCTAATAGCCCCCAGACCCTTCTAGAGCCCCTCAGGGCCTTTCTAAAGGCTTCCACACCATTCTAATGACCATCAAGACCCATGTAAAGGCCCCCAGACCCTTCTAGATTGCCTCAGGACCAATCTAAAAGCCCCCAGACCCTTCTAATGCCTTTCAGGACCCTTATTAAGGCCACAAGACCCTTCTAATGCCCCTCAGGACCTTTCTAAAGGCCCTCAGACCCTTCTAATGCCCCTCAGGGCATTTATAAAGGTTCCCAGACCCTTCTAGAGCCCGTCAGGACCCTTATAAAGGCCCCCAGACCATTCTAGAGCCCCTCAGGACACTTTTAAATCCCGCAGACCATTCTAATGCCCGTCAGGGCCTTTACAAAGGTCCCCAGACCCTTCAACTGCCCCTCAGGAGCATTCTAAAGGCCCCCAGACCCTTCTAATGCCCCACAGGGCCTTTCTAAAGGTCCTCAGACCCTTCTAGAGCCCCTCAAGACCCTTCTAAAGGCCCCCAGACCCTTATAGAGCCCCTCAGGACCCTTCTAAAGTCCCCCAGACCCTGCTAATTCCCCTCAGGGCTTTTATAAAGGTACCCAGACCCTTTTAATGCCCCTCAGGACCCTTATAAAGGCACCCAGACCATTCTAGAGCCTCTCAGGACAGTTTTAAATGCGTCCAAGCCCTTCTAGACCCCCTCAGGACCATTCTAAAGGCCCCCAGACCCTTCTAATGCCCCTCAGGGCCTTTCTAAAGGCCCTCATACCCTTCTAATGCCCCTCAGGTCATTTCTAAAGGCACCCAGACCCTTCTTATGCCTTTCAGGACCCTTATGAAGGCCACAAGACCCTTCTAATGCCCCTCAGGGCATTTATAAAGGTTCCCAGACCCTTCTAGAGCCTGTCAGGACCATTATAAGGCCCCCCGACCATTCTAGAGCCACTCAGGACACTTCTAAAGGCCCGCAGACCATTCTAATGCCTGTCAGGGCCTTTCTAAAGGTCCCCAGACCCTTCTACTGCCCCTCAGGAGCATTCTAAAGGCCCCCAGACCCTTCTAATGCCCCTCAGGGCATTTATAAAGGTCCCCAGACCCTTCTAGAGCACCTGAAGACCCTTCTAAAGGCCCCCACACCCTTCCAATGCCCCTCAGGGCTTTTCTAAAGTACCCCAGACACTTCTAGAACCTCTAAGGCCCTTTCTATATGACCCCAGACCCTTCTAATGCCACTCAGGGCCTTTCTAAAGGCCGCAAGACCCTTATAATCCCCCTGAGGGCCTTTAAAAAGGCCCCCAGACCCTTCTGGACCCCCTCAGGACGCTTCTAATAGCCCCCAGACCTTTCTAGAGCCTCTCAGGGCCTTTCTAAAGGCCTCCACACCCTTCTAATGACCCTCAAGACCCATGTAAAGGCCCCCAGACCCTTCTAGATTGCCTGTGGACCCATCTAAAAGCCCCCAGACCCTTCTAATGCCTTTCAGGGCCTTTCTAAATGACTCCACACCCTTATAATGACCCTCAAGACCCATGTAAAGGCCCTCAGACCCTTCTAGATTGCCTCAGGACCCATCTAAAAGCACCCAGACCCTTCTAATGCCTTTCAGGACCCTTATGAAGGCCACAAGACCTTTCTAATGCCCCTCAGGACCTTTCTAAAGGCCCTCAGACCCTTCTAGTGCCCCTCAGGGCATTTATAAAGGTTCCCAGACCCTTCTAGAGCCTGTCAGGACCCTTATAAAGGCCCCCAGACCATTCTAGAGCACCTCAGGACAATTCTAAAGGCCCGCAGACCATTATAATGCCCGTCAGGGCCTTTATAAAGGTCCCCAGACCCTTCTACTGCACCTCAGGAGCATTCTAAAGGCACCCAGACCCTTCTAATGCCCCACAGGGCCTTTCTAAAGGTCCCCAGACCCTTCTAGAGCCCCTCAAGACCCTTCTAAAATCCCCCAGACCTTTATAGAGCCCCTCAGGACCCTTCTAAAGTCCCCCAGACCCTGCTAATTCCCCTCAGGGCTTTTATAAGGGCACCCAGACCCTTCTAATGCCCCTCAGGACATTTCTAAAGGCACCCAGACCCTTCTAGAGCCCCTCAGGACATATCTAAAAGCACCCAGACCCTTGTAATGCCACTCAGGGCCTTTCTAAAGGCCGCGAGACCCTTATAATCCCCCTGAGGGCCTTTAAAAAGGCCCCCAGACCCTTCTGGACCCCCTCAGGACGCTTCTAATAGCCCCCAGACCCTTCTAATGCCTTTCAGGGCCTTTCTAAAGGCCTCCACACCCTTCTAATGACCCTCAAGACCCATGTAAAGGCCCCCAGACCCTTCTAGATTGCCTCAGGACCCATCTAAAAGCCCCCAGACCCTTCTAATGCCTTTCAGGACCCTTATGAAGGACACAAGACCCTTCTAATGCCCCTCAGGACCTTTGTAAAGGCCCTCAGACCCTTCTAATGCCCCTCAGGGCCCTTCTAAAGGCCCCCAGACCCTTCTAATGCCCCTCAGGGCCTTTCTAAAGTACCCCAGACACTTCTAGAACCTCTCAGGGCCTTTCTATATGACCCCAGACCCTTGTAATGCACCTCAGGGCTTTTCTAAAGGCCCCCATACCCTTCTAATGGCCCTCAGGACATTTCTAAAGGCCCCCAGACCCTTCTAGAGCCCCTCAGGACATTTCTAAAGGCACCCAGACCCTTCTAATGCCACTCAGGGCCTTTCTAAAGGCCGCGAGACCCTTATAATCCCCCTGAGGGCCTTTAAAATGCCCCCAGACCCTTCTGGACCCCCTCAGGACGCTTCTAATAGCCCCCAGACCCTTCTAGAGCCCCTCAGGGCCTTTCTAAAGGCCTCCACACCCTTCTAATGATCCTCAAGACCCATGTAAAGGCCCCCAGACCCTTCTAGATTGCCTCAGGACGCTTCTAAAAGCCCCCAGACCCTTCTAATGCCTTTCAGGGCCTTTCTAAATGCCTCCACACCCTTCTAATGACACTCAAGACCCATGTAAAGGCCCCCAGACCCTTCTAGATTGCCTCAGGACCCATCTAAAAGCCCCCAGACACTTCTAATGCATTTCAGGACCCTTATGAAGGCCACAAGACCCTTCTAATGCCCCTCAGGGCATTTATAAAGGTTCCCAGACCCTTCTAGAGCCTGTCAGGACCATTATAAAGGCCCCCCGACCATTCTAGAGCCCCTCAGGACACTTCTAAAGGCCCGCAGACCATTCAAATGCCTGTCAGGGCCTTTCTAAAGGTCCCCAGACCCTTCTACTGCCCCTCAGGAGCATTCTAAAGGCCCCCAGACCCTTCTAATGCCCCTCAGGACAATTCTAAAGGCCCCCAGACACTTCTAGAACCCCTAAGGACATTTCTAAAGGCACCCAGACCCTTCTGATGCCACTCAGGGCCTTTCTAAAGGCCGCGAGACCCTTGTAATCCCCCTGAGGGCCTTTAAAAAGGCCCCCAGACCCTTCTGGACCCCCTCAGGACGCTTCTAATAGCCCCCAGACCCTTCTAGAGCCCCTCAGGGTCTTTCTAAAGGCCTCCACACCCTTCTAATGACCCTCAAGACCCATGTAAAGGCCCCCAGACCCTTCTAGATTGCCTCAGGACCCATCCAAAAGCCCCCAGACCCTTCTAATGCCTTTCAGGACCCTTATAAAGGCCACAAGACCCTTCTAATACCCCTCAGGACCTTTCTAAAGGCCCTCAGACCCTTCTAGTGCCCCTCAGGGCATTTATAAAGGTTCCCAGACCCTTCTAGAGACTGTCAGGGCCCTTATAAAGGCAACCAGACCCTTCTAGAGCCCCTCAGGACACTTCTAAAGGCCCGCAGACCATTCTAATTCCCGTCAGGGCCTTTATAAAGGCCCCCAGACCCTTCTAGAGCCCCTCAGGACCAATCTAAATTCCCCCAGACCCTGCTAATTCCCCTCAGGGCTTTTATAAGGGCACCCAGACCCTTCTAATGCCCCTCAGGACATTTATAAAGCCCCACAGAACCTTCTAGAGCCCCTCAGGACATTTCTAAAGGCACCCAGACCCATGTAACGCCACTCAGGGCCTTTCTAAAGGCCGCGAGACCCTTATAATCTCCCTGAGGGCCTTTAAAAAGGCCCCCAGACCCTTCTGGACCCCCTAAGGATGCTTCTAATTGCTCCCAGACCCTTCTAGAGCCCCTCAGGGCCTTTCTAAAGGCCTCCACACCCTTCTAATGACACTCAAGACCCATGTAAAGGCCTCCAGACCCTTCTAGATTGCCTCAGGACGCTTCTAATAGCAACCAGACCCTTCTAGAGCCCCTCAGGGCCTTTCTAAAGCCCTCCACACCCTTCTAATGACCCTCAAGACCCATGTAAAGGCCCCCAGACCCTTCTAGATTGCCTCAGGACCCATCTAAAAGCCCCCAGACCCTTCTAATGCCTTTCAGGGCCTTTCTAAATGCCTCCACACCCTTCTAATGACCCTCAAGACACATGTAAAGTCCCCCAGACCCTTCTAGATTGCCTCAGGACCCATCCAAAAGCCCCCAGACCCTTCTAATGCCTTTCAGGACCCTTATGAAGGCCACAAGACCCTTCTAATGCCCCTCAGGACCTTTCTAAAGGCCCTCAGACCCTTCTAATGCCCCTCAGGGCATTTATAAAGGTTCCCAGACCCTTCTAGAGCCCGTCAGGACCCTTATAAAGGCCCCCAGACCATTCTAGAGCCCCTCAGGACACTTCTAAAGTCCCCCAGACCATTCTAATGCCCATCAGGGCATTTATAAAGGTCCCCAGACCCTTCTACTGCCCCTCAGGAGCATTCTAAAGGCCCACAGACCCTTCTAATGCCCCACAGGGCCTTTCTAAAGGTCCCCAGACCCTTCTAGAGCCCCTGAAGACCCTTCTAAAGGCCCCCAGACCATTATAGAGCGCCTCAGGACCCTTCTAAAGTCCCCCAGACCCTGCTAATTCCCCTCAGGGCTTTTATAAGGGCACCCAGACAATTCTAATGCCCCTCAGGACATTTCTAAAGGCCCACAGAATCTTCTAGAGCCCCTCAGGACATTTCTAAAGGCACCCAGACCCTTGTAATGCCACTTAGGGCCTTTCTAAAGGCCGCGAGACCCTTATAATCCCTCTGAGGGCCTTTAAAAAGGCCCCCAGACCCTTCTGGACCCACTCAGGACGATTCTAATAGCCCCCAGACCCTTCTAGAGCCCCTCAGGGCCTTTCTAAAGGCCTCCACACCCTTCTAATGACCCTCAAGACCCATGTAAAGGCCTCTAGACCCTTCTAGATTGCCTCAGGACCCATCTAAAAGCCCCCAGACCCTTCTAAAGCCTTTCAGGACCTTTATGAAGGCCACAAGACCCTTCTAATGCCCCTCAGGACCTTTGTAAAGGCCCTCAGACCCTTCTAATGCCCCTCAGGGCCCTTCTAAAGGCCCCCAGACCCTTCTAGAGCCCCTCAGGACATTTCTAAAGGCACCCAGACCCTTCTAATGCAACTCAGGGCCTTTCTAAAGGCCGCGAGACCCTTATAATCCCCCTGAGGGCCTTTAAAAAGGCCCCCAGACCCTTCTGGACCCCCTCAGGACGCTTCTAATAGCCCCCAGACCATTCTAGAGCCACTCAGGTCCTTTCTAAAGGCCTCCACACCCTTCTAATGACCCTCAAGACCCATGTAAAGGCCCCCAGACCCTTCTAGATTGCCTCAGGACACATCTAAAAGCCCCCAGACCCTTCTAATGCCTTTCAGGGCCTTTCTAAATGCCTCCACACCCTTCTAATGACACTCAAGACCCATGTAAAGGCCCCCAGACCCTTGTAGATTGACTCAGGACCCATCTAAAAGCCCCCAGACCCTTCTAATGCCTTTCAGGACCCTTATGAAGGCCACAAGACCCTTCTAATGCCCCTCAGGGCATTTATAAATGTTCCCAGACCCTTCTAGAGCCCGTCAGGACCTTTATAAAGGCCCCCCGACCATTCTAGAGCCCCTCAGGACACTTCTAAAGGCCCGCAGACCATTCAAATGCCTGTCAGGGCCTTTCTAAAGGCCCCCAGACCCTTCTAATGCCCCTCAGGACATTTCTAAAGGCACCCAGACCCTTCTAGAGCCCCTCAGGACATTTCGAAAGGTACCAAGACCCTTGTAATTCCACTCAGGGCCTTTCTAAAGGCCGCGAGACCCTTATAATCCCCCTGAGGGCCTTTAAAAAGGCCCCCAGACCCTTCTGGACCCACTCAGGACGATTCTAATAGCCCCCAGACCCTTCTAGAGCCCCTCAGGGCCTTTCTAAAGGCCTCCACACCCTTCTAATGACACTCAAAACCCATGTAAAGGCCCCCAGACCCTTCTAGATTGCCTCAGGACCCATCCAAAAGCCTCGAGACCCTTCTAATGCCTTTCAGGACCCTTATAAAAGCCACAAGACCATTGTAATGCCCCTCAGGACCTTTCTAAAGGCCCTCAGACCCTTCTAGTGCCCCTCAGGGCATTTATAAAGGATCCCAGACCATTCTAGAGCCTGTCAGGACCCTTATAAAGGCACCCAGACCCTTCTAGAGCCCCTCAGGACACTTCTAAAGGCCTGCAGACCATTGTAATGCCCGTCAGGGCCTTTATAAAGGTCCCCAGACCCTTCTACTGCCCCTCAGGAGCATTCTAAAGGCCCCCAGACCCTTCTACTGCCCCTCAGGGCCTTTCTAAAGGTCCCCAGACCCTTCTAGAGCCCCTGAAGACCCTTCTAAAGGCCGCCACACCCTTCTAGAGCCCCTCAGGACCAATCTAAATTCCCCCAGACCCTGCTAATTCCCCTCAGGGCTTTTATAAGGGCACCCAGACCCTTCTAATGCCCCTCAGGACATTTATAAAGCCCCACAGAACCTTCTAGAGCCCCTCAGGACATTTCTAAAGGCACCCAGACCCATGTAACGCCACTCAGGGCCTTTCTAAAGGCCGCGAGACCCTTATAATCTCCCTGAGGGCCTTTAAAAAGGCCCCCAGACCCTTCTGGACCCCCTAAGGATGCTTCTAATTGCTCCCAGACCCTTCTAGAGCCCCTCAGGGCCTTTCTAAAGGCCTCCACACCCTTCTAATGACACTCAAGACCCATGTAAAGGCCTCCAGACCCTTCTAGATTGCCTCAGGACGCTTCTAATAGCAACCAGACCCTTCTAGAGCCCCTCAGGGCCTTTCTAAAGCCCTCCACACCCTTCTAATGACCCTCAAGACCCATGTAAAGGCCCCCAGACCCTTCTAGATTGCCTCAGGACCCATCTAAAAGCCCCCAGACCCTTCTAATGCCTTTCAGGGCCTTTCTAAATGCCTCCACACCCTTCTAATGACCCTCAAGACACATGTAAAGTCCCCCAGACCCTTCTAGATTGCCTCAGGACCCATCCAAAAGCCCCCAGACCCTTCTAATGCCTTTCAGGACCCTTATGAAGGCCACAAGACCCTTCTAATGCCCCTCAGGACCTTTCTAAAGGCCCTCAGACCCTTCTAATGCCCCTCAGGGCATTTATAAAGGTTCCCAGACCCTTCTAGAGCCCGTCAGGACCCTTATAAAGGCCCCCAGACCATTCTAGAGCCCCTCAGGACACTTCTAAAGTCCCCCAGACCATTCTAATGCCCATCAGGGCATTTATAAAGGTCCCCAGACCCTTCTACTGCCCCTCAGGAGCATTCTAAAGGCCCACAGACCCTTCTAATGCCCCACAGGGCCTTTCTAAAGGTCCCCAGACCCTTCTAGAGCCCCTGAAGACCCTTCTAAAGGCCCCCAGACCATTATAGAGCGCCTCAGGACCCTTCTAAAGTCCCCCAGACCCTGCTAATTCCCCTCAGGGCTTTTATAAGGGCACCCAGACAATTCTAATGCCCCTCAGGACATTTCTAAAGGCCCACAGAATCTTCTAGAGCCCCTCAGGACATTTCTAAAGGCACCCAGACCCTTGTAATGCCACTTAGGGCCTTTCTAAAGGCCGCGAGACCCTTATAATCCCTCTGAGGGCCTTTAAAAAGGCCCCCAGACCCTTCTGGACCCACTCAGGACGATTCTAATAGCCCCCAGACCCTTCTAGAGCCCCTCAGGGCCTTTCTAAAGGCCTCCACACCCTTCTAATGACCCTCAAGACCCATGTAAAGGCCTCTAGACCCTTCTAGATTGCCTCAGGACCCATCTAAAAGCCCCCAGACCCTTCTAAAGCCTTTCAGGACCTTTATGAAGGCCACAAGACCCTTCTAATGCCCCTCAGGACCTTTGTAAAGGCCCTCAGACCCTTCTAATGCCCCTCAGGGCCCTTCTAAAGGCCCCCAGACCCTTCTAGAGCCCCTCAGGACATTTCTAAAGGCACCCAGACCCTTCTAATGCAACTCAGGGCCTTTCTAAAGGCCGCGAGACCCTTATAATCCCCCTGAGGGCCTTTAAAAAGGCCCCCAGACCCTTCTGGACCCCCTCAGGACGCTTCTAATAGCCCCCAGACCATTCTAGAGCCACTCAGGTCCTTTCTAAAGGCCTCCACACCCTTCTAATGACCCTCAAGACCCATGTAAAGGCCCCCAGACCCTTCTAGATTGCCTCAGGACACATCTAAAAGCCCCCAGACCCTTCTAATGCCTTTCAGGGCCTTTCTAAATGCCTCCACACCCTTCTAATGACACTCAAGACCCATGTAAAGGCCCCCAGACCCTTGTAGATTGACTCAGGACCCATCTAAAAGCCCCCAGACCCTTCTAATGCCTTTCAGGACCCTTATGAAGGCCACAAGACCCTTCTAATGCCCCTCAGGGCATTTATAAATGTTCCCAGACCCTTCTAGAGCCCGTCAGGACCTTTATAAAGGCCCCCCGACCATTCTAGAGCCCCTCAGGACACTTCTAAAGGCCCGCAGACCATTCAAATGCCTGTCAGGGCCTTTCTAAAGGCCCCCAGACCCTTCTAATGCCCCTCAGGACATTTCTAAAGGCACCCAGACCCTTCTAGAGCCCCTCAGGACATTTCGAAAGGTACCAAGACCCTTGTAATTCCACTCAGGGCCTTTCTAAAGGCCGCGAGACCCTTATAATCCCCCTGAGGGCCTTTAAAAAGGCCCCCAGACCCTTCTGGACCCACTCAGGACGATTCTAATAGCCCCCAGACCCTTCTAGAGCCCCTCAGGGCCTTTCTAAAGGCCTCCACACCCTTCTAATGACACTCAAAACCCATGTAAAGGCCCCCAGACCCTTCTAGATTGCCTCAGGACCCATCCAAAAGCCTCGAGACCCTTCTAATGCCTTTCAGGACCCTTATAAAAGCCACAAGACCATTGTAATGCCCCTCAGGACCTTTCTAAAGGCCCTCAGACCCTTCTAGTGCCCCTCAGGGCATTTATAAAGGATCCCAGACCATTCTAGAGCCTGTCAGGACCCTTATAAAGGCACCCAGACCCTTCTAGAGCCCCTCAGGACACTTCTAAAGGCCTGCAGACCATTGTAATGCCCGTCAGGGCCTTTATAAAGGTCCCCAGACCCTTCTACTGCCCCTCAGGAGCATTCTAAAGGCCCCCAGACCCTTCTACTGCCCCTCAGGGCCTTTCTAAAGGTCCCCAGACCCTTCTAGAGCCCCTGAAGACCCTTCTAAAGGCCGCCACACCCTTCTAGAGCCCCTCAGGACCAATCTAAAGTCCCCCAGACCCTGCTAATTCCCCTGAGGGCTTTTATAAGGGCACCCAGACCCTTCTAATGCCCCTCAGGACATTTCTAAAGGCCCACAGAACCTTCTAGAGCCCCTCAGGACATTTCTAAAGGCACCCAGAACCTTCTAATGCCACTCAGGGCCTTTCTAAAGGCCGCGAGACCCTTATAATCCTACTGAGGGCCTTTAAAAAGGCCCCCAGACCCTTCTGGACCCCCTCAGGACGCTTCTAATAGCCCCCAGACCCTTCTAGAGCCCCTCAGTGCCTTTCTAAAGGCCTCCACACCCTTCTAATGACCCTCAAGACCCATGTAAAGGCCCCCAGACCCTTCTAGATTGCCTCAGGACGCTTCTAATAGCCCCCAGACCCTTCTAGAGCCCCTCAGGGCCTTTCTAAAGACCTCCACACCCTTCTAATGACCCTCAAGACCCATGTAAAGGCCCCCAGACCATTCTAGATTGCCTCAGGACCCATCTAAAAGCCCCCAGACCATTCTAATGCATTTCAGGACCCTTATGAAGGACACAAGACCCTTCTAATGCCCCTCAGGACCTTTCTAAATGCCCTCAGACCATTCTAATGCCCCTCAGGGCCTTTCTAAAGTACCCCAGACACTTCTAGAACCTCTCAGGGCCTTTATATATGACCCCAGACCCTTCTAATGCCACTCAGGGCCTTTCTAAAGGCCGTGAGACCCTTATAATCCCCCTGAGGGCCTTTAAAAAGGCCCCCAGACCTTTCTGGACCCCCTCAGGACGCTTCTAATAGCCCCCAGACCCTTCTAGAGCCCCTCAGGGCCTTTCTAAAGGCCTCCACACCCTTCTAATGACCCTCAAGACCCATGTAAAGGCCCCCAGACCATTCTAGATTGCCTCAGGACCCATCTAAAAGCCCCCAGACCCTTCTAATGCCTTTCAGGGCCTTTCTAAATGCCTCCACACCCTTCTAATGACACTCAAGACACATGTAAAGGCCCCCAGACCCTTCTAGATTGCCTCAGGACCCATCCAAAAGCCCCCAGACCCTTCTAATGCCTTTCAGGACCCTTATGAAGGCCACAAGACCCTTCTAATGCCCCTCAGGACCTTTCTAAAGGCCCTCAGACCCTTCTAATTCCCCTCAGGGCATTTATAAAGGTTCCCAGACACTTCTAGAGCCCGTCAGGACCCTTATAAAGGCCCCCAGACCATTCTAGAGCCCCTCAGGACATTCTAAAGTCCCCCAGACAATTCTAATGCCCGTCAGGGCCTTTATAAAGGTCCCCAGACACTTCTACTGCCTCTCAAGAGCATTCTAAAGGCCTCCAGACCCTTCTAATGCCCCACAGGGCCTTTCTAAAGGTCCCCAGACCCTTCTAGAGCCCCTGAAGACCCTTCTAAAGGCCCCCAGACCCTTATAGAGCCCCTCAGGACCCTTCTAAAGTCCCCCAGACCCTGCTAATTCCCCTCAGGGCTTTTATAAGGGCACCCAGACCCTTCTAATGCCCCTCAGGACATTTCTAAAGGCCCACAGAATCTTCTAGACCCCCTCAGGACATTTCTAAAGGCACCCAGACCCTTGTAATGCCACTCAGGGCCTTTCTAAAGGCCGCGAGACCCTTGTAATCCCCCTGAGGGCCTTTAAAAAGGCCCCCAGACCCTTCTGGACCCCCTCAGGACGCTTCTAATAGCCCCCAGACCCTTCTCGAGCCCAGCAGGGCCTTTCTAAAGGCCTCCACACCCTTCTAATGACCCTCAAGACCCATGTAAAGGCCCCCAGACCATTCTAGATTGCCTGAGGACCCATCTAAAAGACCCCAGACCCTTCTAATGCCTTTCAGGACCCTTATGAAGGCCACAAGACCCTTCTAATGCCCCTCAGGACCTTTCTAAAGGACTTCAGACCCTTCTAATGCCCGTCAGGGCCCTTCTAAAGGCCCTCAGACCCTTCTAATGCCCCTCAGGGCCTTTCTAAAGTACCCCAGACACTTCTAGAACCTCTCAGGGCCTTTCTATATGACCCCAGACCCTTGTAATGCCCCTCAGGGCTTTTCAAAAGGCCCCCATACCCTTCTAGTGCCCCTCAGGACATTTCTAAAGGCCCCCAGACCCTTCTAGAGCCCCTCAGGACATTTCTAAAGGCACCCAGACCCTTCTAATGCCACTCAGGGCCTTTCTAAAGGCCGCGAGAGCATTATAATCCCCCTGAGGGCCTTTAAAAAGGCCCCCAGACCCTTCTGGACCCCCTCAGGACGCTTCTAATAGCCCCCACACCATTCTAGAGCCCCTCAGGGCCTTTCTAATGGCCTCCACACCCTTCTAATGACCCTCAAGACCCATGTAAAGGCCCCCAGACCCTTCTAGATTGCCTCAGGACGCATCTAAAAGCCCCCAGACCCTTCTATTGCCTTTCAGGGCCTTTCTAAATGCCTCCACACACTTCTAATGACACTCAAGACCCATGTAAAGGCCCCCAGACCCTTCTAGATTGACTCAGGACCCATCTAAAAGCCCCCAGACCCTTCTTATGCATTTCAGGACCCTTATGAAGGCAACAAGACCCTTCTAATGCCCCTCAGGGCATTTATAAAGGTTCCCAGACCCTTCTAGAGCCTGTCAGGACCATTATAAAGGCCCCCCGACCATTCTAGAGCCACTCAGGACATTTCTAAAGGCCCGCAGACCATTCTAATGCCTGTCAGGGCATTTCTAAAGGTCCCCAGACCTTTCTACTGCCCCTCAGGAGCATTATAAAGGCACCCAGACCCTTCTAATGCCCCTCAGGACATTTCTAAAGGCCCCCAGACCCTTCTAGAGCCCCTAAGGACATTTCTAAAGGCACCCAGACACTTCTAATGCCACTCAGGGCCTTTCTAAAGGCCGCGAGACCTTTATAATCCCCCTGAGGGCCTTTAAAAAGGCCCCCAGACCCTTCTGGACCCCCTCAGGACGCTTCTAATAACCCCCAGACCCTTCTAGAGCCCCTCAGGGTCTTTCTAAAGGCCTCCACACCCTTCTAATGACCCTCAAGACCCATGTAAAGGCCCCCAGACCTTTCTAGATTGCCTCAGGACCCATCCAAAAGACCCCAGACCCTTCTAATGCCTTTCAGGACCCTTATAAAGGCCACAAGACCATTCTAATGCCCCTCATGACCTTTCTAAAGGCCCTCAGACCCTTCTAGTGCCCCTCAGGGCATTTATAAAGGTTCCCAGACCCTTCTAGAGCCTGTCAGGACCCTTATAAAGGCCCCCAGACCCTTCTAGAACCCCTCAGGACACTTCTAAAGGCCCGCAGACCATTCTAATGCCCGTCAGGGCATTTATAAAGGTCCCCAGACCCTTCTACTGCCCCTGAGGAGCATTCTAAAGGCCCCCAGACCCTTCTAATGCCCCTCAGGACCTTTCTAAATGTCCCCAGACCCTTCTAGAGCCCCTCAAGACCCTTCTAAAGGCCCACAGACCCTTCTAGAGCCCCTCAGGACCAATCTAAAGTCCCCCAGACCCTGCTAATTCCCCTCAGGGCTTTTATAAGGGCACCCAAACCCTTCTAATGCCCCTCAAGACATTTCTAAAGGCCCCCCGAACCTTCTAGAGCCCCTCAGGACATTTCTAAAGGCACCCAGACCCTTCTAATGCCCCACAGGGCCTTTCTAAAGGTCCCCAGACCCTTCTAGAGCCCCTGAAGACCCTTCTAAAGGCCCCCAGACCCTTATAGAGCCCCTCAGGACCCTTCTAAAGTCCACTAGACCCTGCTAGTTCCCCTCAGGGCTTTTATAAGGGCACCCAGAATCTTCTAATGCCCCACAGGACACTTATAAAGGCACCCAGACCCTTCTAATGCCCCTCAGGGCCTTTCTAAAGTAAATCAGACACTTCTAGATCCTCTCAGGGCCTTTCTATATGAACCCAGACCCTTGTAATGCCACTCAGGGCCTTTCTAAAGGACGCGAGACCCTTATCATCCCCCTGAGGGCCTTTTAAAAGGCCCCCAGACCCTTCTGGACCCCCTCAGAACGCTTCTAATAGCCCCCAGACCTTTCTAGAGCCCCTAAGGGCCTTTCTAAAGGCATCCACACCCTTCTAATGACCCTCAAGACCCATGTAAAGGCCCCCAGACCCTTCTAGATTGCCTAAGGACCCATCTAAAAGCCCCAAGACCCTTCTAATGCATTTCAGGACCTTTCTAAAGGACCTCAGACCCTTCTAATGCCCCTCAGGGCATTTATAAAGGTTCCCAGACCCTTCTAGAGCCCTTCAGGACCCTTATAAAGGCCCCCAGACCATTCTAGAGCCCCTCATGACACTTCTAAAGGCCAGCAGACCATTCTAATGCCCGTCAGGGCCTTTCTAAAGGTCCCCAGACCCTTCTACTGCCCCTCATGAGCATTCTAAAGGCCCCCAGACCCTTCTAATGCCCCACAGGGCCTTTCTAATGGTCCCCAGACCCTTCTAGAGCCCCTGACGACCCTTCTAAAGGCCCCCAGACCCTTATAGAGCCCCTCAGGACCCTTCTAAAGTCCCCCAGACCCTGCTAGTTCCCCTCAGGGCTTTTATAAGGGCACCCAGAATCTTCTAATGCCCCTCAGGACCCTTATAAAGGCCCCCAGACCATTCTAGAGCCCCTCAGGACACTTCTAAATCCCGCAGACCATTCTAATGCCCGTCAGGGCCTTTACAAAGGTCCCTAGACCCTTCTACTGCCCCTCAGGAGCATTCTAAAGGCCCCCAGACCCTTCTAATGCCCCACAGGGCCTTTCTAAAGGTCCTCAGACCCTTCTAGAGCCCCTCAAGACCCTTCTAAAGGCCCCCAGACCCTTATAGAGCCCCTCAGGACCCTTCTAAAGTCCCCCAGACCCTGCTAATTCCCCTCAGGGCTTTTATAAAGGTACCCATACCCTTTTAATGCCCCTCAGGACCCTTATAAAGGCACCCAGACTATTCTAGAGCCACTCAGGACAGTTTTAAATGCGTCCAAGCCCTTCTAGACCCCCTCAGGACCATTCTAAAGGCCCCCAGACCCTTCTAATGCCCCTCAGGGCCTTTCTAAAGGCCCTCAGACCCTTCTAATGCCCCTCAGGTCATTTCTAAAGGCACCCAGACCCTTCTAATGCCACTCAGGGCCTTTCTAAAGGCCGCGAGACCCTTATCATCCCCCTGAGGGCCTTTAAAAAGGCCCCCAGACCCTTCTGGACCCCCTCAGGAAGCTTCTCATAGCCCCCAGACCCTTCTAGAGCCCCTCAGGGCCTTTCTAAAGGCCTCCACACCCTTCTAATGACCCTCAAGACCCATGTAAAGGCCCCCAGACCCTTCTAGATTGCCTCAGGACCCATCTAAAAGCACCCAGACCCTTCTAATGCCCTTCAGGGCCTTTCTAAAGGCCTCCACACCCTTCTAATGACCCTCAAGACCCATGTAAAGGCCCCTAGACCCTTCTAGATTGCCTCAGGACCCATCTAAAATCCCCCAGACCTTTCTAATGCATTTCAGGACCCTTATGAAGGCCACAAGACCCTTCTAATGCCCCTCAGGACCTTTCTAAAGGCCCTCAGACCCTTCTAATGCCCCTCAGGGCATTTATAAAGGTTCCCAGACCCTTCTAGAGCCCGTCAGGACACTTATAAAGGTCCCCAGACCCTTCTACTGCCCCTCAGGAGCATTATAAAGGCCCACAGACCCTTCTAATGCCCCTCAGGTCAATTCTAAAGGCACCCAGACCCTTCTAATGCCACTCAGGGCCTTTCTAAAGGCCGCGAGACCGTTAAAATCCCCCTGAGGGCCTTTAAAAAGGCCCCCAGACCATTCTGGACCCCCTCAGGACGCTTCTAATAGCCCCAGACCCTTCTAGAGCCCCTCAGGGCCTTTCTAAAGGACTCCACACCCTTCTAATGACCCTCAAGACCCATGTAAAGGCCCCCAGACCCTTGTAGAATGCCTCAGGACCCATCTAAAATCCCCCAGACCCTTCTAATGCCTTTCAGGGCCTTTCTAAAGGCCTCCACACCCTTCTAATGCCCCTCAAGACCCATGTAAAGGCCCCTAGACCCTTCTAGATTGCCTAAGGACCCATCTAAAAGCCCCCAGACCCTTCTAATGCCTTTCAGGACCCTTATGAAGGCCACAAGACCCTTCTAATGCCCCTCAGGACCTTTCTAAAGGCCCTCAGACCATTCTAATGCCCCTCAGGGCATTTATAAAGGTTCCCAGACCCTTCTAGAGCCCGTCAGGACCCTTATAAAGGCCCCCAGACCATTCTAGAGCCCCTCAGGACACTTCTAAAGGCCCGCAGACCATTCTAATGCCCGTCAGGGCCTTTATAAAGGTCCCCAGACCCTTCTACTGCCCCTCAGGAGCATTCTAAAGGCCCCCAGACCCTTCTAATGCCCCACAGGGCCTTTCTAAAGGTCCCCAGACCCTTCTAGAGCCCCTGAAGACCCTTCTAAAGGCCCCCAGACCCTTATAGAGCCCCTCAGGACCCTTCTAAAGTCCCCCAGACCCTGCTAGTTCCCCTCAGGGCTTTTATAAGGGCACCCAGCATCTTCTAATGCCCCTCAGGACCCTTATAAAGGCACCCAGACCCTTCTAGACCCTCTCAGGGCAGTTTTAAATGCCTCCAGACCCTTCTAGACCCCCTCAGGACCATTCTAAAGGCACCCAGACCCTTCTAATGCCCCTCAGGGCCTTTCTAAAGTAAACCAGACGCTTCTAGAACCTCTCAGGGCCTTTCTATATCAACCCAGACCCCTGTAATGCCACTCAGGGCCTTTCTAAAGGCCGCGAGACCATTATAATCCCCCTGAGGGCCTTTAAAAAGGCCCCCAGACCCTTCTGGACCACCTCTGGACACTTCTAATAGCCCCCAGACCCTTCTAGAGCCCCTCAGGGTCTTTCTAAAGGCATCCACACCCTTCTAATGACCCTCAAGACCCATGTAAAGGCCCCTAGACCCTTCTAGATTGCCTCAGGACCCATCTAAAAGCCCCCAGACCATTCTAATGCTTTCAGGACCCTTATTAAGGCCACAAGACCCTTCTAATGCCCCTCAGGACCTTTGTAAAGGTCCCCAGACCCTTCTACTGCCCCTCAGGAGCATTCTAAAGGCCCCCAGACCCTTCTAATGCCCCACAGGGCCTTTCTAAAGGTCCCAGACCCTTCTACTGCCCCTGAAGACCCTTCTAAAGGCCCCCAGACCCTTATAGAGCCCCTCAGGACCCTTCTAAAGTCCCCCAGACCCTGCTAATTCCCCTCAGGGCTTTTATAAGGGTACCCAGACCCTTCTAATGCCCCTCAGGACCCTTATAAAGGCACCCAGACCCTTCTAGAGCCTCTCAGGACAGTTTTAAATGCCTAAAGACCCTTCTAGAACCCCCCAGGACCATTCTAAAGGCCCCCAGACCCTTCTAATGCCCCTCAGGGCCTTTCTAAAGTACCCCAGACACTTCTAGAACCTCTCAGGGCCTTTCTATATGACCCCAGGTCCTTGTAATGCCACTCAGGGCCTTTCTAAAGGCAGCGAGACCCTTATAATCCCACTGAGGGCCTTTAAAAAGGCCCCCAGACCCTTCTGGACCCACTCAGGGTGCTTCTAATAGCCCCCAGACCCTTCTAGAGCCCCTCAGGACCATTCTAAAGGCCCCCAGACACTTCTAATGCCCCTCAGGACCTTTCTAAAGGCCCCCAGACCCTTCTAATGCCCCTCAGGGCCTTTCTAAAGTACCCCAGACACTTCTAGAACCTCTCAGGGCCTTTCTCTATGACCCCAGAGCCTTATAATGCCCCTCAGGGCCTTTCTAAAGGCCCCCATACCCTTCTAATGCCCCTCAGGACATTTCTAAAGGTCCCCAGACCCTTCTAGAGCCCCTCAGGACATTTCTAAAGGCACGCAGACCCTTCTAATGCCACTCAGGGCCTTTCTAAACGCCGCGAGAACCTTATAATCCCCCTGATGGCCTTTAAAAAGGCCCCCAGACCCTTCTGGACCCCCTCAGGATGCTTCTAATAGCCCCCAGACTCTTCTAGAGCCCCTCAGACCCTTTCTAAAGGCCTCCACACCCTTCTAATGACCCTCAAGACCCATGTAAAGGCCCCTAGACCCTTCTAGATTGCCTCAGGACCCATCTCATAGCCCCCAGATCCTTCTAATGCTTTCAGGGCCTTTCTAAAGGCCTCCACACCCTTCTAATGACCCTCAAGATCCATGTAAAGGCCCCTAGACCCTTCTAGATTGCCTCAGGACCCATCTAAAAGCCCCCAGACCCTTCTAATGCCTTTCAGGACCCTTATGAAGGCCACAAGACCCTTCTAATGCCCCTCAGGACCTTTCTAAAGGCACTCAGACCCTTCTAATGCCCCTCAGGGCATTTATAAACGTTCCCAGACCATTCTAGAGCCAGTCAGGACCCTTATAAAGGCCCCCAGACCATTCTAGAGCCCCTCAGGACACTTCTAAAGGCCCGCAGACCATTCTAATGCCCGTCAGGGCCTTTCTAAAGGTCCCCAGACCCTTCTACTGCCCCTCAGGAGCATTCTAAAGGCCCCCAGACCCTTCTAATGCCCCACAGGGCCTTTCTAAAGGTCCCCAGACCCTTCTAGAGCCCCTGAAGACCCTTCTAAAGGCCCCCAGACCCTTATAGAGCCCCTCAGGACCCTTCTAAAGTCCACTAGACCCTGCTAGTTCCCCTCAGGGCTTTTATAAGGGCACCCAGAATCTTCTAATGCCCCACAGGACCCTTATAAAGGCACCCAGACCCTTCTAATGCCCCTCAGGGCCTTTCTAAAGTAAATCAGACACTTCTAGATCCTCTCAGGGCCTTTCTATATGAACCCAGACCCTTGTAATGCCACTCAGGGCCTTTCTAAAGGCCGCGAGACCCTTATCATCCCCCTGAGGGCCTTTTAAAAGGCCCCCAGACCCTTCTGGACCCCCTCAGAACGCTTCTAATAGCCCCCAGACCTTTCTAGAGCCCCTAAGGGCCTTTCTAAAGGCATCCACACCCTTCTAATGACCCTCAAGACCCATGTAAAGGCCCCCAGACCCTTCTAGATTTCCTAAGGACCCATCTAAAAGCCCCCAGACCCTTCTAATGCATTTCAGGACCTTTCTAAAGGACCTCAGACCCTTCTACTGCCCCTCAGGAGCATTCTAAAGGCCCCCAGACCCTTCTAATGCCCCACAGGGCCTTTCTAAAGGTCCCCAGACCCTTCTAGAGCCCCTGAAGGCCCTTCTAAAGGCCCCCAGACCCTTATAGAGCCCCTCAGGACCCTTCTAAAGTCCCCCAGACCCTGCTAGTTCCCCTCAGGGCTTTTATAAGGGCACCCAGAATCTTCTAATGCCCCTCAGGACCATTATAAAGGCACCCAGACCCTTCTAGAGCCTCTCAGGACAGTTTTAAATGCCTCCAGACCCTTCTAGACCCCCTCAGGACCATACTAAAGGCCCCCAAACCCTTCTAATGCCCCTCAGGGGCTTTCTAAAGTAAACCAGACACTTCTAGAACCTCTCAAGGCCTTTCTATAAGAACCCAGACCCTTGTAATGCCACTCAGAGCCTTTCTAAAGGCCGCAAGACCCTTATAATCCCCCTGAGGGCCATTAAAAGGCCCCCAGACCCTTCTGGACCCCCTCAGGACACTTCTAATAGCCCCCAGACCCTTCTAGAGCCCCTCAGGGCCTTTCTAAAGGCCTCCACACCCTTCTAATGACCCTCAAGACCCATGTAAAGGCCTCTAGACCCTTCTAGATTGCCTCAGGACCCATCTAAAAGCCCCCAGACCCTTCTAAAGCCTTTCAGGACCTTTATGAAGGCCACAAGACCCTTCTAATGCCCCTCAGGACCTTTGTAAAGGCCCTCAGACCCTTCTAATGCCCCTCAGGGCCCTTCTAAAGGCCCCCAGACCCTTCTAGAGCCCCTCAGGACATTTCTAAAGGCACCCAGACCCTTCTAATGCAACTCAGGGCCTTTCTAAAGGCCGCGAGACCCTTATAATCCCCCTGAGGGCCTTTAAAAAGGCCCCCAGACCCTTCTGGACCCCCTCAGGACGCTTCTAATAGCCCCCAGACCATTCTAGAGCCACTCAGGTCCTTTCTAAAGGCCTCCACACCCTTCTAATGACCCTCAAGACCCATGTAAAGGCCCCCAGACCCTTCTAGATTGCCTCAGGACACATCTAAAAGCCCCCAGACCCTTCTAATGCCTTTCAGGGCCTTTCTAAATGCCTCCACACCCTTCTAATGACACTCAAGACCCATGTAAAGGCCCCCAGACCCTTGTAGATTGACTCAGGACCCATCTAAAAGCCCCCAGACCCTTCTAATGCCTTTCAGGACCCTTATGAAGGCCACAAGACCCTTCTAATGCCCCTCAGGGCATTTATAAATGTTCCCAGACCCTTCTAGAGCCCGTCAGGACCTTTATAAAGGCCCCCCGACCATTCTAGAGCCCCTCAGGACACTTCTAAAGGCCCGCAGACCATTCAAATGCCTGTCAGGGCCTTTCTAAAGGCCCCCAGACCCTTCTAATGCCCCTCAGGACATTTCTAAAGGCACCCAGACCCTTCTAGAGCCCCTCAGGACATTTCGAAAGGTACCAAGACCCTTGTAATTCCACTCAGGGCCTTTCTAAAGGCCGCGAGACCCTTATAATCCCCCTGAGGGCCTTTAAAAAGGCCCCCAGACCCTTCTGGACCCACTCAGGACGATTCTAATAGCCCCCAGACCCTTCTAGAGCCCCTCAGGGCCTTTCTAAAGGCCTCCACACCCTTCTAATGACACTCAAAACCCATGTAAAGGCCCCCAGACCCTTCTAGATTGCCTCAGGACCCATCCAAAAGCCTCGAGACCCTTCTAATGCCTTTCAGGACCCTTATAAAAGCCACAAGACCATTGTAATGCCCCTCAGGACCTTTCTAAAGGCCCTCAGACCCTTCTAGTGCCCCTCAGGGCATTTATAAAGGATCCCAGACCATTCTAGAGCCTGTCAGGACCCTTATAAAGGCACCCAGACCCTTCTAGAGCCCCTCAGGACACTTCTAAAGGCCTGCAGACCATTGTAATGCCCGTCAGGGCCTTTATAAAGGTCCCCAGACCCTTCTACTGCCCCTCAGGAGCATTCTAAAGGCCCCCAGACCCTTCTACTGCCCCTCAGGGCCTTTCTAAAGGTCCCCAGACCCTTCTAGAGCCCCTGAAGACCCTTCTAAAGGCCGCCACACCCTTCTAGAGCCCCTCAGGACCAATCTAAAGTCCCCCAGACCCTGCTAATTCCCCTGAGGGCTTTTATAAGGGCACCCAGACCCTTCTAATGCCCCTCAGGACATTTCTAAAGGCCCACAGAACCTTCTAGAGCCCCTCAGGACATTTCTAAAGGCACCCAGAACCTTCTAATGCCACTCAGGGCCTTTCTAAAGGCCGCGAGACCCTTATAATCCTACTGAGGGCCTTTAAAAAGGCCCCCAGACCCTTCTGGACCCCCTCAGGACGCTTCTAATAGCCCCCAGACCCTTCTAGAGCCCCTCAGTGCCTTTCTAAAGGCCTCCACACCCTTCTAATGACCCTCAAGACCCATGTAAAGGCCCCCAGACCCTTCTAGATTGCCTCAGGACGCTTCTAATAGCCCCCAGACCCTTCTAGAGCCCCTCAGGGCCTTTCTAAAGACCTCCACACCCTTCTAATGACCCTCAAGACCCATGTAAAGGCCCCCAGACCATTCTAGATTGCCTCAGGACCCATCTAAAAGCCCCCAGACCATTCTAATGCATTTCAGGACTCTTATGAAGGACACAAGACCCTTCTAATGCCCCTCAGGACCTTTCTAAATGCCCTCAGACCATTCTAATGCCCCTCAGGGCCTTTCTAAAGTACCCCAGACACTTCTAGAACCTCTCAGGGCCTTTCTATATGACCCCAGACCCTTCTAATGCCACTCAGGGCCTTTCTAAAGGCCGCGAGACCCTTATAATCCCCCTGAGGGCCTTTAAAAAGGCCCCCAGACCTTTCTGGACCCCCTCAGGACGCTTCTAATAGCCCCCAGACCCTTCTAGAGCCCCTCAGGGCCTTTCTAAAGGCCTCCACACCCTTCTAATGACCCTCAAGACCCATGTAAAGGCCCCCAGACCATTCTAGATTGCCTCAGGACCCATCTAAAAGCCCCCAGACCCTTCTAATGCCTTTCAGGGCCTTTCTAAATGCCTCCACACCCTTCTAATGACACTCAAGACACATGTAAAGGCCCCCAGACCCTTCTAGATTGCCTCAGGACCCATCCAAAAGCCCCCAGACCCTTCTAATGCCTTTCAGGACCCTTATGAAGGCCACAAGACCCTTCTAATGCCCCTCAGGACCTTTCTAAAGGCCCTCAGACCCTTCTAATTCCCCTCAGGGCATTTATAAAGGTTCCCAGACACTTCTAGAGCCCGTCAGGACCCTTATAAAGGCCCCCAGACCATTCTAGAGCCCCTCAGGACATTCTAAAGTCCCCCAGACAATTCTAATGCCCGTCAGGGCCTTTATAAAGGTCCCCAGACACTTCTACTGCCTCTCAAGAGCATTCTAAAGGCCTCCAGACCCTTCTAATGCCCCACAGGGCCTTTCTAAAGGTCCCCAGACCCTTCTAGAGCCCCTGAAGACCCTTCTAAAGGCCCCCAGACCCTTATAGAGCCCCTCAGGACCCTTCTAAAGTCCCCCAGACCCTGCTAATTCCCCTCAGGGCTTTTATAAGGGCACCCAGACCCTTCTAATGCCCCTCAGGACATTTCTAAAGGCCCACAGAATCTTCTAGACCCCCTCAGGACATTTCTAAAGGCACCCAGACCCTTGTAATGCCACTCAGGGCCTTTCTAAAGGCCGCGAGACCCTTGTAATCCCCCTGAGGGCCTTTAAAAAGGCCCCCAGACCCTTCTGGACCCCCTCAGGACGCTTCTAATAGCCCCCAGACCCTTCTCGAGCCCAGCAGGGCCTTTCTAAAGGCCTCCACACCCTTCTAATGACCCTCAAGACCCATGTAAAGGCCCCCAGACCATTCTAGATTGCCTGAGGACCCATCTAAAAGACCCCAGACCCTTCTAATGCCTTTCAGGACCCTTATGAAGGCCACAAGACCCTTCTAATGCCCCTCAGGACCTTTCTAAAGGACTTCAGACCCTTCTAATGCCCGTCAGGGCCCTTCTAAAGGCCCTCAGACCCTTCTAATGCCCCTCAGGGCCTTTCTAAAGTACCCCAGACACTTCTAGAACCTCTCAGGGCCTTTCTATATGACCCCAGACCCTTGTAATGCCCCTCAGGGCTTTTCAAAAGGCCCCCATACCCTTCTAGTGCCCCTCAGGACATTTCTAAAGGCCCCCAGACCCTTCTAGAGCCCCTCAGGACATTTCTAAAGGCACCCAGACCCTTCTAATGCCACTCAGGGCCTTTCTAAAGGCCGCGAGAGCATTATAATCCCCCTGAGGGCCTTTAAAAAGGCCCCCAGACCCTTCTGGACCCCCTCAGGACGCTTCTAATAGCCCCCACACCATTCTAGAGCCCCTCAGGGCCTTTCTAATGGCCTCCACACCCTTCTAATGACCCTCAAGACCCATGTAAAGGCCCCCAGACCCTTCTAGATTGCCTCAGGACGCATCTAAAAGCCCCCAGACCCTTCTATTGCCTTTCAGGGCCTTTCTAAATGCCTCCACACACTTCTAATGACACTCAAGACCCATGTAAAGGCCCCCAGACCCTTCTAGATTGACTCAGGACCCATCTAAAAGCCCCCAGACCCTTCTTATGCCTTTCAGGACCCTTATGAAGGCAACAAGACCCTTCTAATGCCCCTCAGGGCATTTATAAAGGTTCCCAGACCCTTCTAGAGCCTGTCAGGACCATTATAAAGGCCCCCCGACCATTCTAGAGCCACTCAGGACATTTCTAAAGGCCCGCAGACCATTCTAATGCCTGTCAGGGCATTTCTAAAGGTCCCCAGACCTTTCTACTGCCCCTCAGGAGCATTCTAAAGGCCCCCAGACCCTTCTAATGCCCCTCAGGACATTTCTAAAGGCCCCCAGACCCTTCTAGAGCCCCTAAGGACATTTCTAAAGGCACCCAGACACTTCTAATGCCACTCAGGGCCTTTCTAAAGGCCGCGAGACCTTTATAATCCCCCTGAGGGCCTTTAAAAAGGCCCCCAGACCCTTCTGGACCCCCTCAGGACGCTTCTAATAACCCCCAGACCCTTCTAGAGCCCCTCAGGGTCTTTCTAAAGGCCTCCACACCCTTCTAATGACCCTCAAGACCCATGTAAAGGCCCCCAGACCTTTCTAGATTGCCTCAGGACCCATCCAAAAGACCCCAGACCCTTCTAATGCCTTTCAGGACCCTTATAAAGGCCCCCAGACCCTTCTAGAACCCCTCAGGACACTTCTAAAGGCCCGCAGACCATTCTAATGCCCGTCAGGGCATTTATAAAGGTCCCCAGACCCTTCTACTGCCCCTGAGGAGCATTCTAAAGGCCCCCAGACCCTTCTAATGCCCCTCAGGACCTTTCTAAATGTCCCCAGACCCTTCTAGAGCCCCTCAAGACCCTTCTAAAGGCCCACAGACCCTTCTAGAGCCCCTCAGGACCAATCTAAAGTCCCCCAGACCCTGCTAATTCCCCTCAGGGCTTTTATAAGGGCACCCAAACCCTTCTAATGCCCCTCAAGACATTTCTAAAGGCCCCCCGAACCTTCTAGAGCCCCTCAGGACATTTCTAAAGGCACCCAGACCCTTCTAATGCCCCACAGGGCCTTTCTAAAGGTCCCCAGACCCTTCTAGAGCCCCTGAAGACCCTTCTAAAGGCCCCCAGACCCTTATAGAGCCCCTCAGGACCCTTCTAAAGTCCACTAGACCCTGCTAGTTCCCCTCAGGGCTTTTATAAGGGCACCCAGAATCTTCTAATGCCCCACAGGACACTTATAAAGGCACCCAGACCCTTCTAATGCCCCTCAGGGCCTTTCTAAAGTAAATCAGACACTTCTAGATCCTCTCAGGGCCTTTCTATATGAACCCAGACCCTTGTAATGCCACTCAGGGCCTTTCTAAAGGACGCGAGACCCTTATCATCCCCCTGAGGGCCTTTTAAAAGGCCCCCAGACCCTTCTGGACCCCCTCAGAACGCTTCTAATAGCCCCCAGACCTTTCTAGAGCCCCTAAGGGCCTTTCTAAAGGCATCCACACCCTTCTAATGACCCTCAAGACCCATGTAAAGGCCCCCAGACCCTTCTAGATTGCCTAAGGACCCATCTAAAAGCCCCAAGACCCTTCTAATGCATTTCAGGACCTTTCTAAAGGACCTCAGACCCTTCTAATGCCCCTCAGGGCATTTATAAAGGTTCCCAGACCCTTCTAGAGCCCTTCAGGACCCTTATAAAGGCCCCCAGACCATTCTAGAGCCCCTCATGACACTTCTAAAGGCCAGCAGACCATTCTAATGCCCGTCAGGGCCTTTCTAAAGGTCCCCAGACCCTTCTACTGCCCCTCATGAGCATTCTAAAGGCCCCCAGACCCTTCTAATGCCCCACAGGGCCTTTCTAATGGTCCCCAGACCCTTCTAGAGCCCCTGACGACCCTTCTAAAGGCCCCCAGACCCTTATAGAGCCCCTCAGGACCCTTCTAAAGTCCCCCAGACCCTGCTAGTTCCCCTCAGGGCTTTTATAAGGGCACCCAGAATCTTCTAATGCCCCTCAGGACCCTTATAAAGGCCCCCAGACCATTCTAGAGCCCCTCAGGACACTTCTAAATCCCGCAGACCATTCTAATGCCCGTCAGGGCCTTTACAAAGGTCCCTAGACCCTTCTACTGCCCCTCAGGAGCATTCTAAAGGCCCCCAGACCCTTCTAATGCCCCACAGGGCCTTTCTAAAGGTCCTCAGACCCTTCTAGAGCCCCTCAAGACCCTTCTAAAGGCCCCCAGACCCTTATAGAGCCCCTCAGGACCCTTCTAAAGTCCCCCAGACCCTGCTAATTCCCCTCAGGGCTTTTATAAAGGTACCCATACCCTTTTAATGCCCCTCAGGACCCTTATAAAGGCACCCAGACTATTCTAGAGCCACTCAGGACAGTTTTAAATGCGTCCAAGCCCTTCTAGACCCCCTCAGGACCATTCTAAAGGCCCCCAGACCCTTCTAATGCCCCTCAGGGCCTTTCTAAAGGCCCTCAGACCCTTCTAATGCCCCTCAGGTCATTTCTAAAGGCACCCAGACCCTTCTAATGCCACTCAGGGCCTTTCTAAAGGCCGCGAGACCCTTATCATCCCCCTGAGGGCCTTTAAAAAGGCCCCCAGACCCTTCTGGACCCCCTCAGGAAGCTTCTCATAGCCCCCAGACCCTTCTAGAGCCCCTCAGGGCCTTTCTAAAGGCCTCCACACCCTTCTAATGACCCTCAAGACCCATGTAAAGGCCCCCAGACCCTTCTAGATTGCCTCAGGACCCATCTAAAAGCACCCAGACCCTTCTAATGCCCTTCAGGGCCTTTCTAAAGGCCTCCACACCCTTCTAATGACCCTCAAGACCCATGTAAAGGCCCCTAGACCCTTCTAGATTGCCTCAGGACCCATCTAAAATCCCCCAGACCTTTCTAATGCATTTCAGGACCCTTATGAAGGCCACAAGACCCTTCTAATGCCCCTCAGGACCTTTCTAAAGGCCCTCAGACCCTTCTAATGCCCCTCAGGGCATTTATAAAGGTTCCCAGACCCTTCTAGAGCCCGTCAGGACACTTATAAAGGTCCCCAGACCCTTCTACTGCCCCTCAGGAGCATTATAAAGGCCCACAGACCCTTCTAATGCCCCTCAGGTCAATTCTAAAGGCACCCAGACCCTTCTAATGCCACTCAGGGCCTTTCTAAAGGCCGCGAGACCGTTAAAATCCCCCTGAGGGCCTTTAAAAAGGCCCCCAGACCATTCTGGACCCCCTCAGGACGCTTCTAATAGCCCCAGACCCTTCTAGAGCCCCTCAGGGCCTTTCTAAAGGACTCCACACCCTTCTAATGACCCTCAAGACCCATGTAAAGGCCCCCAGACCCTTGTAGAATGCCTCAGGACCCATCTAAAATCCCCCAGACCCTTCTAATGCCTTTCAGGGCCTTTCTAAAGGCCTCCACACCCTTCTAATGCCCCTCAAGACCCATGTAAAGGCCCCTAGACCCTTCTAGATTGCCTAAGGACCCATCTAAAAGCCCCCAGACCCTTCTAATGCCTTTCAGGACCCTTATGAAGGCCACAAGACCCTTCTAATGCCCCTCAGGACCTTTCTAAAGGCCCTCAGACCATTCTAATGCCCCTCAGGGCATTTATAAAGGTTCCCAGACCCTTCTAGAGCCCGTCAGGACCCTTATAAAGGCCCCCAGACCATTCTAGAGCCCCTCAGGACACTTCTAAAGGCCCGCAGACCATTCTAATGCCCGTCAGGGCCTTTATAAAGGTCCCCAGACCCTTCTACTGCCCCTCAGGAGCATTCTAAAGGCCCCCAGACCCTTCTAATGCCCCACAGGGCCTTTCTAAAGGTCCCCAGACCCTTCTAGAGCCCCTGAAGACCCTTCTAAAGGCCCCCAGACCCTTATAGAGCCCCTCAGGACCCTTCTAAAGTCCCCCAGACCCTGCTAGTTCCCCTCAGGGCTTTTATAAGGGCACCCAGCATCTTCTAATGCCCCTCAGGACCCTTATAAAGGCACCCAGACCCTTCTAGACCCTCTCAGGGCAGTTTTAAATGCCTCCAGACCCTTCTAGACCCCCTCAGGACCATTCTAAAGGCACCCAGACCCTTCTAATGCCCCTCAGGGCCTTTCTAAAGTAAACCAGACGCTTCTAGAACCTCTCAGGGCCTTTCTATATCAACCCAGACCCCTGTAATGCCACTCAGGGCCTTTCTAAAGGCCGCGAGACCATTATAATCCCCCTGAGGGCCTTTAAAAAGGCCCCCAGACCCTTCTGGACCACCTCTGGACACTTCTAATAGCCCCCAGACCCTTCTAGAGCCCCTCAGGGTCTTTCTAAAGGCATCCACACCCTTCTAATGACCCTCAAGACCCATGTAAAGGCCCCTAGACCCTTCTAGATTGCCTCAGGACCCATCTAAAAGCCCCCAGACCATTCTAATGCTTTCAGGACCCTTATTAAGGCCACAAGACCCTTCTAATGCCCCTCAGGACCTTTGTAAAGGCCCTCAGACCCTTCTAATGCCCCTCAGGGCATTTATAAAGGTTCCCAGACCCTTCTAGATCACGTCAGGACACTTATAAAGGTCCCCAGACCCTTCTACTGCCCCTCAGGAGCATTCTAAAGGCCCCCAGACCCTTCTAATGCCCCACAGGGCCTTTCTAAAGGTCCCAGACCCTTCTACTGCCCCTGAAGACCCTTCTAAAGGCCCCCAGACCCTTATAGAGCCCCTCAGGACCCTTCTAAAGTCCCCCAGACCCTGCTAATTCCCCTCAGGGCTTTTATAAGGGTACCCAGACCCTTCTAATGCCCCTCAGGACCCTTATAAAGGCACCCAGACCCTTCTAGAGCCTCTCAGGACAGTTTTAAATGCCTAAAGACCCTTCTAGAACCCCCCAGGACCATTCTAAAGGCCCCCAGACCCTTCTAATGCCCCTCAGGGCCTTTCTAAAGTACCCCAGACACTTCTAGAACCTCTCAGGGCCTTTCTATATGACCCCAGGCCCTTGTAATGCCACTCAGGGCCTTTCTAAAGGCAGCGAGACCCTTATAATCCCACTGAGGGCCTTTAAAAAGGCCCCCAGACCCTTCTGGACCCACTCAGGGTGCTTCTAATAGCCCCCAGACCCTTCTAGAGCCCCTCAGGACCATTCTAAAGGCCCCCAGACACTTCTAATGCCCCTCAGGACCTTTCTAAAGGCCCCCAGACCCTTCTAATGCCCCTCAGGGCCTTTCTAAAGTACCCCAGACACTTCTAGAACCTCTCAGGGCCTTTCTCTATGACCCCAGAGCCTTATAATGCCCCTCAGGGCCTTTCTAAAGGCCCCCATACCCTTCTAATGCCCCTCAGGACATTTCTAAAGGTCCCCAGACCCTTCTAGAGCCCCTCAGGACATTTCTAAAGGCACGCAGACCCTTCTAATGCCACTCAGGGCCTTTCTAAACGCCGCGAGAACCTTATAATCCCCCTGATGGCCTTTAAAAAGGCCCCCAGACCCTTCTGGACCCCCTCAGGATGCTTCTAATAGCCCCCAGACTCTTCTAGAGCCCCTCAGACCCTTTCTAAAGGCCTCCACACCCTTCTAATGACCCTCAAGACCCATGTAAAGGCCCCTAGACCCTTCTAGATTGCCTCAGGACCCATCTCATAGCCCCCAGATCCTTCTAATGCTTTCAGGGCCTTTCTAAAGGCCTCCACACCCTTCTAATGACCCTCAAGATCCATGTAAAGGCCCCTAGACCCTTCTAGATTGCCTCAGGACCCATCTAAAAGCCCCCAGACCCTTCTAATGCCTTTCAGGACCCTTATGAAGGCCACAAGACCCTTCTAATGCCCCTCAGGACCTTTCTAAAGGCACTCAGACCCTTCTAATGCCCCTCAGGGCATTTATAAACGTTCCCAGACCATTCTAGAGCCAGTCAGGACCCTTATAAAGGCCCCCAGACCATTCTAGAGCCCCTCAGGACACTTCTAAAGGCCCGCAGACCATTCTAATGCCCGTCAGGGCCTTTCTAAAGGTCCCCAGACCCTTCTACTGCCCCTCAGGAGCATTCTAAAGGCCCCCAGACCCTTCTAATGCCCCACAGGGCCTTTCTAAAGGTCCCCAGACCCTTCTAGAGCCCCTGAAGACCCTTCTAAAGGCCCCCAGACCCTTATAGAGCCCCTCAGGACCCTTCTAAAGTCCACTAGACCCTGCTAGTTCCCCTCAGGGCTTTTATAAGGGCACCCAGAATCTTCTAATGCCCCACAGGACCCTTATAAAGGCACCCAGACCCTTCTAATGCCCCTCAGGGCCTTTCTAAAGTAAATCAGACACTTCTAGATCCTCTCAGGGCCTTTCTATATGAACCCAGACCCTTGTAATGCCACTCAGGGCCTTTCTAAAGGCCGCGAGACCCTTATCATCCCCCTGAGGGCCTTTTAAAAGGCCCCCAGACCCTTCTGGACCCCCTCAGAACGCTTCTAATAGCCCCCAGACCTTTCTAGAGCCCCTAAGGGCCTTTCTAAAGGCATCCACACCCTTCTAATGACCCTCAAGACCCATGTAAAGGCCCCCAGACCCTTCTAGATTTCCTAAGGACCCATCTAAAAGCCCCCAGACCCTTCTAATGCATTTCAGGACCTTTCTAAAGGACCTCAGACCCTTCTACTGCCCCTCAGGAGCATTCTAAAGGCCCCCAGACCCTTCTAATGCCCCACAGGGCCTTTCTAAAGGTCCCCAGACCCTTCTAGAGCCCCTGAAGGCCCTTCTAAAGGCCCCCAGACCCTTATAGAGCCCCTCAGGACCCTTCTAAAGTCCCCCAGACCCTGCTAGTTCCCCTCAGGGCTTTTATAAGGGCACCCAGAATCTTCTAATGCCCCTCAGGACCATTATAAAGGCACCCAGACCCTTCTAGAGCCTCTCAGGACAGTTTTAAATGCCTCCAGACCCTTCTAGACCCCCTCAGGACCATACTAAAGGCCCCCAAACCCTTCTAATGCCCCTCAGGGGCTTTCTAAAGTAAACCAGACACTTCTAGAACCTCTCAAGGCCTTTCTATAAGAACCCAGACCCTTGTAATGCCACTCAGAGCCTTTCTAAAGGCCGCAAGACCCTTATAATCCCCCTGAGGGCCATTAAAAGGCCCCCAGACCCTTCTGGACCCCCTCAGGACACTTCTAATAGCCCCCAGACCCTTCTAGAGCCCCTCAGGGCCTTTCTAAAGGCTTCCACACCATTCTAATGACCATCAAGACCCATGTAAAGGCCCCCAGACCCTTCTAGATTGCCTCAGGACCAATCTAAAAGCCCCCAGACCCTTCTAATGCCTTTCAGGACCCTTATTAAGGCCACAAGACCCTTCTAATGCCCCTCAGGACCTTTCTAAAGGCCCTCAGACCCTTCTAATGCCCCTCAGGGCATTTATAAAGGTTCCCAGACCCTTCTAGAGCCCGTCAGGACCCTTATAAAGGCCCCCAGACCATTCTAGAGCCCCTCAGGACACTTTTAAATCCCGCAGACCATTCTAATGCCCGTCAGGGCCTTTACAAAGGTCCCCAGACCCTTCAACTGCCCCTCAGGAGCATTCTAAAGGCCCCCAGACCCTTCTAATGCCCCACAGGGCCTTTCTAAAGGTCCTCAGACCCTTCTAGAGCCCCTCAAGACCCTTCTAAAGGCCCCCAGACCCTTATAGAGCCCCTCAGGACCCTTCTAAAGTCCCCCAGACCCTGCTAATTCCCCTCAGGGCTTTTATAAAGGTACCCAGACCCTTTTAATGCCCCTCAGGACCCTTATAAAGGCACCCAGACCATTCTAGAGCCTCTCAGGACAGTTTTAAATGCGTCCAAGCCCTTCTAGACCCCCTCAGGACCATTCTAAAGGCCCCCAGACCCTTCTAATGCCCCTCAGGGCCTTTCTAAAGGCCCTCATACCCTTCTAATGCCCCTCAGGTCATTTCTAAAGGCACCCAGACCCTTCTTATGCCTTTCAGGACCCTTATGAAGGCCACAAGACCCTTCTAATGCCCCTCAGGGCATTTATAAAGGTTCCCAGACCCTTCTAGAGCCTGTCAGGACCATTATAAGGCCCCCCGACCATTCTAGAGCCACTCAGGACACTTCTAAAGGCCCGCAGACCATTCTAATGCCTGTCAGGGCCTTTCTAAAGGTCCCCAGACCCTTCTACTGCCCCTCAGGAGCATTCTAAAGGCCCCCAGACCCTTCTAATGCCCCTCAGGGCATTTATAAAGGTCCCCAGACCCTTCTAGAGCACCTGAAGACCCTTCTAAAGGCCCCCACACCCTTCCAATGCCCCTCAGGGCTTTTCTAAAGTACCCCAGACACTTCTAGAACCTCTAAGGCCCTTTCTATATGACCCCAGACCCTTCTAATGCCACTCAGGGCCTTTCTAAAGGCCGCAAGACCCTTATAATCCCCCTGAGGGCCTTTAAAAAGGCCCCCAGACCCTTCTGGACCCCCTCAGGACGCTTCTAATAGCCCCCAGACCTTTCTAGAGCCCCTCAGGGCCTTTCTAAAGGCCTCCACACCCTTCTAATGACCCTCAAGACCCATGTAAAGGCCCCCAGACCCTTCTAGATTGCCTGTGGACCCATCTAAAAGCCCCCAGACCCTTCTAATGCCTTTCAGGGCCTTTCTAAATGACTCCACACCCTTATAATGACCCTCAAGACCCATGTAAAGGCCCTCAGACCCTTCTAGATTGCCTCAGGACCCATCTAAAAGCACCCAGACCCTTCTAATGCCTTTCAGGACCCTTATGAAGGCCACAAGACCTTTCTAATGCCCCTCAGGACCTTTCTAAAGGCCCTCAGACCCTTCTAGTGCCCCTCAGGGCATTTATAAAGGTTCCCAGACCCTTCTAGAGCCTGTCAGGACCCTTATAAAGGCCCCCAGACCATTCTAGAGCACCTCAGGACAATTCTAAAGGCCCGCAGACCATTATAATGCCCGTCAGGGCCTTTATAAAGGTCCCCAGACCCTTCTACTGCACCTCAGGAGCATTCTAAAGGCACCCAGACCCTTCTAATGCCCCACAGGGCCTTTCTAAAGGTCCCCAGACCCTTCTAGAGCCCCTCAAGACCCTTCTAAAATCCCCCAGACCTTTATAGAGCCCCTCAGGACCCTTCTAAAGTCCCCCAGACCCTGCTAATTCCCCTCAGGGCTTTTATAAGGGCACCCAGACCCTTCTAATGCCCCTCAGGACATTTCTAAAGGCACCCAGACCCTTCTAGAGCCCCTCAGGACATATCTAAAAGCACCCAGACCCTTGTAATGCCACTCAGGGCCTTTCTAAAGGCCGCGAGACCCTTATAATCCCCCTGAGGGCCTTTAAAAAGGCCCCCAGACCCTTCTGGACCCCCTCAGGACGCTTCTAATAGCCCCCAGACCCTTCTAATGCCTTTCAGGGCCTTTCTAAAGGCCTCCACACCCTTCTAATGACCCTCAAGACCCATGTAAAGGCCCCCAGACCCTTCTAGATTGCCTCAGGACCCATCTAAAAGCCCCCAGACCCTTCTAATGCCTTTCAGGACCCTTATGAAGGACACAAGACCCTTCTAATGCCCCTCAGGACCTTTGTAAAGGCCCTCAGACCCTTCTAATGCCCCTCAGGGCCCTTCTAAAGGCCCCCAGACCCTTCTAATGCCCCTCAGGGCCTTTCTAAAGTACCCCAGACACTTCTAGAACCTCTCAGGGCCTTTCTATATGACCCCAGACCCTTGTAATGCACCTCAGGGCTTTTCTAAAGGCCCCCATACCCTTCTAATGGCCCTCAGGACATTTCTAAAGGCCCCCAGACCCTTCTAGAGCCCCTCAGGACATTTCTAAAGGCACCCAGACCCTTCTAATGCCACTCAGGGCCTTTCTAAAGGCCGCGAGACCCTTATAATCCCCCTGAGGGCCTTTAAAATGCCCCCAGACCCTTCTGGACCCCCTCAGGACGCTTCTAATAGCCCCCAGACCCTTCTAGAGCCCCTCAGGGCCTTTCTAAAGGCCTCCACACCCTTCTAATGACCCTCAAGACCCATGTAAAGGCCCCCAGACCCTTCTAGATTGCCTCAGGACGCTTCTAAAAGCCCCCAGACCCTTCTAATGCCTTTCAGGGCCTTTCTAAATGCCTCCACACCCTTCTAATGACACTCAAGACCCATGTAAAGGCCCCCAGACCCTTCTAGATTGCCTCAGGACCCATCTAAAAGCCCCCAGACACTTCTAATGCATTTCAGTACCCTTATGAAGGCCACAAGACCCTTCTAATGCCCCTCAGGGCATTTATAAAGGTTCCCAGACCCTTCTAGAGCCTGTCAGGACCATTATAAAGGCCCCCCGACCATTCTAGAGCCCCTCAGGACACTTCTAAAGGCCCGCAGACCATTCAAATGCCTGTCAGGGCCTTTCTAAAGGTCCCCAGACCCTTCTACTGCCCCTCAGGAGCATTCTAAAGGCCCCCAGACCCTTCTAATGCCCCTCAGGACAATTCTAAAGGCCCCCAGACACTTCTAGAACCCCTAAGGACATTTCTAAAGGCACCCAGACCCTTCTGATGCCACTCAGGGCCTTTCTAAAGGCCGCGAGACCCTTGTAATCCCCCTGAGGGCCTTTAAAAAGGCCCCCAGACCCTTCTGGACCCCCTCAGGACGCTTCTAATAGCCCCCAGACCCTTCTAGAGCCCCTCAGGGTCTTTCTAAAGGCCTCCACACCCTTCTAATGACCCTCAAGACCCATGTAAAGGCCCCCAGACCCTTCTAGATTGCCTCAGGACCCATCCAAAAGCCCCCAGACCCTTCTAATGCCTTTCAGGACCCTTATAAAGGCCACAAGACCCTTCTAATACCCCTCAGGACCTTTCTAAAGGCCCTCAGACCCTTCTAGTGCCCCTCAGGGCATTTATAAAGGTTCCCAGACCCTTCTAGAGACTGTCAGGGCCCTTATAAAGGCAACCAGACCCTTCTAGAGCCCCTCAGGACACTTCTAAAGGCCCGCAGACCATTCTAATTCCCGTCAGGGCCTTTATAAAGGCCCCCAGACCCTTCTAGAGCCCCTCAGGACCAATCTAAATTCCCCCAGACCCTGCTAATTCCCCTCAGGGCTTTTATAAGGGCACCCAGACCCTTCTAATGCCCCTCAGGACATTTATAAAGCCCCACAGAACCTTCTAGAGCCCCTCAGGACATTTCTAAAGGCACCCAGACCCATGTAACGCCACTCAGGGCCTTTCTAAAGGCCGCGAGACCCTTATAATCTCCCTGAGGGCCTTTAAAAAGGCCCCCAGACCCTTCTGGACCCCCTAAGGATGCTTCTAATTGCTCCCAGACCCTTCTAGAGCCCCTCAGGGCCTTTCTAAAGGCCTCCACACCCTTCTAATGACACTCAAGACCCATGTAAAGGCCTCCAGACCCTTCTAGATTGCCTCAGGACGCTTCTAATAGCAACCAGACCCTTCTAGAGCCCCTCAGGGCCTTTCTAAAGGCCTCCACACCCTTCTAATGACCCTCAAGACCCATGTAAAGGCCCCCAGACCCTTCTAGATTGCCTCAGGACCCATCTAAAAGCCCCCAGACCCTTCTAATGCCTTTCAGGGCCTTTCTAAATGCCTCCACACCCTTCTAATGACCCTCAAGACACATGTAAAGTCCCCCAGACCCTTCTAGATTGCCTCAGGACCCATCCAAAAGCCCCCAGACCCTTCTAATGCCTTTCAGGACCCTTATGAAGGCCACAAGACCCTTCTAATGCCCCTCAGGACCTTTCTAAAGGCCCTCAGACCCTTCTAATGCCCCTCAGGGCATTTATAAAGGTTCCCAGACCCTTCTAGAGCCCGTCAGGACCCTTATAAAGGCCCCCAGACCATTCTAGAGCCCCTCAGGACACTTCTAAAGTCCCCCAGACCATTCTAATGCCCATCAGTGCATTTATAAAGGTCCCCAGACCCTTCTACTGCCCCTCAGGAGCATTCTAAAGGCCCACAGACCCTTCTAATGCCCCACAGGGCCTTTCTAAAGGTCCCCAGACCCTTCTAGAGCCCCTGAAGACCCTTCTAAAGGCCCCCAGACCATTATAGAGCGCCTCAGGACCCTTCTAAAGTCCCCCAGACCCTGCTAATTCCCCTCAGGGCTTTTATAAGGGCACCCAGACAATTCTAATGCCCCTCAGGACATTTCTAAAGGCCCACAGAATCTTCTAGAGCCCCTCAGGACATTTCTAAAGGCACCCAGACCCTTGTAATGCCACTTAGGGCCTTTCTAAAGGCCGCGAGACCCTTATAATCCCTCTGAGGGCCTTTAAAAAGGCCCCCAGACCCTTCTGGACCCACTCAGGACGATTCTAATAGCCCCCAGACCCTTCTAGAGCCCCTCAGGGCCTTTCTAAAGGCCTCCACACCCTTCTAATGACCCTCAAGACCCATGTAAAGGCCTCTAGACCCTTCTAGATTGCCTCAGGACCCATCTAAAAGCCCCCAGACCCTTCTAAAGCCTTTCAGGACCTTTATGAAGGCCACAAGACCCTTCTAATGCCCCTCAGGACCTTTGTAAAGGCCCTCAGACCCTTCTAATGCCCCTCAGGGCCCTTCTAAAGGCCCCCAGACCCTTCTAGAGCCCCTCAGGACATTTCTAAAGGCACCCAGACCCTTCTAATGCAACTCAGGGCCTTTCTAAAGGCCGCGAGACCCTTATAATCCCCCTGAGGGCCTTTAAAAAGGCCCCCAGACCCTTCTGGACCCCCTCAGGACGCTTCTAATAGCCCCCAGACCATTCTAGAGCCACTCAGGTCCTTTCTAAAGGCCTCCACACCCTTCTAATGACCCTCAAGACCCATGTAAAGGCCCCCAGACCCTTCTAGATTGCCTCAGGACGCATCTAAATGCCCCCAGACCCTTCTAATGCCTTTCAGGGCCTTTCTAAATGCCTCCACACCCTTCTAATGACACTCAAGACCCATGTAAAGGCCCCCAGACCCTTGTAGATTGACTCAGGACCCATCTAAAAGCCCCCAGACCCTTCTAATGCCTTTCAGGACCCTTATGAAGGCCACAAGACCCTTCTAATGCCCCTCAGGGCATTTATAAATGTTCCCAGACCCTTCTAGAGCCCGTCAGGACCTTTATAAAGGCCCCCCGACCATTCTAGAGCCCCTCAGGACACTTCTAAAGGCCCGCAGACCATTCAAATGCCTGTCAGGGCCTTTCTAAAGGCCCCCAGACCCTTCTAATGCCCCTCAGGACATTTCTAAAGGCACCCAGACCCTTCTAGAGCCCCTCAGGACATTTCGAAAGGTACCAAGACCCTTGTAATTCCACTCAGGGCCTTTCTAAAGGCCGCGAGACCCTTATAATCCCCCTGAGGGCCTTTAAAAAGGCCCCCAGACCCTTCTGGACCCACTCAGGACGATTCTAATAGCCCCCAGACCCTTCTAGAGCCCCTCAGGGCCTTTCTAAAGGCCTCCACACCCTTCTAATGACACTCAAGACCCATGTAAAGGCCCCCAGACCCTTCTAGATTGCCTCAGGACCCATCCAAAAGCCTCGAGACCCTTCTAATGCCTTTCAGGACCCTTATAAAAGCCACAAGACCATTGTAATGCCCCTCAGGACCTTTCTAAAGGCCCTCAGACCCTTCTAGTGCCCCTCAGGGCATTTATAAAGGATCCCAGACCATTCTAGAGCCTGTCAGGACCCTTATAAAGGCCCCCAGACCCTTCTAGAGCCCCTCAGGACACTTCTAAAGGCCTGCAGACCATTGTAATGCCCGTCAGGGCCTTTATAAAGGTCCCCAGACCCTTCTACTGCCCCTCAGGAGCATTCTAAAGGCCCCCAGACCCTTCTACTGCCCCTCAGGGCCTTTCTAAAGGTCCCCAGACCCTTCTAGAGCCCCTGAAGACCCTTCTAAAGGCCGCCACACCCTTCTAGAGCCCCTCAGGACCAATCTAAAGTCCCCCAGACCCTGCTAATTCCCCTGAGGGCTTTTATAAGGGCACCCAGACCCTTCTAATGCCCCTCAGGACATTTCTAAAGGCCCACAGAACCTTCTAGAGCCCCTCAGGACATTTCTAAAGGCACCCAGAACCTTCTAATGCCACTCAGGGCCTTTCTAAAGGCCGCGAGACCCTTATAATCCTACTGAGGGCCTTTAAAAAGGCCCCCAGACCCTTCTGGACCCCCTCAGGACGCTTCTAATAGCCCCCAGACCCTTCTAGAGCCCCTCAGTGCCTTTCTAAAGGCCTCCACACCCTTCTAATGACCCTCAAGACCCATGTAAAGGCCCCCAGACCCTTCTAGATTGCCTCAGGACGCTTCTAATAGCCCCCAGACCCTTCTAGAGCCCCTCAGGGCCTTTCTAAAGACCTCCACACCCTTCTAATGACCCTCAAGACCCATGTAAAGGCCCCCAGACCCTTCTAGATTGCCTCAGGACCCATCTAAAAGCCCCCAGACCATTCTAATGCATTTCAGGACCCTTATGAAGGACACAAGACCCTTCTAATGCCCCTCAGGACCTTTCTAAATGCCCTCAGACCATTCTAATGCCCCTCAGGGCCTTTCTAAAGTACCCCAGACACTTCTAGAACCTCTCAGGGCCTTTCTATATGACCCCAGACCCTTCTAATGCCACTCAGGGCCTTTCTAAAGGCCGCGAGACCCTTATAATCCCCCTGAGGGCCTTTAAAAAGGCCCCCAGACCTTTCTGGACCCCCTCAGGACGCTTCTAATAGCCCCCAGACCCTTCTAGAGCCCCTCAGGGCCTTTCTAAAGGCCTCCACACCCTTCTAATGACCCTCAAGACCCATGTAAAGGCCCCCAGACCATTCTAGATTGCCTCAGGACCCATCTAAAAGCCCCCAGACCCTTCTAATGCCTTTCAGGGCCTTTCTAAATGCCTCCACACCCTTCTAATGACACTCAAGACACATGTAAAGGCCCCCAGACCCTTCTAGATTGCCTCAGGACCCATCCAAAAGCCCCCAGACCCTTCTAATGCCTTTCAGGACCCTTATGAAGGCCACAAGACCCTTCTAATGCCCCTCAGGACCTTTCTAAAGGCCCTCAGACCCTTCTAATTCCCCTCAGGGCATTTATAAAGGTTCCCAGACACATCTAGAGCCCGTCAGGACGCTTATAAAGGCCCCCAGACCATTCTAGAGCCCCTCAGGACATTCTAAAGTCCCCCAGACAATTCTAATGCCCGTCAGGGCCTTTATAAAGGTCCCCAGACTCTTCTACTGCCTCTCAAGAGCATTCTAAAGGCCTCCAGACCCTTCTAATGCCCCACAGGGCCTTTCTAAAGGTCCCCAGACCCTTCTAGAGCCCCTGAAGACCCTTCTAAAGGCCCCCAGACCCTTATAGAGCCCCTCAGGACCCTTCTAAAGTCCCCCAGACCCTGCTAATTCCCCTCAGGGCTTTTATAAGGGCACCCAGACCCTTCTAATGCCCCTCAGGACATTTCTAAAGGCCCACAGAATCTTCTAGACCCCCTCAGGACATTTCTAAAGGCACCCAGACCCTTGTAATGCCACTCAGGGCCTTTCTAAAGGCCGCGAGACCCTTGTAATCCCCCTGAGGGCCTTTAAAAAGGCCCCCAGACCCTTCTGGACCCCCTCAGGACGCTTCTAATAGCCCCCAGACCCTTCTCGAGCCCAGCAGGGCCTTTCTAAAGGCCTCCACACCCTTCTAATGACCCTCAAGACCCATGTAAAGGCCCCCAGACCATTCTAGATTGCCTGAGGACCCATCTAAAAGACCCCAGACCCTTCTAATGCCTTTCAGGACCCTTATGAAGGCCACAAGACCCTTCTAATGCCCCTCAGGACCTTTCTAAAGGACTTCAGACCCTTCTAATGCCCGTCAGGGCCCTTCTAAAGGCCCTCAGACCCTTCTAATGCCCCTCAGGGCCTTTCTAAAGTACCCCAGACACTTCTAGAACCTCTCAGGGCCTTTCTATATGACCCCAGACCCTTGTAATGCCCCTCAGGGCTTTTCAAAAGGCCCCCATACCCTTCTAGTGCCCCTCAGGACATTTCTAAAGGCCCCCAGACCCTTCTAGAGCCCCTCAGGACATTTCTAAAGGCACCCAGACCCTTCTAATGCCACTCAGGGCCTTTCTAAAGGCCGCGAGAGCATTATAATCCCCCTGAGGGCCTTTAAAAAGGCCCCCAGACCCTTCTGGACCCCCTCAGGACGCTTCTAATAGCCCCCACACCATTCTAGAGCCCCTCAGGGCCTTTCTAAAGGCCTCCACACCCTTCTAATGACCCTCAAGACCCATGTAAAGGCCCCCAGACCCTTCTAGATTGCCTCAGGACGCATCTAAAAGCCCCCAGACCCTTCTATTGCCTTTCAGGGCCTTTCTAAATGCCTCCACACACTTCTAATGACACTCAAGACCCATGTAAAGGCCCCCAGACCCTTCTAGATTGACTCAGGACCCATCTAAAAGCCCCCAGACCCTTCTTATGCCTTTCAGGACCCTTATGAAGGCAACAAGACCCTTCTAATGCCCCTCAGGGCATTTATAAAGGTTCCCAGACCCTTCTAGAGCCTGTCAGGACCATTATAAAGGCCCCCCGACCATTCTAGAGCCACTCAGGACATTTCTAAAGGCCCGCAGACCATTCTAATGCCTGTCAGGGCATTTCTAAAGGTCCCCAGACCTTTCTACTGCCCCTCAGGAGCATTATAAAGGCACCCAGACCCTTCTAATGCCCCTCAGGACATTTCTAAAGGCCCCCAGACCCTTCTAGAGCCCCTAAGGACATTTCTAAAGGCACCCAGACACTTCTAATGCCACTCAGGGCCTTTCTAAAGGCCGCGAGACCTTTATAATCCCCCTGAGGGCCTTTAAAAAGGCCCCCAGACCCTTCTGGACCCCCTCAGGACGCTTCTAATAACCCCCAGACCCTTCTAGAGCCCCTCAGGGTCTTTCTAAAGGCCTCCACACCCTTCTAATGACCCTCAAGACCCATGTAAAGGCCCCCAGACCTTTCTAGATTGCCTCAGGACCCATCCAAAAGACCCCAGACCCTTCTAATGCCTTTCAGGACCCTTATAAAGGCCACAAGACCATTCTAATGCCCCTCATGACCTTTCTAAAGGCCCTCAGACCCTTCTAGTGCCCCTCAGGGCATTTATAAAGGTTCCCAGACCCTTCTAGAGCCTGTCAGGACCCTTATAAAGGCCCCCAGACCCTTCTAGAACCCCTCAGGACACTTCTAAAGGCCCGCAGACCATTCTAATGCCCGTCAGGGCATTTATAAAGGTCCCCAGACCCTTCTACTGCCCCTGAGGAGCATTCTAAAGGCCCCCAGACCCTTCTAATGCCCCTCAGGACCTTTCTAAATGTCCCCAGACCCTTCTAGAGCCCCTCAAGACCCTTCTAAAGGCCCACAGACCCTTCTAGAGCCCCTCAGGACCAATCTAAAGTCCCCCAGACCCTGCTAATTCCCCTCAGGGCTTTTATAAGGGCACCCAAACCCTTCTAATGCCCCTCAAGACATTTCTAAAGGCCCCCCGAACCTTCTAGAGCCCCTCAGGACATTTCTAAAGGCACCCAGACACTTCTAATGCCACTCAGGGCCTTTCTAAAGGCCGCGAGACCCTTATAATCCCCCTGAGGGCCTTTAAAAAGGCCCCCAGACCCTTCTGGACCCCCTCAGGACGCTTCTAATAGCCCCCAGACCCCTCTAGAGCCCCTCAGGGCCTTTCTAAAGGCCTCCACACCCTTCTAATGACCCTCAAGACCCATGTAAAGGCCCCCAGACCATTCTAGATTGCCTCAGGACCCATCTAAAAGCCCCCAGACCCTTCTAATGCCTTTCAGAGCCTTTCTAAAGGCCTCCACACCCTTCTAATGACCCTCAAGACCCATGTAAAGGCCTCTAGACCCTTCTAGATTGCCTCAGGACCCATCTAAAAGCCCCCAGACCCTTCTAATGCCTTTCAGGACCCTTATCAAGGCCACAAGACCCTTCTAATCCCCCTCAGGACCTTTCTAAAGGCCCTAAGACCCTTCTAATGCCCCTCAGGGCATTTATAAAGGTTCCCAGACCCTTCTAGAGTCCGTCAGGACCCTTATAAAGGCCCCCAGACCATTCTAGAGCTCCTCAGGACACTTCTAAAGGCCCGCAGACCATTCTAATGCCCGTCAGGGCCTTTCTAAAGGTCCCCAGACCCTTCTACTGCCCCTCAGGGGCATTCTAAAGGCCCCCAGACCTTTGTAATGCCCCACATGGCCTTTTTAAAGGTCCCCAGACCCTTCTAGAGCCCCTGAAGAACCTTCTAAAGGCCCCCAGACCCTTATAGAGTCCCTCAGGACCCTTGTAACGTCCCCCAGACCCTGCTAATTCCCCTCAGGTCTTTTATAAGGGCACCCAGACCCTTCTAATGCCCCTCAGGACATTTCTAAAGGCCCACAGAACCTTCTGGAGCCCCTCAGGACATTTCTAAAGGCACCCAGACCCTTGTAATGCCACTCAGGACGATTCTAAAGGCCGCGAGACCCTTATAATCCCCCTGAGGGCCTTTAAAAAGCCCCCAGACCCTTCTGGACCCCCTCAGGACGCTTCTAATAGCCCCCAGACCCTTCTAGAGCCCCTCAGGGCCTTTCTAAAGGCCTCCACACCCTTCTAATGACCCTCAAGATCCATGTAAGGGCCCCCAGACCCTTCTAGATTGCCTGAGGACCCATCTAAAAGCCCCCAGACCCTTCTAATGCCTTTCAGGGCCTTTCTAAAGGCCTCCACACCCTTCTAATGACCCTCAAGACCCATGTAAAGGCCTCTAGACCCTTCTAGATTGCCTCAGGACCCATCTAAAAGCCCCCAGACCCTTCTAATGCCTTTCACGACCCTTATGAAGGCCACAAAACCCTTCTAATGCCCCTCAGGACCTTTGTAAAGGCCCTCAGACCCTTCTAATGCCCCTCAGGGCCATTCTAAAGGCCCCCAGACCCTTCTAATGCCCCTCAGGCCCTTTCTAAAGTACCCCAGACCCTTCTAGAACCCCTCAGGGCCTTTCTATATGAACCCAGACCCTTGTAATGCCCCTCAGGGCTTCTCTAAAGGCCCCCAGACCCTTCTAATGCCCCTCAGGACATTTCTAAAGGCCCCCAGACCCTTCTAGAGCCCCTAAGGACATTTCTAAAGGCACCCAGACCCTTCTAATGCCCCTCAGGGCATTTATAAAGGTTCCCAGACGCTTCTAGAGCCCGTCAGGACCATTATAAAGGCCCCCCGACCATTCTAGAGCCACTCAGGACACTTCTAAAGGTCCGCAGACCATTCTAATGCATGTCAGGGCCTTTCTAAAGGTTCCCAGACCCTTCTACTGCCCCTCAGGAGCATTCTAAAGGCCCCCAGACCCTTCTAATGCCCCTCAGGACATTTCTAAAGGCCCCCAGACCATTCTAGAGCCCCTAAGGACATTTCTAAAGGAACCCAGACCCTTCTGATGCCACTCAGGGCCTTTCTAAAAGCCTCGAGACCCTTATAATCCCCCTGAGGGCCTTTAAAAAGGCCCCCAGACCCTTCTGGACCCCCTCAGGACGCTTCTAATAACCCCCAGACCATTCTAGAGCCCCGCAGGGTCTTTCTAAAGGCCTCCACACCCTTCTAATGACCCTTAAGACCCATGTAAAGGCCCCCAGACCTTTCTAGATTGCCTCAGGACGCATCCAAAAGCCCCCAGACCCTTCTATTGCCTTTCAGGACCATTATAAATGCCACAAGACCATTCTAATGCGCCTCAGGACCTTTCTAAAGGCCCTCAGACCATTCTAGTGCCCCTCAGGGCATTTATAAAGGTTCCCAGACCCTTCTAGAGCCTGTCAGGACCCTTATAATGGCCCCCAGACCCTTCTAGAACCCCTCAGGACACTTCTAAAGGCCCGCAGACCATTCTAATGCCCGTCAGGGCCTTTCTAAAGGTCCCCAGACCCTTCTAGAGCCCCTGAAGAGCCTTCTAAAGGCCCCCAGACCATTCTAGAGCCCCTCAGGACCAATCTAAAGTCCCCCAGACCCTGCTAATTCCCCTGAAGGCTTTTTTAAGGGCACCCAGACCTTTCTAATGCCCCTCAGGACATTTCTAAAGGCCCACAGAATATTCTAGAGCCCCTCAGGACATTTCTAAAGGCACCCAGACCCTTCTAATGCCACTCAGGGCCTTTCTAAAGGCCGCGAGACCCTTATAATCCCCCTGAGGGCCTTTAAAAAGGCCCCCAGACCCTTCTGGACCCCCTCAGGACGCTTCTAATAGCCCCCAGACCCCTCTAGAGCTCCTCAGGGCCTTTCTAAAGGCCTCCACACCCTTCTAATGACCCTCAAGACCCATATAATGGCCCCCAGACCCTTCTAGATTGCCTCAGGACCCATCTAAAAGCCCCCAGACCCTTCTAATGCCTTTCAGAGCCTTTCTAAAGGCCTCCACACCCTTCTAATGACCCTCAAGACCCATGTAAAGGCCTCTAGACGCTTCTAGATAGCCTCAGGACCATCTAAAAGCCCCCAGACCCTTCTAATGCCTTTCAGGACCCTTATGAAGGCCACAAGACCCTTCTAATGCCCCTCAGGACCTTTCTAAAGGCCCTCAGACCCTTCTAATGCCCCTCAGGGCATTTATAAAGGTTCCCAGACCCTTCTAGAGCCCGTCAGGACCCTTATAAAGGCCCCCAGACCATTCTAGAGCCCCTCAGGACACTTCTAAAGGCCCGCAGACCATTCTAATGCCCGTCAGGGCCTTTCTAAAGGTCCCCAGACCCTTCTACTGCCCTCAGGAGCATTCTAAAGGCCCCCAGACCCTTCTAATGCCCACAGGACCTTTCTAAAGGTCCCCAGACCCTTCTAGAGCCCCTGAAGAACCTTCTAAAGGCCCCCAGACCCTTATAGAGCCCCTCAGGACCTTGTAACGTCCCCCAGAACCTGCTAATTCCCCTCATGGCTTTTATAAGGGCACCCAGACCCTTCTAATGCCCTCAGGACATTTCTAAAGGCCCACCACCTTCTAGAGCCCATCAGGACATTTCTAAAGGCACCCTGACCCTTGTAATGCCACTCAGGGCCTTTCTAAAGGCCGCGACCCTTATAATCCCCCTGAGGGCCTTTAAAAAGGCCCCCAGACCCTTCTGGACCCCCTCAGGACGCTTCTAATAGCCCCCAGACCCTTCTAGA